>OX328124.1:46071769-46811769 GCA_946811695.1 Gonocerus acuteangulatus | reverse complement strand
ACACCTCTTAAGCAATACAGCAGGTCTATTTATAGATTTTGTTGGACAACGAATGAATTTCCTTCTGTATTCTGAATATTTTTCATAGAGAAGTCGATTTTTCTTTTCTTTTTTTTTTTTAAATTCGATTCACTCCTTTTCATTTTTCTCGTATTATTTTAGTTTCCTTTCAGCCGTAAAATTTGTAATCGTACTTCGACTTACTTATTTTGCTATTTGCACCTGATGATTATATAATAAGAGTGGAAAATTTACCATTGACGTCAGTACAGAAATATCATTAGGAATTAACAATGGAATTAAAACGGCTTTTTAAGTATTTTAACTTGCACCAAAAAAGTAAGAAGCAATTTGTCCCATTGACCTAGAAAGCTAAAACCTCCAAAATAAAAGTATTTAAAGAGGAGTTAAGAAAATCTATGTTTATACATATATATATATATTATTATTTATGTTTTATAATATAACCACGCCTTTCTAGTTGGTGCCTTATTAATGTAAAACGTTTCTGAAGTCAATTAAGTTTTCATTTTTACTAGCGTTTTTATGCCTTGGCCAAATTCTCCTGAATTGTTGAATTCACCCTAGTGTAAATACAACCAGACCTAACAATAATATCGCCCTAAGGAGTTGTGTATAATAATACAATGAAAGTTATGAGTAACTTTTTAGATTACATTTATGAGACTTACTTATTATAGTTATTTGTTCCTTGTTGGTGCGAGTTCGTCTTGAGGTCTTCCGTGAAAAGAAGGACATCAGTCTCCACAGTTTTTTTTTTTTTTATTATTATTTCCAAAGAGGCTTGAATGCCGTTGCATCATTTCGGTGCATCCTTGGATGGCTCAATGAAATCAACCAAGAGCCCACTTTAGCATCCTTGGTGCATTTCTCATGAAGCAATATGCTTGAACGGCCTTCTCGAAAGAAGAAAATATTTTACAAATACATATAAGATTGTTGACCTCTTATTTATGGAAGATTGTAACTAAAAAGGGACAAATTTGTAAAATAATATCATATTTTTTCATTAATAAGTAAGATCAACTGTCTTCTTATTGAGCTTTATTACTGACATCATCTTTTTGATTATAAATTCCCCTTATTTTTCTCCAATAGTTCTTGGAGTTGTAGTTTGAATTTTCGCCGGTCTCATAACTCGTCTCCATTAGGTACATTGGCTTATAAGTTTTGAATTATCTTTGTGAACCTTGGGAGAATGATGTTGAATCGACATCGAAGGTAGCTTCTCAGCGAAGCAACTTATGTCACAATCGCACTATGCACTATGCATTGTGGTAGTTCCTTACAATATAATTGCAAAAGAAATAATAATACTTAGTGTCGTTTGAGAAATGATCCATATTTACAAAGGAATATGGAATGCTTTTTACTAATGTATTTTGACTGTATTACAATTTGTAAACATCTGGTAAAACAGTTTTAGGAAGCCTTTCATACACCTTCAATGTAGTATTTATATTGTCCATTCTCTAACAACTTTTTTGGTTGTTTGTTTATTTTCATGCCTCACTAACCGTTGTGTGGCCAATTACTAGCATACATTTCTAGTGCATCGCTTAATGCTTGTATTCTTTTAAAATGGTCAACAATTTAAGTAAAAGGAAAATAGATATTTCTGCACTAGTTTGAATAATGCGTAAAAAACGTTTTAACTAAATTAAAAATTAAATAAAATAAAAAAAAAATAGGAAGTAATTCCTACTATATTTGAATATTTTTATGTTTATTATCATAAAGCTGAACTCGTATAAAGTTTCCTTAAAGTTGCTGTATAGTAGACAAAAGCAAAGGCCACTGGTTTTCGGATCATACAACTACGCGTTCTAGGTCTTCTGATTTCAGTCAATCTGAAGTCATATATACACTTAAGCCTTATACTGACACATACTGGGGCCCTGATTTTAATTCTGGAAATTATTAGTTCACCTCTTCGTGACGTGTTACTAACTGAACCAGCCTTTATTTAATGACATGAAGAACGCATAGCGATAAGGGAACCTGGAATAATCTATTTTTTTTTTTTTTTTTTTTTTTTTTTAATCTGAAGGCCTAGAAATACAGGTGGATACCCTTTTTAGAGAGAACGATATTGAGCTTTTCCAGGATGAGAAGACAGGTATGAGGCAGGTATAAATATGGCAGAACCTGGAATCTATGTCTCTGTTACGAGTGGCTTGATCTACAAATTTAGGTTACAGTAGCTGAAAGAACTTACGCTGCCGGCTAGGACAGCGTTTAATAAACTAGAGGTCGCGAGGGAAATAATTATGTAATTTATGTTTTGAATCTTTCTAGAAAAAAAGTTACTCTATAATAGTACGGACCAAATATACGTATATTAAAATATCCAGCGATATAATTTTACGTATATCTATTCCATGGTAAATCCTATGTGATTGTGAGTCAGAAATTAATTCTAAAAATGAAGGTTTAAGAAGGGAGTCCCCAGACTACAGTTTTACAAGTTTAAGAACCCCTTTACTAGGAAGATGGAAAGAACTCCCTAACAACAGGACGAGTTCACCTGTCCCTGTCATTTTAGAAGGTTTATCATTCTGTGAGACACTGAGATAAGCGAACCTTAAAGAACTGTCTGAACTCCTTTGATTGCTCGTGAAGATCTAGAAATACAGAGACTTGCCTTGTCGAGAGAGAACGACAGAGAGAGCTGCCCAACGACAGGATGAGTGTATTGCCACGCGGCAGATATAGAGATGACAGGCCCAAATGTATTCTTTGTGTAAGAATGACTTGCCACTCTGTGTGTATAGTCCCCTCCAAACAGCCCCTTCTCCTTCTGTTTGCATTATGAATCACCTGGTATTACTGGAAGCCCCACCCTTCCGCCTTATTTTAATTGGCCCTACCCCTTCCTCGGGGCCCTTTCAGTTTGCCGATTAAATTAAACTTATCATCCCCTAAATCAGGGGCAAAATTACAGGATCGTTTTCCAGCCTAAAGTCCTTTCCTTTGAAAAAAATACATGCCTACAGAGATCTTCCAGAAACATTAGACATTAAATCAAAATTCGCTTATGTTGGCTTGTTAAGTAATTTGAACACAACACGCAGACCTAAATGCCATATATTTACCTGATTTTTGAAAAAGATTCTTGAATAAATGTAGGACATATATTATTGAGGACTTTTTTTGCAATAAAATCCACCTTTCATTGTCTTTTTGGCATTTTCTTTCATACAGAAGTATAAACTGTGCCTGCTTCTCTCCTATATACATTCCAAACCTTGGCTGCCAACAATGAAAATGTTCCACAGGACAAGTTCTTTCATTCCAATAGCAACTTTCAGATAAAGATTCCCATCCACAGTGCTCTTCCAACTAATTACGCCCTCTCGTAATTGATATAGTACCCTTGAGGAAACCTAGATTTAGTTGAGCTCCAAAAATGGAATTAACTTTCTGAAAGTTGGCTCTAACATTCAATGTCACGTCCAGAGGAGATTTTGGAAAATGTTCACATTTCTGAAACAGAATATTCACCCTCCAGCAATACCAACAAATGTGAACAATTTTAATGACTGCTAATTTATAATGTAATAGAAGCCTTGTAATGCTGTGAGCGGAGCAAGGTTGTTGTTAAAATGTACATAAATAAATAAATAAATAATAGAAGCCAAGAAAATCCACAATTTTCTTTCTTATTCTTTTACATTTTCAATATTTTTTTGAGAACGTATAGTTATTTGTCTCCACTATTAAATCCTACCAACCTATCAGGTATGGCCTGTTTATTTATAACAGATGTATAAAAGCTATATATTCCTGAAGCATATAAATATCTCGTGAGATTTTGTAAGTTGTCAGTTTTTATTTGGGTTTTATGTGGATTTGATTTATAATATTCTTGAAGTAAACTCCAAGCTAGAAATATTAATATTGTTAGTACTTTGGAAAGATTCTGTACTTCTTTTAATCCCGGATTTTATCTGCTCAACTCTCTTGAAATACAGATTTCTCGCAAGTTGGAATGCGTAGGTTCAAATTAAGAAACATATTTTATCCCGTTGTACGTTTTTTTTTTGTTTTTTTTCATATTCCGGGGTATAGTGTACATATTATAGGTGGAAATACCAAAATTCCAGAGAATACGTTTCCGAATGGAAGATTTAGCGTTTGGTCTGCATTCAGATTTAGATAGATATTTATCCGCAAATCCAGTCAGATCATCCATATTCAGTCTTTCTTCAGAATAATATGCTCAAAGCGTTTCACTTAAACTTCTGTTTGTACTAACAAAGGCCTTACATTTTAAGTTCCTTCCCAAATGAACCTCTGGGTTTTTCATATAAATTGATTGCTGTTTATCTTCATTTAATCTGTTACCTATTGCACATAACTTCTGTGATTAAAACTGATTTGACTTAAGGTTCATCTACTACGTTTTCCTGTACTTCTAACTAATTCTAGTACTTATTTCTTCGATAATGGATGTGAATGGAAGTAGGACTCGAGAAACACTATTAGTGGAATTTCGAAGGACATCATAATAAGGTAATGAAAATATGAAAGGGGAAAAAATAAAAACAAACCAGAGCTAACAAGCAGAGGCAATAAATAGGACTAGGTGCGGCAAGACGGAGCATGTTATGAATGACTGTATAATTTGTAAGTAAATGGGGCCCCGGAGTGAGTTTTACTTGACAGACAGAATCCACGGCTGTTTGTCATAAGGAAGGTCTGCTATTTGCCCGGAGGAAGGTCTAGGCTCGCATTAGCCGTCCTTGGCTGTCCACCGTCAAGCATCAGTCATTACGATTGGTCATTTCAATTCGGTCACGTTGATGGGGTAGAAATTACACCCTCCCGGCGGGCTCTATCAAGGTCCATCTCAGGTAGCGAACCATCAGCCATGGATGCTCTTTCTGATGATTAGCTCTGATGGCTTACATGTCCTTATACTCAGCTAGGAATATTCCTCCTTCGAAAAACAGAAAACGAATAAAGCTCCATCTATTATGATGGTCACCAGCTGCAAAGACTTTTCTTCTTAATATACCAAAACATACTCGCGGATTATAAGGAACATCCTCACTACAATTAAATAACTAACAATACATGTTAGTCAAAATGATCGCAATGCATTTTCAACTTTTAAATCTTAATCCAAGCATGTATTAATGGGCAATTCATTTGAACTAAAATGTATGGCAGAAATGAAGGAACGGTTGCGATTCGGCTAGGAGAAAATGTCAAATTTTGCATACACAATGAAAGTTGTTATATACCAAATATTTGACAAAGTGTGGGCTAATTAGTATTTTTTAGAAGATTCAAGTAATTAGGGGAATTGTCTTTTAACATGTCCGTAAATATACATTTTATGTAGTACTTAATAGAGTGGATTGGTTTTAAAAAAAAAAAAATACTCCTTTTCATTTTTGTGGGGCTTTGCATCTCCTCCTGCTTGTCGGCATATATCACCAGCTGTGCTAATTACCAGTCGTCAGCTGACAGTTTGCTTTCACCCAACGAACAAGCACCGTGTCCCCTCCTGAGAAAGCTGGCTGTAATGCCCGAGAAACTTATTGGTTTAAAAAACCGCACTGCTGGTGATATATACCGGGAAGTAGGAGGTAAAGAAATAACCCAAAACTTCTTTCTATGTTCAGTTTTTTTTAATTTTGAGAGGAGAGTTTTATTGTGAGGAGATATATTTATTTTCCAACTAGAAGTGTTAATTTTAATGTTAATTTTCAATCGAATAATGCTTATAGCAATATAATATTAATTAATTTTTCCAATCGATCCATAATTGCTCTTTCCATTTGTTTTCATTAGCAATGAATTACTGCATAGTATATTTTCCTTCTGAATGATTCATTAATCAAACTACACAATGCGCCGTGCTATATCTCCCTTCTGTTGTCCTATCGGTTTGGGTCAAGTGTCAACAGAGTTTTTTCATCTGGAGCGTTTGTTTTGTCAATAACATTTTAAAAGCTGCTAAAAAGGCGAGCGATAACCTTGGCTAGGACCGTCTACTGATGCGATAACCCCTCAACTTGGGGGGCAGGATTGACGCATGGGAATCATCATCTGATATCTCCTAGTGCGGTGTGTGTCAGTACTCCATATACATCCATGCGATATGTACCTTTCGCACTTTCTCACATCGCTTCATCCTGCACCTAAACGGCATAGCAAAGAGGTAAATCCTTAATATATTTACTTTTTATACCGTCTAGAATATTGACGACTTAGTAAATAGTCCTAATTTCAACATTTTACGTTCTGCAATAAGATTGGGTCATATTCCATGTCAAATCAACCCAAAAAAAAATACGATTCGACACCCATGATGAGATATTAAGGAAACATGGCATGTTTCCTTCCATGGATTGAAGGAAGGGTATAAAATGATTTTTCTCTATTTCAAATGGTTTATTTTTTACACCCTGCTAAAGTTTTCGAAATACTGCAGTTTTCATCGATTGGGCAAAAAATGTGCAATTTGCGGCTACATAAAATAAATAAATCATACCTTATTTATTTATCGAACAATGTTGATGCTATTTTTTATTACAATGCTTCAATACATAAGGAAGCAAGAAAAAAATAATATAACCGTAAAGTAATTACAAGTGGTCTGAAAAAAAAAATGTTAAAATAAAATGTTTTTTAATGAAATCTGGAGTTCCAAACTAAGTGAAATATAATCGAGAGGCAAAAATATAATCGAAAAAAATATGTTTTTATTATTATATTATTATATTATATACACTATCAAATGAAGAAATAAATGTTATGATTTTTTTGCTCTTTCATCATTTTTTATTCAAAGATAAAACTATAACGATAACAAAACTATAACAACAGGATTTCGAAAAAAAATATAAAATAAACATTCGAATAACAAAGTGCATGTTTATAATATGTGTTGAAATGGAATTATTTTTTTATTTTACTTTTTATTTTTACGGCGCATCGACTTCTGGGCCATTAGCGACGTTAAATGGAAAATGTTACAAAATTCACTATAAAAAATATTTCAAGTACTAAGACATTGTCCATATTTTTTAAATCTTGTTTGGACATATATCATGCATTCTTGAGAGAATTGATAAGTTCTTCGAGTGTTGGGAGGGCCCATGATTGCAGTATTAATGTACAATCTACTACTAATAAATGTATAGTATTATTTAATTGTTTAATTTGCTAATATCGTTACAATTGTAGAACTATTGTTTATTGTTATTTAAGTGTTTAAAGTGATGAGTTGCCACGGGGCCCCCTGATCACGGCCTCCCTGATGCATAAATAAATAATTAATTTACAATGAAGAATCAAAAGTTAGGCTTATATAGCATTTAGTTCAGACTGAGTAACACCTCTTGAATTCTTAACTCACCAACTATTGAACTGACAAATGTACCTTTCTATTTACTTCGGACATACCGAGGTCCTTGCAGCATATACTAGCTACGCCTCATGCGGGCAGAAGTATATCCCTTCCTCCCCCCTCCAGAAGGCGTACGCCGTCTCCTAACAAGTCCCTTAAGCTGGTAGACCGCAGCGGCTGGACTCTCTGATTCCCAGGAGCCCGGGTCTTGCGGTCTCCGCCGTGAGAATTGAATGTTGAGGTTAGGGTTTCGTTTTGTCCTCTCCTCATCTTCAGGGGATATCGGGCTGTCTTCGCCGCCGGATTGCAGTGGACGTGAGGTTGTCTCGCCTCGACCTCACAAGCCGATATCCTAGGGTCAGCAAACTACTTTTACTCCCGGCTTCCTCTTTCAAAATGACCATACGGCGCAACACTGTTTTCTTTTCTTTCCCATGAAGCCACTTTCCATGTGTTTTCTCGAGTTCAAATGGATTTTGATGAGAAACATTCAGCTATATATATACGAGTATATATTATAATTCCACACAAAGCTACATGATCTATTAAAATTGATTTTCGTTATTATTCTTGTGTCTTTTTAAATGAAATCAAAAATTTGCTCAATGTCATAGCAATGTTTACATAAGAATAAATCCATTTTTCGCAGGTATTTTAGACGATTCTCAAGAATATAAATAAATTAACAGTTTAGATGGCAAGAAGCTTATATCAAAAATTAAATACATACTGCGAGTACATACTGCAATTAAATTAAAATACTAAACCTCTCATAAGTTTTTATATGTTATGAAAATAGGTTAATATCTTTCTTGCTTCAATAAATAATCCGATATGCTGAGTGCATTTACTGACATTAATGATTGATAAAATATTTGGTTTTAAAGATTTTCTTGGTAATTGGCAATGTGGCTATTCTCCTATAAATAAGAATAGAGAATAGAGACTTTAATTAATTTCCCGATTTTCTTTATTTCGATCTGTACTATTATTAAGTATTTTCCATTTTTGATTGTTTTATTTTTTATAAGCAATAATTCATTCCATTATCGTCATGTGATATGGCAGTTTCCTCAATTAGGGTTTTGGTTCGGAATTAATGCTTTGTTTAACAAACGGCTTTCGCATTACGCCAAATGCCCCGAAGCGCTTTAAGATTTGTTAATTTTGGTATTTGCTTGAAAAGCAAGAGGCGGCTATTTATTCATGGAGAATGCTTTCTAAGTAAGATAGGACACTTAAGCAGCAAACTCCACTCCTGAATAGACCTACAAGTCCTTCTTCTCTTCCACTCCTCAACAGTATTTTCAGCTTCAATTTAAACTTGGAACGTTGAAAGGAGCAAGCATTCGGAGGGTCAAAAGAAAGGGAGAAGTTGTTGCTCTGAAAGGGCCAGTGGTGGGAGTCGAGCTGAAAGGAGTAAGGCCCCTTTGAAGAGTGGTAATGATGCCCTATTGGACAAGTTGGCTGTGCTCCTTGGAGTTTTTGATCCACTCCATGGAAAGTGGGCGGGGGTGTGTACCCTTTCGATTGATTAAGACCACTCGGTTCAATGAAAGCTATCGGCTCAGTAACTCCATCCGGCAGTTTTATTATTTCTCTTATCCTGCCCGCCGAAAACTTCCCTGGCCCCCTTTACCCGCCCCCCCCCCAGGTTAATTATGGAAGAAGAGTTGATATAGGCAAAACAATGACTGCTCCATTCCGTCAAACGATCATTGGTTTGATTTGTTCTCATTAATAAACAACTTTACAAAAAAAAAAAGTTTCTACCACTTCATCAATGATTTCGAAGTCTTCTTATTGCTAATAAAAATAATTATGAAATTGGATCTACTAAGCATTTAATTATTCAACTTTCCTTTTTCATTTTAAGATATTGCCATTCTGTTTATAAATAAAATATCTTTCTTCCAAAACCCGGCCGTGTCAGGAGAGTCTTGACATGGGTCAGTGAGTGAGACCAATTACATGATTTATGTTATAACCTTCTATATAACATCTCCTCAGTGCCGATATATTTCTGTTTTTGTTTTTTTTTAATTTCTATAATGTAAAAAAGAAGGCTAGGTTATCCCAGTGATAGAGCATTCGTCTAACGTACTTAAAGACCTAATTCCAAAACTCTTGCGCACACTAAAAATGTTATCTTCTCGTGTGTGGTAGGAATTTGGTTTCCAGATCGCTACTGGACCCTGCCGTTAATTATTTCGTTAATGGGCCCTTGCAGAGAGGAAACTCAGGTGGACCTGTACAGTGTTATGCACCTCTGGGCCCTTATGGCTTATTAGTGGGCTGATTTTTTAATACAATAAAAAAGTTAAAATATACGTGAAGCTATCAAATATTTACCAATAAAATACATACAATTATTTCAATGGTCAAAAAAATATAGAAATTTGAGCAATTTGGAAGAGTAAAAAAAGAATTACCAACATCTAAAAAATGACATACAGCAATTGGGAATTTCGAGACAACATGAGACTGGATATTTTCATTGAAAATACTTAATCAACTTTTCTCTAATGATTAAGTAGTTAAGCCACATCATTGTGTTTTATTTTGTTTTTGCCTTTTAAAATAAGATGATAGAGAATTTCTTGGATACAGTGTGTATGGTCACTTATAAAAGTCGGTATAAATGTCTGTATGTAACATCATATTGTTTACAGGAAGATGATCCACTGTTTATAAGGATGTTTACAGGTCCTATTTGAGTAGCGGATAGCCGTAGGGTTGTGTTAACGAGGAGGGGTTGAGATAAGGGTTGTGACGATGTATATAGGGTTATCCCACAGGACACGTAGCCAACCCCAGGGACCAGCGCTAATCTCATCATCCATTAACCCATCATACACAACCCTTCCTATCGGACCCTTCAGAAAACTCTAAATACTCCTCATACCGGCTGGTAAAGTTATAAGGTTTAGTCTTGCCAGAATGTTGTTTTATGAAAACTCTATCTTCCTCATTAGGTAATTTCGGAGAAGGCATTAGGAGTTACCTGAAAGATATTTTCTACCTTCCTAGTTCAGAATACGGCCAAAAATTGGATGTATGTACATGTATACTCTTTGGCGTTTTACCTGCTCATTTTATCAGCACTTTCTGAACAAATGTACCTACTAAGGTCGCACCGATAAAAGAATTTGTCAATAATATCTTCAAAACTTCATCGATCCTACCTAATAGATATCGTAAACGACCCTCGTTACATATATATATATATATATATATATATAAATTTATTCATTTATTTTAAACTTTTTCTTTTTTCTTTTTCTGGCAGGGGGTCGATAAAGCAGTACACTCTTGGTTCACATTTACTATTTTATTTGGTTCGTTTCGCCCGACATGTTTCATGCCTTTTCGTACCTCTTCAAGGTGCCTTTACGCCTGACTCAAGCTAGACAACATTCGAGAGGACTTCCCGATAAGGAAAGCCCCTGAAGAGGTGCGAAAAGGCACGAAACATGTCGGGCGAAACATACCAAATAAAGTAGTAAATGTGAACCAAGAGTGTACTGATTTATCGACCCCCTGCCGGAAAAAGAAACAAAAAAAAGTGGAAAATATATATCGGGTCATCTTTCACAAGAATATATATATATATATATATATATATATATATATATATATATATATAAATATAATATATATATATATTCTAATTTGTTATTTTTTCTTCAATGAAAAGGCACTGCCGTTTCTAGCAATTATAGAAATCAGTAATAAACCCATAAAATTTGTGTATGCAGTAAACCCCACTTTTATATGTACCGATTTAGCTTATATCCGGACCTATTTTACTAATATGCCCATATTGGCTGTAATTTTTGTTATATTTCAAGGACACTAGGTACATTTCTTGGGTAGAAAAATATTTGTTGTATATATAAGCTAAATCGGTACATATAAAAGTGGGGTTTACTGCATACACAAATTTTATGGGTTTATTACTGATTTCTAGGAACGGTAGTGCCTTTTCATTGAAGAAAAAATAACAAATTATAATTGTTGAACCTACCCCTTCCAGAAAAAAGTAATAAACCAGGAATAAACCATTGCAAATTCATATATATATTCAGGAATGAATGAAGTGCACTATAATTTAGGGAGTTTCTTTTTTAAATTTGACATACCTTAATCCCATATTCTACTTAGAAATTCCAATACGTACATACTATAAGCTCATAACAAAGGTTTAAACGCAAAATTATTATATCTAATAATAAGTTAGCTACGGTATCTAAATTTTTTTTTTTTTTTAAATATTTTGCCCCTTGGCAACCACCGAGGAAGAAACAACAATGACCTGGCTGACGAAGCTAGAGAGGAATCTAGCCAAATATTCCAGGAAGAAGTGAGGAGGACTACCACCGTTGGAGAAAAATTGCGTTCCATCCAAAAATATGATCCCAGCGACGAAACATTGTCATAAAAAAAATTGATAACTCAATAGGCAATACTTGACATAAAATTACTTATTTAATAAAATGACCGTGACTTTTTTTTGGAAATCGAAATTTAGTTTCTTCGAATCGAAGCAATAGTTTTTAAACAGCTGAGCTAGAGTAGCAAAGATTGATCTTGCCAGTCTAAATAGAAGGCTCTGATGGATTAAGGGTTCTAATCTGTATTTTAAGTGCTCCTGAAGCGGCGTCGTGAAGCACGTGAAACATGCAGAGCAAAATATTTTTTTTTTTTTATGAGTGGTGTGTAGTTAATGAAATTTTATATTCTGTCACGCAAAATACATACTCAAAACACAAGAATTTTTTTTTAAGGTGAAACAAATATTGTAAGCATTATTTTCGTTTCTGTGTTCAATGAGAAAATGTTCAATTCTTTGTCTATTTTTTTTTTTTTTTTTTTTTTTTTTTTTAACGGCGCATCTACATCTTGGCCATTAGCGCCTTTGTCTATTATTATTTAAAGTTCTATGTCTATCAACTTAACTTTGAATTATGAACAACGATATTATATAACTAAGCAAAAGTTTCCAGAAAATTAACTTGCTCTGATTTATAAAGTGTGTTTCAACAAATTTTGTGTTGTTGAATGTCATTTTTAGCAATAGTGCCAAAAAATTAATGAATTCTATCTTAAAAGACTTGTCTATCCCGGAAGACTAGACTCCATAGAGCCATGTCCGCTCTCCCAGATCGGTTACAGGCCCCAGTCAAGGGCCGTTGGTTCTCAAACTGCCTTTTAGCCGGCGTCAAGAAAAACCCGTAGGCCCCATGTCCTGGAAGGCGGAGCTGAAAATCGGGTTAGTCACCTTCTTCTTAATTCCAACCTCATCACATCATTCTCATCAGGATGTCTCAATCAATTAGCTACCGCTTTCTTTGCTTAGCCGCCTCGAAACCACTAGGAACAGGGAAAAAAACCTAAATCATTACGGTAGTTCTTCTCTTTCAATTGGGTCTACAAAAAATCCTTCAAAAGCTTTCCCATTGTGAAACGTAACAGTAACGGTAAACGATTAGATGATTTTCACAAGGAATGTTGTAAAAATCATTCCACTCAGGGCCGCCACATGGGGGGGGGGCAACCGGGTACAGTTGTCTCGGGCCCGGGCACCGTGGGGGCCCGGATCGATCCTCGCTAATTGGGAAAAAAGTACCGAAAGTGACCTTTGCAGCCGATTGTCGGCTTTTATTCTCATTTTGGTCAAAACTCAAGATGAAAATAATTTTAAAATGCCCAAAGTCCTATAGCAAAGTACTAGAATTTTCATTCTCGCTCTGAGAAGTGGGGGCCCGTGATCTGGTCCCGGGCCCGGCTCTGAGATGCGGCGACCCTGATTCCACTTCGCCATTAACACACTATGGAACAAAATTCAAGGGTTTATCTAAACATAAGTACTTATTAATTATAAGTGGTTCACTAGTACGGCGATTTCACTCCTTCAAGCATTGTTATCAAAATTGTGATACCTTATTCCTATAAACAGAAGTTTGAATGTGTCTGTATTGTGCCTGATAGCCACTGGTTATTAACCCGATTCCTTCTAATGAGATTGTATAGTGTAGTGTTTATTAAATATGCCAGTATTGTACTTTTGTCCATATTATGGGACATTTAGTTTGTGTCGTCTTCTGCATTCCGTAAGTAGGTGTTTTACGGTAATGTTTCTATTGAAGTTATCGCAGGCCGGTTTGTTAATCCTGTCATGAGATGTTCGTGTGCTAGTCGAGCAAGTACAATTTCTTCTCTTCTGTCTTCTCAATAATTTTTGATATTTAGTTTATTTGTTTAAACATAATTAACTATACTGTATTAAAAGAGTCATTGCATTTGAATGAAAACAAGCGCGGGAGAGAAAAGCACTCATAAAGACATTAAGAACTTGTAGCCCTTACAAGACAGTAATACACTACTAACCCCCTTCATGACTCACTCCCTCTTCAAGAGATACTATACGAATTTTCGTATACCTACAAAATTTTCATAAAACTTTAAAAAATTTGATGAAGCGACCTACAAGAACTGTTGACCAATGGAAGCTCACACACACGGGTTCTTGCAAGTTGTACGGAATATTAATTTTTGCGAACACGTATTCAAAGAACACAATACAATTATTATTTTGTAAATGCAATATATATATATATATATATATATATATATATATATATATATATATATATATATATGTATATACTATCAGCTGCTCTTTACGCTTGTTCTGTTGTTTCAAATTGTATATTATATATTCATTATATATACATTTTTTATTAAATTTGATCAGTCTTCAATTTTGGTTGCACCTTTTTTTTATTATACTTTTTATTACTGGAAATCACCAAGTGTGTTTAAAATAAAATAAAAAAATGTCTAAATTCCTTCTAGGTAATAATTGTTTGTATTATAACGTTTTATATTTCTACCATATTGCTCTTATTGTTTTGTACATACATTAATTTCATGAAACAACACGGCCCTAGGTCGATGAACTTGAATAGTAAGCCTACCTGCTATTTTCATTAAATTTTAACAATTCTAATTTTCCAACTTTCTGATTCCAAATACGGTAAATTAAACATATCATTTTTAGTTATGATAATTAATAAATTCTGTTTGTTTTTCATGATCTGTTTTTGTGAGTTCTTATCAGTTTTATGTGTTAATTCTTGTTATTATTGTGATATTATTATTTTGATTGAGGCATGCATTGTAGTGACTTGTATTATTCAAAATGTCTTGACGTTTGTGAGAATATCTCTCTCTATGGACGTCAAGGACAGACGCACTCAGCTGAGGTCAGCCACTGACTATTTTAGATTTCATGTCTAATAGTGAGTGTTGACGTACATCTCAATTGCAGGAGGCGACACAGATAGATTGGAAACAGGGTTTTTTTCTTTCTTTATTCTAAGAGAGGGAAAAAACACAATTTTTTTTCATGTCACATGATCTTATCAACTAATAATATTATTTCTATAGAAGTACGGACGTCAATAGTGTTAAGGTCTAGTTCATTCTACAGGAGTTATTAAAAAAACTAAATTTCTTTTTGATGTCTCCCAATTAGTTCATACTATCTGTGTAAAATAAAACGTTTTAATTGGTTCTTCTTCGTATGAATGTGCTGTACATTCCAAAATTCCATTGTTCCGAAATCAGAGTACAAATCTGACAGAAATTTCCTACTCAACATTTCATAAGTTAGCTTTCCAGAAGCCTTACGCCTATGCCTAGTCGAACTATTAAAAGTCCGTCATCTTAGCGTCTATTAGTTCATATCCCTAGTTCCATTTGTAAAGGTATTCCAGTTATTGGTAAGTTTTGATCTTTTGTGAAAAATATAAAATGTTTTTAGCCACCACAACAGCAAACTCCGCGGTAAATTAAGCCAAAATTACTGCTTCCTGTTTCTTATATTTGCTTTTGTAATAGGCTATTACCTATAGCTTCTCCTTTCCTTACCTATACTCAAATATTCATTTTATTGTTAAAAGCACTTTAAAGTAATAAAATAAAAATTGAGGTAAACACAGACAAAAACACCTTTAAAATAACTAAGTTAAAATTTTCGAGGCTTGAAACACGTATTTCTCCAACTTCACCTCATCGAAAATTGCTTCAAAAACTATTTTGAAGAGGACTTAACAAGCTATCTAATAGTTACTTTCTACTTGTCACAATTTCCCAACCGTTTTCGAAATATTAAAGAAAATTCAAGATTTCAAAAGTTTTCATGTCTGTTAATAGAATATTTTATTTTCTAATATTTCCTTGACCTCAAACGTTACCAAAATTTTAATATCTTAGTTTGGATAAATTTCGGTCATGCAGAAAATATTTCAACTGAATCCCACGATTCTAAGTTAACTAACTACTTTCTCCACTTTTCTCGGAAACGGTTACAGATGTCGCCTTATAAATGGATTCATTCGTTTTCTTACGGTAGAAAAACTTCCTCGGTCCATTTTGTGTTTTGATTCAAATATTTTCTGCAGTCTTGACGTATCTGGTGATTTTCCTTATATCATAACATTTTTTTAAGCAATGAATTCACTTAAAACAGGAATAACCAGGTTGAATATTACAATGACAAGAAAACGAAGGGAATTGTTACCATTTCATAAGTGAGCAGAGGAATAAAAGATAGAAGATACTATGACAAGGCATTATGAAGGGCAGGTAGTTGGAAGGGATTCTCGACCCCTAGGGGCTAGGGGCGAAACCTGCAAGGCCTCTTCTCAAGGTTCCTGGGCACTAGTCTAGTTTGAATTTACATCGAAATTACTAAGTCCAAGTAAAGTTTTCAGTGGACTTTCTCTTCGACAAATATTAATTAATTAAGGGGAGCAGATGTCATAAATGACCGTTGGAAAAGAGGCAAGACTCCCAATAACATAATTGTCGAAATCAAAGTCATTAAGGTACTGATTTACATTAAGATCAGCATTTTTATCTGAGATCATGGATTCCAAAAGTTACTAATATTCCACCCCGAACAAAACTTCATGGATGATATACTATCAAAACAAGGTGTTAATTTGTTTATTAGAAACTCTTCAGAGCTCTGGTGATAAGAGATTTACAGATAATAAATAGTAGCATTATTACCAATTCTTAATGAATTGAATATCAGAGTTATTAAATCTTTTGGTCTTTATGGATATTCAGTTAGTAACGTAAATGTTTATAAATAGTGTCGTATTTGCTGATTTGTATGATAAATATTGGTTGCATTCAGAAAAATATAATCGAGTGTTAAAAGGATAATCCCAAAAACTATAATTTATTAGATGTGGTATTTATGGATTTTGTGGATATGATTCCCAATCACCCATGTAAGTTCAGTGATTACAAAATAACATATCTGAGCGACAGAAGATACAATTTTCAAAGAATGGACCTACGCCATCGAACAAATCTTAGCCACTTCCATTTCGAAATACTGCAATTCAGGGCTAAAATCAGGAAATACACAAAAGAAATACACGCAAAGACATTGTCTTTGTAGTAAAAGTTTTTGATTTTGAATTTCACTTATTACACTAGAATCTTTGCATGAAATGGCCTTAAAAAAACTGTACTTGTTTGCCTGTAAAGTTATATATGTCAGAAACCCCTGAAGAAATATTTGCATGACATGAACCGATAGAGCTATCGAGAAATTCAGAGAATGTGGTTACTTATATTTTGCATTTGTTATAGGATGCTATACAGTGGTACACCACTATCTTTCCGATTTTTAAGAGCTTTGCGGTATTGGTGTGTATTCGTGTATGCTTATACACATCCACCATTTTGTCTCCTACAATACTTTTTTACAAGGTTGCCCTTTATAAAAGGCCGTGATGTGATCACTAATGCGTGCAAGTTGCCAGCTGTTGTGTGCTTTTGTATACATCTGGTTGAGGACCTACCTATAAAAACTGCCACTCCTTCCCTACAGTAAAAGACTCTGTTTCCTTTTATTTATTTTTTTCTCCTGTCTTGATTATTTTTTTAATCCTCACTTCCCTTGGCTTGTAGAATGGAGTCGAGAGGTTTCTTTGTGCAATGCACCCTTGTAATGTATCCTCTTAATTAAGAAAGACCGAGTTGAGATTAGCTCATCACACAGCTAAGCTATTTTCCATTACTTAAATTTGCATTTATCCAGGAGGGATCTTTAATCAAATAAAAAATAACATTAATAAATATATTATATTTTTTATACATTTACGCTTTCAACTCGTCATTAAATCCTAGTTTAATCAGTCGGCATGAAAAGTAAGTAGTAACAGATAAATAAGTGATTAGATTTTATGATTGAATGATTTCATCAGTAATTAAGCATTTATATCTATTATTTGTTTATAATCGGTCTTTTAGAAGAAAGCAAAATATTTCTTGGCTGTTTATGGGTCATTTTATTCCTCTTTACCATCCTTTCTTGCTAAAATAGTAGTTTATTAAAATTAAGAAGAACATCCAGCTCATTGCTTGTAATTCGAGTTACAAAAATGCCTTATTCTTTCTGGAGGGCCATATTGCCTCCAAAATAATTTTATAGATGATTTAAAAAAATATATAGTCTTCTTTTACTCACGGCTCCAAAGATACACCTAGTACATTGAAGTTTCATTACGGCATATAGCTGTCCTTTACCTCACAAATCTTAAGAATACCTAATAATTCTCATTCTGGCTGAATATAAATGTTTTATTGAATAGACATTTGCAAGAAAAATTAAAAATTAATCCTTTGGAATTTAAGGCCTTTTTTTGCACTATTACAATTACCATAGATACATTTCATTTTAAGTATCATCACTCAAGAAATACTGAAGAGAAGAAGTAGTACTGACACGCTTACGGATTGGACACACTAGACTTACACACTCATTCCTAATGACCAGAGAACAAGCACTAATTTGCCCAATATGTAACACCTTTTTAACTATTAAACACTTACTAACGGACTGTTTAAGGCTTAACTCATCTCCCCTCCCAGCTATAAATCTAACAGAGTTGTTAGCAGAAGGAAGCCAATTTAGAGATTTTGTTTATAGATACTTAAGGAAAATTGGACTATTTTAAGAAATATGATGTATACGTATAAGGGTTTATATATATATATATATATATATATATATATATATATATATATATATATATATATATATGTACAACTGCTTATTTGTTTTTTTATGTGTATGCATGTATGTCCATGTATATCTATACATAATTTATTTATTTTCCGCCTACTGATATGTATTTTTATTTTTTTTATTTACATCCTTTTACCATAAATATATAGGTATTTATATATTTATGGTAAAAATGAACGATGAATTCAAATTGATAATATATATTGTAGGGGGTGAGGTTAGCTCAGTGGTAGAGCACTGGACTAATAAGCTGGAGGCCTGAGTTCAAATCCCGAGCAAGCACTAAAACATTTTTCTTCTAGTGTCTTCGTTCATGGGTTGAATTCGGCCTCCCTGACCGTCCCTAGGCCAACCCAGCCTTTAATTAATTTAATAATGGGTACCTTGGTTGATGCTAATGACTCTAGCAGTCGAAGCAGCCAAGGGGAAAATCAGGCGGCCGGAGCATAGTACTGACCATACTATTTCCCTAGTGTGCCGTATGGTCGAGAATCAGATACCTCTATAGTATCTGCCCCTCAGGGCCCTCGTGGCCTGTTACAGGACTGATTTTGAATATATATTGTAAGTCTATAATTGTATTCACTGACTGCCCTATCTGCCTCTGTATAGTTTGTACCTTTTTATCGTAAACGCATATTGTGATCGAAAATTATGGTTTATTGTTTAATTTGCTAATTTCTTTACAATTGTTTACTATTATTTATTGTTATTTAAGTGTTTAGTGATGAATTGCCTTTGTCGCGGTCTCACTGATGTATAAATAAATAAAGAAATGCTGTCAGTTTAGCAGACGAAGCTCGACAATCGAAACGATAGGAGAATCGAATTCGCATATCGCAAAAAAATCCAAGTCCAATCCGCAGAAGCTTCATAAACAACGCCGAAACCTGAGCATCATAAAGGCTTGAAGTAAATTTTTTTTTTTTTTTTTTTTTTTTTTACGGCTCATCTACTTCTAGGCCATTAGCGCCGACATCCAGGGTGCAGCGAGGAATTTTCCCAACGAGCCCTGAGATGAGAAAATTCCTGCCGGAGGTGGGGATCGAACCCACCATCTCCCGCTTATGAATCCAATGCGCTAACCATTAGACCACGGGAGACCCCGCTTGAAGTAATGTACACTTTTTCTAAAATATATTTCTAACATTATATATAAAACAAATAAGGAGGTGAGGAATATGTAAAGATTTTGAATGCGCAGTCCAAATCTTGACATATTCTTCACCGTGTATGAGGCACCCTTGAGGCCAGAGTTGAACTGTACAGTACATAGAAGTAGAAAGAAAAAAAAATCAATAGATTAACAGTACATTCCAATGAGACGGCGACTGTGCAGACCAGGCCTAAAGTGTGCGGACAAGGGGATATTTGCTTCACATTCAGTGGGTCTACTAAAACTGGACTGTGCAGTCCCGGCCTGAGGTTTAATAACTCATCGTATATGTGCTAGACCCGTAGAGTCCAAACCTTATGGCCAAACTCTGCAGTCCTGGCCTAGCGATTTAAACTGAACGTTGTATGACCACCTTAAGACTTATGCATAGTATAAGTAAGTCACTAACTCACAGTCTTAATCGTTTCTGACTTATAAAGATGTGGGTTTCTTGTCATCGTGTAAAATAGCGTGTAAAATTTTTTTAGTTAATCCTCTCTTAAAGAGCTGTCTTGAAAGGTCAGATTTTGAAATTACCATGTTATTCCCCGTGGCCATCGGTATTGAATTTTAGGGGTTTGAATTAAAATCATACTGTTTAAGCCCTAGTAGTATTTTCCTCGGAAAAATTATAAATTAAAAAAGGGGTTTCATGTAAATATTGGCATTGATAAGGATGTATCTTATCAAATAGATTCAGAATGATATTGGACATTGTAGTCTAGCTTTGTCTTACTGACTCCCGTATTGGTCAATTTGGTCTATAGAAGCATTTCCTAGGATAGACTAAAGCACCTGGTGTTCCGCTTCTAGAATGACAAGAAGAAAGGTGTTCCAGATAAAGGTAACGCTATCCGGTGTTAGTTCCTCCCTCGCTCTTGGTAATTGTAACATATGGGTCAATACGGAGAAGAGGGAGCCACCGGTCCCTCAGCTAGGTGGACAGGGAATAAGAGAGAGAAGAGAGGAGAGTGAGAGAGCGAGTGAGGAGAAGAGGATGGAGGGGAAGAGAGGGTAGGGAGGGAGAGGGGTGACAAGGAAGGGCTGTCATTGGTCGAAGGGTCCCCCTACCATGTGTTGTGGGCGGGGTGGGGACTCTTGGTCTCCTGACTAGCTCAGTCCAGCGGTACCTCATGGCAGGGCAGCATCTCATGTCCCTGTTTGCTCATCCACTCACACACCATCTCCTGGTTCGTACCTCAACTACTACTTTACACACTACGTTAGATTGTAACTCTAGTTTATTCCGTTAAATATTGTGTTCGCTCCGATGTAGACGATTATCATATTGTCAAGTTTGTTGTTTCAATCCAGTAATTGCCTTTTCCAATCATGTTTATAAAAATTGAATGTTCTACTAATTGCTACAAACAAGCAGCAAAGGTATTGTAAAACTTTTCTTACAACATACACCTTTAGTATACACTACTGTAATATAAAATTACTTGTGCGGTAGTACTTTGTATTAGGATACCGTTTTTGGCAGTTAATGTATTCTCCATAATCAAGAATATTATATCGGAATGCGTTATATAAACAAGTTAACGATATGTACACAGGTTTTGTGAGTAGTGCCTCAATAAGGAATTAAAGAAGTGTAATGAAGATTTGTTAATTGTCTTACGGGCTAGGTTCAGTGTTTTAATACAGAAATGAAGTCTTCAATAGTATTGTAGTATAGTATTGTATCAAATCATTCTTCCTTAAACAGTGTCCAAACCTATTCGTTCACAGGTACAGCTAACAGTAATATTTTTTCAATGTACCTAGTTGGTGAGTTTACCAAAACCTGCTTTACAAAACATAACTTCTTTTATTAGTACAGGTATTCGTGTATCATTGGCAGTCATATTATTTTTAATGTATTGTTTGTTCGAAATGTTATCATCCGTTCGGAAATCTAAAAAGGTGGAATATTATAACAAATACGGGATACCTTATTGTGTAGTTATCAAATCCTATATAGACTCTACATATTAGTGCATGAATTATGTGGAACAAAAATATTTTGTATTTAACAACATTTAGAACATGCTTATTAAGGATGCAACTTTGTGTTTTATATCAAACAGCAAATCCTATTAATTAAAAAAACTTTTATTAGAGAATGCGGAACAGATTTTTTAATATTTCTATTTCCCGATTATTTCACCTGCTTTGAAAGTGGCAATTCTATCTTTTTGTATTCTACAGCCCTTAAAGCTCACCCGTTAAGATTTTCGGCAAATGTTTGTTATGATTTCCTTTGAATTGGTCAGATTATACCAAATTGAGTTTTGTGTATACTCATCCTTTATTATACATAATACTTCATGACGTTGGCACTTAAAAGTTCCATTATTATTACTTTTTTATACAATAGGCTTATTATGTGCCATTTGAGATAAAACTCCTTTTTCAATGTATTTTGTTTCATTGCATGAATTATATGCATAAATTTAGCTGCATATACTGTCCGTTTTTAGATTGTTTTTTATTTATACTACCCTGCTACTATTAATGAAAAGTGGTGGGGGTTTAGGTGGGGATAAGTAGGTATGTTAAGATCCGCCCCCAGCCACTCCTATAAGTTCCACATGTGGCTATTGTAATTCTATTCCTAATTTGGCTTTTTGCATATCATTATAACATCTCATCCCCCAAGGCTGTTTACCAACCCTCCCTAAGACAGTCAATCGAAATTCATTCATAATTAATTTATGTAAATGGAATTTAATACAATATTCACCCTTTCTTTTATTCTAAATGTCTAATAAATGATATTGCAGTTTAAAAAAATTAAATTACTATGTAGAATATTTTTTATATATGGTTGTGGAAGATATGACAGTGAATTTCATATAAGATCAGGTTAAATTATTTGGTTTAGTAATTTGTTTTGTGAGTATTAACTTATAATACACCCTACATAGACCTAAGTAATGTACACTTTATTATGTATCATTCAATGTAAATAACAAAATTTCTTGTTATAAGGTCCTTAGAATGTTTTGTATTTTGGAATTCATGAAAATATTTATTTATTTCGCAAATCTTTTATTTGCCAGGCTGAAATTTTCTATATTTTTGGACTCTAAAAGGCGTACCTTCTCTAAACCTAATATGATCATAACATTGCGTGTCTTCAGATAAACAAAACGCTGTTCTGTCTAGATATCTAAACATTTCCGTAGAATGAATTAACGGGTCATATTGTAAGATCAATAACAAAATTGGTACGGTGCCCGAGCGTAAAAACAGGAGATCCTTGGATAATCACTGTAAAACAATGAATATTATTTGTTAAGTTGTTTATTCACACAGTAAATTTTAAAACAATCTTATACCAAGCCATAAATTATAGAATGAAGTAAAATGTATTTTTTTTAGCCGATATCTTTATATACAATAGCAAACTGCTTTCCTAATCGGAACTAGTTTCTTTCACAAAATATAAATATGTAAGTCAAAAATTAAAGTCCAACTTATCCTTTATTTTTGTAGTATAAAACATTGTTTCTTTCTGCAAAAACAAATTACCTAAGTTGTGAGGGGTGGGAATAGAAGAACCAAGAACTAGCAATATCCAAAAAATATTTTTTATTAAAGAAACACCTACCGTACCAATGTTTATTTTTGTTCCTCTATTTTTTTTTTTTTTTTTTTTTTTTTTTTTTTTTTTATTTGAAATCTGTACAAATTATAAACAGTACAATGATCAAGTTTGATGATGCAGATATTATGTACAAGTTGACAAAAACGGTAAAAGTAAAATAAAATAAAAAACGTACAAAATATGGAAGGAAACAACCACTGTTGACACTTCCACAGATGACGCAGTAAATATTTTGATGGCCACGATAACATCAGGTAAGTAAATTGTCTCGGGGCCACTGTCTCTTTGTTCCTCTAATAGCATCAGTTAAATATGGCCAAATTTTGTTTTGGGAATATTTTATTTAAACATTTTTTATTTGGAAAGTAACAATATTTTTAGAAAAAAAGTGAGTAAATGTCGCAATTTCAGTCTATTATATATAGTTTTGTTAAGGCGTCAGGAAGCGGGCTTAATCAGATGAATTAATTTGCTACGGCAAGCAAGGTTCCCTATTCTGCTTAAATGTCCAGACATTTTCTGCATTTTATAGAATAACTATCTGTGCTATGCTAAGACACCAACGGCATATTTGGTTAGGCGTCCGAACATTTCCTCTACTGTGCTAGGAAGTACGGCACCAATTCGGTTAAGGCATCCAAGTTTTTCTGGATAACTGAGTTTCAACCCTGTCTAGTGTTCTCTTATCTAAAACAGGATATAGTATTCCTTTTTAGCTTGTTCATGGGTTCGCACCGCCATATCATGAATCCCCTGTATGATCAAACAAACAATTCAAACTGTCTTAAGGTCTTTCCCTTGCGAAATTAGCTCAATCTGCTAATTAAGGTGAACTTGAAAGAGTTATTCCGTGCTGGTATTATGTTTAATGTTTTTCAAGTGACTATAAAAAAAAATGATCATAAAAACATAGTCCTTGTAAGACCCCATTTACAATTCAAAAGAGACTTGGGTATCCTTAATTAGGAGACGTCCATCCGACCGTTAATTGATTTAAATACAAACGCTGGGATACTTTGTTCTTTTTTTAACTTAAATGCTCGTTAGTTTGTTAAAATTCTTATATATTCCCGCGGTATAACATTAATCGGATATCAGTAAAAATGAATCTGCATATCGGGACCTTGGTGGATCTTTTGAGGTTATGGGCTAAATAATTAGTTAAATTATGTCCTTTTTATCTTCTTTATCAGTAAATCCAGTTCTCAAAGGACAATAATAACTACCTTATCTACAAACTAAGGTCTTTCTTAATTGTACTTATAAATATTCATATGAACACAATTTGCGTTAACATCTTCCACAGAATACTTAATGTTTTATTGTATAAGAGATATTAATGGTCTATACATCAATTCTTCATGACGCTTAGGTCCTTCTAACCTTAATATTTGTTTTTTATTCTGTTGTAATGAACATAAATAAACAAAACACAAAATTAAAAAATGAAATTAATAACCATTTTCAAAAAAACCGGTTGAACTTGGTAAAAATACCTTTTTCCTCTTTACTCTTTGAGAATTCACCATACTCTGTAAAAACTTTGTTCTTTGGAATAAATTAACCCTGGAATCACAACATGATAAAGCTGCTACAAATCTCACAACGTGGGGTCATATATGACCCCATCTAGTCTTTCGTAATACTTTTACAAATTTGGTGTTAGGTTTCTGAAATGGTATTTTAAGATGACTACCATGCATAATATAACAATTTA
The DNA here is from genome assembly GCA_946811695.1 of Gonocerus acuteangulatus. Lineage (NCBI taxonomy): Eukaryota > Metazoa > Arthropoda > Insecta > Hemiptera > Coreidae > Gonocerus > Gonocerus acuteangulatus. Next base: position 46,786,801 of record OX328124.1, on the reverse strand, counting down.
TAACCAAATAATCTTATTTAATTGTAAAATGTGGGAGTGGGAAATCAAACATCAGAATACCACAAATTTAGACATAAGTTTATTTGAATATTTCTCCTCTGAATATCATTATTAAATATAACGTTTTCTCCTATAATATTTTGTCTTTATGACTGCTAGAATAAAAAAATACTATAATATGTAAAATTGGTTTAAAAGGGGGAAAAATACAGTAACTTGAATGTTCGCACATTATACTGACCATAAAAATAAAAATATTGTTATTCATTTATACACTTTTCAGATATACTTCGCCTGTGATCCGCACAGAGACTCATACTACAAATTGCACCATGTTACAGCTTTCCTGTCTTTTTACGATCAAAAACACCACATCTTATATATGGCCATCCTCTTTTTCACTCGTATCACATACTTCACCAATTTCACCGTCTTCAGTATCCAAAACGTCTCCAAACTCTCTGTTTTTCTCTTCTACAATTTACCAAAGCAACTTATTGTGAATTTCATCTTCAGTGAAAAATAATATATCGTTAGACATACTACATTCGATAAATAAAAATATTACATAAACCACAACGTGGGGTCGCCCGTGACCCTAAGGCTTTTTATACGTTCACAGCGATAGAAATAAGAAAAGCCTGACTCTCTATTATGATCACCTTGTCAGGAAAGGAAGGTACAGGATCGGACATGTTTAACAGCTGAAATGTTTAGGAAATAACAAATATTTTCAGAACTCAGGGGTCACGGGTGACCCCACGTTGTGATTCCAGGGTTAAGAAGGTAACAAATATTCAAAATTACTTGACGGCCCTCTTTGTATAGGTTTTTTTGCCATAGAGGTGTAAACATGTGCCGGAGTCCTTTTATTTTGACGTTATCTTTAATAAAAATTTAGCCAACATCCAGCATTTAGAATTCTCTATTTTGGTTAATATATTTTTTATCAAAATTATTCAAAATAATCCGTCAAAACATTATCCTATATTGGTTTAACCTACTATAAATTTATTGAAATATCGTGGTTTTATAAAACTATGACATACATTTTAATTAAATAAAACACATCTTTAATTTTAGAATCATGGCTATAATAATCTGGTATTACAGTTATTTGTACTCAAAGCTTTAATCATAGATTATACAACAGTCTGTCAAAATCAGTAAAATTTATGTTGAAATAAGTGAATGTCTTTAGGCATCGTTTTCCTAAAATGTTTGGAATTAGATAAGATTTGTTGCATAAAATTCATGCGATGAGCTATCTTTAGATTTAAAATTACTAGAAGTTTCTCTCGTAAGAAACTACTGATTTTCTTCAGCTATCTACGTCTATATGCTGCATTCCTATTAATTTTACCACAAAATGAGCGAATAATAGCAGTAATTCGGAAAGAAATATTTTTTTTTTTATTTATTTATTTGTTTTTCGAGTTTTGCAACATGCAAACTCAGGAATAATTTAATAGTACAAAAAAAAATCATGAGCTAATTTTTTTTACTAAGTTTTTTTTAAAATATAGCGTAAATAATAAAAATGGAGTTTACTATAATTTATATTGGATTTTAAAAATAAAAGATGATTTAAATTATTATATATATAATGTAGCGTATAGAAACACCGGTATAATGAGCACTTTGACTAGTTTTTCCTATTTAGTTGCTAGACTTTCTGCTGGAAATCGAAATATTAGCTCTACTTTCCAGAAATATTCCAATACATATTAATTATTATAATAATAATGAATAGAATATTTATTAAAAACTTCATAAATAATATTTTCAAGAACCTAAATGAAAATATCACACCTAGCTTCAAAAGTTTAAATTAAGTACTTAGTTGGAGAGCAGTTAATTCATTAGTAACCAGTGTTTAATAAAAATTGCGCTAACAAGTTTCATCAAGCTGATAACTTTAATTTGATTCTTTCTGTTTACACAAGAGTATCAAGTAATCATTTCCGAGCACAAAATTTCCCAAGAATTTTTAGAATCAGATATTTCATGTTTGTTTGATGTGAATTCCATTAGATTCTGAATGTTTGCTCATCAGATAAGACAAACGGATGTTTTTCCATAATTGCTAGTTTTCTTTCTTTATTATTATATATTATAATTTTTTCGTTTCTTTCAAGATGAAAATTTCTAAGGTCTACAGAATAAGTGATGACGTTCTTCCCGAAAATTTTTATTTTGAGTAATTTGGTTTTTAATTTGATGTTTACCATTAAAGCGACTACCTTCATCGGATCATAATTAAACTATCTAAGTTCATAAGTCAGTATATATTATTACTTGTTTTATAATTAGGAAAACCAATAATGTTCAATATTTTTTGTATTATTTGCACATTAAAATTAGTCTCCGATTAAAATATTCTAGTCGAACATGGATTGCATCGAGATGCTGTGAATGCTTAGAAAAATATTAATGACGTGAAAAAAAGTATAAACCACATATTTGTAAAATAATCGTAGCTACAGATTTCCACTATTTTCTTTATGATAAAAAATGGAGTATTGATCAAATTAGACTTAGTGTTCTAGCAATTAAACTTTCTTTAATATTGCTTTTCATTGCGATTCATATAATGATTGCTACGATAGATTTTAGACAGTTTATAAAGTTATTAATTAATTTAGTAGAAATGTTTTTATATCATAAATTCTAATATATTTGTATTTCTTTTAGGAGCCTCATGGAGCGGTGTTGGACAGATGGAATATCTGCAGCCCCGAGGAAGAGCCCCTAGTTCTTCAACAGTTCCTGAGATTCGGCGAGACACGAGCCATCACCCAACAACTCCTGCTCCATGGAGTCGGTGACGGCAGATACCTCCCTAGGATGGAAGCCGATATCAAGAAGTTCCTCGAGCGAGCTCCCATCAGACCTCCGATGAAGGATGAGAGATCTAGCAAGCCGCCTTCATCACCAGCAGTCCTTCCTCGGCCACCACCTCCATCCCTGTCACCCCAGCAGCAAAGGCCGCCTCCTTTCAAGCTGCCTCCGACGGGCCTCACGTGCACACCGGCTCCTCCGCCGATTTCCTCACCACCTACATCCAATTCTAATGCTATTTCTGTTTCCCCTCTCAACAGGCTCCAGAATATGCAACCTTTCGACTTTAGGAAGATAGGAAAGTCCAGCCCTGATAGGAAAAAGCCTGATGAACCGACGCCGGGACTCATGAACCTTTGCGTATCTAGCAGCTCACCCGTATGTCTGCCTCCTCCCCCACTTCCAAGCACACAGTTCGGCGGACACAAGTCACCGTCTGCCGACTACTATCACAATTCTAGTGAATTTGGCTCGGAAGATGATGACGACGAAGACGAGAATTCTCAAAGCGCCCTGAACTTGAGTAGGGACGCAAGTAGCCTCATGAGACCTAGACATGGCCACACAAGAAAAAACACTACTCCCGTGAAGAGACAGTGGGGCTCCACCCCTCTGCCTATTAACCTTGGTACGCAACTTATAAATCCAGCTACTGGAAAGAAAAGAGTACAATGCAACGTATGTTTGAAGACATTTTGTGATAAGGGTGCTCTTAAGATACATTTTTCGGCTGTACATCTTCGAGAAATGCACAAATGCACTGTAGAAGGTTGTAACATGATGTTTAGTTCCCGTAGATCCAGAAACAGGCACAGTGCTAATCCTAATCCCAAATTGCACTCCCCTCATTTAAGAAGAAAAATATCTCCACATGATGGGCGTACTGCACAAAACCATCCAATACTCATACCCCCTCTGCCAGCAGGATTAAATCCACTTACATTTGGCACCTTCCCTTTGCTTACGCCCCCTCCTGAACTTCGGCATCAAGCTTCAGCTCTTGATCTTAAACAAAGTTTAGATCTTAGTTCTGTAAAACAGGAAGATAATAGAAAGTCTGAAACTTCTGAACACATGGAAGATTACATGATTGATGACGATGAAGAAGAAGGGATTGTCGTTGAAGGTGGTGGAGACTCAGATGGAGATTCGGATAATCACACTGCCGAGAAGCAAGAAGACTCGCCTGCAAAGAGGTTTAAAATGTCTGAATCTGATGGTGATCTCGAGGAAGATCTAATGAGCAATATGGATAGCAATGAAGATTCCCTAAGTGTAGTTGATTCACAAAGCGTTAAGGAGGAAAATGGGCCGGAAAATTTGGTTACAAGGAGTTCCAGAAAAAGGAAGAACCGCAATCCGACAAGATGTGCTGTTTCCCAAAGTATTAATCACAACGAAAATATTAGTGATGATGATTCTTCTAACATGATATACAGAACACAGACTGAAAAAACTAATGTCAATGAAGAAAAAAGCGAAGACCTCAGCATAAAAAAAAGTGAAGAAGAACCAGAGAATAATAATACTATTAAAAAGAACAATGGTAAATCGGATGAAAATGCATGCAATTATTACGAAAATAAAGAAGGACTTAATCTAACTATGCAATATTCAAAAAACGAAGAACCAGAAAACTACAAGGTTGAAAAATATAGAGAAAATAAAAAAAACGAGGGAACTGAAGATGAAGGCCGCGAAGAGAAACCTCGGCCATCTAGTAGGAATGGTGATAGTCACCGAAGTGAAGAATCAATTGATTCCTCGAATGCATTAAGGCATCTTGAAAACCTGTCTCAAGGTCATTTTGGAGACCTAGGTCGGCATCAGGATTACAATACGATGAAGTACATGGACCAAGACCCTCCAAGTCCTGCAAGGTCCCAGGGATCTTCTGGTTCTTCGAATGGTGATATTGGCTCTGACGACCCAGATATGCATGGCTACTTTAATGACGGTATGGACATTCCCATTGATAAGGACAACCCAAGGATGTGCACTGCTTGTGGAAAGGTTTTCCAAAATCATTTTGGTGTGAAGACACATTATCAAAATGTCCATCTTAAACTTATGCACAAATGTACAGTAGACGGTTGCAATGCTGCTTTTCCTTCTAAGCGGAGTAGAGACAGGCATAGCGCTAATTTGAACTTGCACAGAAAGCTTCTGTCGACATCATTAACTGACAAGGCTAGCATGTTCCTTGATCCAAGTCACTTGTCGAACCTTGCAGCTAATCCTGCTCTTCATACAGAATTTCTTGCTAGGCTCTATGCAGACTCCGCATCGCTTCCACATCTACCGCCCCCAGGACTTCTAAATGGAGACCGCATGCCGCCTCACCCACCACTCTTCCTTCACCCACTCGGTGGCCTTCCTGGCTTCCCGGGTTTCCCTCATCTCCCTTCGTCGGTGATGAATGGTCATTCTTCGGGATCTGTTTCACCGGCCTCTGCTCGTGGTTCTCCGCACCTCGTTTACGCCGACGACGAAGAGGAAAGGACCCCGGACAAGGACGGTCTGATCCCATGCAGATTCTGCAACCAGTCTCTAAAGGATCGAGGTAACCTAAAGGAACACTATGAAGCAAACCACCTTTCTGAGATGCATAGGTGTACCGTCGCCGGGTGCAATCTAGTTTTCGCAACGACAAAACGACGGAACACTCATGTTGAGGATGAGCAAGCGCACAAAAAAACGTGACCTGCTGGAACTTCCGCCCAAATATTTCACCCAAAAAATATTACTCATCCGTTTTTTAAGACAATCGATGTGCAATAATCAAAATATTCATGTTTTGGTGTTCGGGGGACTTACTATTTCACTTGACACCTACAACTTATATTTTAACTGTAGACGTTTTCAGTCGGTTAAAGGTAATCCTTTTCAAATGTACAAATGCATGTTGTACAATATATTAATATTACAATAGCTTTAATTGCCTCATTATAGATGTTTGGTATACGATTAGAACTACATGTTGTCTATATTATGTATTTAGTGTTGCTCTAGAATTCGAATCGAAAACGTCATGTTTATTTGTATTTATAAAACCTTATATATTCATTATACCCACCAAATATATATGTATAATTTTTAGTTTTTCACAAAAATGTAGTTAAAGTATATAATTTGATTTTAAATATTATTGTACATAAGATGTAATGATTTAATTGATTGTCTTGTTATGTATTTTTGTTTGAGCATTCTATATTATTTATTAGTCGACATGTTCTTGAGCTAGTGCAAGATTGTGATATTTTTTTATTCGAGTCCGTTTATTTCCTCCGTGAATCAAATCATTAATCAAAATTATTTCAATATTAGTTATATATTTCTATCGGTTCTTCTATTTGGTGTAACTATTGTGTATTATGAAAAAAAAAAAGTAGAAAGTATACCTATGATCTCTTCTTTCTATCCTAGAAAATATGTATGTATAATATCATGTTAAAAGTATATAAATAAATATATATAAATATATATGTATGTAAAAATGTGCATTCTTTTTGTGAAGCACTTTGTTGTACCTTCTGAATACTCATGTATAGTATATAAATATTTGTCTATCTAAGTTTGTTATAAATCTGCATAAATGTGTGTAATATATTACTAGCGAATATATATGTATTATAGATAATGTTCATCATTTTAAAATAAATATGTTCTCGGTCTAGTTGTATTTCGTTATGAATGTAAATATTTCTTGAATTTCTCACCTGAATCCTTCCTATTCATTCAGTTGTAAATGTGAAGGTGATTAAAAAAAAATAAATACTTACTCTATATATACTGAAGTTTTAATTAACACATGAAAACATCTTTATACCTATAAACGGAATACAAAACCGTAAGTATTTTAAGAAATCAACTGAAAAATTGGTTTAAATCAATTAAAAAAAATATATTTAACACAATATTTATGTACAACTGACATCATGTAATATAAAAATAATATTTTTTTGTTTATTTGTGGAAATATTTTTCGGTTGGCAAAGGTACCTTCTTTTTAGTGGCCTAAAGGCAGGGGAGTTTTAAAAAACTTTAAACTTTGATTAAAGTCTAAAATAATCAGTATTAAGATAATACTTGAATATATTATTTTTGGACCATCCTAATGTTAAAAGCCTATAAATTAGCCCCACATTTCAAAAATTAAAATTATTTAGAGCTAGGAATTGCCTAAATTATGTAATGAAAACTGAACTAATACCTTACGAACTCTTCCAATATGTGAAATATTTATAATGGCGGAGTCTTTTTTCAGGAATCCTGACTGTATTGCTGGCTAATTCATTATATCGCACTAGTATTTCTAAAGAGACACAACTCAAAATAAACCTTAACTGAAAATGTGTCACTCCTGCTTCTTTGGGGGCAGCAATAAGACAGGAAGGGTGTCACAAGTGCCCTCTGGTTTACAAGCTCTGAAACTAGGTACCTACAGTTTTGATGGTTGATAAAGACATATTTACCAATTCTTTCATCGTCCTAACTATGAAGGTGTGAATACAACCGATTTTTGAGTTGTGTCACTTTAGAAATACTAGTGCGATGTTAATTTGTAAAAAGTCAGGTAATGTATACAAACTAAAGACAAAATGGCAAATAAAGGAAGATAAATGGTTAAAATAAAACAGTCTTAAAGAATAATCAGGAATCTCTCTCCAGGAGATAAACAAAACATTATTAATATAAGTAAATAAATATAAAAACCTAATTTTATTCAAATAAAAATTAATAATGAGTAAAAGACTTACAGCAGAACTTTTTCCCAAAACACTGCTGCTTACAGTTATAACTTCTAACAATAAGTTTAAATATAGGTCAAATTATCAAGAAGTCCGACTCGCAGAACTGTGTCATCATAACCAGTTTCCTTTCTTATCTCTAGTGTCATTTGGAAAGCTTAGTATAGAAACAGATAATATTTTGTCTAGATATTTCGTGAAAAAATAAAAATATAATATGAAATCTCGAAGAGAAGAGGCGATCGCAACAGGAACCTAACGCAGAGTATCTAAGCAAAAATTTCTGTATTTAAGCATTGATTTCTTCTCTATCTAAAAACTACTGAAGAGCTGGCAATGAAAACAGATTTTAGTTACTACAATTTCCCAACCGTTATTGAGATACATAAGAAAATACCCAAAAAACCTAGTTTTTTTCAACAACGGTTATATATATATATTTCCCACGTTTAATTACTATAGGTAAAACGTGTACGAGGAAGTGTATTAATGAAAAAAAGTAAACGTTATGATTTTTTCGTGCGAAAACCTTATTCCTGTGGACGGATTGTGCTGGTTACATACCAATTAGACAACGTGTTTTCGTAGCGAATGTTAGTAAAATTGGTCCGTTTTTCAGCCAGCTAGGAAGACAACCGACAAATGGCCATAAAATTAAATGAATTATAGAATATCTTTTCAGTTTTCAACTAGAAAATGAGTTTTCACTTTAATTGATCTTTTCTTTTATTTATTTTTTGCTTTCTATAGATTGAATAATACATTCGTACCGGATGGAATATACATTATTAAGAGTTGATATGTAATACTGTCCTTGTTAAGCAAAACCAAAACCATCTGGAAAGACGTCTTAAAAAGATTAAAACATAAAAGGGGACTGAAATTATTTTGTCAGTTCCCTTTGTCCTGGCATTTAGAACTAAGATAACGAGAACACGTCCAATAGCTACTAAAGTAATGTAAACAACACGTTTTATAAGATTTTCTTAATATAAGAAATTCACATTTTGATTCCATTTTTATATGCAAAAGAAATTTTATTATGATAATCTTTAGCGTTGTCCACCATATATGAGTGTTATAAGCTAATAATTGTAGATTTTAATCAAATTAACAAATTTTTATTTAAATGTTTTTATTAATCATAAAATAAATGACATCGCCTATAAGTAGGCGCGTAGAACTATGTCAATATCCAGCATGCATTGGGCGATTACAAAAAAAAACGTAGTCTAATCTAAGAGTTTTCTTAAAGAATAATTAGGACACCACATTATAAAAACGATTATCAACCTATACACCTTTTAACGGTGCTTAGAACGTAGAATAAAACAGTTGAGAAAATTAAATTAGATACAGAATTAGAATTTTTCTAGAAGTATAAACCTTGAATACCATACACCAAAGGAATGTACATAATTTTTGTCGGTATAAATAAAGGCTTTTGGAGCTAAAAATATATTTGTTAATTTAATTGAAATTTATATTTTGTTTTTGATATTGTACATCCGTCTTCTCTGTCGAGATAATTTTTCAATTTTCTTGGTAACTATCTGTGCAGCTCAGAATGTGAACACTTTTAGCTGTAGACATTCTTGTCGTGGATAAGCGGCACTCTCTCTTTATTACACTGTTTTCCGACCAGTAGTGCTATAATAATGGTGGTTAAAAAAAAATTAAGTATTATAAATTATACTTTCTATAGAAGCTTTTTTTCTGTTGTCAGTCACCACTTTTTTGATGGCTCTACCTACATTCTTGTACACTTGTCGCGATACTGATGCCGTTTGGATTACGAGTGAAAAGTTAATGTTAATGGTTGCATCGTTATTAAAATTAATTTGTCCCTGAATTGATTAACTTAAAACATTCGATTATGATAAGAATATTAATTTTAAATATTAGTTTGGCTTTCATACAAGTGGGCTCTACTACCAATGCATTTTCTGTTGAAACACTTTCATTAATTCCTTGCAGTAATGAAAACTATTTTCTGCGCTAAAGCGCTTTATGGAGTAATCTTCTCTGAGCGTTTCACGAGTCAATCAATTGCGATTTAAATAAAATCGACTTGTTAAAACTAAAAAGCTAATTTTGTTATCAAAATTAAATTTTATAATGGATAATAAAAATATTTCATGAAACCATCTTAATTTTAACAGGAAAATAGTGTGAAAATATTATCAATATTAAATTTCATAATAGATAGATTATAAAAAACGGAATTTCAAAAATCTCTTTAAAAAAAAATCTTTAAAATGGAATTCGAATAATATAAAACTTTATTACTTTATAATATATACTTAAAAATCTGTACGAAAAATCATTATTGTCCGTTAGTTTTATCGTATCGTTCATGAATAAACTATCGTGAAAATTAAATTAACAAAATTAATATTTTTTATTTCAGCAGAATAATCTTGTCCTTTCATGAAATATACAATTTTTTAGATGTATGAAGTGGGGTTACATTAATTGAATTTTATCAATAATTATCAGAAAAAAAGGAATATTTCCAAATTTTCATAGTTAAATAATTGACATTTTCAATCCAGAGCTAACCACAACAATGCAACCTATCGGATTTAATTCTAACTACACTTCATAACACCTTATCACTCACACCAATAAATATTCGGGCGATATTGCGCGGTTTAAATTGTTTCCCTTTAGAGATGACACGTAATGTAATTAAATATTATTAATATAATCTAAAAAAAAAAAAAAAAGGACAGGTATATTTTGATTGCTATAATAATAGCCAAATTTTTCTTCTAAATTTAGTATGAATATTAAGAATAAGACGATTAAAACGAAATTCTATAATTTGACTCTTATGGCAGATACCATGATAGAATTTTAAAAAGCCCACTTCATGAGTGCAATTGGTATGTAGAAAACTGCAAATATTAATTTAGAACTCCTACTAGAATTGAAACATCCTGCTTAAAAACCATGCTTTGTTCAATTGATGCTATTCTTTTATTATATGATTATTACTTATTTTTCATTCTGTTGTATTTATATGTAAATAATATGTTAATACAATAAACAAGGTAGTGAGTAAATAATGGATTATTATTAATGGGGGGGGGGGGAGTGTTCTCCTCTGATTCCTAGGGTCCATTTGAGGGATGTTGCCAATCAAAAGAATTTATTGTTTTGTATATATTTTTTTTCCGGCGCATCTACATCTAGGTTATTAGCGCCTGTATATTTATTTACTTATACTTTGTTAATTATTGGTGGCTTTCGAATAAAAACTGTCTATTCTGTCGGTTATAAGCAATACCTACGGCTTTTTCACTAAGTTCCTCCGATATTTTCAAGTATGCAGTCACGGCAATCGTTTTCGTGATGAACCCATTGGTTGCGATAATTAGGAATGTAAGACTAAGATGCCCAATCAAGCTTTTACAAATCATTTAGCTCTCAGGCATTTTCGCAGCAGGTCCTCGGCTTACGATTTCTGTAATTTATTTACTTCTGAGGAATTTCTATATTAAATCCAACAATGGAGAAACATTGCACTTTAAACTCGTTATTATACCCCACGGCGCAAATTTAAACCGATCGCAGAAAAATTGGCTACTCATGCAGCATGTACAACAAACGGAAAAAAATCAAATATATAGTTTAAGCATAGTTATCTAGCTGGCGAAATAATACGGCGTTAATAAATACAACTGAAAAGGTACTTTTAACGTCCCTCTAACAGTTAAACAAATACAGGCAGAGTGTACAAGACGTTACTATTTATCAATATGAATTTTATAAATACTGCTTTTTAACATTTAAAACACACACTGCTGTACAATAATATTTAATTTTATACTATTAGATTGCTTCTGATAATTGGTAGTATCGGCTAAAATGATCATTTCAATTTATCTATTTTGTATGACTAGAAATTTATAATAAAATTCTCATGTTCATATGAAAGACAAGAGTATAAAATATGTGTATATTTTATAATTGTTATATTCATTTGGTGGTACTATACTTTTATTATTAGATTGCCATTCATAAATTAATGTTTTATTATTAAAGGTAAAAATATGTTGGGAATTTAAATAGAGAATCACCTCAGTTTTTGCACTTGAACGCAAAATAGAAAAATCTCAAGAATAATATCTGGATGATTGTTAGAGCACTAGTAAATTTTCGGCTCCAACATGGATTGAGCAATAATACATGGATGATGGGCCTAAATTTTGTGTGTTGCATTTTAAACAACATGTTAACTGCAAATTATGCCTAAGGCTAGCTACTGTCCTACTTTGGTGGTTGTTTATGGGTAAATTTTTACAGATTAGCGGAATGCGATCATTAGAAGTGAACAATTTTGGACCACGTTTGTTTAGAAAATATGTCCTCGAACATAGGTTTTCCCGCTAATCCGCCATTTAGCAAGTTAATTATGATTGGCTCATCAACAACACGCATTTGTACTTTCCACATTTTAGCCAAGGCACTAAATAATTCGTACGAAATTCCAGGAAAGGCTAATAAAAGGTTGATGTTCTCTAGAGGCGGGTATGAGGCGATAAATAAGCGTAAGCGGCAGGTAAAAGTGTGCTGTGTTCTGAGGGCAATTAGAGGCGAGAGGTGGCCGGGTATTTTCAGCTGTGGCTATGGGCTGCTTCAGCTTCGGGCTCAGCTGAATTATGAAGATTACAGGGTAGGAGAGGCCTGGGTCCATGTCACTCCCACAGGGTCCTCTTGACGGCCCGGTTCTCATATCGCATCCAGGGCTAAACATATACCTCCTCGCTAGGGGACAAAAACCAAAAGAGAAAAAAGGGAAGGTATGTACGGCACGACAGAGCCCACTGGGTTATCATCATGGAATTCTGAGAGTTAGGAATTTGAAGGAAGCCCCAAGGCGTAGAGTGTATTTTAGGATAGTTAGTAGAATAGGAATCAAACAGCAGGTTCTAAGATTAAGCAAGTAGAACAGACGTTAAAATCATTCAAACCGTCCTGGAGGTTGGCAATCTCTTCTGTGTTGCCTGGAGTGCTAACCAATGGAGAGCAAATGTATATATATATATATATATATATATATATATATATATATATATATATATATATATATACACTTTTATTTTTAGATTGCCATTCATAAATTAATATAATTTTCTTGTCAAAAATAAGAAGATTTTCAGAATTGAAACAGCGAATCATCTCAGTTTTTGCGTTTATAAAAGCTTTTGCGGTTAAAAGTATATATATATATATATATATATATATATATATATATATATATATATATATATATATATATGTATGTACTTTTGGGGCGAGGTTAGCTCAGTGGTAGAGCACTGGACTCATTTGCTGGAGGACCTGAGTTCAAATCCCTAGCGACCACTAAAGATTTTTTCTTCTAGTGTCTTGGTTCAAGGGTTGAATTCGGCCTCCCTGACCGTCCCTAGGCCAACCCAGCCTTTAATTAATTTAATAATGGGTACCTTGGTGCTAATGACTCTAGCAGTCGAAGCGGCAAGGGGATGGTCAAGGATCAGATACCTCTATAGTATCTCCCCCTCAGGGTCCTCCTGGCATGTTACGGGATTGATTTTTTTTTATATATACTTTTATTTTTAGATTGCTATTCATAAATTAATGTTATTTTCTTGTCAAAAATAAGAAGATTTTCAGAATTGAAACAGCGAGTCATCTCAGTTTTTGCGTTTGAATGCCAAATTGAAAAATCTTGAGTATAATATCCGGATGATTGTTAGAGTATATTTATATATATATATATATATATATATATATATATATATATATATATATATATATATATATACACTCAGCTGAGATTGGTTATTATTTTGTGTGGTTGCGTTTTCCTCCCCACCGGTGTCATGTTAATGGGTTTGTGACATTTTGCAGGACAACTGACCTGCTTCTTCTGGCTACTAGAAGGTTACTAGAAGGTGGTTAAAGATTTCACTCAAGACAACAATTATAACGCAACAAATTCAAGCCAATTCTCCAGTAGATTATCAAAAAAAGTGGCATTAGGTTTAAATTACATTATGCAATTTTCAAATCTTTAACTTTAGAAACATCTCTTGTACAATCAATTAACGTCTCGAATCTCAGGATTAAATCCCTCCCTAATGAATATATATATATATATATATATATATATATATATATATATATATATATATTACATTTTTTTTAGTATAATAGATAAGATTGATAAAGATTTCGAGACATACCTTTCTTCGGAAAGTGCTTAGATAAAACAAAAAACAAGTAAGGCCCGGTACACACTGAAGAAACTGGTTTCATGAAACCTATTTCTTAAAGCATGCACACTGAATAAACTGTTTTCTATCAGTTTCGTGATCCATTCAGACAACGATGCACTCGAGTTCTGGTGGTGGCTAAAAAATAAAAAAACAAAAACAAAAAAAAAACGCAAGATCTAAGTTCGCCCGGTGATTAGTGATCAGCATAACAGCTGTTGTAGTTCGCAAACTAAAACAGAGATCCTGATAAATTTAAGGATTTTTTTAGGACGTCGAAGCCAGTTTTTGATCGCTTGGAAATGTAGTAACACGAAACCGATTCAACGAATTTCATGAAACCCGGTTTCCTGTTGCTACAGTTTCACGTTCTGTGTGCGCCAAAGATAGAAAACCATAGGTTCTATCTATCGTTTTCATGAAACTTGAGTTTCATGAAAGCAGATTCTTCAGTGTCCTCCAGGCCTAAGGATTATTGGAAAAATGTGGTGTAATTCTCCCACATATTTCACACTTTTTATCATTTCGTCAAATGAAACGTTACTGTTACTAAATGACAGATATTGAATTCACTTTCTACGAGCAATCGTCTACAATTTTGATGTATAATAAATATTCGGAGTAGTCCTTCATCTTCTTTCATAGGGAGATGAGAAGTATCGATCCGTCAGGGCAATACTGAAGCTGATATTGTATCGAGAGAGAAGACAAAGCGCAGAGAGAACAGTGGCGCTCCCCGTGGGCGGACGGGAGCTGCCGAAAGGGATGTGTCTTGTCAGTTAAAGGCACGGTCCGTTGGAGCTAGAGGCTTAGGGAGTAGACATGCAAATCTCCCCAGCTGACCAGGGGCTTATGGAGGGCTTACCAGGGCTTTTATCTTCCAACAAACAAGCCTTCCCTCTACAGCACTAACACTACTGTCCAAGCTAAATCCCGTTCTTCGACGGAATAACTTCTATATAGAGAATTTCCATCTTGTCCCGCCTCCTCTGTCACTTCATCTTTCACGCTGGAAGACCATTGACAGCTGATTTTCTTTCTCAAAGAATAATGGCAAAGGAAAATTGACTTTTTCCACCTGGATTGACGTAGAGGCCGTAGGTGGATGAAGCTTTACTACTGTGTTATTTAATATTCTTTATTCTATTTATAAATAAGGAATATTATAGAAACAATCAGAAAATACATTTTGCTCACTTATCTTGACGGGCTTCTATAATGTATTTCGAATGGAAAACTATTTTCTTTTATCACCTAAATTAAAAAATGATTGACATTTCCTTCCGAGAATGGATTGCTGTGGCCATATCTCAAAAATTTCGTTTGACTCTAAATCTGGTTGTTTTTTTAACTAATTACCACAATGTGTCCTCAAAAATATTCTTAAAATGATTTAATGGGTAATACTAACTTGTGTGATGATAATCAAAGTAATTTTCTCCAATTTCTGAATAACAAATAAATCAATATTTTTCAATTCTTTATGTCATAAGTTTTATATGGAATAAAAAAAAAAAGATTTAATTCAATGTGTTTGACGAACCGAACCCTCTTTTATCACGAGCGATAGCCTGCAGGCGGCAATTTTTTATCTATTACAAAAAACTTTTCATTTTTTTTTTTTTTTTTTCATTTTTCATTTATTTATTTGAAATCTGTACAATTATTAGCAGTACAATAATCAAGTCTGTTCATGCAGATATTATGTACAATTTGACAGAAACGGTAAAAGTAAAATAAAAGAAAAGAACAAATATTACAAAAAACTAAAATTATTTTGAAAGAAATTAAAATCAAGTAAAGTACCTACGTAGGATTTTTAAGAAATATTAATTTTTTCGAAAATAGTGAATTATTCTTAATTATCTATTAAAAAATCCGTCGATAACCGTTCATCGAATCGTTATAATTCAATGAGTCTAAAAACTCCTACGCACTTTACTAGCAAATATAATTAGGAAGCTGTAGTTGAATAACGAAGTTGATCGGGTGACAATTGGAAGTGTTAGCGTATCGATCGATTTGAAATGCAATAATTTCTTGTAATAAAGATAAAAATAAAATAATAATAATTACAAGGTAGTATTATCCCTTAAATCACACAATTATTAAAACCTTCTGGAAAATGTATCGTTTAAAATAGACATAACGTGTTGATTGATTATTCCTCAGGTTTTTACAAAGGTCTGAATGTATATAATAATGCCAGTTTCAATATGTTAATTGTCTCCAACTTGTTGATAATACATTGATATTTATAACTTAGTTAGTGTTTTCTACTGCCTCGCAATGAGCAAATCACTCCTTATCAAGCTGACTAATTAATATGAATAGATTGTAAATAAAATTATATTGTTTTTTTCTTTTCAAACACTTGAGTGTTATTGAAAAAAAATGTTCAAATTTGAATCTACGCTTATGAAAGTAATTTAATTTTCAAAATTCCTTAGTTGGGAAAATTATTTTAAAAAAATTATTGTTTTGTTTTGAGGATTCTGCTGGCTAACAAAGAATTCAGCATTATCTTAGAGAAAGTATTTTTGGGCGTAACGTCACCACATTTGTACAAACGTACAAATCGGTGGAGCACCGAAACGAAAATATATACATTCAGACATTTTCGTGACCTTCTTGTTATTAAACATTTCATAACAATTTTGTAGGTTACATTAAATGTCAAATTTATCCTAGAACTCTAAGTGCTATAATATCAGAGAAAACGAACACAGAAAGATTAAGATGTACTCTGTGCAACGTTTTCTATAAAGATTTTGGATCTCCTTAGCAGTAACAGGTTTACAGATACTTATCATTTCATTGGAAATAATAAAACATTTTTTTACAACCTTTTAGTATTTAAAATAGCACATGTTAAGAACCTTACTTTACTTATGATCCCCACGAAAACAGGTTATTACAATGTTCTTTGGGCGGACTTCAATGTAACTTGTTCAAAATGGTTTTCGACCTCCCTAGCTACATAAACACCGAGACTTATCCTTTTCCTAGTCATAGGATAGCATTTCTCCCAACCCTCTACCCCACTCTCCTTCTGTTTTAATACCGGGAGACACTTTAATCACATCTTAAGGAACAAATGATCATGAAGGAACAAATGATCATGAAAAGACCCGTGTAGGTTCCTAGACTGCACTTTGAGTTCAAATGAATTTAAGTTGTCCTTCAAACGTTTTCGAAATTCCTAGCAGTAACTTGTTTACAGAGACTTATCCTTTCCTCCAAGACCAGAGACCATTTTCTTCCTTCATCATGTTGTATTACCGGGAGATGCAATTACTGCATGTTAAGGAAATTAATGATCATGAAAAGACCTCACGTGTGCAGGTTGTTAGGCTACATTTTCAGTTCAATTGAATGTAAGTTGTTCTATGAAGGTTTTGTGACCTTTCTAGCAGTAACATGTTTATCGGGACTCATCCTTTCTGCCTATTCTTTGAAACCCTCTACCCCTTCACCAGTTCCTTTACCAATGTTCAATTTATTCTGATTAGCTCCGTTAAGTGTAATTACTCCTCCTGGTAGAGCAATCTTGAGGTAGTTAAATGCGTTATTATCTGGTAGAATTATTATTCCATAGGGGTGAGGAGAAGGAGGGATCTTGTAATGGATCCAGCTCGTGATGTTGGAACCTACGTGCGCACCCGCTAAACACTGGTTCCCCTTAAATCACCGGCCATATCCTACGCTGGCCCACATGACAAGAGCCTGGGCCTCTTCGGAATGAAAGCAGTTTAGCAAATTATAGGGGCCGATTAATGGTCTCCTCCTCTTCGGTGCTCCATTCAAGAGTTCGGGGGATAATTTGATTCAGGAACCTATGAGGATGCAATACCTGTCTTGAAACTCAGCCTCCCGTATATTGGGGAAAGGCAGCATCCGTTTTAGGAGCAACCTTAGGTTCCACTTAGTAGCCTACAATTTTCTCAGGATAAGCTGCATTTTAAACCTTCTCCATTATTTCGGGAGTCGATAGTAAACAAACCTCTAGATTTAGACTCATATCCAAAATTGCAAGAGGTTACACGAAAATGTTGTTAAGCTGTAACTATTCTTCATCGACTGAGAAGAGAGACACTCTAATACTGTTTTCATTTCTTATCGTTTTGCATGTACAAGGCATAAAAAGGGTATTAACTTCTTCCAACAAAGAACTAAGCTGTTTGAGATCTTGTGTATTCTCCATTTTTTTATAAACTGTTTGTTCCTCTAATGAGTGGACTGTAATTTTTGCTTTGTACACCGGATGGCAATAGCGGTAATCTGATACTATGTAATCTATTTAAACTAGTTTTGTACTCACTTCGTGTGGAGCTTCACCTGGACCTCACTGGTCTTCTTGTATATAGATACTTCCTGCTGCAGGGCTTCTGCTCGCCTGAGTCTTATGGACACACAGTTAATTTAATGGAGTCTGGTCAAACACTAATGCTCCCACATGGAGACTTATTATAAAACACTGCTCCCTCATGGAGTCTTACGTTGCACTTGAGTCACACACTACGCTCCCTCATGGAGTCTTAATATGCACTGAAGCCACTGCCAACCAAATCACATCCGGTTGGGCTCTAGTTCCTCTATGGAGTTACCCTCCATAGAGGTACGATTTATACATAGTACCAAACATACCGCCCCCTTGGAATCACCCAGATTCCAAAACAAAAAAATATTATCACACATAATTAGAGATTAAAAACAAGGGCATGGGTGTCTGGTACCTGTTTCACATAGACATAACATAATACAAAATCAATATTTACATTATTTAAAGCTTAAAGGCGCAGGAAGGGTAAGGTATGGAACTTCGCGCAATCTTCACCTTGTAGGGGGCTGTCAACAAGGACTTTTAAACGAGGTTGAGGCCCACGGAAAGGGATAAACCAAACTTAAAAAACACATTGAATAAACTAAATATACACAAATTCAGATACATGAAAACTAATAATAAAAGCACAAGAGAATATTTACATACAAGTGGGAAGCAATACCAACTTGTTTACAGGACAACGGAATACTCGGTTGCCAACACATACATCAACCACATGAACAATAGAATCAGTACCTGGATACACAGAAACAACACGTGCCATAGGCCAAGAAGAAGGGAGTGAGTTCTCACCCCTGAGAAATACTACTGCTCCAGGCTTCAAATTTAGAACTTTATGATGCAATTTATAACTCATTTGTAAACTATTTAAATAATCACAAGACCACTTAGACCAAAAGCTCTGCATGAGCTGTTTCACAAGTTGCCATCTCTTTAGGATTCCTTCCGTTTCATCTAACAAACAATGCTTAGGAGCTGAGACCAACAGACCACCATTCAGAAAGTGACCATAATCATCAATAAATGGGCGCAGGCAAGAAATATGTTTACTAGCTTCTGGCTTCATTTTACTACCAAAATGTTCAGATTGAACAGCTTTGACACACAAAAACAAAGCATCCCTTAGACCTTCCACAGTGAGAGATCCAGTTTTTCTCTTTTCTTTATTTTTCTCCTTAGGAATAAATTTATAACTCAAAATATAAGCCACAATTCCTTTTATCCTCATAAAGGATGATATTTTATTTATGAAATTCACCACAGGCCAATATTCTTCTGGAGAATTAATTACACATCCTGTCACAATTGGGGTTTTATGTTTTAATTCAGGTAGATCAGTGCCCACAATAACAATAAAGGCTGCACAAGACCACTTGGACTGAGGCTCCGAGCACCAAGGTGGGGACTCAAACCATATCCGAAAATTCTTTAACTCTTCAGGCAATAATCCTCTGCATGCAACATCAGCAGAGGTTTCCAAATTATTCACATGAGAAAATTTACCTTTTATAGTGGAATTAATAATATCTACCTCTCTATGACAAACAAATGTTTTTAACTTGTAAAGACTAGGATGTATCCAATTTAACACAAAAGTTGAGTCAGTCCAGACATTCACAGGAATATCCATACACACAGCTAATAATGAATTATGCTTATAAAGTAACAACTTCTTCATTAGGTGCGCTTCAAGCAGCTCAAGACGAGGAATTGTTAATATCTTTATTGGTGAGAGTTTTGTTTTACACATAAGTAAAGACACTTTTGCCTTTTCATCCAACCTCCCACATCTAATATAGACCACAGCAGCAAAACCCTTTTTGCTTGCCTCACAAAATCCTAAAAGTTGGATATCACTCATGGGAATATTATGTAAACCTTCAAATCTAGGTATATTAATATTGGATAACAAATGCAGGGACTCCACACTCTCATTCCAATGTTGGGAATATATTGAATCCACCGACTCATCCCAATCATATTTTAATTTCCACAATGTTTGGAAGAAATACTTCTTAAAGAACACACCAGGAGCAGCAATGCCCAAAGAATGAGACAATTTTACATTTGGTGACCAAACAATTCTCTTATTCACAAGAGTAGATTTTTTCATTAAATCTGGACAGATATGAAAAGACAGACTATCACTTTTGGAATTCCAATGAGTTCCTAATAACTTTACACCAAACTCATTCTCATCACAGTTTAAACAAGACTCACTATAGTCATTGGGTAAATCACAGAAAGCTTCCATCTCATTTGAAAGCCAATTTCTCATTTGAAAATTAACACAAGAGAAACGTTTCACAATATGTCGAGCCAGCTCTCTAGCTGAATCAACACTCTCGGTTCCACTACAGATGTTGTCAACCACCACATCATGTGGTACAACACTTTTAGTCAGAGGAAATTTATCCCCTTTATCAATTTGCAATTGCTCAACACAATTATGAGCTACACATGAGGCTAAAGTTAGCCCTTTAGTATTGGTCACTGACTCCCACTCCTCTATGGGGTCACTCTCACTAAATCCTAGAAGAGTAAAGTGGTCAACATGGCGAGGAAGATAAAATTTATTTGTAAATAATTCAATACTTTTTATATGTCCCAGAATATTATACTCATTCATAAACTTATTATATTCAAATTTTAATTTAATACTTTTATTTTTATTTTGGGATTTTTCAAGTCTCAACAATCTTAATTTTGTACTGTTAAATGAACCTTCTAGTTAATTAATTAACCTTCTTAGTTAAGTAATATTAGGCTTGATTAACACAGGAGAATTATAGTTTCCATTTTCTGTCCCTTTAAATTGATTTTCTGTAAAATCCTCAACAGGATCTCCATAACTAGAATTAGGCACATATTCAAAGCCTTCAAATTTATATACTGCTTCACACAAATTACTGTTTTCATTTAAAGGTAAATTAACGTTAGTGAAAACACAATTAGAATTTTTCTTAACAATTTTAACACCCATTCTACTTGCAAGTGACAAACACTCTTAGTATTTATCTTGAAAATCCATTAATGTATTACTTTCTGCTTCAGGGATCTCTTCTCCCAATTCAATATAAGTATACAGTATGTTATCATGTAATTGTAGATAACCTTTGTAAGTATCAGGTAGATCATTAACCCTACTTTTAAAGTTTTCTAATTTATTATCACATCTGGGGATTTCAGAGATTAACTCAGTTGCAACACCTAATAATATATTTATTTTTTTTATTAAAACTGCTCTCCTATAGCAATTTAATTTCAATTCTCTCTTTAACTTGTCTACTGACATATTTTACCAATGTAAACAAACAACACAACCTTACTGAAAGGTAACCTGCCCAGCTGTAGCCTGAGCCAATCACAGCCAACACAATAGGCCTTCTTGAATAAACACAACTACAGGAAGTCCTGCCTTGAACCACAATGTTCCATAAAACACTATAAAATATTTAATTATGCCCAAAAAATATATAAATATTGCCCTGGACTCGAAATTACAATAAATCAAGTCTCAAAAGTAATAAACACAACACAAAAGGGCATAAATGACACAATTAGTACAGATTTTCATTTAACACTTTTGATTACAAATTATCACTAAAAACCAGGCACCAGACACCAACTTACCATCATTCGGCCCGATTGGACCATCATATGTTTGTTCCTCTAATGAGTGGACTGTAATTTTTGCTTTGTACACCGGATGGCAATAGCGGTAATCTGATACTATGTAATCTATTTAAACTAGTTTTGTACTCACTTCGTGTGGAGCTTCACCTGGACCTCACTGGTCTTCTTGTATATAGATACTTCCCTGCAGGGCTTCTGCTCGCCTGAGTCTTATGGACACACAGTTAATTTAATGGAGTCTGGTCAAACACTAATGCTCCCACATGGAGACTTATTATAAAACACTGCTCCCTCATGGAGTCTTACGTTGCACTTGAGTCACACACTACGCTCCCTCATGGAGTCTTAATATGCACTGAAGCCACTGCCAACCAAATCACATCCGGTTGGGCTCTAGTTCCTCTATGGATCTTCCCTCCATAGAGGTACGATTTATACATAGTACCAAACATAAACTGATACTATTTGAGTTAATAATTTCACTTCTGTAGAGTTACATATAACTTACATCTAATTGTTTAAGAAAATTTGAGCCCTCTGCTCAAATTCAGGAACATAAATATACTTAAGGTCCACCCGACAAAACCTATGTAAAATATACTGTATAACATACAGTCATCTTTCTCGTGCATGGCTACCGCGCATGCGCGAACGCCAGCGGAAACTTTTGTGTAACCTTTTTTCAGTTTAGTCAAGCGCTAAAGCATATTTCTGCTAAAATACACACCTCGCTTGGCCATCAACAACAGGAACACTTCCCTGGGATACCTCCAAATATTTTTCATTCAAACAACATTTTCCCCGACTCATGAAGGGCAATCGGAATGTACAGATATTTACGATTACAACGAGATTTACGATAAGTTCCAAATTGCTCATGTCAGTTAATTACCCTATTGATTACTATGTACTTTTATGTTTCAGAAGTTCAACAAATATTTATAACACAATATTCCTGAGTAATCTTTCATGCTATTCTTCATGTTTCACGTTCTCTTGACGCCTTTTCAAGAGAACCCAAAATACATATTACAGTCTTGACTCCAGAATACCCTCCGCAGGCAGCCAATTCGAAACCTGAGCCTCTATTTTTAAAATCCTTTATATTTCTTCCTAATGCCAGAGTAAAATTAGCAGTAATAAAATTTATTAACACAGAAAACGTACATATAATCCTAGAATATAACATTCAAAAATTAAACCTATGGATCCATAACGTAGACTACACAGATTACCTTTTCATTAATGGCTAATGAAACCTACTCTTCAAAGTGATAGCTTTTGCTAAAAGCGACTTCCGTTGAAACGATACGATACCATGAAAATCATGAAATCCATTTTATATGAAATGTATGAAAATCTTGACAATAATTTTGCTCTAGAACAATATTATTTTATTTCATAAAGGCAGTAAGAGCAATAGAGTTATGGTACATTATCGCCGTTGTAGAGTGGAGTCTCGCTTGTAGCAGGTGGAGTATTTATGAGTATTTATTCCTTGTTCCGCCAAATTAATAAATATATATATACACACACATATAAAAGTCTAAATTAAACCATTTTTACTATTAAATCCAAGTCTACTACTAGGATTCATCAGTGCCGAAAGCATATCATTAATTAAATAATTTGTGTCTTACTAACCGTATTGCCCTCAAAAATTTCTATTAAATCAATAGAATTGATATCTAAAATCAGTCAAAAGTGCTAAATATTATTTGCATTCTTTTTGGATGTAGAATTACACACCAATCGCCCGCTTTTTGGAGGTACAAACTGGAAAATCATACGTAACTGTGTTAAACAAAATATACCAATTTAATTTAGCTGTAATCCAATTGTAATAAATTAAATAAAATATAATATTTTATTTATTACACTCCTTTAGGATTTTCTTTTGGTAGGATATGATTGAAATAGGTTTAGTACCTTCATGTTCCTACTTCAAAAAACGATTTTTCCAGATATATTCCCTCCTTTCTTATGGGGTTATCAGTTTGGATTCTTTTCATCTGCTCATTCGTGCGTTTTTTTTTTTAGTGCTTTTCTTCTCTCCCTCCCTTCAAGGGTTAAGTACGTTAACTAGTAATTAGAACATTAGAACATTGCTTTTAGGGCAAAAACATTTTTAAGCTTACGTTTTGCGTTCATAGGCTTGTAGGTATACTTTTCTTAGGATCGCAAAGTTAAGAAGTTTTCTTAACTAATTTCCAATTCAGGTACTTAGGAACGATGGATCCATTTAAATCATTTCTTAGATATTTTATATTTATACAAACTAGGATATTTCAGTTTGGGTTACGTTTATAGTTAAAGAAGAAAATAGAATTTGTACGACATAAGTATTTCTGGGATTTAGGTATATTTTCTTAAATATATAGAAAACGGCTGGGAAATCGTGGTTAGTGGGCAGTAACCATTCAAATTTTCTACAAAAGCTTTTCTAAAACATTTTCGATGGGACCATCTCAAGCTACTTTATGTTTTCACTACACAATGATGCCTAAATCTCGCTTATCTTCAAAATTTCATTTGAGCTGGTGTTTAACGTTTTTACAAAATATAAGGTATATTTGTTCCAAACATTCCAATGACAACAGGGATAAAAAGTAATGGAAATGCGCGGAGATGACGCAGTTCACATCTTAATTAAAGTACCGCTGATTGAATGATAAAGCAATTTGTCCAAAAATTCTCTGATCATCATACCCAAAAAGCAAGGCGACTAGACGAGCCAGGGAAGTAGCCTTACAGATTATGATGAAGACGAACTGAGAAAAGATAGCTAAGAAAGCTATAATAAAATCAAATGTTGAACTAGAAATAACGGGGTAATACTACCTTGCCACTTTTCTTTATTTCAATGAAAAATGATATACGTTTAAAAATTAAAAACCTTTTCTTTTGTATCTTTATTACAAGGAATTGTGAAAAAAAAATTGTCTTTTCAATACATTAAACTTTAAAGTCTATTTTCTCAGAACTATGGCTCTCAAATCGGGCGATATGCTTGCCTCCAATTTTCTCTCGATCAACTTCAAATTTTAGCTGAAGTTTCTAATTACATTTGCTAGTAAACTACGTAGGATTTATTCGACTCATTGAATTATAAGGATTTTATGACGGTTTTTTAAATAGAAACTGAAGAATTGGGAGAGCGAGAGAAAGATAGTGATAGATCGGGGTACGAAAGGAACGAAGATGGGAGAGAGACAACGATTAGCCTTTTATATTTTAGAATTTAGTTGTTTACGTTTGTGAATTACATTAATTCAAAGTCGTGTGTAAATCGAGTTTTGAGCAGTCCTCATTACCTAACATTAGTTTTAGTGGTTTGTAATCAAACCCTTACTGACTCTGTGGAATATTTTTACTATCAAATTATGTCGGACGTCGTATTTATTGTCAATTGAAGTCCAGATGGCCCCCTATATGTAGTGACTGCTAATCTGAACATTTGAGGAGAACTTTAGTTGTCTCCTAGTGAAACCTAATACAAATCTAATAATGACTTAAAATATGTGGATATCCCCCTAAGTCAATTAATTAACACCGGGGTATAACTGTGAACGTCTTGTTGTTATTTATAATTATTTGTTATTTGGTATGGAAAAAAATCGTTTTCCTTAATATTAAGACCTTCGCACGCTGGCCTTGAAGAACTCGACCCTTGGTCAACTTGGGCTAATATGCGATTAGCTTTCGGCGCTAATAAACAAGGGACTCGACTCGTCACTTCAGAGTTACTATAAGGATTCATTTTAATTCAAGTTCTTTAGCTCTTCCTGTTTCGATAAGGAACGGAATTTAGGAAATTCTACCCTGGTCCCAGCATAGGAGGGCGGAGGCGAGGTGTGGACCAGCCAAGGTGGAGGCTGTATCGACCCCTGTCCTTCTACAACCACCTCTACTTCTCACTCTCTCTCTCTCTCTCTCTCTCTCTCTCTCTCTCTCTCTCTCTCTCTCTCTCCCGCTCCCTCTCTTTCTCGCTATCACTCACCCTCCCTTCTCACTCTCTCTCTCTCTCTCTCTCTCTCTCTCTCTCTCTCTCTCTCTCTCTCTCTCTCTCTCTCCCACTCCCTCTCTTTCTCGCTATCACTCACCCTCCCTTCTCACTCTCTCTCACCCCTATCCATCTCTCTCACTCTTCCACCCTCTCTTTCTTATTCATTCTATCTCATTGTCCCGTCCTCTTAGCCCCTCATTCTTTCACTCATACCCGCAGCCACTACATCGCTTCCTCACTTTCCTACTGGTGTCTTCTTCTCTTAATGTCTTTTCTTCTCTGTGAAATTCTCTCCCTTTCACTCTTTCTCTCAAACACCTTATTTTGTTCATAAATTGCCTTTCTCCCATTATCTCCTGACACTTATAGGTAGTGTAAAGAAGTCACAGCCTTAATCGTTTGAGACTTAGAAAGATATGGGTTTCTTTGCATCACCTAAAATAGCATGTTTTCTTTGTAAAATTATCTCTTAAAGAGCTGCTCTGAAAAGTTGAGATTTTGACCTTACCAACATGCTCGAAGGAAGTCGGTTAAATATTGCAGCATGGAGAAGAACAACACCGCTGGTAAGAGAAGCGGTATCACAATCCAAACATGTGCACCAAACCAAAGACAACGACAAACAACGTCTGTTCACTCTCTAACTGACTCAAAAATAGGCAGATTTTATTGAATTTTGGTACAAAACTACTATTACATAATATATATTATATTGTCAGTTTCTCATGAGGCGCCTAAGATCTCGCACCAAAACAGGTGCGAGCCAAGGGTAGTTATTTCGCTTTGAAATTTCATTTTACATTTTTCACGAATGATTACGAAAAACATTAACTGTTTTTATTTCAAGCTTTGAAAATGATACTGGGATAAGAACCGAAAAGCGACACAGTACCTGCTAATCGGAAGTATTTTGACTTTGTGAGGTCAAATTAGTTTTTTTCTTCAAAACTATTCCTTTTCCGAAACTCAGCGAACTATATAAAGCTAACTAATGATAGTTATACAGCCTAAGTGTATGTTATTGAGGAAAAATACTTCAGAGACTGCTCACCTGTAGTGCCTTACTCCAGTCCAACTCATAAATCAGAGGAGACTGCCCTGGACACATGGTCGATAATTTAGGGTTTCTCCTATATTGCCAGCTGGGAATTCACCTCCAAGGGGAGGTAGGTTTTAAAAATTTCTCGGGGAACTTGAGGTGTTAGTACTATCAGTTATTCGGAAATCACGAAGATAGTGTTTCTAGTACTTCCGAACAGTAACTTATAATTTATCTCTTCTAAAGTTTTTATATCACGTTGTCATTATAATATACTGATTACACTCTTGCAGTTTTTAGGGCTCACAAAAATTAAAATAAAGGAGCAAACCCTACGATTGTTTTTGGTCTGTCACTTTTTAAATAAGCCACTTTATTAATAAGCCATAAAACTTAAGAAAGGGATTCTATTCATTTTCGTATTTTTTAAACATCAGAAATAATCAGTGCTAATAACACAGGGCAGATGCGCCTTTTGTCAAAAAAAGAAGAGAAAACAAAGAATAGAAAGTTATTCTCACATTGAAAAACATGTATTTATTGTTCTGCGCTTCCAGATGATAAGAAGATTCCACGTGTCATTTAATGATAAAATATTTAGAATATAGATAAACACACATACAGGCACACACACACACACACACATATATATATATATATATATATATATATATATATATATAGAGAGAGAGAGAGAGAGAGAGAGAGAAACGATAAATGTTTATTATTGTACAAAATTTGATTTTGGGATTTACAAAAAAATATTTTTGCATAGGAAAGCCCCTGAAGAGGTGCGAACAAAGGCATGGAACATGTCGGGCAAAATAGATAAAATAAAGTAGTTGAACAAAAACGATTGGTGTTCTGCTTTATCGAACCTCTGCCATAAAAGAAAAAAGAACAAGTGAAATATATATATATATGTATGTATATATATATATATATATATATATATATATATATATGTACATATACGTACTTGTAATATATTATTCAATAATAAATATTGTGTAATTATATTGTTTTACTATATTGTTTATGTTTATTTTAATAAATATATGTAGTATAATGGTGTGTAAAAAGTACGTTTGAGAAAAATATGACGGTAGAAACATATCCGAAAAGTGGAAATAAGTAATTTTCTGAGCACAAATAGCCCAGCAGCTTTAAAAAAAAATTGAAATAAGAGATATTATTGGACCCAATAGTAGATTAATATTTAGGAAATGACGTTTTGTATTTAATTGAGTTAATTTTCACTGAGGTTTTTTTTTTATACAAAACGTTTCAGGGACTTGGCCCAATTTTTAATTCGTATCTTACCAAGCTAAGTCTTGCTTCTAAATACGTAGTCTAGAACCAATGTTTCAATGTAGACTGGTTACGGATCAATGTACGTCATGGCTATCACTAAAAACGATTCGCATATAATAAAACACTATTGGAAATTTCGGACTATTATTCATCAATTTTCCCCCATCCAGCAATTCCTACAAAGAATGAAGAATGTGATTTTTGGTTATTGTGGTAGATCTTTTCTTAATAACTACCTAAAGTTGAGTTTGGATTGAATTATTACCGCTTAGAGTCGGCTGCTATAATTTTCTAAGTAAGGTGGCCGTTTATAATCTAAAAACCTCGCTTTTCTTGATGTTTTCTTAAGAGTAGGTATATAAATGTGTTTAACAGTGTAATTAGTTTATCGACACAAGGTTCTCGCAAAACTAGTTCGATGCATATCAAACCTTTGCAAATGGCTTCAAGATTTGGGAACGTGCGAACATGACGACCTAAATCGCTGCAGGTAGAACTCTTTCAGCACTTGCAAGACTAAATGTCTTGCTACTGAGGTTGCACTCATGAAATGAGGTAATTAATCTGGAACCAGATTATTAATAATTCGTCCTTAAGCCCCGTTTCCATTACTACAAAACTGCCCTGCGACATGTCGCGCGACATGTCGCTGCAACAAGTCGCAGAATGGAAACACTTTGCAACATGTCGCTGCGACAAAAAATGTCGCAGTCGACCGTGCAAGAATACATGTTGCAGAGACTCGTTCCTAAAGCTCCGTTTCCATTACTACAAATCTCCTTGCAACATGTCGCACGACATGTCGCCGCAACATGTCGCAGAATGGAAACACTTTGCAACAAGTCGCAGCACATGTCGCTGCGACAAAAATGTCGCACCGGCCGGCCGGTGCAACAAAACATGTCTCCGCGACTTTTTGCCTACTAGCCCAGTCAAACGGCACTCAAAAAGGGGTCGAAGTGAAAAGTTTGTGTAATTGTTGTGATTGCCGTAATTCTATGTTGATGGACATTTTTCAAATCGTATTTTTTTTTATTATTGCTGTTTTTAATTATGGAAAGGTTTTCTTTGATCTTCCTTTTTAACGTGTTCCTTTCTCTATTTAAAATATCAACGTCTGTATAATTAAAATTATGTTTATTATTTATTGCGTGTTCCGTCAATGCCGTCCAGTTCTCGTTTGTGTCTATACTTTTAGCATGTTGTACAATTCGTTTTTGCAATAGTTGTTCTGATTCCCCAATATAACACGAGTTGCAATCGTTACAACGAATTTTGTATACATTGTTTTTTGTGGCTGTCGGTTTAACATTGACCTTAATATTGCTAAAATTATTTTCAATTTCATTAAGAAATTTCCAACCTATTTTGCCAACTTCTTTAGATATTAGTTTCAGTCTATTAGCTCTTAAAGGGTGGCAATGGAAACTACTTCGTCAAATAATATTTGTTTAAAAGTAAAGTAATTTAGAGAATCGATAAATGTTTATTATTGTACAAAATTTGATTTTGGGATTTACAAAAAAATATGTTTGCATAGGAAAACCCTTTAAGAGGTGCGAACAACGGCACGAAACATTTCGGGCAAAATAGAGAAAATAAAGAAATTGAATATATATATATATATATATATATATATATATTATTTTTTTAATGTTTTCTGGTACTATAATATTCTATTATTACTATAGCTATAATACCATATATGTTTATATGTATCTATATATATACGCACACACAAACACACACATACTCACTTACATATGTATACATTAATATTTCCTTTTATGTATATGTATGTATGTGAGTATGTGTGAGTGTGTGTGTGTGTGTGTGTGTGTGCGCGCGCGCGTATATATGTAGATACATATACACATATATGGTATTATAGCTAGAGTAATATTAGTATATAATGTTATATTATTTTAAACTTCATTTAGACGTACCTTAAGTTTATAAATTTGTAATTATATATTAAAAACTGTAATTAGACAGTTCCTTAAACCTATATGGTTTCCATTCCATTAAGTTATGTTCCAATCTAAACTATTCCATGTTCCAATTTATAATATCACCGTTAGCTTTATAAATTCTAATCATTAATTACTGCCCTTTTACTGTAATATTAATGCATGGTTCTATTTGTTGTTAGCACCTGATGGTGGCATATTTGTGCTGAAAGGCCTAGTGCAAAATAAAAAATAAAAAGTGGGAAGACTGAATTTTGTTTCACCTTCTGGGATATATATATTAATTCTTCTGAATATGACCCAATATATATTTTTTTCTTGTTCTTTTTTCTTTTATGGCAGGGGGTCGATAAAGCAGAACACCATTCGTTTTTATTCAACTACTTCATTTTCTCTATTTTGCCCGACTTGTTTCGTGCCAATATATATATATATATATATATATATATATGTGTGTGTGTGTGTTGGTATTCGTAGTGGTAATCTATAGAGAAAAATTGGTTTTAACAATAAACTAAATTGGTTCATTAGGAGGGGGGGGGTTACTCTGGACCCAAACTACTAATGTACTCATACATGTGGTAATTTCTGGTGTTTTGTAAAGAAACGTGTAATCTGATGAGGAATAAGTGTTGTAAACATGAACTAAATTGGTCTATCGAAAAGGAGGGTTTACTTTGTACAATGTTTCTATAGGATTAGCCCGCCAGACGTAGGTTCGCAAAGCTGCCGCTAGGAGCTCTTCCTACCACAAGGGGGACTGTATCCCATTCCTGCATCAGATCAAAATGCAATAGAGCAGAACTATTCATGTAATTGTTTTATTTATGTAGGTTATTTAAAGTATAATATTCAGGAATGCAGTCTACACTACCGAAAATCAGAGGAAATTGCTTAGTTATGCAGCTCCTGTGCGACAGATTTATTTTAATAGTATCATCTAAAGTTTATACTACTTTTTCCTTGGCCCCTTTCGTGCGATTCTCACTCAGATCTTTTTTTAAAAAATAAAGCACTTGTCACTGGACATTGTGAAAACACTCGAAAACTACGACAGTAGCGGTGAACGAACTGAGTAACTGAGGAGAACCGTTAAGCGCTTAGGCATGAAGACTTGCGCTTGGCGCCTATCCCCACAAATCTGTAGACCCTGACTTAAATAAATACGCTAAACGTCCAGGCGCTGAAGATTAATTCATTCACTAAAAGAGTAAGTTGCATTGATTCATTTACTACTTTTTGCTTTTTTTTTTTTTTACAAAAATTACAGTGTTCTCCCATCTTTCAACGCTCTTTTGCGTGGAAACTTCGCGATGTACGTAAATATGTTTGGGGCCATAAATTGTAGGCAATTGTGTCCTTTTTATTTTACTTCCGATTTTTTGCGTAAATAACTTCCTTTGCACGTTACAAGCTGAAAACAACTAAAAAACATTATTTTTGGTGATTTCTCATATCTGCCGAGCACATTTTTGGCGGAAAACTTCTGATTTGTGTTCAGCACCCCCAAAAAACATAGAGCCAATCAAAACAATTACACCAAAATTTTCTGCTTGAAACCACCGTTTGACTGGGCTAAGTGGTAATGGAATCAGCCCGCATCTTGTGCCAGGACCACACGCATGCGCAAAAGACCGTTTACACATACAACCCTGTCTAGCGGAGTAGGGAATTATTCAATACATTTTTTATTCAATAATCATTCAAATAAAATTTTATTTAATAAGAATTTATTCATTCAATAACTTATTCGTCTACTGATTTATTTTTATTCAACGAATAATGGGGTTGGCTCGTTATTCAATACATTTTTATTGAATAAGCATTTATTTAGTTATTCATTGACTGATTTTTTTTTTTAAATTTAATGAATAATTAATTATTTTGCATTCTTCATTCATTATTTTTATACATTTAAAATAATATGGTTCATCTATTTATTTAAATTTTAACATCCATTTATTGTTTACTACAAATTTTAGGACGGGTTATCTATTGGTTACTACCCTCTTCTAGCCAGGATAGGGCTGATGCCTTAAATAATACGGTTCATGTAACAACAAACTCAGATTCTTTAAGTTCAAGAAACAATATCATTTGAATAAAGAATTTTCAGTAAAAGTAAGAAAAAGTTCAATGAACTTAGTATTTTTTTCAGAAAAAAGTGAAGAAAATCTCTTGTATTTAACAAAAAATTGCAGTCAAATAAATCAATTTCATTCAAAAAATTGTTTCACTCGAATAAATGACTGTATTCAATAAAAATTTTCATCGTCATTCAATAAATAGGGACAGAATAATTAATGAAAAAGTATTCATTATTCAGAATGAAATAACGGAATTATATATTATTCATTATTCTGAATGATTTTTGCTCTGACTGCTGTCTAGTGTCTACAGAACCTAACCTAAAACGTGTCTAATCTTCACATATTATTAACATATGTTAACCTCGTTCCTCCATCAAATACCTGCGACATGTCGCAGCGACTTTTTCCCTGCAACATGTCGCAGAGAGTGGCCCCTGCGACATGTCGCCGAGCCTTTGCAACAAAACTGTGCAACAAGTTGCAGCGACATGTCGCCGCGACTTGTCGCCGCGACTTGTCATAATGGAAACGTACCTTTATCGGCCATTATTTGTCTTACTTCCTTCCAACGAAATCGGTCGAAATGATGCCCACCAATAAGGAACATTTAAACAATAAATAAATCGGTTCATTAGAACTTGGAATTAACTCTACTCTGTATTATGTTCAAAATGAGTAAATCCGTTAAAGTTAGGATCTTGGTTGTTATGGATACCACCAGGGTCATTCCTGTATGCTTCTGAACAGCTGTAACCGGTATTCCGCGTTGTTATGGTTATTTTATCTGTAAATAAGTACCTACATTTTTATTATGCACTAGCTGTTCCCCGGCGTGCCATGCTACACCTACTTTCTGCATCTAGAAAAAATAAATAAATAAATTAGAAACCAAACAAGTTTCGAACCCGAGACCTCCGAACTGTGAGTTCTAGGCGACTTCGACCTAGCCTATGAAACTCCCCGTATCAAGATCTACTTGTGCACCGAGTTACGTAAAATTCGGTCTAACGGTGGGAATTTGAATAAGGATCAAACATACAGGCAGGTTGATGTTATTGACCTAGCCTATGACACTCCTCGTATCAAGAACTACCTCTGTACCAAGTTTGATCAAAATTGGTCAAACGGTGTGGATTTGTAGAAGGAACAAACTGACAGACCATTATATATATATATATATATATATATATATATATATATATTATATATATATATATATATGATGTCTGTTCATAACGGGCCAAAATTAGTCAATTTTGCTTTTTATTTAAACAAATTAATTAGGAACGCTGAGTAAACCTCAGCGTTCCTGAATATGCTCAGTTATGTAGCACCTATATGTCGGACTTTTACATAATCTAATCGTTGAATATTTTCAGTGTTACTTACAATGATTATACTATTTTCATTCATCCCTTCTCCCCTACTTCCTGCTTTCCGACCTTTCGCCAATCAGGGATTAAACCTCGCCGTTGGAGGGAAATAAAGAGCCTACCTAAAAGGATTGACTCAAAATCTCATGAATAGCATTTGCACTTGTAGGAATAGGTGAGGACAGGAGGCTGGTCGCCCACACAAGAGAGCGTAACTTATGTGTCCAATGCGTATTCAAATGAGTAGGAGAATTCAATCGGATAAAAGGTTCTGGGGATGCAAACGAGCCCGGGAGAAGCTAATAGGATGAGTGGATTGGGGAAGAGCTCCTGAGGGCATGCCGCATGGGTAATCGGCTGGGGTGTTCTTTGCTGTGTTTCAGCAAAAGGATTTCCAAGTGGGTCTACATATGTTGGGTTCTTGGAACGTTTAGATTGCTCGACGCCTATACTTTGTTCCAGAATTTTTTTTGTAACCAAGGTAATTAAATTTAATCATGAACAATGTTCATATCGTCTTTTGCCTTTGTCTCATATTAAACATTGGAGTCTCCTACCCATAACCATCTTCTGAGGTGTCTTTATTTATCATACAAACTATACAACCAAACTCCGTATCTTTATCTGCTTAAGGACCTCGGTTATATACGCCGTTTAGATCGTTCTATCAACGAGTTAACTCAGGAGCTCAAAAGTTTATGGATTTTTATTTTCATCGCCCGTAAAAGTGTTTTACTTATTAACTATGTATCTAGACAATGGGTTTCAATAAGGTTTGACTAGAATGCCTTCTAACAGTTTCAATAAACCCCTCCCGAGTCAGCCCGGGTCACGAACCATAATACATAAATGTTGAGTTTTTATTAATAAAAACAGAATTTTAATGCGTTTTATATATAATAAGGGCTTCCAAAAACTTCACTAATTATAAAATACACAATAAAATAAAATTATTGTGTTGTTGATTTGTTGGTGATGTACCTGTTATACGCAGTATCACCACCATTTTCATGTTGTGGTCTAGTTTCTATTGGCCGACTTTCGATCCCTTCTACTTTGTTTTTGATCCCTATAAACCATGCAATAATTATTGCTAATTATAATTAACCTCCGTTGTTTTATTTCTTGGTGCGATGCCTACTGGTTTTTCTGTATTTAATACAACCCTTAGTCCATAATTTGCATTAAATATTCTTATTAATGATCTCTGCTTGCATTGAATTACGTGACTTTGTTTTCGCGTTTTTTATTTTCTTAGCCTTTTTTACTGATTCTTTTTAGGTACGTACTAACTTTTGTGTTGCCCTGAGTTTTCCATCCTCGTTACCAGACACAGTTTTGATGATGACTCTCAAAGTCCTTTGCTAAGTGACTTCTAAAATGTAAGTATGTAAATCTTAAATCATTAAGGTGGGTACCATACGGATACTGTTCTAAAAAGGTTTCATGTCTTCTCTTAAAGCATTGGCCAGCATTTTGTCAAGATGTTGTCAGGAAGATTACTATTTTATTTTAGTTTTTTCACCATTTGGTGAGAAGATTATTAAAGAGGGATGACTGAAATAATATTCAACATTATAGTTATAATTATTGTCTTATTAAATGTATTTTCCCAGGAAACACTCATGCAATATCCTTGGTCGGCCATTTTCCCTCGGTCTCGCCTGTCCTACCACGGTCCTCTTACCCCTTGTGAAGAGTAATTTGGATAAATATTTCCGGAGGATGTGAGAACATTCCTTTAATTATTATAGCTGCTCATTTAGCCATCTTCCGTCCAACGCCGGCCATCTCTTCTAATTACCCGCCCACGTTCTGCTCGATACCTGTATCTCCATTTGTGAATTAATTCAAGTGGCGGCCATTATCCTACGTCATTAACCCCCTCAAAGGCCGCTCTCTCATGCATATTTTGACACGGAGATCATACAACTCCTTTTTATTATTAATTGAATACATGCATGATCCGGAGCGAAAATCAGCGCTGGACGTTGCGGCTGAGAGCACGAAAGGTCCTTATCTGGCGCGGCAAAGTTCATGATTTATTTATAGGCGGAAGGTGAAAAATTATTAGTCGATCCCCCCCGACACGACGTCGAGCCCCGCGTGTTCCCAGTAGATAAACCATGCAAGGAGATTCAAATACCAGCTACCCCGGAATGGCGAAGAGTCCAAATTAAACTGTTTCTATGCATGAATTTCAAATAGGACTCCGCGGTCACTAGCCAGCCCTGTCCTCGCCAATATTCATCAGCCCATGACTTATGACCACGGAAAACATTTAACCAACACTCAAGTAAAAGAAACCCCTCAACGATTTATCTTCAACAGAATAATGGATACTCTCTTTAAAATAGTTTTCCAATTATATCCGATCGTAGCATAAGATATACTGATTTCTTGAAAATATTGAAATAATAAACCTGGCTTATTCAAGCTATATCCGTTATCAGTCAAGAATATAATTTAGTAAAACATTGCAGAAAATATTCGCTTAGAGATGAATTATTTGAGAGTTTCAGAGATTGTTTAAACCGAATTACATGATATAAAGTATAAGTTATAAGTCGACGGTTCCTTATTAAGAAGTATATAGTTAATAAACACATGCTTTCCTCGTGGTCTGGTGGCTAAAACCCAGAATCGATATTTTGCGAGATCTTTTACGAAGGGAATATTTAGGTTTTGTTGGAGACATGAAAGTGCGCATTGGCTATTCTACGAAGGACTTCGGATAGGAGTGCCAGTATTTGTTATATGTTGGAGTGTTTCTATGTTCGCCATCATTCAAGTCCGTAAGTCTAAATAGGTCTGATTAGAGAGAAACATGACTTTTTTTTCAGTCTGAAGACTACATTAAATATTTTTCCTCTTTTAAAATTATTCTATTTTGAAATAATTATGATGCCATTGGCCAAAACTTTCTACGCAATATGCGAAATAATTTAGTAAAATATACAAACGTTTTGGATAGTGAAGATAATAAACATATTGCTCTAGAATATAGTTTAAAACGCTATAATTATCCAAGTCCACAGATTCCTGGATCTCTAATGCCCTGAAATTCAGCTAGTGTAAACAGCAAGGCCATCAAGTTGTTTGTGGAGGTAATGGGATGTCGTCAGCAGAGCCGGTCTCATTTATAAAAAATTATCAAAGGCCCTGATCTAGGCTAAACCTTGATCAGGTAAAAGGTCTAATATAATCAAGAGTCTATCCAGTCGCTGGGTGTTTACCGATTTCCCGTTGCCTGCTGTATACAATTACCCCAGGGATGGAACTATCTGGAAATGACCGGCTAAATTAAGAATGTTATAAGCCAGTAAGAAATAAGCCGGTGTGGCCGATGGGCCAGGTGCTGTTCAGAGCTCACGGATGCCATAATGATAGACTGCAAACCCAGTCCAGGATCCTATACCTCCACCAGGTGGGACGGCATCTTTTAATTGTTACTATTATATACTGCTTCCTGTCACAACCTTACTCTTAAATCACCGTAATGATATCCACACAAATCCTATACTACGCCTATTATTCTGAAAGAAGCTTCAAATTGAAGCTTGTCTTAGACTTTTAGACTTCTTAGCTGGTAACTATTTGTTGTCAGGTAGAGAATGAGATAATTGCCACGGCGATTTTGCTATAAATAAAAGATAATAATAACACTGATGGGTCTCCCACGTTTTCTTCCACCTTGGATTTTTATAACTCATCTGTTTCATCTTCCATATATGTAAATTAAAACAACAACCTGATTAATGTCATCTTCAAAAAAACAAAAACAAAATCCCAGGAGAAACGGATGAGAAGTACTCGTACTCGTGTAACCATTTTTCACCTTTCGGCACTTTCCGAAGTTATTGAGGTTGGAGTCAGAGAAGAATGTTTGAACAATTTCTTCAACTCCCTATCGAACCAACATACTTACTGGATACTTAAAACTACCCCAGTATACCTAAGTATATATTAAGTTATACATATATGTTTGAGTATGTGTTTATGTTTGTGTGGCACGATAGCGGCCACAATCTTTTTTTCGTGCCGAAATTTGGTGTATATCATTCCAGAAATTAACCCTTATGAGACGGCAACCCGCACAACCTTAGATGCCCGTGGAGCGCAGCTCGTTTCAACTTCCTGTTTCCAGGGGGGGGGGGCGTTATGAGTTACATCAGATAAAAGTGTAATTAGAGTTTAGTAAACACACCGCTAGATATCACAAAAACCTGTCACAGCGGTGGCCTCCAGTCCTGAATCGAAGAAATGGCCTTGTGACGAAAGTGGTTATCATACCACGGAATCTGGAGCCCGTTGTCACGAAAGTGTCCACTAGGCCACGGGGCATGAAAGCCCATTGTAACGAAAGTGGCTAACATACCACGGAATCCGCAGCCCGTTGTCACGAAAGTGTCCTCTGAACGACGGGACATGAAAGCCCATTGTAACGAAAGTGGCTATCATACCACGGAATCCGCAGCCCGTTGTCACGAAAGTGTCCACTAGGCCACGGGGCATGAAAGCCCATTGTAACGAAAGTGCCTATCATACCACGGAATCCGCAGCCCGTTGTCACGAAAGTGTCTACTAGGTCAAGGGGCATGAAAGCCCATTGTAACGAAAGTGGCTATCAGACTCAAATAGTGGCTATCTGACTATAAATAGAAGGCACTGCGCAAAAAAATTAGGTGTTTACAGACGTACCCTGCTAATCATTCTTTCTAAAATTTATTAATTAATTTTTTGGATTTCTGTTCCTCTGTTTTAGAATATGGAGAGCGCAGCTCGTTTCAACTTCCTGTTTCCAGGGGGGGGGCGTTATGAGTTACATCAGATAAAAGTGTAATTAGAGTTTAGTAAACACACCGCTAGATATCACAAAAACCTGTCACAGCGGTGGCCTCCAGTCCTGAATCGAAGAAATGGCCTTGTGACGAAAGTGGTTATCATACCACGGAATCTGGAGCCCGTTGTCACGAAAGTGTCCACTAGGCCACGGGGCATGAAAGCCAATTGTAACGAAAGTGGCTAACATACCACGGAATCCGCAGCCCGTTGTCACGAAAGTGTCCACTAGGCCACGGGGGATGAAAGCCCGTTGTAATGAAAGTGGCTAACATACCACGGAATCCGCAGCCCGTTGTCACGAAAGTGTCCTCTGAACGACGGGACATGAAAGCCCATTGTAACGAAAGTGGCTATCATACAACGGAATCCGCAGCCCGTTGTCACGAAAGTGTCCACTAGGCCACGGGGCATGAAAGCCCATTGTAACGAAAGTGCCTATCATACCACGGAATCCGCAGCCCGTTGTCACGAAAGTGTCTACTAGGTCAAGGGGCATGAAAGCCCATTGTAACGAAAGTGGCTATCAGACTCAAATAGTGGCTATCTGACTATAAATAGAAGGCGCTGCGCAAAAAAATTAGGTGTTTACAGACGTACCCTGCTAATCATTCTTTCTAAAATTTATTAATTAATTTTTTGGATTTCTGTTCCTCTGTTTTAGAATATGGAGAGAACGAAAGTCTATATTTACAAAATAATTTCCGAGGAGGTTTTTTACGGAGGGGAGAATTTAATAAAATTTGCCAGATGATCTTCGATAGAATGATTAGCAGCTGTTAAGCTCCCTTAAATATAATCGTTGAGAATCCTTAAGGAATCAATAAGAATTGATTCCACGATGACAGCTAATTTACCTGTATCAATCCTCAGTATTTCTAGGAAGTCTCTAGTGGCTTTCGGGATCGTGCCAAATACAGGCCTTGCACAATGTCATTTCTGCTTGTCATACGCTTCTTGAACTTTCTCTTCGTATGTCTTTATACATCAATATAAAGTCTTTCGACAAAAGAAGTATTTCTTTCACATAAACGTTTTTTGTGATTTTATATTAATTGTTGGGGCCAATCCAGGTGTACAAGGGGTAGAGAGAGAGAAAATTGCAGAGCATTATGAGGGGAGAAAGGAAGGAAGAATTAGGGTT
The DNA here is from genome assembly GCA_946811695.1 of Gonocerus acuteangulatus. Taxonomy (NCBI): domain Eukaryota; kingdom Metazoa; phylum Arthropoda; class Insecta; order Hemiptera; family Coreidae; genus Gonocerus; species Gonocerus acuteangulatus. Next base: position 46,747,184 of record OX328124.1, on the reverse strand, counting down.
TCTCCTGAAAAAGGCTGACGTGACAAGGGTAACCGATCATTGGAAAAATGAAATATACCGTCCTCTTAGAGGCCCGCCAGAAGGAGGGGACACAGTTAATTGGTGGAGTAGATTAGAGTAAGATGGTTATGGATGACCCCTATATATCACGGAGTGTCTCGTTCCATCTCCCGATCTGATTCCTCTTTCTCGAGGGGGATGATGTATGGACTTCGGGGAGGATCTTCCTGGCCGTCCTGTCTTCCCACGGGCTCTTTACGGGGGCCCGGGTCCGAGGATTTAAGTGAAGGAAAGTTTGTGACTTTCTGGAGATAGCTTCACTCGCTCTTTGGTCTAATAGGACTTGGCAAACTCCCATGATCGATGACGTCTGCCGTAGTGGAGATGGAGTGGTGTACCTTTGTACATATTCCTAGCACAATATGTGTTGGGATATTATTATAGAGTATAAACATCGGAGGCAAGTAGAAACATCTTAGTAATGCCAAAAAATTAAGATTACGGTCTAATACCACCATTATCTTGAAATTCATTATGGAATTTACACTAACAGTGTAAATGGAGTGTCTCAGTTGACTCATTGAGTTTACTTCAAGCATTACAGGACAAATACACAAATCATTGCTCTCAAAAAAACTTAAGATTATACACTCTCTACAGAAACATGTAACATTATACTGGTCATGAAGGATTAGGAAAACATTCGATTGCAGACACCCATGCAAAAACCGCTGCTGGACAGGGAGAGAGAAGACATAAACATAATGACTAAGACATTTATTTTGGAATACTGGGAACAATCTTGGACGATACTTACGGACAACAAACTAAGACGATAAAGCCTGCCGTCAAAGATTAGCCATCCAGTTATCGACCCAGTAGAAGGGAGGTGGTTGTATTGGCTCGACTTAGGATTCATTCAGTCATTCAAGACTTACTCATCAGTACTTGATGATAAGACAATAGGGACCATCGTGTGAAATTTGTAATTCAGAATTAACAATAAAATTTGTGAACAAAAAAAAAATAAATGAAACGGAGTCAAGGTTTATATATAGGGGAAGGTGTTGTACCTCTGACCATATTGTACCTTTGACCACCGAGGCCTTGGTGGCATGTAGCAACATTTTATAAATTTTGGTGTAATTAGTGTTTAGCTCCTACTTTAGGCTTGTGTAACCTACTTTGGATTATTCAAGTCAAAGAGGATTCTTGCAAAAAATACTTATCCATTTCTAACATAAAAATGTAAGTTATTTATTGATGACGTGTTGCCTCATAATATTTTTTGTATTATGTCTTTTTAGATGGAAATCATTTGACAAAGTAGCTATTACAATAAGAAACATGGTGTAGCCTTTGAAATTGATTTATCTTAACCCTAAAATTTTTAGCATACTTTTTAATTTTCATTACCAGGGTGTTCTACCTCTGACCACGACTAGGTGTTGTTCCTTTGACCACGTCAAAGGTACAACACACCTCAGTATTTTTTTTATAATTCAACTTTTAAGTTCTTCTGCTAAAAAAAATAATTAATATTACTATTACATATTTAGTCGCAGAGATCTGTGGTATTAAATGTCCAATGTTTAACATCCAATATTTGAAAAAACAAACTTTAAGTGCCAAGTTTACGAGAGAAGATGAAAATTTGTATGATATTGATGTTGAAGACATTGTGGCTAAACTTCCATACCCTACTGTTGCTAGTGGATCTGCTTGACAGTTAAAACGTTTATCGATTGGACTGGATTTTTCAGCATATTAAGCATAACATAATATCAATTATAGTTTTTTTTTATTATGCTTACATCCTTGTCCTGTATTTATTAAACTTACAATTAATTATAATATTACCGGATACAATTTTTTTCTGTACTACTGTATTGTTTTTACGTGGTCAGAGGTACAACACCCCGTGGTCAAAGGTACAACTACATGTTGTAACTTTGACCACTGTACGATTATTTTTTTAAAAATTAACAAAAAATATTGAATGTAAAGCTAGAACCTTGAAAAAATTAAATATGATAAGCAATAGAATACTAATTACAATGAAATAAAAAAAATGGATTTAGCGTTAATATTCAAGCTAAAAAAAAATCAATTTTGCAAAGTGGTCAAAGGTACAACACCTTCCCCTAAATATATATATATATATATATATATATATATATATATATATATATACATATATATTTGTGGCGCTGAAACAAAAGCATTGGCGGATATAGTAGACATGCACACATATATATATATATATATATATATATATATATATATATATATATATATATATATATACATATATATATTTTATTTTGTTGTCTTCTTATTAAGTTTTTTATTCTTATTGTCACCTCTAACAACACAGACATAAATGTCTTTTGCATTTACCTAGAGAATGTAATCAAGAAAAGAGGCAACCGCAATGTATAATGACTGAACCAAACAATCAGTTCTTAATTAATTTATATTACAAAAGCTTACTTTAATTTTTTTTCTTTTACAAGAGTCTTCTCTGATTTAGTTTCCATTTATTGTATATATTTACCCCGACCATATTTTTAAGAACAATGTTCAATCACAAAAAAATATTATTATACATATATATATATATATATATATATATATATATATATATATATATATATATATTTATGCGCGTGTGTGTTCGTGTCTGCTCTTCTGCGCCTCAAAGTTAGATATGCAGCATTCCCTTAGCAAACGATTGTACCTTGTTCGTTAACCCCCTAAATCGGTACCAATGTGCCAATAACGGCCGCAATTTATGTTACATTCCAACGAAACTCCATAGGAATCTAAAAAGTAAAATACTTTGTAAAAATAAACTAAATTGGTTCATTAGGAGGGGGTAACTCCAGATCCAAATTAGTAATTTGTTAATACCGACCGTTCTTTCTAGTTTATTGTAAGGAAACTCATTATACGTCGTGAGTATCCAAAGGCAAAGGTGTGTTTTACATTGGTTCATTAGAAGTTACGGTTTACTCTTTATTATGTTCCAATTGAATTGAGGCGCGAATCGGACTCCGGGCATTGGTGGTTACTTCTACCAGTGGATAGGCGCTGTATCCGGTTTCTGATGATCATTGTGTCAGCATTTCATTACAAATGTAAAGAGCAAAACTATTTTTTTATTATTTATTTACATATGTCATTTTCACAGTGAACACTACCCAACTTCTAAGGAATGCGCTTAGTTACATAGCTCCTGAGTCACGGACTTTTTTCTCTGGAGAGGCATAAGTTGTAGTTAAGCCGGATTAGCAGCGTTAGTAAAGTGTCTAATTAGTTAAAACGTTTTTATTGATTGTCCCTCTCGTTATATTATACAAACCAAAATCAATATGATTTCATATCAAACCTCGACTTACTATCCTAACAAGACATCTGCTTTCCTCTACCCTGAACTTAAGAAGGATGTCGTTAAGAGACTGTCCACCGAACTAAATCAACTAAATGACTTTTACTTCTTCCTGAGAGCCTTCCAGAATCCGGGCGTGAAAATGGGCTAATGTAAACTACCTGAGCTAGGACCATTAATTTCTGCAGCCACCATTGTCCGAGGGATTGTCACTAGCTCTCCGGCGCCAACAACTCAAAGCGGCACCGGCAACCACCTAATGAAAAACTCACAATTTATAGTTGTTCCCCTTCCACCCTCGCGTTTTTTTTTCTTCTTCTTTTATTTCTCTAAGGTTCGCCGCGGATTTTTTTTCTATTCCTTTTTTCAGTTTTTCACCTTTCCAGGCTGAGATTTATCACTAATTATTCCTTCAACCCGAGGGGATAAGGGATGAGATAAAAAAAACATATAGCCTTTTACTATATACCCCGGAGCCGTAGTTGAATTGGTAATTGTTTTCATTCCTTCTTCCGGTCTGTTGTACTTTGGTGTAAGAAAAACTTCACTAAAACGCTCACAAACATATAGTACTCAGTGACATTGACCAATCGCTGCACATCGCGAACTACATCATGTATAGAAATCTTGTTTATGCGGATTTTTTTTACTCGCATTATAACAAATATAAACATGATTATAAACAAAATTATATACCTAACTCAGTTCCTCCTGCATATTCATCGAGGGCTGTACCACTAAGCTAACTTCGTTCCCCAGATGAGTAACATAACAGTCATTAATGGCACTCCAACATTTCCTAAGGTGGATAAATTTATAACAACCTATAATTTATTTTAAATTATATTTTATTTTATTTTTTTCACCATTTGGTGATAAAACTCTTTCTTTCTTCTTAAATCTTTAGAAATAATATTCGATTTTGTTACAAAGGCATCCGTCTGTCGATTATCTTGTATATTGTTCAATGTTGTATATGTTCTGTTGCATTAACACTACAAAAGGAGAATATCTTCTAGTTGGATCAATTATCAAAAAATCAAATTCACGTGTATGTATTAGATATTTAATAAGTTCATCAATGTACTGGATATCATCTTAAAGTAAGTCGGTCAAAATGTAGGGAAATTTAAAATTTGTCCTGAGTCTACACTCTGTCGGTTGGTGCTTTATTGATAAGTGATTGTTGTAGTAGGTACAAATAGTTCTATCCTGTACTGTCATGATGTAAGGGTGTGTCAGTCGTGAATGGCCAATCTTTAGACGGACTAAAACTACTTCTTCTCGTCTATTTGGTATTTTACTGGATGACCAATCCTGTACAGTGTGTTTGCTTTGACGAACTTAAAACTACGAAGAAAAGGTAATTTCATCTATTATAAAACTATTGTGAACCCGTTTTTCCATGGATGGACTGTATTTCATAGATTTGATTACGCATGTCCGGGTTCTTTCAATCGTGGTAGCTCTTAGGCTGTCCAGAGCTAAAGTACACTACACAAAAATTTAGTATTTATTATGTGTTATATGCTATTATTTTTATTCTCGCACTTATCGTAGTTCTAATCCTATTTTAGAGTACGTGGTATCCAAAATCGTAAAAAAAAAATAGTAAATACTGGAAGTTCTGTGCGCTACCTGTTTGTGGACAAATACATACAGGTACTGTATATCCTCCTGAAACAACCCTTCTTCTATGAGCATTTAGGCTGATCGTGAAGGTTTATTGATCGTACGTTAGAAAATATGCCCGTTAAGGTCTTGCTCCCAGCCAGGTGGCTTACAATGTTAGAATTCTTGGGAGTTATTACTGGTAACCTGTTTACACCCCTGGTTGACTAGTAATTTGGTCATTATTGCACTGAAAGGCTATAGGACCTGTTATAACTCTAACAACGTGTGAAGAGTTCGATACATGTCTTAGTACTAAGTGGTTGTTAATGTTAATGTTAACATTAACTTTGCAGAGTAAGTACGTAGTGATGCATTTCTCCAAGAGGTTTCATTACGCAGTGCAGCTGCAATATAGAAAGGATGAGGATCTGGTTGAAAGATATTCCCAGATTAGCCATACTGGTAGTTGAGAATTCTTGCATAATCTGACGGAGACGGAGAGCTACGCAGTCCATTAGTGATAATCCTGGGAACTATTATTTAGTGTGTAAATGGTACGTGGAGTGGGACAGGCTGGCCACCATAAAGACACAAGAGTCGTGACTCGTTATCTTTCAGACTTTCTTCGCAGATGAATTAATTACGGACAGGCCGAAGGAACGCTCAGCTATGTGCCTTTCAAAATTTGTTTCTTTCTGCTCTCATCTGTAGCCAACTGACGACCACTAATGCATACTAGCCTGTTTACTTCCTACCAATAGGGATGGGAAACCGTCCGAACATAATAATACCCTCTCACATATTTGTGCAATTCCAACTTGGCAAGGCAAATTAATAATTTAGTTTTTACATCACATCTTTCACATTAGATACTTATGGCATATACCGAGTTTCGTTGCAATATAACAACAATTTTGTCTGGTACGTGCAAATTAGTGGTAATTTCGGTCTGGATTAACCCATTTCGTCCCAAAGTTGCTTAAACGCTACATTGTTTTCACGTTTTTTTTTTCTCATGCAAATAAATATTTTAATTTAGTTTGAATAGTTTTTCTAACATGGCATCTCCTAAAAGAAAACGAAAAAAATTCTTAAGCCCAAATAATTTTTTTTTTTTTTTTTTTTTTTTTTTTTTTTTTTTTTTTTATTGCTAAAAGTATTGAATTTTGAAATATCTTCATGTTTTCCACGTTGGAGTAACTCTCCAGCGTGGGAGTTTATTCAACAACGTATGCCATCCTTTTTGGATACAACACGTATTTTGATTAGGCAAGTACATAAAATAATGAATTCTTTTACAATTAATATGAATAATGAAATTAAATGACAATAATAAAAATAAAACGAAAACTAATAAAATAAAATGTAAATAAACAAAAATATATACATATCTTAATAACATAGTACATATGTGGGCATTTGAAATATCTATGCATTTGTTAAACAAATTTTTTTTGCTCTAATCATTACTTCAACATATAAGAAATGTAACCAATAAAAGTAATTGCGATCATAAATTTTTATGTCAATTCTGTGGCCCTGCGAACATAGTGTTGCGTATACGCAACTTTGGGAAAAGCTAGGCATATCAGAAAAAAACATGATTTTATTATAATATCGTTATTTATTTACTTTTTAAATTTTATATTACATTAAACAATATTTGATATAACTTTGGCTTCAGTTGAAAACATAATTACAATTTAAAAAAAATATATTAAGTCAGAAAATTATTTTTTTGAAAATTTTGTGTGCATTGCACACGTAAAGTCACCTGACATTTACTGCAGATGACTGATTGCTGATTTTTTGTTTTTATACATTCTCTTAAGTGCCTAAGAGGTAAAAATAACGTAAAATGACAACAAAAAAAAAAAAAAAAAAAAAAAAAGAGAAAAAGGCTTAATTAATAAGGCTTGGGATTTAATGGGTTAAACCGTCGTGTTAACAGATTTTTTGTGGAGGTAAATATTACGTGGATTTCATATATTCAATTTAATTTCGTCTTGTCAGAAGCATAGTTCTAAATGCTATATTGGAAACACAACACAGTCTAAAACACAAAATTATACTAACCATCATTATACTATACAGGACTTTCTAACATTTCACTTCATCCTACCTCACCCTACCTTTCGTAAAGTGCTAAAACGATAGCCCTAACGAGGAAGCATATCGGATATGAAGGGAATAGACTATGAATGAATTGATTCCCGCTGTGATAAAGGGGTGGTACCGGACAACCCTACATCACGCAATACCAGAAGCAAAGGTAGGGAGCGGTCGCCATCTTACAAGCATTTCCTACCTTGGTCACATAGTCCTCTATCTTATCACAGCTACTAGCAACGGCAAATATTTTAGATTACCCTCACAAAATCATCAACGAGGCTTCAAAATATCAATAACGAAGTTTTACTTGTTTAGTTAGGTTTATAGTTAACTTGAAAACAAATAGTTAGTGCAACTGAAATAAAACAAATACCAAAAATGATAAAAGATTATGACAAACAATTTCGCATTAAAAGTTTCTATGGTTGGATTCCATAGGAAATAAGTAGAGAAGAAGAACTTCAACTATTAGATTGTTCCATGGGCTTATTTATGTAATGTATACATTTTCTAAGAGATTAATTGATAATATGAATACGGGGAGAAAAGGGAGCATAAGGAGACCGAGAAGACATCGTTAAAATTTTTAATCTGTCCTTCTGGAATAGATTAAATTGGAATGAAATACATTATCTATACCTATTATAATATAAACGTTCTCCTCAAATAGAAAAAAAACTGTAATTAATCATGATTTATAGTTTCTTGTTGTTAGTTCTGTTTGAACAAACTTAGACGAAACTAACCATTAAATTAAATTTAAAATTCTTGAAAAACTTAATATTTAAATGTTTCGATACACGTTAATGCATTTTAAATTATGTATTACTAGCTGAATACCCGTGCTTCGTCACGGCAGATAAGTAGTTATTTTATTGCGTTAAATAATGTTTCATTAAAATTACGTTACTATACAATTTTGTGCAGTTTATTATAGCACGGTTCCCGTCATACTATATGTTATTCAATGGGCGTTAAAATTTAAAAGTTTATGTTTCCAAAAAGTTATTTGGAAACACCCATTATATTTGCGAGCATTACCAAGGTTATAGGCGAGGAGGCTGTGCAAGGGTTCCGGATATTATTGCCTCACCTAGAAAACTCTAAGGATAGGCTTACCATCACGGTTTGACCGGGACTGTCCCGGTATTTTGCAATTGTTTCGGTGTCCCGCCCGGTTTTATCAATGTCCCGGAAAAGGCTGTAAGATGTAAAAATTAATGAATTCATGTTTATAAGAATCTTTTATAAATCGGTTACTTTTCTACAATCAACATTTTTACAACTGCTCACAGTGTCAAAGAAATCAGAAGTAATCTAACTGTAAAACGCTGGAACTACCTGCACAGCACTGCCAGCTGCCAGACACTACTATTTGGCTGAGAGATTTTTTTAAGAAAATCAAGTAGCAAAAAAGTTCCGTTCTTATTTTTAAGGTTTGGGTAGACTAACAGTTTAGGATTCCCCCCTCCCGTTAGCTGCTAGGCTTAAAACTCACCAACCATTTTGCTTATAATTTTTACTCTTTTTATTCCCCCCCCCCCACTGGTATGCCCATCCCATATTAATGTGTCCCGATTTAACTCTCCAAAAATATGGCAAGCCTATCTTACGGGGACAGGCAGAAAAGAAACGCAATTAAAACTCTATGAGGGACAGTTAATTTCTAGTAATTCAAGGTCTGCCATCATAGTTGAAATTAACCTCAATTAGAAATAAAACTATGAGATAGATAATGTAAGGTAACAGCTGTTCTTTATCGTCCTAGCAACGCAGGCTGCCTAGGCTTGCCTTCTCTAACCAACTCAAACTTTAAACCCCCCTAAAAATGCTTAAAAATACGAATATCAAAAAATCCTTTCTTAGCGAGCGCCTACGTTATATAGGGAGTGTCCATGCAAAATTTCAAAATTTTCTGTCGAGCGGTTTGGGCTGGGCGTTGATAGATGAGTGAGTGAGTGAGTGAGTGAGTGGTATTTGCCAAATATATAGTAGATAGAGAGTATGTACAGGCTGCTTTCTTGTTGCTTCTACTGAGTAATTATTTAATTGTCAAAGTCATGTTCCAAAGTCTGCATATTGGCCAGTCTTTTTGGGGTAAATTTTGTGTGAGTAATGATTGTACAATTCGAAGTCTTGTCAGAACTACTTCACATATTCTAGGATTTTTTTTTTTTTTTTTTTTTTTTTTTTATTATTAGTCTAGGATCTTACTGTGTTCTTGGTCTGAAATCATCTATTGCATGTTTATAGCCCGAAATGTAACTGGGCATTGGACAAGCATGGTTGCTTGTCTACTGATGTACTTAGTTCATTGCCTTCGGGCAAAGGTGTAATTTCTGACTCTGTGCAATTGTTCGTATATTTGTTTAGTTATTGGATGGGTTTTTTAAATGATATTCCATCGGATCTGGAGCCTAGTAATGTGAATTTTATCATATTGTCCATCTACTAATTGTTGGAAGAAGAAGACCCTTGCCCATTTACTACTTCTGTGCCCTATATAGACAGGATGCAGAGATTCTCGTGTGGGGACACCCTTCCGTCATGTCGAAAGCATGGAAAATACTCCAGTCTCTTCTGACCACTTAAATAATAGCCTTTGAAGGTTAATTATCTTTATAAATTTGTTATATTCGTATAGTGACAGATTCACTGAGGATTAGATCATTCATACGTTCCGAATGACTCTTACAGTTAGTTATTTGTATTCATGGGAGCATTGCTCATTGTTTGTTGTCATTTTTGTTTATTTATTCATTGTCCATATATTAGTGTGTCATGCGATAAAAGAAGTCTGTATTTATATTATTCTAATGAGAAACATGAGTCCTAAAAAGCAAAATTGGCTAAAAATGAAGTGAACATTTATTTATTGAAAAATTCCTTATAATAAATATAAAATATATAAACATTTTATGATGCTTTAAAATGTTGTCGAGTGAGGAATTTTCTTTATTTACAAGAAATGGAATTTTCATTGAATATTCAGTACTTCAGGGAACTTATTATACATTCAATCATCAAGTGTATAAGTTTGAATATATAATTAACTTCTTTTGTTGAATAAAAATAATATACGATCTGAATTTCTCCACCCGTACGAATGTTTTTGTGATTAAAGTAGGAATAAGATTAAAAAAAAATACCGCGAAATACAAAAAAAAGGAAGAAGTCTAAAATAAAATTAGGTCGGTTGAATTGTAACAAAAATACATAAAGGAAATCTTCCACTTGAGGGAGGTTTTCCCCTGACTAAATCCAATTGCTCCAGGCAATTTCAATATTGAACTGAAAAAAAGAATAAATATTATTTAATTTTAATGAAAGAGAGCAAACTTTATATAAAATAAAAGGAATTGTAACCCTACAGTGGTGCTACCTTTCGGAATTATTTCTAACAAACAGCAGCGAGGAAGGGAGGTTATGTAGAGGATTAATGAAGACTTCTTCCTATTTGCATGTGAGTGCTTCTATTCAACCAGGCCTTTCATTCATCTAGTGCCCTTTCAGGTCCGGTATCTCTCTTATAGGCACTGCTTTTAAACCATATATATATATATAGTGGTCCCGAAGAAAATCGCCATACTTGAGGGGTTAGTACGCCTACTAAAGTGTAGTTCAATGCCACAAAGAAGACATTTTTACTACCATTATTTCCCTAGATATAGGTATTTCCATGTTTTTTGGTCTAAACGCTAGTTTTTGACCATATTTGTGCTATTTGACGATCACGCCATAGGAAACATTTAATTCTGATGACTTTTTAAAATCTCCATCAAATTTCCTATAAGATCACATGTAGCTTGTGCAAAAATTTCTCAAACCAAATTCCCCGGCTGCCACCCAAACAAATAACTTATCACGAAATAAAGGTTTTTTTATTTTTAATGTTCCACTCCCACATTTTTTGGGTTAGTTAGATAGGATTCTCAGAAAAGTTGCATTATTTCATTACCATGGCTAATTTGTTAGTAAGTATTGAAGGCCAAAAAGGATGATTTGCATGGGTATATTGTTCTCAACTAAAACAAAAAAAATGTTTTGCTTATTTTTTTTGTTTTAATTTACCACAATTTACCCATGCAAAGCATCCTTTTTTGGCCTTTAACATTTAATAACAAATTAGCCATGGTAATGAAATAATACTACTTTTCTGAGAGTCCCATCTACCCATTCAAGTGAAACATTAAAAATAAAAAACCTTTATTTCCTGTTAAGTTATTTGTTTGGGTGGCTGCTGTCAATTTGGGTTGAAACATTTTTACAAAATGTACATGAGATATTATAGAAAATTTGATGCAGATTTTAAAAATGTCTTTAGAATTAAATTTTCCAAATGGCGTGAACGACAAATAGCGCAAAAATGGTCAAAAACTAGCGTTTAAACCAAAAAACACGGAAACACCTATTAAGCCGTTTGGTTCCTTTATTCTTCTACTTTTTGGAGCACAGGTGCACACATTGCGACTAGTGAGCTGCTAAGGCATTTTTTGGACAATTTAGGTCCAGCTTTCAGATTAGGAAAAATTCAGGGGCTCCAAGGCCCCAGAATTACTGACATTATAACCTTACATTCACTCACATATATAGATGTGTAGATAACTCAGAAATACATACGTAAAACAGACATTAAGAACTATAAAAATCTATTTTAAAGGCTCAAGTACTCACTCAAAGTTTGATTTCATGTTTGCAGCCAACATTTTTAAAGCATTTCTTTAAATATAAATAAATATGTTTATTTTAGGAGTTCTTGAATCAACTAGTTTTTGCCATAAAATTGCGCTTAAAATCTGTTTTCAATGCCACAACTGGCAAATCGATGTCTGAAAATCTTAATCATGACTTTTTTTTAAATAATTTCTTTGACAGATTCAATCAGAAAAAAAATCTGTATGATTTGTCACTCCGTTTCTAGAGCTATCTAGTAATTTATTTACGGCGAATCAACTTCAGGGCTCCGTTGGCACTCATTTTAACACGGTTCCTTCCCCTCTCCAAAAAGAAGAAATCCGCTTATGAGATTGACGCCATGACGCAATCCGAATGTGCCGACTCATTTATGGGCGTTATTCGCTCGAAATTTCAGATCAATTATTAACTGGTAATATATTAAGTGTCGACGCAATGCTGAACTTACGACGTATCTCTTATTAGTTCACTTATTTGCAGAAGAGCTCTATAGAATTGGTGTATTATATTTAGATATTATAATTAATGTATGTTGACGTCTGTGGATCTTAATAATCAAAAGAAGAGCTATAATTAAATGTTGCGGGGAATAACTCTATTTATATTAGCTTGTTAAAAACATATTAATTGCTTAAAAAAAATATAATTAATTCTACAGCAGGCATAGCTAGCGTGAAACATATAAACTTCATAGCCATTGAGTTGTGTTTGATTAGCATCAAGCTAGGGGTAAGTTGAACCGAAAGAAAATTTGGATACATTTAATTAAATAGTCTGTAATTTATTTTCGGGCCCTGAGAACGTGACTGGAGAATAATTAACTATGTAAATGAGAAGCTTAAGAAAGGTTCTATCTGTTTGTCTGTTGCGGAAGGAATAGAAAAAAGCACCAAAGGATTGCACCTGCTCGTATCAGCAGCACCTTACTATCTGGGGGTGTTGCGGCTGCCCTGAGGGCATGTAGGACCCCCTTCTTCCTGCTAGGATATATGGTAACTTTATGTATTCCTGACCTCTCCAGCTCTTCTTGGAGTGTGCTATCAGCTGCTTCTTCCTCGCGAGGAACACAGAGCAGCTGTAGGCAGAATCGAGGGGCAGAGAAGCTACTTTTCTCGAAATCAGATGTATTAGTAGAACGTGTCATATTCTTACAATGTCTTCCCTTCTTGTAATTTCTCCCTTAGCTGATGGTTTGTTAGTTCTGTTCCAAATCGGTTTAGTATTGACATCCTATTTAAAAGTACTTGTCTGTGGCCAGAAGCCACTTGTTCAATCAAACTCTCCTCAAGTAATTTGAGTTTTGCTTAGTTTCAAGTGCCTTTGATAAAGATTTAGAAGCCTGGCATTCGCTATGACCGATCATTTGAATTAAGTTGATTGAAATGACTTTACATTCGAATGTCCGGAAGCTCAATAAATTTACTGTAAGTCCGAAAGGGTTTTATAACTGTAATCTACGTTGTAATTTTGAATTACAGTGCCATGGGTGGTTAAATAGTGTGTGGAATTGTCAAAATTAACTGCTTAGTCTAATTTGGAGGACATCCAATTTTTAATAAGAGTAAACTAATAATTAATCTTTCTATCATAAGGATAACCCTTCTAGATAATAGTTAAATTTAGAAGACATAGTTCTACACCACTCATGGCGTTAAGAATATAAGGCGTAATCATCTATAATGATAAATTCATAGTATTTGCATATACTATTATTTAGTAAGAACAGGATTATTTTAGTATATATCTATACAATTTTTTAAGTACGTACATTAGAAGATTTGATATAAAAAAATTTCCTCGTGAGGTCTAGTAAACAATTGTTAAAGATTAAAAATATTATTATTATTGTCTAATCACTTGTACTTACCTTATTTATTTATTTTTTTAATATGTTTATTTAACATCAGTACAATATTTAAGTACATTGGTTAAGTATGATCAGTATATACAGGATCTTATTTATGATCTCACATTATGAAATCAAAAAAATAAATAAATAAATAAGTAATGATAATAATATATATAAAAATTAATTACAAATAAAATTAAAATAAAAAAAATGAAAAGAAAAGAAAAAAAATAATATGATTAATAAAGGAAAAAAACAACATAAAAATAAATTACTAATGATAAAAAAAAAAAAATAAAATAAAGGACTTTGGAAGAAGCCAATCAATATTGACACTTCCTAATTGAGACATTTTATTTGTCCTTTGGGGTTGGGGTTGATAGGAGAGGGATTGAGCTCTGGGATTGGGATGGGAAGATAGTTTAGAGTGAAAAGTTAGGAATCGGGATTTTGGCAGTTCTTGAACGAAAGGGATGTTCAGGTCATTATGGAGGGTTTTATTGGAAACGTAGAAAGGGGCATTAACTATTTTGCGTAAACTTTGGATTGGAATGCCTGTATTCTCTGTATATTTGAAGTTTTGGTTGTTCCTCATATTTCAAGTCCGTACGTCCAAATAGGTCTGATGATGGTTTTGTATATAGTGAGTTTGTTCTGTCAGTTTTGATGAAGGCCCCAATAGTCGTCGTATGAGTCCGTATCTCCTGTTCAGTTCCTGTCTTTTCAGTCGGGTGTGTGGGTTCCAAGTGAGTCTACTGTCCAGTAATAATCACAGGTAGCACACCTCATTGGATATGGGGAGTTCGTGGCTGAATATGCTAACAGGAGGACCAGCCCTCTTATTAAGGGTGAATGTTATTTGGCTGCATTTCTCTGGATTCACCTTGATTTTCCACCTGTTACACCAATCCTCAACAGACTATAGATGTTCCTGCAACTTACCTCATTTAAAATTTGTTTTATGTTTTTGACTTTCTAGAACTAAGTTCTAGAAACTATTGTTCACTTTCCTGTTTATTAACAACGTAATTGCTCTCCTTATTTAACAACAAATTGTTCTCAAACGTGATTTGTATGTATAGATCTATCATCTATCTGATTAACTTTTTATCTATTTATTAATTCTGTATTTTCTTGCTTTTGTCTTTTATCTGAAGAAGGCTACCAAAGAGTAGCGAAACGTCTTTAATACAGACCTTTACAGAAATCGTATTGATGTTTTCTTAGCTGAATCCCAACTATTCCCTGATTGCTCATAAAATGCCCTGTACTGTTCTTCAATCAAGTAGGATTATTTTACTTTAAGTGCGAAACTATTAAAATTATACATATATACAAACGAGATAACGTAATTTATAAAGGCTGAAAAGTAGATAAATATTGCACTTCTAAGACAAATAACACTTTTTCTAAACTAAATTCAACTTTTTCTATTTAAAATTCAACTTTTCTACATCAATTTTAGTTAAATGTTCAGGAAAAAGTTGAATTTAGTTTAAAAAAAGTTCAATATGAAATCTAAACCTTCTTATTGAAATAAGCATAGTTTGTTTTTAATCCGTGTGCGGTTTAGATGAAAATGTTTGCATTATTTAATTTGCTAGAAAATTAACATTAAATAATTTGCGTTATTAGACACTCTTACCGTGCTTGAAGAACGTTTTAAAATTAAATGCAAGACTGTAGGTATTTTCAGGGAATTTAGAGGCAAGCTAAAGGCCAAATGTATCAGTGTTCTCTATGTGAAGGGGTTGACTTTTAAGGGTCAATAATCAAGCACTTATTGGAGGTGAAATGTAGATTCAGTGTATATTTTGTAGTTCACCATTTTAATTTATGTATAGATACGATTTTTGTTTAAATAACTACCTAAGGGGTATAAATAACTTCCTAAGAGTTCTGCCCATGGTCTAATGACTAACGCCCTAGATTCGGTAATACTGAAGGAGAGTGTCCTCAGCACCGATTTTCTTCAAAATTTGCACTATAACGTATTTTGATGCACTAAACACGAATCCGTTGGAAAAAAAAAGTTGCTCGCAACTAGGAAAGAAGTTATTAAGCACTAAAGTTCACTGTTATGGAGGTTATAAAAGACGTGGTAAACAGCTTATATGTAAACACGCGCCTGCGTAATAGTCCTTAATGACGAAGTGTAATTGAAATTTAGACTCACCTGTGGTAGCTGACTTGGTCGTAAACTGTCGCTTTTGGGCATACGTGCTATGCGTTTCCGCTCGCTCCGCTCGCTCAAGAAAACATCAAAACCCCTAGTCAATCCAACTCGCAGAAATGAAAAGAATTCTATGGCCCAAAAGTCGTCCAAGGCAGTCTTCCCTAACCTTCATAACAGTGAATTTTTTTTTTAAATAACTTCTTTCCTAGTTGCGAGCAACTTGTTTTTTCAACGGATTCGTGTTTAGTGCATCAAAATACGTTATAGTGCAAACTTTGAAGAAAATCGGTGCTGAGGACACTCTCCTTCAGTTTTACCCTAGATTCTCATGCGGGAGACGGGGTTCAAGTCCCTTCGTCGGCAGGAATTTTTCTCATCTCAGGGCCCGCTCAGAAGGTCCTGCGCTAAAGGCCAGATTGTCGGTACGCTGAAAAAAAGTCCGTCACGCAGGAGCTGCATAACTAAGCACTTTCCTCGGAATTGGGTAGTGTGGAGTGCATTCCTGAATAATTTTCTTAAAATAACCTAGATAGATAAATAAAATAAAAACATAAATTGTTCTACTCTTTTGCATTTTTTATGAGCAGCTGTTTCAATTAATAATTTTCTAATTAATTTCCTTTCAGAGTTTTGTGTATGCGAGGTACTACACTACGTAATAAATACACAAAGCTTCACATTTTGATCTATTGATCTTGATGAGTTTCGCGAACCTTCGTTTGGCGGAAGAATCAATTCAAACGTAGTACAAAGTAACACCTCCCCCCCTTCCGATAGACCGATTTAGTTCATTTTCATATCACTTCTTTCTTATTAGATAGCCAGGATTTATAAAGAGTTTCGTTACAATACAACGGAAATTAAGACCGGTATAAGGAAATTAGTAATTTCTGTCTGGAGTAAACCCTCCCTTCTACTCAACCGATTTAGTTTATTTTTATAAAATTTTTTTCTTTTCAGTTGACTACAACGAATACCGAGTTTCGTTAAAATATAACAAATATTATGGCTGGTATTGGTAAATAACTACTTTGGCTCCAGAGTAAACCCCCCTCCACATTGACCGATTTTGTTGGTTAACGAACTCGTTCAATCGTTTGATGGAAGAATACTACATTACAAGTTTCATGGCGAAAAAAACAAAAACTCTGGCCTGTATCGTGTTAACGGACACATATATAACTATAAATGCATATATATATATATATATATATATATATATATATATATATATATATATATAAATTTGAACGGGGGCCATTTTCGGTGTCTACTAGGTAGAATCGATAAAGATTCGAAGAAATTTTCCAAAAATTCAACCTCAATAGCTACTTTCCTTCGAAGGAAAATGCTAAAAAATAATAATGAAATAAAAAAAGAAACAAAAAAACTTCCTAGAAAACAATCAATTGTCTTTAGTAGACTTGAAATTAGAACACTAAATTAGTCGGATTCTTTATATCAAAGAGGTATACCCGTTATAACATTTCCTTAACTTAAACCACTAGGTTGAAGAACATTAATGGTAAGGAAGAAGAAAGACTGGACTTGGAAGAGGAGACAAGATAGGAGAGGAGGGTCAGATAGTTGGCCCCACAAGTAGAAACTCCTCTGAGTACAGAAGCAATGTTAGCTTTTAGGAGATGGAGAAGTAGAGACAAATTGAAGTAAACAGGGCGTGAGGAGAGTGCCCTGCGGTAGGCCACATTTTCCAACGAATTAACCAGCAGTTCCTAGTTACGGCTCTGGTGACGCGGAAGGGCGCCGCCCGCCCTCTCCCGGGCTTTTGTACTCCAGTCGGCATGGATCTCCCAAAATATACCATTTATTCCTTTTCCTCTTCATGTGTTCCTTGGCTGGAGAAATAGGCCTTGTGTCGAACAATGATACTTTTCCATCATATTCAGAAGCTCAGTTATGGGGCAATGATGTGGGACGTTATGAATAATTTTGGCCCAAAACACAATAGAATTAAGTGGGCTGCTGGTAGATTTAATTGACAGTCTGCTTGCGATAGGTGCCTATAAATAGGTAGGAAGAGAAAAAAAAAATGAGAGAAAGAGGAGAGTGTGTGGAGAGAGAGAGAGAGAGAGAGAGAGAGAGAGAGAGAGAGAGAGAGAGAGAGAGAGAGAGAGAGGAGAGAAAGAGAGAGAGAGAGAGCGAGAGAGAGAGAGAGAGAGAAAGAGAGAGAGAATTTTTGCAATTATTTGTAAAGATTTGTTTACTACCCACTATTTATTAACCTGGATTTGGCCTAATTCAAGAAATACTTGTTTAGAGGCTCCTTTTCAATATTCCAGCTTCAATTAACAATTTTACCGTTTAAATGAATTCCGATCGACAAATTTTGGGCAAAGGGATGAATGAAATATAGCTCATTATCAATCATTAGAACATTTCACACTCAAAGGGAATTTAATCGAAGGTCAAATAACTTTTTTGCCGTCTCTTACTTGACTTATTTCCTGCGGCTCCTGTTGGCACCCAGAAATTTGATCATTTTAAAGATTCTACCGGCATCCAAGATGGCTATTTTCATCGTGCTGCTTCCTGCTATTTTTGGATGGTTCCATGTTTTAATCTCATTTTATGGCCGATCTATTAATTTATTCTCAATCATTTCTTCAAGTATTAGTCTATGTTCTCTATCCTATCAGAAGTCCTCTTTTAACATCTTCTGCCGCCTCAGAGTAATAATTCGCCGCAGGAAACGGATTATAAGGGCTCCTTATAAAGATTATAAAGACAGCCGTTTTGCGGTTTCGTTTATTACCTTCCATTATTCAACAGAGGAATGATGTAACATCCGTACTGAATAATCAAAGCTTGGTTTGTGTTTGGTTTTTTTTTCGCCTTATTGGTTACATTTGTAATAAGGCTCCATTTGCCGCCTTTTTACTCTCTTGTCAACACCATCGTATCATCTTCTCCGTGCACATTCAGCCTTGCTTGTTGTTAAGATTGTGACTATGACTCGTCCCGCCGTGGTCCTGTTTAAAGGTTCTTTCTTGAAGGTTCTCCTGTACGCCTATGTAGGGGAACTCGGGGCGGAACGGGATACGTAATGTTTATAGATTTTTAAGAAATAGGGTAATCACACAAAACCTATAATAAAGGTGTAAAACATTTATTTATATTGTTACTAAACACATGTAAAATGGTTAGTAGTTAATTGTAAGTAAAAACACTTTTTTTACAATTTTCAAAACAAGTCTACATATTTCACGTTCTTCCCAGCATACGGGGCAGAATGAGATAGGAGTTTTCATACACAAATTCTTAAGTTAAAAAAATTGTAAAATGATAATTTGTGTTGCATTGTGAAATAAACATAGAAAATACACTGTATTATTTGTCGTCCTGGCAATATTTACAAACTAACATTTCCTCAACGTCTTCGCTGTCTACTCCAGCGCTTGAGTTGTGAGCGGGAAACGGTTGGGAAATCGTGGTAAGTGGAAGATGACCATTCGAAAGCTTATTAAATTCCCTACAAAAAAGGGTTAGAGGTAATTTTCGATGTGGCGATGTCAGTCGGAGAAATAAGTGCCGAAAACTTCGAAATTGTTAGTTTTGTTCTTTTCAACGGGGTTTAATCACTGTTTACTTAATGTTTTAATTGGTTTTTTAATTGCATTTAATAGTAAAATTGGTATTTTAATAACATCCCATTTTTGCTTCTCCGTCTTCCTAACGTACGTTCGAACCATCAGGAAAGAAAAAAAAAATTACGACCTCAAATACGGGATAATATCCCGTTCTGCCCCATCCCGTTCCGCCCCGAGAGCACGATTTAGGTTATAAGGCGATTGCTGAACTAAAACCTGTCATAATTATACTTACAAAGAGTGTTTCTTTTAGCTATTGACATGCACTACAACGGCAGATAACACACATTAGCGTTGCATTAGTGATTAGAAGCCTACTTTGCATTTAAGTTGACAAAAAGTTACAACAAACTCGGCAGAAAACAACAAACATCACTTCATTCAAAACGGTCAGTCAGAAATAATCAAAATTCCTACCGCATCTTCTCTACCGTCTGTAGGTATAGTTAAATACTTATCCGCTAATGTACACCACTCTCAAGCGAAGGAAAGTGTCCTATCCCGTTCTACCCCACTATTCCGTTTCGCCCCGAGTTCCCCTATTTATGAAATTTTCCCCTGAAGGGACACTAAACATGTACTAAAAGGGTAAATAAACAACGAAGTGTAATATTATGTGTCATTAACCTTCCGACTATTTCGATTTTTTTTAAATCTGAGCAAAGGGCAATTTCATTATTTAATAATTAGGGTACCATTGTACAAAGCTCGTATTCTTCTTATACCCCTAAAAAATTCTGTTTCCTAGTGATCCGTACTCTGCTAGACTCTGTCACCTTATTTTCCAGTTGATGGTTTCGAATGCCTTCTCAAAACCATTAAATGATCGACAGAGTATATTCTGCTACTCTATGCATATATTTGTTGCAATTATACCAGACACGTTGATATCCACGAATGGTTCATGAGTGTGGGTACTTTACCGTTTCTATAGCACATAGAGGGTTATACCTGAAAGGTTATCCGCTAAGATATTGCTGTTCTTTGCTATCTCGATGATCAGTCATGCGTTCCATTCATGTATGGTTATTCCATTCATCCGTGTACACGATGCATGACTGGCTCTTTACCCACTCCTAACGTCCCCCCCCCTCACTCTTACGAGCTCCCTTACCTCTTTTCTTATTTTTAATAATTTTTTTTTTTATTACCAAAGGAATTGTAAAAAATATTATTATTTCTTATAATTGTTTCAGAAATGAAAGTATGCGTATATATATATATATATATATATATATATATACATATATATATATATATATATATATATATATATATATATGTAATGAATCGTCGTAACTTCACGCGTATTCCAACAACAGACTCTGCTATAAGTGACAAGACAAATGGGAAGAACAAGGTTTACACGACAAAACTATGTTTTATTTCCGCAGAAAGCTTGATATCTTTTTATAAAGGGAAAGTTCGTTTATGACGTCTACACAATGACGGAATCCGGACTGCGAACGACAAACCTGACCAAAGCTAAGCAATGTCGGGCGTGGCCAATACCTGAATGGGTGACCGAACATGTGCTGTTGGCGTTCTAAATGGTGACAACCTGTAGATACCCCGGTGCTCTTATCCCAAGTGTTGATACGCCGTAAAAAATAAAAATAAATAATAATAATAACATTAGTACATGTAATCATCTTGTCGGTAGGCGTCGCTCAACGTGCAATCACTTTGGTTATGCACTTACTGTGAATCATATTTTAGCGGAATGCTCCCAGTTGTAAAGAGCCAGGGATAGGTTTGATGTTAACAGTACAGAACTTTTCAGAATATTATTGATTATAATCAATAATATGCTAATGACTCTAGCAGTCGAAGCAGCCAAGGGGAAAATCAGGCGGCCGGAGCATAGTACTGACCACACTTCCCCTCAGGGCCCTCGTTGCCTGTTACGGGACTGATTTTTTTACATTTGGAAGTTACATTTTTAGACATGTATGTACGCTTTGATAAATTAAAGATAATTATCTTTAATTTATCAAAGCGTACATACAGCAATAAAGATTTTTTCTTCTAGTGTCTTCGTTCATGGGTTGAATTCGGCCTCCCTGACCGTCCCTAGGCCAACCCATCCTTTAATAAATTTATCAATGGGTACCTTGGGTGCTAATGACTCTAGCAGTCGAAGCAGCCAAGGGGAAAATCAGGCGGCCGGAGCATAGTACTGACCACACTTCCCCTCAGGGCCCTCGTTGCCTGTTACGGGACTGATTTTTTTTTCTTGTTTTTTACATTTGGAAGTTACATTTTTAGACATGTATGTACGCTTTGATAAATTAAAGATAATTATCTTTAATTTATCAAAGCGTACATACATGCCTAAAAATGTAACTTCCAAATGTAAAAAACAAGAAAAAAAAAAAAAATCAGTCCCGTAACAGGCAACGAGGGCCCTGAGGGGAAGTGTGGTCAGTACTATGCTCCGGCCGCCTGATTTTCCCCTTGGCTGCTTCGACTGCTAGAGTCATTAGCACCCAAGGTACCCATTGATAAATTTATTAAAGGATGGGTTGGCCTAGGGACGGTCAGGGAGGCCGAATTCAACCCATGAACGAAGACACTAGAAGAAAAAATCTTTATTGCTTGCTCGGGATTTGAACTCAGGTCCTCCAACTTATTAGTCCAGTGCTTTACTACTGAGCTAACCTCGCCCTCGTAAAAAAACAAGAGTACCTACATTTTCTGATACATAAGTTCTTTAAAAAACAGAACTGCAATGATGATGAGGTCTATTCGCCTGCGAAATTCGCGCGAAAGGTTCTATCATCGTATTTGCGCTCATATATTTCCAAAAACACAGTGGGGTTGCATATTGATCAGTGAAATCGAATAAAGTAGTATCAAGTCTTTGTTAACTGCTTTAAAAAATGATGACTTTTTTATGCTTAAGCAGGAATATTAAAAAGAAAGACAATTTATTTAAGGCATTTATAACCCGGAGATCAGATTACTTATAAATAGTACAATATTAAACCGCTCTATAATGGGCATTAAGGACTTTGGTTACTTAATTTTCAAATATTTTTTTTTTAAAGAAAGATGGAAGTTCACAAGCTGGATGAACTTACCTGCCAGGCTGTTATGTGAAGCTCGGTAGCATAATTGGCATTGCACCTGATTGTGTAACGGGAAGTTCCGGGGTCAAATCCTAATTGGAACGTTCAAAATATATATAAGTTTTAGGCATAGCTTGGGCTTGATTTTCAAGGCTTAACAGAGAGGAAGATCTGATTGGGCTGGAAGTTACTAAATCACTGATTAATTGCTATTTGACTATAAATTATTGTTACAGTAATATTTTGAATGTCAAGCCGCAGCCCTAGAGCAGACATAGTGAGTATAAATGCTGTCCAGCTGACTGCGAGCGACCTCATAACCAAGAGACACGGCCTATTCTGCCTGGAGAAGAACGTAAGTTGACCGGCGCCTGCTGGAGAACATCTTGACAGGCGGCGAGCTTTGTTCTCCCATGGGTGGGCTGGAGCTGTCATCCTCCCTTCGGTCCTTCATCAAAACAACCCAGCATTTTTCCAACCCTTACCTGACAGGGGCTATGATGTTCCGACACGGCCTATTAGAGAATTCCTTATTACGTCTAATGAGTTTGTCAGCTTTTTTGCAATGATTTGGTTTTGTAATTCATTAATATTAAATTGGCCAAGGAGAAATTACTTTTGAAAACATAATTACTGTAAAAAAACAAAGTTCTTTTGCCCTATTCTATAAGAGGTTTACAATCATGACGTTCTATGTATCTTGAGAATCAACCTTCCGGTATCTTAAACTTATGATTAGCCTAGATGTCCATCAGGATGTACCCGATACTTTAAACTTGGCTGAAGGCCGCTAAGTAAGTGTTCTATTCTGTCATTCCCACGTCATGAAGGAAAAGACTCTGTTGACAATACTATACGACTAAACAAACATTAGCTTTCGAAACATTTATAATTTTAATGCTTACTTAATCTATTGCCCACAGAGCCTGTTTCCTCGATGACGCATAGTGGTCAAAAAGCGCTCAAAACTTGATTTTTTGAAGTATTTTCTCGGGACACTTTGGCCTTAAAAATGGTAACCGTGGTAAATACCTCGTGAGAGTGCCATTTCTTAAGTTGTAGGCCCCCACCGTTGATTACAGGACGGTGGTTAATCATTGAAGAACAAGAAACAAAGACAATTTCCCAAATCCTCATGTACCAAAATGATTCCTTCAACTTTACTTGTTCAGAATGATAAGGTTGACACATGTCTTTTTAGTTTTAGAGGGATGTTTGAAGGGCGAAAAAAACATTTTTTTATTTTTCGAATATTCAAGATGGACGGGGAATTTCAAAAAGAAAAAAAAATACACGTATCAGATTTCCTTTTGTCTTATAGTTTTTGCGTCTCTCGGCGTCTCTACAATTTCGGGCTTAAATTTTCCGTGGGCATGTATAGAAAGACCTCAGACCGAAATTAGCTGCTTGAACCTGCGTACTTCGGTGCTAGAGGTGAACGTATATAACAAGATAGATACATATATCAATATTAGTAAAATAAAAAAACATGAGTACATAATAATTCTATATAAGACATTTTCAGCTCTACATGAAATATGAGAACAAAAAAACAAAACATAGTAAACAATAAAAAAAAAAGTGAATAGAAGTCGTCTGTACTGATTAATAAAACATCATTAGGCAAAGGTCTAGGATGACCGTCATGCCGAAGTCTGTCCAATGAATAACATTCAGTCTTTAGGGAAAGGTCTAGGATGACCGTCATGCCGAAGTCTGTCCAATGAATAACATTCAGTCTTTAGGGAAAGGTCTAGGATGACGGTCATGCCGAAGTCTGTCCAATGAATAACATTCAGTCTTTAGGGAAAGGTCTAGGATGACCGTCATGCCGAAGTCTGTCCAATCAATAACATTCAGTCTTTAGGCAAAGGTCTAGGATGACCGTCATGCCCAAGTCTGTCCAATCAATAACATTCAGTCTTTAGGCAAAGGTCTAGGATGACCGTCATGCCCAAGTCTGTCCAATGAATAACATTCAGTCTTTAGGCAAAGGTCTAGGATGACCGTCATGCCCAAGTCTGTCCAATCAATAACATTCAGTCTTTAGGCAAAGGTCTAGGATGACCGTCATGCCGAAGTCTGTCCAATCAATAACATTCAGTCTTTAGGCAAAGGTCTAGGATGACCGTCATGTCCAAGTCTGTCCAATGAATAACATTCAGTCTTTAGGGAAAGGTCTAGGATGACCGTCATGCCCAAGTCTGTCCAATGAATAACATTCAGTCTTTAGGGAAAGGTCTAGGATGACCGTCATGCCGAAGTCTGTCCAATCAATAACATTCAGTCTTTAGGCAAAGGTCTAGGATGACCGTCATGCCCAAGTCTGTCCAATGAATAACATTCAGTCTTTAGGCAAAGGTCTAGGATGACCGTCATGCCCAAGTCTGTCCAATGAATAACATTCAGTCTTTAGGCAAAGGTCTAGGATGACCGTCATGCCCAAGTCTGTCCAATGAATAACATTCAGTCTTTAGGGAAAGGTCTAGGATGACCGTCATGCTGAAGTCTGTCCAATGAATAACATTCAGTCTTTAGGCAAAGGTCTAGGATGACAGTCATGCCCAAGTCTGTCCAATGAATAACATTCAGTCTTTAGGGAAAGGTCTAAGATGACCGTCATGCCCAAGTCTGTCCAATCAATAACATTCAGTCTTTAGGGAAAGGTCTAGGATGACCGTCATGCCCAAGTCTGTCCAATCAATAACATTCAGTCTTTAAAATTACAATTTTTACTTGATTTAATTCATATTTATTAAGTCTGTCTGCGTATTTTTTATTGCGTCAGTATGGTTATGTTTTCGTTAGTTGTGTCGGATTCGTCCGTATTTGAACGAAATCGGTAAATGACTAAGAGACAGACGCGCGTTATCTCTATGTAAATATTGGAATAAAATCGGACAACGATTTTAAATTTTGTTGAATTCGCCTACAAAAGTGTGCTTTCGGTATGCAAGTATTTGACAGGTCAATTTCCAATAGCGGCCTCCGATGGACATAAACCAAAACTAAGTACACAAAATAAAATAAGACTACGTTTTTCCCTTATTTAGTGATAACTAATCACTGAAAAAGTTGCATCACCAAAATTATGAAAAACTAAAGTAAAATAAAAGAAAAAAAATAGAGTCGTATGGTTAAGAGAAGCAACAAGAGACTTAGATTAAAGAAAATAATTATCTAAAAGATAGGCGAATAAAAAAGAGTTTTTAATTAAAAAAGCAAATGATTGGTGTGACCATTTGCTGAAAATTCCTCAACATTAACAGTACTCTAATAGTTAATAGATACCCTTTTTGGTAAAGATCGTTTCTGTTTTTTATAAACGCAACAGCAGTCTAATTCAATAAATTAGATGTTACTAAGAATCATTATAATATATTACTCTGTATTAATAGATAGTATCTATTAGATACTAATGCTATATATTAATACAATTACATATTGTGTTTCACATTTAGACAATAAGTAATTAATTATTGTGTGAATGTGTTTAGTGTAACAGTATATGTAATTGTAAATATTTAAACATATTCTGATTGGGTTTAGATTTAGCTTCAGTGGTGTGGTATATTACAAAAAAAAAAAAAAAAAAGAAATGCATCCTACATAAATTTACAGTATATTGTATGAATGATTGCTTGTAAATATCACTCATTCAGGATATCCTTTAAGGACTTAACCTTAACAGCTTATCCTCAATATTATATTTAAAACAAAAAACAGTGCAACCGATTGACACATCATTGTGTAAGAATGAGTACTTGTAAACATGAAATTATGATAGTTTAGATGTAATTTAGATAGAAATAAACGATCCGGGTGCTTTATGAAAGATACAAACAAGCTGCTGTTTCCTTTTGCGTTGAACGCAGTTCAAAAATTAGAAAAAAATAACATAAGAGGACAGTACAAATGATCTCACCAGTCGGTGCATCAGCAAAAAAGACAAAGATAAAAATAAGACATTGAAATAATAGATAATGTTACCTAATGAGACTAACTAGATTAAATTATTGTATTCATTCACAACTTAGGACTAGTTTTAAGGTTTTTATAATATTTGTGTAACTTTTGTAATATTATATATTTTTAAATTTCAATAAACTGCTTAACTGCAATATTATCAATGTACTTTTTTTTTTTTTTTTAAAATGTTTTGAATAATATTTCTTAGAATAACGAGGAAGAATGAAGTTGAATATTTCTGTTGTACCTTCACCCCCAGGAACGACCGACTTGAAAAACGTATACTAGTCAGGCTGCGAATCAGCCATAGCCATATTGTTGTTTACGACGCAGACCGGCAACTCTATCTGTCAAACAGTGAACATAAACTTCACAATAAAACCTGTTTCTTATTTACACTCAGGCACTAATATAATATTATATTTATTAATATTTTTGCTATTGTGATACGTCATGGTTAAAACGATCAGAACGACGATGGAACATTTATCTGTTTATGTTGCAGTAAGAGAGTAACCTCCTAAGAGGTCTACTAGCTGAATCGAATATTAAAACTATTTTAAAAACTTGCACACAGTATCTATTCATCTAAAAAATAATAAATGGCGTCCGATGAAATAATGAAGTCTTTAATTTCGTAAATATCCTTACCGAATGAGCATACTGTATTTATAAATGTATAAAATAATATACATCACGATTTATAGGAAAAAATAAACAAAATTTATCTCCACTTTTTTATTTTTTAAATATCAATTTGTACATTGTTCAAAATCATCTCGTTTCCCTTTAAAATCACTTAAGTCTAAACATTCACTTTCATTTCAGTACCTAGCCAATAGATTAATAAATATTACTATTCTAATTGGATAGAGAAAACTGCATCAGAAAATCCCCATTTACCCAGAAAGTTATTGAAAAATATGAATAGTACCTTCAATAAATACCCTGAAAATACTGAATTAAGGTTGTATTCTTTCTTGTAATTATCATCTTAGTTCGTGAAGTTTATTGAACAGAAATGTCATTTAAACAAATCTCTACATCTATCAGTTTTTTTTTTTTGTTTATAGATAATACTTAGGAACGCTAATTTCAATTTTTTTAAGCGTTTCCCTCCTTGCGGGAACAACAAAAAGTTTCAACTGGACGACGGGATTGATTGAAATGTGGTCTTTTCCTGGAAAGAATACCGATTTTTCAAATTATAATTTTTGGAGATTGGGTAGAAAATAGAAGAAAAAAAAAGAACTATATGAAAGCCATTCATCCATTTCTTCTTTTTGCTTCGTTTTCGAGAAGAAGGTGAAACAATTAAATCATAATTTTGTTGAATAACCGCGAAAAACGGATTTCTCTAAAAAAATAAAAATAAGAATTACTAGACCATCAAATATTCTTTGAATATATTTTTATAAAAATTCTTCACATAACGCGCTAAATTATTCTATTATTAAAACATTTATGTGACAATAAGAGGAACATCCAACGGCCAATTCACGTGAAATACACCGGTACCCGTTGATTACCGAAGTCAGCCGTGGCTACTTAAATGGGTGACCGTTTGGGAGAACCTCGTGCCGTTGGTGGTGGCAACCTGTAGATACCCCGGCACTAATAGCCCTGTAGTTGATTCTCCAAATTGAAAGAAATGAAAGTAATATCTCGCGAAGAGTGTCTTGAAACAGTATACCCAATATAACCCTCAAAGTAATTCTTGAACAGCTGCCAGAACCTATACTTTGAGCATCATCATTACCAACTATTTATTCTTTATTAAAAACGGTTTGTTCATTTAAAAAATAACGGCTGTTAATGAACTCTATTATAAAAGCCTATTTTCTTACCATCATTATATTCATAATTTTACTAATTTGTTCAATATAAACCATCGAATTAATTTTTAACCTTAAAAAAAAAATATTACTGATATACTGAAATATTTTATATTTATAGTACAGTAGAAGTAAAAATAGTCACTTCCTTACAACGTTTTTTATTATTAGTGCTAGGTGCTTTCAGCGGCTCTTACTGATCATCAGTGTTGTCATATACCACTTTTCAACATTTGCAGAAGCTAGATAGTAGGATAGGCTTAAAACGTTTAGCGCTCTCGATACATATTTTTATGGCGGATGTGCTTGTTTTCATTCGCCACAACCACTGCAACCACTTAGACATTTGGGATAGTTCGTAAAGAAAAAAACAATAAAAAAACAACATTTTCAATAAACTAATGCTATAATAATAGAACTACTGGGAAAAATAAAAAATATTTAATGAGTAGCCAAACGAAAATTTAATTTTCTTCGTATTTTGTTCTAAAAATGCACAACGTTAACTGGTCATAAGACTTTTTTTTAACCTATTGGTCTATAGCAATATATTCTATGAGAACAAGAACCTCACTTTGACTCAAGTGTCAAAGTCATGGTGTTGGTAGCGACTTTGGTCAGAAAAGTGGTTTGATATTGAAGGCATTTCTCAAAAACAATTGACTTTCAGGCTGACTCGGAAAATATTCTTAAGTTTAGTGAAATATTTCCCAGAAATATTTTCGCCATTTTGAGGAAAGCTTCCAGGTTGTTGTAGAACTCTGATGATGAAGTAAGTCCCAACGCAACGTTCTCGCGTACTAGAAGGAATAGCATTTGTCAAAAAGAAGTTGAAATTACAGGAAGTGCACCACCTTAGCGCGTTGCCATTACAAAGGCAAAATTGGGCCGTTAAAAGTTAGCGTTTATTTAATAAAAAAAAAAAAAAAAAAAAAAAAAAAAAAATTATAATTGAGGCAGGCGACTATTACAAAATTAAAGCTACTTTTATTCATATAAATTATTTTTAGTTACCAAGCAACACCAGATTAGTCATGTATATTTCCGTATATTTTGCCGTTTAAATAAACCCACACTTGTTTTTCTTGTTAGTGGTATGAATAGTTTTTTCCAAACTATTTCCCTTTTCTTTTTCTTTTCTTTTGTTTATTAATTTATAATTTAGTTTTTTAATTCACTTCCTTTCATAGCCCCCATTTTTTTTTGTATTTCTTTATATTTAACAAGTTCATTATATTCTTATCCCCCCTGTATATAGTTTCATGATTGCTCCATTCTCCCTCATCCTCTTCTTGCTCCAGTATTCTACAATCCCTCCGTAATCACGGTCTTATTTCTATTAATATCATTTATGTACATATGTCCTTATGTTTTGTTTTATTATTTAAGGTATTGTTTATTTCAATAATATTTGAATTAGTTTTTTTCTGTTTTTGTTTTTTCTTTACGACTAACTACTATATTTTAATATTAAATTTGTTTTTCAAATATATGTATCTATTACTTATTTTGATGGGACGAAGTCCCAGAATAAAGTATTTTTTCATTCATAGATTCTTCGGCAATACGGTGTTAACTTACCGCCTTGCTGTTATGCAGATCCTGCGTAAAGGACTTTAGTAACAATATATTTGTTAATTACTTAAAAAATGTGTGGCAGACATATACAGTTGAATAAAAAAATAGCCATCTTTCATCGAAGAAAATTCAGAACTTTTTCTGTATTATGATAATTTGACTTTTTCTTCTTTCACTCCATTAATATTCAGTGAGGAACAGCCATTTTCCCCGATCGATACAGTAGCAGGTGAATGTAAGTGGAACAGCTGTATGGATACAAATACATTTCGCGGGTGGCCCTCGCCATTTAAGCCTTCCGATGTAATGATAGTTCACAAAAGATTCCGACTTCCTCGGCCGTTTTTCTCAGCTCCCGGTTTAATTGCCCCAATTTCATCCCCTATCTCGCATCCCCATCTTCATACTGTGTACCGCGTGATAATTGTCTTCATCTGGCCGGCGTATTATACGGCGCATAATTACCAACGCTCTCGAATATATTATGTACGCTGTTTCGTGTTTTCTACGACTCCATCCCACGGTCACTCTTCCCCCACTATGATTCCCGATAAATAATTACCCTTTTCAAAATGGCACCGAGCACCTCCATTGCCGGAAAGTGGCCATTTCTTTGGAAATTTTAACCTCAATTAATTTTCATGAGCTTCTCCTTAAGTGTACGCATCCTCCCGCGTAACTAGCAAAGATTACAAAGGAACTGTCCGCGCTTCGTTCCCCATATAACCATTTGTAAGACTCCAGTAATTTTCATCCAAATTTCCTCCTTAGTGCAATACATAGAATTTAACAATACGTTAGTCCTTGAAAACACGACATTATTTTTTATTCA
This sequence comes from Gonocerus acuteangulatus, assembly GCA_946811695.1. Lineage (NCBI taxonomy): Eukaryota > Metazoa > Arthropoda > Insecta > Hemiptera > Coreidae > Gonocerus > Gonocerus acuteangulatus. Next base: position 46,716,454 of record OX328124.1, on the reverse strand, counting down.
TATAAAAACAATTTTGTATAGGTATTGAAAATTGATGCAATTTTCTTTTTTTTTTTTTTTTTTTTTTTTTTTTTTTTTTTTTTTTTTTTTTTTTTTTTTTTTTCTTTTCTTTTTTTTTACGGCGCATCGACATAAATATTGACCATTAGCGCCAATAAATGAAACATGCAACTAATATGTACGACCTATCAATTAATGCTCTACCAGATTAGCACCTTTAGAGCCTCATTTTCTTAAAGTAAATTTTGTCTATTTCATGATGGCATTATTATAATTTAATTATGTCGAACGGTTTATGAGCAATCCTCTCTTATTCAATAAAAATATTTCTGTGTTATAAAAAAAAAAATAAATAAATAAATAACAAATAGAAAATTGGACATAACCTTTTCCCTTCGGAATCGGACCATACTTCAAAATTAAGTTTAGAATCACCTCCTATAGTTTGACTACTTAGACCTGAATCACCCTGTGTGTGATATCTTTGGAAGAATATTTATCCATAAAATATTTTATCCATAGAATATTTATCCATAAAATATTTTACATGTAATAAGTTGTTATTTATTACGTTTTACCCTGTAAATCACACCTGGAGTGATCAGTGCAGAGCAGATATTTACAGAGGTTTTATTATTTTAGTGTTTTAAGTGGAAATAATTCTCATTTTGTTGCAAGATTTTATTTATTTATTTTTATTTTTTTTTTTGTGTTTAACGGCGTATCAACATTAGGGCTATTAACTCCAGGCTGTCTACATGTTGCCGCCCTTTCCAAAAAGGCCACCAGCACGTGGTCGGTCACCCATTCAGGTACTGACCACGCCCGACGTTGCTTAACTTCGGTGATCTACGGGAACCGGTGCATTCAATGTGGCTACGGCCGTTGGCTGCAACATTTGTTACAGAACATTATATATTAATGAGAGATATAGAATCCGAAATTGTGAAAAATAGTTCTATTAAAATCGGAGATTTATCTCTAACAACCTTTCAAAGCAAAATATACTTAACTGTAAACTGAAAACCATATTAAAGCAATATCAAACAAGTAGAAATTCGTATTAATTGTGAATGCTTATTTCGGGGAATATCTTCGTATGTTCAAACTCTCAATTTCTTAGAGCAGATCTTTAAGCGAGAATTAACTGGTAAAACAAGCTATTTTACGAAAATCCAAGAAACCGAGCGATAAGTCGGTAATGGTGAAGTCGGTAATAGGTGTGTTAGTGACTTATTTACACTAAACATGAGTCTTAGGAGATAATCATTGAGCACTTAACTCATTTTGCCCATTTTCCACCTTGCCAACACTGTTTTCCTATATGCTTGTAAGTATTCAAGTATCAAGTCAAATGGCAATAGGAAATAATAACAGCGATATCATGTCACTAACAGAACTTGTATGCTTATTATAGCTACATTCCTTCAAATAGTAAAAAAAAAATCGCCATCAAATCCTGTGACAAATCGTGCTAAAATGTTATCTTAAGCAATTTGAAATGAAACAGGGGGTAGAGTAGGAGACTCAAGTACTTGCTGGATGATCGGTTTGTCCTCAAAGGTAGAGGGATAAGCCAGATTTAAGTGGGCCGACTTTTAACTCCTTGCTTTAGCCTTAAGTAGATTTGGGGGGTCCCTCAGGGTGGTCTGAGGTCCTCCTTTAGCCCCTTAATACTTTATACAAAGAGGTACTCTTGTCTCTTCCAGCCGGCCCTTCCACAAAGTGAGGGTACTCTTCGAGCAATTAGCTCTGATGACAAGAAGGAGGCTTGCGGTTAATCCGGAAACTGTTCTCGAGTTAATGGATCAGTACAACTATCCATTTAGAAATAACATTTCTTCTAACTGTCCTGTTAGTTTTAAAGCACCCAATTAACGTCTTGGTTCTTCACCTAACTGAATTGATTTCAACAATTATCCCCAAAGAGCAGATATTGATTCAGGATCAACTCTAAAGTAAGGAACTAGATTTCTAGATGTACTAATGAAGTTTTAAGTGACTCGTCGTCCGAATATTTAGTTGACGGACAAATGAACTTTTTGAACGTTCATAATTCGCACAGGAAAAACGGCGAGCATTCAATGATAGCTATTTTTATTTTACCTTCCCTTTGAGGCTTTAAAAAAAGGGTATTCATAAGTTCTCGTATATACAACATAACAAGATTAAAAATAACGTGTAATCTACATTGAAAATGCAGAAGTAAAGATGTAATTGAAAAATAAACAACAATTCCATAAAAATATACATGATCGTTAAACATGATGAAACCCGGATAAAATCAGACCAACAATAAAATTTATAGGACGAGACATTATCTAACCGAAATATATAAAAAATTAAAACTTCATTCCTTGCTACCTAATATCGCATAACAAGTCTAAAGATAAATCTAAAGGTAGGTAGATCATTTTGAAAAAGGAAATGTGAGAAACAACCTATAAACTGCTCTGCAGCATTTGGCTGGTGCAAGTCCACCTCTTTTTCCCCAGAGAAGTGCGATGATTACAACCCCTATAATTTTTGAAAATAAATAAAAAAGCTATTGTACCTACAAGTTGTTTCTGGATATTTTACAATCCGATTGTGTAATACTTGCATAAAATATAAACACTTTTTGATAAGGCGATTGGTTCTGTGGAAATTTGTTTACTCTTATATTTCACAATTTTATTTATTCACTAGATAAAATTATCCAATAGCCGACAAAGGTTTTGAATCAAAAAGTAAATTAATTTTACTTTCGAGCTCACTGGAATAAATAAACAAATTGGGCAAAGTGGGGAGTGAATTCACTGGAAGTGAATTGGGCAAAGTTATTAAATGTAAGTCCTGTGTGCAAATTTTAGTTTTCTCCGTTAGTCTACTAATTTAATTCTACCAATAAAATATCACTTGGTTCAATGATGACATAATATTAACATAAATTATACCATATTGCGGTCACGTGTTTTGGAATAATATAAGTATTCTTATAAATCCACCCTTGCTTATGCAGAACGTTTAGGCTAATATCTACTGCCAGTAATTTATTAGACCACTACATTTTGTGTAGAGGATCGCTGAAAAATTATTGATCCACGATAGTTACATTCAGAGCCGCTTAATGGGAAATTTACGCCGCATAAAGCAACCCTCCGGGAAACAAGTGTTAAAAGAAGGAACGGCCATATCTCTGCTCGAGTGATTATCGGTGGCCATTATCTCTACCAACACCTCTCGAAACATTAATGTATGTAAAGATTCCATCTTGGACATGTAGAGAATTGAATACATTTGCAGGTAGATCCCCCCTACCAGAGCTCCTGTAGAGGATCTTCCTGGGACAATGGTTTGCTTCTCATTCGTTTTCACATCCTCCCTTTTGTTCTTATGGCAATTACTGCCACCTTTTCCTTCCACATAGCTGTAATAGGCTCATCTGAATTGTCTGACAACTTTTCTGCTGGCTTGGGCAGAACCTTCATTAGTCCCACTGCGGTGGAGACGCTTTCGTATAATTAGCTATGCATGACCCTGCGGGTTGAAGGATGTTCGGTGGCTTGCAATGTTTAGCCTTTAGACTAATCAGGACAAGCAAATCTTGAAAGATCTGTCTCCGGGACTATTATTATCAATGCTTCCATTTTACTCAAGCCAAGCAATGCATATCTCTGGTGTTTTCTCGAATGTTTAGATATGAAACACACAATAATTTGCCTTCAATGGACGACGAAAACCCCTCCGAAACTTCAAGAACCATTTTCTTCCATTGAGTTGCTCTTACCGAAAATGATGGCTGGCATTTTTTTTAAAAAGTTATTGTGCTTTTGATTGGTTACCACTACCGTTTTCAGACCTGTATACATAAAAGTGAAATTCTACGAATGTCTTGATTATTTTTTTTTAATTCTTCTACTCCAAACCTACTAAAAATATATCTTGATTAGGATGAATGTCAAAGTTCAAAAATAGTCAAAAACTCGTCGTTTTGGAGCAACAGGAAAATATATATTTTTTTTTTTTTTTACTTCTACTGTAAACCTACTAAAAATGTATCTATCTTGATTAGCATGAATGTCAAACGTTCGAAAATTATCGAAAACTCAACCTGCCGGTTAGAAGCAACTGGAAGAGATTTTTTTTTCTTACTTTTACCAAGAAATATATTGAAGATATAGCCTTTTCATTCTTTTCTCCACATTAAAATTGTTGCGTACGAAAATATTATTCGGATGCTCATTATCAAAAACGATTCTTCGCAGGAATTTTGCTGGATAAAACCATGGTTCTGGTGGCGGATTCTAATGGTTAATGTAAAATATGATACATGAGTGTGTAAAATATGATATACAAAGTTGAACGAATGGCTCCTTCGTGACTGATAGCTCATAGAACGTCCAGATGTCTCGTCATCACTTCCGTATTTCTTCATTGACTCGCTATGAGGATGAAATAACTTAAAAATAACACCGTCATATAAATATATTTTTGTTTAATCAGCATCCTATTTTCCTTGCCCATTATAATCAACAATGACATTCGAATCGTTAATTATGGCCAAGGGAAATTTTGGTATTACAGGAATTAGGTAATCTGAAACATAGCTTTAGTAATATGGGTGATCAGGAATCAGAGGACCGTAACAGACCACGAATTTGTAAGGTCATAATTTCTGGACAGTTAACTCAAAGCACAGGAAGAACTTAGCAAATTGTGAAAACAGTGGATTACTTACTAAATAAACTCTGACTTTTCTATAAATCCTGTACACGTGGTAGTCATAGCAATAAAATCTTTTGTTCCAAGAACACCATACAGGTCAAGTTAATAATTAGAACATATAAATAATACTTGGGGCTAATAAAAATGGAGCCGTAACAAAAAAAAAACGGGTAGGAGCTTTCCTCTTGGTCAGCCACTATTCCTCATCAAGAACCCTGGAACAAGCCTTTACAGGTAGCACCCCTTAGGCTGTAGTCTTTTCTTTTTGTATTTTAATTATTTATGTTTTTACTCCAGAAGTTAATTAGTAGTTTTTTATGAGAATGAAGTACATTTTCATTTTTATATTATTACTGCAGTTTTTATATGTTTATATAGCTACAAAAATCTGACTATAAAAAAATCGACCAACTGCCTCAAACGATATAATCTCCATCGATATGGTATGAAACAACTTGATAAGAGCATTTTATAGGCCTACAAAGGGCGATTATAGTCCCTAGATAAAGAACATATTAACCTACCACGGATCAACAAGATTTTATCTTCTTATTTGAAACCTTCAGAGGCAGATTAAGTGAAACCAACTATGTTCTATAGACACTAAGAATATTAAAGATTTTCGCGCCCTTCAGTAAATGGTTCTGTTTCTCTAAAAACAGCTTGAGGTTTGTAGTGGTTTTACTATTTATTTGGCGAAGTGTATTGTGTTTTAATACTTCTTGCTGGATCTCCATTTTTTCTGAGTCACGGCTTATTTATGTATGACATATCGCCGGTATTCCATCTCGGCTTCGTTCAGTGACCAGACACTGCAACGCTGAAGGAACCGGGGAGCAATACCCGTGAAATGTTGAGCTTGAGTAAGCTGATATTAACAGAGCTATAACTATTTCTAATAACAACATCCAAAATTATCAACAAAATTTGGTGATAACCTCCTAAGGGTCCATGGGATCGTCAGTAGAACGTTAACTCCAAATGGGGGCTTGTAATATTAAATGACATGATCATGAATAGTTATGACTCTAATGAGGCGCCAATTAGGTAGGTACTGAAAGAAGTAGAGCTACAATAAACATTAAGGATCAGATTGAATTCTGTTTGTTATTATATATTCCTTCAAAAAATTTATATAGTATGAGTGAGAGAGAGAGAAAGAGTGAGGGAGAGAAAGAGAGAGAGAATGTGTGTGTGTGAGAGAGAGAGAGAGAGTGTGTGTGTGTGTGTGTGTGTGTGAGAGAGAGAGAGAGAGAGAGAGAGAGAGAGAGAGAGAGAGAGAGAGAGAGAGAGAGAGAGAGAGAGAGAGAGAGAGAGAGAGAGAGTAACCTTATTCTTGTTAAAGGAGATACGACACAAGAGCCGCGGTATGAATAGAAGTGTGATGACCGATGATACGAAGCGGAACTACAAAGAGACGTGGTATTTTAATGATGGTGACTTGTGATGATAGGGCGCCCCCTTCATCAGACTCCTACACTGATTGATCCGCCCAGCCACTGATGACACCTCTCAACGGTTGCAAAATACAATATATCAACTATCCACTCTGAGGACTTCCTGTGGCGGTCGTCGTTCAAACGTGAGAGGTGAAAGTGGATTTACAATGTCACCGATGATTCTAAACTTTTTTTTAGTATACCACTGAAGGACTGTATACACCGTAAATGACTTAATTTTCTCGTTTTACGATCATGTGCCTTGCCAATTACCTTACCGGCCTTCATATTACAATATGGCAAGATAATTCAGAGATAGACTTAAGCCTGTTAATGATATTGTTATTTAAGACTCAAAGTAGTTACCCTATCAAAATTTAGGTCTGTTAAAATGTGTAAATCACAGGACGGTGTACGCCTTCATCGACCAGACTGGCAACGCACCCGAACGTAGTTGCACAGGAGGATCTGCGTTTAAATCCCAACATGGTGAATCCAAAGAAGATTTGAAACTTTGAAGAGAATTTCTATTATTAGACTTATTATTATTAGTTTAAATAGTTATTGCTTTAGCTCCAAACTAGAAATATCACTTTTTTGGGGGATCGTCGTTGGCCAAGATCTTCCCAGGTATCGAGTAAAATACATCGATTAATCTGAGTTATATTTCGCAGGGTATTTCTCAATCTACAGTTTAAAAATTCTCTCAAGAAGGAAAGCATGCGGCTCACTATGCTAAGTGCTTAAAATATCCTATCTAAACGCATAAACAATTGAAGGGGTCAGGCCAAAATAGTGCCAAGCAACATTTTTAACAAAACTTATCTGAAGCTGCTATATGTTGGATATTATGTGGGACTCTCAGTTGAAATGGCTAGGAGCAACAAGATTAAGTAGTGTACAGAGCTAGTAATCATATTTTAGTCACTGATAGTCCCACATAATATCCAACATATAGCGCCTACAGCTAAGCTTTGTTGAATATGTTGCTTGACCCTATTTTGCCCCGACCCCTTGAATTATAATTTTTATATTTAATTTTTTTCTTGAGTAAAATCCAACTTTTAATGGACGATTTGGCCAGTGGGCGTGAGTTTTAAGGCGTTTGCACTCCGTGCCAAAAGCCAGGTTCGAAGAAACCCCTTTCCTCCTTCTATATTAACCGATTTTGCTAGTTACCGTACTTGTCCAATCGTTAATAAAGGGAATGCTACCTATCTTGGCATAAAACGACAATCGTGTCCATTGTCGTTTTAACAGCAGTCATATAAATAAACATAAATTTTATCGGGATAGTTTCCTGTATCTATACTAGTTAGGATGGAAAATGTTTGAAAAACTTTTCAACCTTAATATCTAGTTCTCTTGCAAAAACTGTAAACAATTCTAGATATCAGCAATATGGCAATGTTCCAACAAGTGATAGGAATGTTAGTAGTGACTAAACCAAGAGTAAGCAAGTCGGTGCGGTACCCTAATCCTATTTGTAGGCAATCTCTACCTGTGTCCGTCTGCTGAAGGCTTCTTGAAGAATTACCTACAATTATTAGAAGGAGAAGAAGATGAACTAAAAAACTTTACCTGACCGACCGTTGTCTCCTCTCCCTTCGACCTTACTACTTACTTCCTGACAAATAGGATAGGCTAATAACCAGTTTACACCAATCATTTCTAAAGTGTGTTCACCAGGATTTGACAGGTATCAATTCTCGACCAAACGAAATCATCAATATTATGGTTTGACGGGGAGAATTTATGAAATCCTGCACTTTCCCACAAGTCGGACGTGTTACCAAAAATCAATGTTGGACAGGGCGGGGTTAAAAGTGCCGATTTTACTGAAACGCGACCAATGACCCTTATATTAATGCTGTGTGAAGTATCTGATGTGAATGTTAATGTGGTCTTCATAATCATACCCCACTTTGCGGTATATTCATTGTAAATTAATTTATAAGCTTTATTATACAAATCTAGTCAAGTAGGCACAATTCACCATGAAGGGATGGATTATGCCGATGGTGAGGTAAGTTGTTCTCTTTATATTTTTAATATTTTTTGCTTGGTTCCTTCAATAATTTGTTTTATTCTTATCTAAGCTCCATATAAAACTATATATTAGCTACTTAATATGCACATAAAAAAAGTGTACAAACAATTTTCAAGATCTAATATATTGCTTATTGTTTTGATTATTTATTTTACTTAATTTCATATAAGTATTTATTTTTTATCTACTCTACTTAAAAGATCTCACTTTCTGTTGCTGAATTCATATGAAAGTTATTAAATGTTTTTCTTAGCCGTATATTCAAAACTATTTTATTCTTGCCAAATTCTCCAAAGTCATGGGTCTCATTTTAAAATAGGCAAACTTGGTATTGTTGATAGCTTATCGGATTCCTACTTACGTAGATGGGAATCAGGATGGGGTTTTCCATCTATGTGCCCGCTAAAAATATCCCTGCCCCAATGCGGGTGTTTTGAATGACAATCTATAGATAATCCACTAGTAATATTCTAGTTGCCGATGGGCCTTTAAAAAAAAAAAAATGCATTCCGGAAGGGGTAATGAGAAATGTATTTTTTTTTTCCAGAAATAGACATTATTACATATATATATATAATTGATAAATATCGTTTTTGGATTCAGTATCTTGTAAAACCTTATAAAATCAACGTCAGAGGCTCATGTGACCTGGACGGTTTTTCATTAATAAATAAAGGGAAATCAATGTATTGTGGTAAAACTCAACCACTCTCATTTACTGAACGATTACGCCAGTAAATGGAGTATTTACTCATTATTATTTACTGTCAACGAGACTTTTAATGTTTAAACAATAGATATTTGGAGATGCTTACCGGTCAAGCATCTTTTGACCACCTGAAGATGCTGTAAGTGCGAAATTGCACAGCTGGTGACATAAGCCGAGGAGAAAGAGAAAATACAACACCACAGAGAAAAAGTTTAAAATAAATACTCAGAGATAAGTGATACATCCCAAATTGAATCATTCTATTTACCAAGTTGGATGACATTGAAAACTAAGTTCTCCGACAAGTTGGTGTTATGGGCTAAAGTGTTTGTGAGGATTTAGGTGGTTTAAAAAGGGGTTTTTGCGCGGGGAGATGGGGGTGAGAGTAGTGGTTGACGTCTCCACCCCTAAGCACTCGCCTTCTCGAGGTAATGGCCTAGAAGGGAAACAATCAACCTTGTCATTTTCACAGCTTCCACCGCCTCAATCATCCCCAAACCCCAGACAATCAATTAAAAAATCGCTTCAGCAACCCTGAAAAACGGCTCCTTCGCTTGAGTCGGTTTTTTCCTCCGGCTTTGCTACAGACGGATAGAAATATCTAGTCATCCCGATGAAGCAGCTATTCGTCTGGAGTAATTCTCTTAAATAGTGACTTTCAATAAAAGTACTCTCCAACAGGCTCGGAAGAAAGTAGCGTAAAGAATCAATTGGCCTCGTAACAAATGGTCAGGATTTTTCAAGTTTTTTCCCCGATTTGTATTTCATTTCACATACTTAATTATCCCGTCTTAAGATGGCGATTGTCGGGGTTCGGTCGTAGTATTTATTAAAACAAAGTTTTTATATAAATATTAGTTTTTATGCCTATAGGCCTAAAAGATGAAAAACTGAGGAGTTTGGATTTCGCTATTTTCGTGGTATAGAATAACTCAGTAAAGGTGCGAATTCCGTACGGATCAGTTCATCATCTCCTCATACCCCTGATCAAGGCTTGAAATGCAATTTCATTTTTATATAATAATTCAGTAGATATTATAGAATAATTTGGACCACCACCGAAAATCTACACCTTGGAAACTCAACGGTGAACGATATTATCTATACTACAATATGACAATTCTTCGGTCTTTAAGAACATTTCTTAAACACTACCAAAGGTTCAGTCCTTAAGGTAATTTCTGATTATGAATTACCTGAACCTTTGGTAGTGTTTGAGAAATGTTAATAATACTGACCAATGACAATTCTTCGGTCTTTTAATTATTTATTTTTCTTTCTGAGCACGCTAATATGCGATTACCCTCTCGAATGTTTAGTGGGTAGAACCCATCAACCAAATGATTATATATATTATATATATATATATATATATATATATATATATATATATATATATATATATATATATATATAATATATATATATATATACATTATATATATATATATATATATATATATATATATATATATATATATATATATATATAGTCCGTGTCAAGCATACGTGTGAGACACAGCGTTAAAATTAGCTCCATCTTTAACTTCCAAAAAAAAGTGTTTAGTGGCCATATTTTCTTACGAAAATTGGCACAGTGACGCACGTTCTTGTAGTGAATACGTGTGTGAAATATTTCTCACCAGTGTGTCACCATTTGCCTGGAAATTGTGAGTGAACATTGTATTATTCAGCAAAATCAAGCCCTCGCTACTAGCAATCCTAGTGGTGGGGGACTTGCCTGTGGTGACTCGCATCTTTAGCTAGGGTCCACAGTGCCCCTGCAGCTCAGGAGATACTTTTCTCGCTAAGGACTTCTCTCTCTCCTTACTCTTCAGCCAGCCAGCTTGGCTCAGAGTCAGAGCACTCGACTGCTAGTCGAAGTTATCAAGGTTCAATTCTCGCGCCTGACAACTATTTTTTTTTTTTAACTTTTTCGTTTTGTTATTTTTTTTATTTTTTTTTTTTTTAATATTTTTTACTGATGCCAAAATATGTCGGATATGGAATCTAGTGATCAATTGACATTCATTGAGTCCACTTCGGCACATGAAAGCAATGAACACACCCAAGGCAGGCGAAAAAGGCTTAGAAAAAAAACATCTTCTACATTATCGCCGAAAGCTAAACAACTTAGGGAGTCTACAGACAACAAGGTGCAGGTTAACCCCCCAGCCGTTACTAAAAACAGCGTTGGCCAAACACGTCAGGCAGATAATAAACCCCCGAATATTTACCTGCGTAAGGTAAAAGACTTCAAATCGCTCGCCACAAAATTACACAACGTCGCTGGTCAAGATTTTAAATGCCGCGCTCGTTTTAACGATATAGTCATCAGCTCAGAAAACAGCGATGCTTATAGAAAAATTGTTAAATACCTGAGATCTGTTGAAGCCGATTTCCACTGTTACCAGTTGCCCGAGGAGAAATCATACCGGGTCGTCATTAGAAATCTCCACTACTCAACCCCAACAGAAGACATTAAGATGGAGCTGTCTGAACGCGGGTACAACGTGAAGAGAATCAGCAATGTGCTACATCCCATCACAAAAGCTCAGCTTCCCCTTTCTTTCGTTGATCTTGAAAAAACAGAAAAAAGCCGCGAAATATTCAAAGAGGAATTTTTGCAGTACACTAAGATTAAAGTTGAAGAGCCTCGTCGCCGGAAAGGACTGACGCAGTGTTTTAAATGCCAAGAATATAACCACACGCAAGGCTACTGCAACCATGCGCCTAAATGTGTGAAATGCGGTGAGTCACATAATTCAAAAGACTGCACTAAATCAATTGAACTCCCGGCTTCATGTGCGAACTGCGGCGAAAATCACCCTGCCAACTACCGAGGATGTCAGGTATACAGAACTCTCCGCGCACTGAAGTCACACAGAGAGCGGTCAAGATCCAGAGTGACCAACCCACACCAGACGTCAACCTCAGAAACTACCCGGAGAGATGCTTCATGTCATCGCCCTCCACCACTGCATCAACCATTGAAGTCAACGCTGTCTCCACTCCTCCGGCCAAATGTTCCCTATGCCTCTCTCCTCTCCTCATCCTTGAAACACCCAAAATTAAAACCACTAACCACACCTTCCCCAAAAAATCCCACTCCTACTCAACCCTCGACCTCCCAGACGAATGATTTCCCGAAACAGGTTGAACAAACTCCCAAGATACCTGATCCTCCAAAATCTCAAGACCCATTTACCATCATGTCCGCATTCCTCAATAAACTAGAAACAATGTTAACCCCACTTATTTCCCTTATGACTTCCCTTATAACCGACCATCTCCCCAAACTACTTAAATGATCCCAACCACTGCTCCTCTTACCATACTTCTATGAAATGCAAACGGACTTACAACAAGACGACTTCAACTGGAACTTCTACTCACAGAAAAGGACATCGACATTGCACTGATAACGGAAACACACTTACTCAACAAACACCATTTTTCAGTCCCAGGATACGCAACTTACAGGGCCGATCACCCAACTGTAGCCCACAACGGAGCAGCTGTACTTGTGAAGAACTCACTGGCTCACCTTCTACACTCTGCAATCTCGACAGACAATATGCAGGTAAGTTCAATATCCCTTTCCCTTTCCTCCCAAAATTTCATAATATCGGCTGCATATTTTTCCCCTAATAGTACCATCCACCATCCTGAATTCCTTTCACTATTCAGATCCTTTGGTCCTCGCTTCCTCATAGGGGCTGATTTCAATGCGAAACATCCCAGATGGGGAAGCCGTCTCACAAACTCCCGTGGCAGAATCCTATACGACATCCTTCAATCCCAAAGCTACCAATCCATTTCCACAAACTCTCCCACCTACTGGCCTACAGATCCCTCTCGAACTCCAGACTTGGTCGATTTCTTCTTCTCTTCTTGCCTAGGAAGTATATCTTACTCTGTGCAGTCACTGCTTGACCTATCCTCCGATCACTCAGCCATTCTCCTTAAGCTTGATACCGTTCCTCAACCTCGTGCCCAGTATCCTAGCCTCATCCAAGGTCCTATCAACTGGAAATTATTCCAAGAAAACCTTACCGCTTCCATAGACCTTACTATTCCCCTTAAAATTCCATCAGATGTCGACAGTGCCGTTCTTACGTTTACTAAAGCCATCCATGACAGTGTCATAAAATCGTGTAGACTAAGAACATACCTTCCTTCCAATCCTAAACCTCAGCTTCCAGACCACATACAGAACCTTCTAACCGCCAAGCGCCGAGCAAGAGCTCTCTGGCAGAGAACCCGCTATCCCTCCCACCGTTCCTCTTTCAATAGACTTTGTCTTGAAAAAAGACCCTTTCCGAACATCGATCCAAATCCTTCAATGATTATCTTCAAACACTATCCACAGAAGATAATTCCCTCTGGACTGCTACTCGGAAAATCCTCAAATTCCATTCCGTTCCTCATCCTCTCCAACGCAGTGACGGCAGCTGGGCAAGAAGCGATGAGGAAAAGGCCGAACTATTCGCAACTCATCTAGAATCCACATTTTCCTCGCACCCAGAGACAAATTCCACCCATGACCAGATTGTGTATGATCACCTTGACCACCCTCTTCCCCTCTCCCCTCCACCGAAAGCATTCAATCCAGCAGACGTAAAATATATCATCAAACACCTCCCCAGAAAATCCCCTGGTTACGACCTTATCACAGCCCTCATCCTAAAAAACCTACCCCAGAAAGCCATAATCTTCCTTACCTACATCTTTAATTCAATCCTAAGAACTATTCACTTTCCCAATCCATGGAAACACTCCATAATAATTCTTATCCCCAAACCCCATAAAGCCCCAAAAAATCCATCCTCCTACCGTCCTATCAGCTTACTCCCAACCATGTCCAAAATATTTGAAAAACTTTTTCTAAAGAGAATCCTTCCCATCGTTACATCCTCCAATTCTTTTCCTGACCACCAGTTCGGTTTCCGCTTCCGTCACTCCGCTATCCAACAATGCTTCAGCGTTGTTGACACAATATCCTACGCGCTTGAATGTAAAAACTACTGCACGAGTGCCTTCCTCGACGTCGCCCAAGCGTTCGATCGGGTTTGGCACCCGGGGTTGTTATACAAAGTAAAGCGTATTTTACCTCACACATATTACCTCATCCTTCAATCCTACCTCTCGCATCGTTCCTTTCAAGCAAGGTCTGGTACTACCTTGTCCTCCTCCCGACCCATATCCTCAGGCGTCCCACAAGGCAGCATCCTAGGTCCTGTCCTTTACCTCCTGTATACGGCAGACATCCCTACCCACCCATCTACACATATAACAACCTACGCCGATGATACAGCCATTTTTTCCTCTTCCCCCGATCCCTCTACAGCTTCTCAGCAATTACAGGAGCACCTTGAGTCTGTCGAGAAATGGTGCACCTTGTGGAAAATCACAGTGAATCCTGAAAAATGCTGTCACGTAACATTTACTCTTAATAAGAGCACTTGCCCTCCAGTCTTCATATGCAACAGTCAACTTCCTGTATCTAATGAGGTGCGTTACCTGGGACTTCTACTAGACAGCAGACTCACATGGAACCCACACACACGACTAAAAAGACAAGAGCTGAACAGGAGATTTGGACTCTTAAGACGACTACTCGGCCCTACTTCAAAGCTTACGACACACAACAAACTTACTATATACAAAACTATAATTAGACCTATCTGGACTTACGGACTTGAATTATGGGGAACAGCAAAACACTCAAACATACAACGAATACAAGCATTCCAATCCAAAGTCCTTCGTAGAATAGTTAATGCTCCCTTTTATGTCTCCAACAAAACCCTACACAATGACCTAAATATCCCCTTCGCAACATCCAGATTCCTAACGTTCCATTCCAAATTGTCATCCCACCCAAATCCTAGAGGTCAATCCCTATCCACTCGGACCCACCCTAAAGACCTTCCCAGGAGGCTTAAGAGACTTTGGCCCCGTGACCAGCTACCCTAGCAGCGGTTTAAAACAGTGAAAATATAAATGTTAGCATATATTAGGAAGTGCCAATAATAATTGGTTCCTTCCATATACTATTCACTGAATGTACGCAAGACGATCACATTTAATTATTGTACTATATAAATTGTACAGATTTTAAATAAACATTTATTAAAAAAAAAAAAAAAAAAAAAAAAAATATATACATATATATATATATATATATATATATATATATATATATATATATATATATATATATATACGTGCATATTATATATGGAAAACGTTAGTCGTGGTGATAAGGAATCAATAATTTGGACGTTGTCTCATTGGCAGGCTTCTTCAGCTAAAAAATAAATGTACATAATTAACGAATAGAACAATCAAAACAGTAAGCAATATATATTAGGTCGCGAAAATCGGTCAAAAAACATTTTTTTATGTGCGTATTTGGTGCCAAAACAATTTTTAGCGAATAAACAGTAATGTTATACAGACCCTAGGAGTGAAAACTATTATAACTTAGAACGTTAAACTCAACATTAAGAAGGGAAGTAGTACCCCTTCGTGTCCTCCTTATACAAACTTATGACGTATTTTAGACTTAGTGCATGTCTGTATTTTTAGTGATTTTTCTATTAGCTTTATTAGTGTTTGGTAAACACGTATTTAGTTTACGAAGTGTACGCATTACTTCATTTCGCGTTAACTGATATAAGTTTTAAATTTATAACTTTTTGTATTAGTTTTAAATTGTTTTGGGGAACTTAAAACTAATTGGCACAAGATTCCATAATCATAAATTGCCTTAAGGAAAGAACCTTTGGTAGTGTTTAAGAAATGTTGGGTGCAATCAAAAGAGATAAACTTCAGTAGGAAAAGGTGAAGCTAAGAGATAGCGCTCGAAAAATAGAATGATAATGAAGCGGATAGACTCCTGAACGGTAGATTGCTACGACTCCATTATCCATTACCCGGAACGAGTACTTTTCGTGACATTTACCACCTAAAGTGAAGGTAGTGGGGTTTGATTCCTAAGACCCAACGGCCATTAAAATAATAAGCCTATTGCCGAGTAGATTGGTAGGGTTCCCAGAGACAGATGCTGGCGGCCTACCATGTGATCATGGGAGCCTTATTATGTGTGTTAAGAGGCAGATAGAGACGAATAATTAGAAGCGAATTGTTAATCTAGCGTTTGACCGGCCGAAGAGAGAGGACTGGTCCCTGAACAAGTCACGACTACACCCCGTTCCGGAGTCCTGTTCCATGTAAGAAGAACATTTCTCAGTCAGGCGACCAGCTTATCCCCACCATGGCTGGAGGTTATTACCACCCCAGCCACCATTTTACCCAAGGAGTAGTCCGTGCTCAGCCGAAAATATTCTTCATTCGTGTATTTTTTCTTTAAACTTTTAATTATAAAGTATAAGGTGTGTAATATATTTTAATTTATAATCAGATGAAGATAGTTAGCCGTTGCGGTTATACGAAGTCAAAGGATGGTTGGGATTCGGCTAGGAGAAAAAAAAAAGTCAGATCTTCAGGTAGAAATCTATATCTGGATAGAACGAGTTCGTTAACCACTAAAATCTGTCCATCGGAAGGAGGGGGGGGGGGGGGGTTACCCCGAAAACACTAATTTGACCAGCCGTAGTTTCCGGTAAATTTCAACGAAACTTGTTATTCGTGGTGGTAATCTACAGAGAAAAATGAGTTGTAAATATAAACTAAATCGGTTCATTAGGAAGGGGGGGGGGTACTTCGGACCCACATTACCAATTCGCCACTAACAGCCGTAATTTTGTTATGTTTCGACGAAACTCGGTATTCTTAGTGGTAATCTACAGAGAAAATGGGTTGTAAAAATAAACTAAATCGGTCTATCGGAAAGGGGGGTTTACTTTGTACTATATTTCAATAGATTTAGCCCACCAAAAGTAGGTTCGTAACGCTGCCGCAAGGAGCACTTATGTTACGTCCTTTTCAAATTATTTTTGTTTGCATTTTTTGCATATTATAGCATTAAATACATTTCCGTTTATCTTGTTTTGGTTGGTGAAACGTATTTATTCTGTGCTGAAATTTCATCAGAATTGGATCTCCTAGAACACCACTTACGCCCTTTTATGCTTTGGGGATTTGATAAAGGAGAAAATGCTGCTTCAACTTATCGAAAATTTCTAGTAAATATATGGCGGAAATGTCATTAGCGGTAGTTTGAACGATTTCGATTGGGAAACCGCAAGCTTGAAGACGAGCCTCATACTGGTACGATCAACAGAGCTTGACGACAAATTCTTGCAGGCTTCTATAGAAGAAATTCCCGTTGTACAATATATCAGAGGGAATACATCTTTTCACTACTATCGGGAGCGGGCGTATCCATCGTGGAATGAGGATCTGGGGCTACTTGGTGTTCGTAGAGCCACCCTCTAATTGATAAGAACAAAAGTACTGGCCACGCTATCTCCTAAGTACTGAGTAAGCGCGAGAAACTGACTCCTGTACACAACCCTAATACAAGACTGTTTTTTTTTCTGATTATTGGTGACGTAATGTAGGGTGGGATTTTTTTTTCTTTTTTTTTCTCTGTAGAATTGAAAGATCTTTAAAAGAAATTTAGTGTGCGGGAAGCGGGATAGTAACACAATAATAAAACTTTTAAAATAAAAGTCACTATAATGCTTCGAAAAAATAAACAAGAAATTAAAAGATAATAAAGAGAATTTATAAAAAAAAAATGATAACAAAAATAAAACGTCTTCGATGTAATAATAAAAAATGAATAAATAATGTCTGATAAAAAAACTTGAGACACCACGAGAGCACATGCACAGGTAGACGCCATTAACACACTGGTCTTCACAAGTCATGTGACGCAGGGCTGCTTTGCAGTGTACCCCCTGTAAAATTATTAATTTATCTCTTATTTTTATACTTTGGCTACACTGACGGTGGGCGTGTATGGTTGATAGCAGGAGGAGGTTACACTGGGCAGGTTAGTGTTTAACTCTCGCTGGCTGCCACAGAAATATATATTTTTTATGTTCAAGGAGTGTATAAGCTATGGCGTGTTGTCCAGTAAAAAATCTTGCTTGATAAAAGTGTAAAGAATAATTCTACGCCAGTTTGAAACATTTAGTTTCGAAAATGAAAGGGTTCAAAATAATCAAAACATTTACCCAAAGCATTGTTATTAAATAGTTATAAAAATAATAATAACGGTTTCGTTTTAAGATAGATGTGAAAATTACGAAATAATGTACGAGTACCGTCGAAAAAGAGCAGAGATATTAAAAAAATATTATGAAAAATGTAGAAAAAAAATATGAAGAGAATGAGTTTTTTTTATTACGTAATTTGGTCAAAAAAATAATATATATATATATATATATATATATATATATATATAAACCATTTACTTCCGGTAATTTTTATTTTATCATACTATCTTAATAGAAGACAAGCTTATGGTTGCACAAACCACTACTTATGTATGATATGTAAATTGCAATATAGCTCCATAGCTCCTATTGTTTTAATTAGAACAAGTCTGATAATTATCTGATAATTTTAAAATTTAAATCCCCTCTATGTGTGTGGCAGAATATATAGTATTATGTCAATTATATCAGTGTTATTTGTAATTAATGAATGTAATTCTAAGTTTTAGATGCTTTACAAGTTTTCGTAGGTTGGCCTTTTTTTTTTTAATTAAAAGATTCTTTTCATACACACTGCTATAAAAAGCAAGAGAATTTTCGTAAATAATAAAAAAATACAACAATAAAAAACTCAAGGAATATCCGTTTTCACAATCCATAAACATTTGTGTAATTGACTCATAACAATGATATTTCAATATTAGCATACACGATTGACTAAGCACGCTAAATGTCGTGACTCCAACATCAGAAAAAAAAATCAGAATAAAACAATTTTTTAACATACTACGTACATCAGGTCTGAGATTAGAAGGTAGTTAGTCATTTCATGGAGAATTATAGAAGTTGGTAATGTCACCATTTTCTCACACTTGCAGATACATTCCGTCATTCTACAGGGAACTAAAGTACCTTTATTCGCATTATCTATGGCTCGTGGTTCGTTCATTGCAGGTCACTAGTGGGTTTATTTATTAGCAAAAGACCCTATAAATATTTCAATCAAATGCTCTCACTCTTCTGGCCGTGTTATTTTCTTCACCTTGAGTTTTATCCCTCTATCGATCATTGTACGTGATCGGTTCGTTTATAATTATCATGATAGGCAAATACACGCATAAATAATAGGCCTTCTCCAGGGCTGAGGTAGGCTTCGGGCTGCCCTTTTGTAAATAAATGATTCCTTCACAAGTACAGGGCTTTAGAAGGATTAAGCATATTTATTGCTGATTAAAAAGAGTAATACTTTTTTTGTATTAAACTTCTCTTCAAGTAATAACCTGCCATTATTAACCACTAATCGGAGATTTCTTCTCTTTTTTTTTTTTTTTTATAAATACTACAGAAATTTATATAAACAGTTTTCTTGTTATTTTGCATTCCGAAATTTAATCTAGTCAAAATTTAGGTCTAAGTTTAGGATGGTTTTATTGATTCAACTATCTGAAATAATCTACAAGCTATAAATATAAAAAAATCAACCCGTACGTATAATAAAGTCATATCGAGAGATTGCAAGAACAGAGTTGACTTGAACATTCTACATGACCTATGTCAATTTTATGTTAAAAAATAAAGTATATTAATTTTATGTTGAGTACTAGCTGTACAGGTCAGTTGGATACGCCACCTTCTTGCTCAAGAACCAAAAACTTGACCTATTGTTCCTTTTGTTGTTTTATATTCCTGGCAGAATGGATTAGAATATCGTATTATTTTACTTTGGAAAATTATAAGCTCTTACTCTGTGGAACTGCTTATAATGTTATAGACGAAGTTTCTATGCTTGAGGCAATATGATGTGTAACTCAAAAACATAAATTACTTAAGTAAAGATGGAATGGTTGGGATTCGGCTAAATAAACCTCAATATGATTTTGTTTTAAAAAATCTATATTTCGGACGTTTCGGCTACTCATTGGTAGCCTTCGTCAGCAATAGAAATGCCGAGCGGCAGAGGAAGACCAAGGTTGGCAATTAAGTAACCATTGTAGAGTTTCTAAGCCTTAGACACTCTACAATGGTTACTTAATTGCCAACCTTGGTCTTCCTCTGCCGCTCGGCATTTCTATTGCTGACGAAGGCTACCAATGAGTAGCCGAAACGTCCGAAATATAGATTTTTTAAAACAAAATCATATTGAGGTTTATTTAGCCGAATCCCAACCATTCCATCTTTACTTATCACCTCGACGGCTAACTATCTAATCTTCATGATAAATTACTTAAACAAGATAAGCATAGTCGAAAAACTATAGTACGTACACAAAAGCACAAAAAAAACAAAAACAACAATCTAAATGAAAAAAAGAAGAAAAAAAAAAGGTTGAATAATATAAAGATAAGCTTTTATATTAAGCTGTTTTTTATACTATTACAAAAAGCCTAACAGAAACACATACGGCACATCACAACTTAAATACATAAGCCGTACTCACTCTTGACATTGTACGAACGTTTATATTTGGTTAAAATAATTTGACTTCATAAATAATAAAATAAAAATTGTAACTCCATATTTTTGTATTATCCTATTTCGTTAATTTTACATTGAAGTTCACTGACAATGACAAAAACGGTTTTAATAGATAACCCGTAACGTAAAGAAAAAAACTGTTATGTAAGATGGATTTTTACTCAGATAACAAAAAGTGCGCACAAATGTTTTTTTATTAGATGCATGGAATCTTTTAGATGAATTTCATGTTTTTTGGTGTGCTAAATGTAAAAATGGCCATCGTGTACAGTTTCCTGCAAAATATTAGGGGTGAGCATATAAAAAACACAAAAATATAGAAAAAAGCATCATTTTTATAACACTTGTACATAGTATTCAGCAAAGTGTTTGTACTTGAGAGTGACAAATTGACGACTTATTAAGAGATAATTTTGCCTCTTTCTTCAAACCTATAACCTTCGCCCTTACCGCCTCTCTTTCATTTTGTTTCATTTCTGGCAGTAACTAAATATTTTATGTTTTAATATAGTTGACAACTTGGTAGCAACTAATGAATTTTGAAAAAAAAAAAAAAACAAGGCGTAATGGAATTTTTCACGATTTGTTTTTTGTTTCAGCATGCTTCCATGAACACAATACAATACAGTTAAAAATCTCATGCAGTTTTTTTGGCCACAGACCTGCGTAATCTATGGCGATTAATCTTAATGTCTGTTTCTGCTCTGCGCACCTGTCATTAAAATATTATGTTTCATTCCCTATATCAAATGATATATTATGTCACCTATAACTAATGTCGGTTTTTAATATTTTGTCTGTTTATGTTCCGTCCTGTTCAATTTATTTTAGTTTATTATAGCATTATACACTTCCATTTATCATATTTTTTTTGGTGAAACATAATTACTCAGTTCTGAAATTTCATAGGCTTTGGGAATTCAATAAAGGAGAAAATGCTGCTTCAACTTATAGAAAGGTTGTAGAAATATATGGCAAAAATTACGTTAGTGAGCGACAAGTGCAGCGGTTGTTTGAACGATTTCGAGCGGGAAACTGCAAGCTTGAAGACGAGTCTCGTACAGGTCGACCAACAGAGCATGACAAGGAACTCGTAGAAGAAGAAGAAGAAACTCCTGGTGTAACAGTCAAAGAGCTAGCAGAAACAATTATATCTACAAATTCTACAGTACACCGACATTACTTATGGGATGACCTGGTACACAAAAGCAAAGAGTAGTGTTACCGAAACACCAGTAATAAAAAATACCTCCCAGAAAAGAAGTCTTACACGGATTGGTAACATCAGTTTATTTTCTGAGATGGGATAACAGTATATAATAAAAGTGACGTATATAAAGAGAAGGTTATCCTCCCTTATCTTGCCTCCAGTGAGACGCCATTATATAGATAAGACAGGACCCATAGAATTACCACGTCGGATGTCCTGGGTTTCGTGATCCTGGATATTGTTCCTACAACAGCACTATGATTAGATGGTAGGGCCATCTCGCCCCGTACTCCTGTCTTTTAGGCCGCTTTATTTTATTGCACCAAATTACTTCCTTATCGCAACCATCAATTTATCAATATCGCTTAATTACACCTTATTTATCGCTTCTAAGTGGTCCGTTAGTCCCCTGTAGGAAAAATAATTGACTTTAGTAGATTAAATCCTCACATAAGATTAAGTGTACAAGTGAGAAATGGTATATTTATTCAGAAAAAAAGTAATAAATCACAAGATAATTAAGATAAAATCAATGATTTTTTCGTTAAGTGACCCTATAAAATTTAATCAATAATCAAAGAATGAAATTAAGAGTATTGTCAGCGTTATTAATGTTATAATCAGTTCTTTCTAAAGAAATAAGTCTTTGGTTCCTTCAGGATCCACTTTATGGACTGCCAAAAAATTATTATAATCTATATATATATAAAAATCACCTGTCCGTTTGTCCATCTGTTTGTTCCTCATACAAATCCACACCGTTTGACCAATTTGTACCAAACTTGGCACACATGTACTCCTTGATACAGGAAATCTCCTAGGCTAGCTCAAAATCTTCTAGGCTTCGCAGTTCGGAAGTAACGAGTTCGAAACTATCAAGTACAGAAGAGTGAATTCTCAGAAAACGCCATTTTCTTTCCAGTGTTGCCTAGGTGGAGATTAGCAAGCCACCAAAACTTTCTTCTTTTTTTGCGAAAAGTTTTTCTTTCGCGAACAAAACTTTTCAGTTATAATCTTTGAATGTTTATCTAAATTATAACCGTATATTCTCAGAATTTGGACAAATAATATCATATAAGATTAATTTTCTTATTTCTTTTGAAGATGTAGGACAACACTGGGTTCCTAGAAGCCATTAACCTATTTTTTTTAAGTTTGATGTGTTTCCACTGTTGATAATTTTTATTTGCAAATAGCAATTTATTACATGCATTCCCTTAAAAAAAACTATGTCTTTAACATTAGCCCATGGATCTGCACAGAACATTAATAATTTAAATACTTTTAGTTCTTTACCATACCACCTAAAATCATCTATATGTGACATACAAAAATTTTGTGTTTATCTAAATTTGAGCCTTATATTCTTAGAATTTGGACTAATATCTTATATTAGTAAGTAATTTGAAGTATTAAGTATCTGTTTACTTGCAGGTTCCCATTTGTTTTCCATAGTTGATTTTTTTATTTGAAAATTGCATTTTATCACATGCATTTGCTTAATAAAAACTATGTCTCCAACATGAACCCATAGATCTCTACAGAACTTTAATTATTTAAATACGTTTAGTTCTTTAACGTACCACCTAAAATCATCACAATGACATGTAGGTCTTGATACGGAGAGTGTCATATGCAAGGTGAAAATAGTCTACCAGGTGTATGTTTGTTCCTTACAACTATGTAATATAAAGTTGGTGTAGCATGACAGACTGAGTAACAGCTAGTTATTGAATAAAAATCAGTTACTACATGATCTTCATGAATAAAATATTTAATCTTCATTAACTTACCTGATTGAATAAAATCTTGTGATGTTTTTGTAACATGATATATATTAATATATATATATATACATATACATATATATGTATATATATAAATATACATATATATGTATATATAAATATACATATGTATGTATATATATATATATATATATACATATATATACAGGGTGGCCCAGATAAGCGGGCCACAAGAGAAATAACTACCAAACGGTTTGAGATATCAACATTTTTCAAAGGGGCGTATTTGTAGTTCTCGTCAAGATCTATAAAATGGTGCCCTCGGAAATGAAAAAATAACCCTTCTAAAGGCTCAAATAGGCCTTTGACGGAAAGGGTTACCTGTTTACCCATATTTTACATTATAACTATTTTTAAAATTTACTAACAAAACAAGGAAGAACCGTGCAAACGGGGTTTCGATGCGTCAAGTAGTTCTCTGTAAAAATACGTTTTCATTTGCATGTATTCCTCCTCTGAAGTTCCAAAATAAAGGCACTTGAATTCATTTAAATAGTATTTTTGTTAAGGAAGGGATAATTCAGCTTATGAGAACTACAACTTTGCCCCTATGAAAACTTTTGATATCTCAAACCGTTTAGTAGTTATTTATCATGTGGCCCGCTTATCTGGGCCACTCTGTACATATATAGTGGTAAATGCCACTCAGCTGAGTTAGATATTAAGAAGAGCCGTGAATTACGATTTACTGCCCTCGTTACTGATGGACTAATATTAATAACACTACGGCACTAATGGCCCAGAAGTCGATGCACAGTAAAAAATAAATAAATAAAATTAATAACGCTTACAAACTGTAAAAACAGATTCATGTATTATAAAAATATGCCAAGTAAAGCCTGTAAATATTCTAAATATACCAAGACCAATTGTACTGTCTACTCTCTGCTTGATGTTGAAAGATGAATGCTTTCACGCCTACGGATGTCACATTTCATTGGCCATAAAGTTTTATTGTTGGGAAGACACGCACACGGTCTGACAGCCACTTAGGCCGTAATAGTGCTGTCTGGGAGCCCATTCCTCAATTAACCCCTATTCACGTACACATTCCTATAACAGTTACTTCTGATGATATAACATAGGGAAGGTTACATGATAACGCTCTTACTAGCATTTGCTCATATATCGATAGTCACAGGTAATAATTTGGTCAGTCAAAATGACTCAAGTGCATTATGATTATGTCCTAAGGCATGCTTAGTGTAAAGATGTCACTAACTCCCAGCTTTGACTGTTTGAGACTTATAGACATGTGGGTTTCTTGTCATCCCGTAAAATGGCGTGCTTCCTCAGGTAATACTCTGTTAATAAGCTGCCCTGAAAAGTTGAGATTTTGAAATTATCAAGTTATTCCCTGTGGCCATCGATATGTAGGCCTTCTTTTTTTTTCTTTTTTTTTTTTATTAAAAAATATACTTGTAAGGCCGACAAAATATAATAGCTTTTACCTATTTGATTGGGAGTATTATATAAATGTATGAAACCAGTAGCTAGTTTCAATAAATATAATTATCCTAGTAGTTTTTACTCAGCCCTCACAACTACGCAGACGACAGACTCATCATCACGAAGAGCACCAACCTCAACGAACCGATTCTTGACTTGCAAGAAGCGGCAGATCAGGTACTATTCTGGTGCCGAAAATGGGAACTCGCAATTAGCCCGGGCAAATCTTCATGTTAATTTTTTTTGCGCATAAAATTCGAAAATGAAAAGTTTTTAAGAGCTAAAATTAGGCATCACTTATTTTTTTAGACTCCAAAAGACCAAATTATAAGCTATCTCGGAGTATGTATACATACAAGACTAACATGGTGACATCAAATTCACAAAAAAACTACAAGATGCTCACAAACGACTGTTGCAAATTTATCCGTTAATGAATAGAAAAACTCCCCTAAAATACATCTGAGGTACACTATTATACAAGTCGACATTACTACCCATATTAAGCATGCTTTTTTCAGAAAGTAGGACAGAGAGAAAGAAAGAGAGTAGAGAGAGGGAGAGAGAAAGGGAGAGAAAAAAGAAAGAGGGGAAGTAAGGGTGGATCTAAAAAATTAATTCTCTACACAAATATTTAAGTCATCCAGACGTTAGTGAGTAAACCATTAATTGCATAAGTTGTAAACTAAAGAGTAGGTATGTAAAAATATATAAAAACTTGTAGTCCTTGAATTTATGCCTCTTGAGAGATTCTCATTGCATTTCAAATGCATTCCGTCGAATCTTGGGTTAAAACTCCAGTGTACTGTAGATAGTTGACTAATTTAAGGGTAAATTATCGGTTAGAACTGAAGGAGGATTAGTACAGCATATGATTAGACTAAGAGGTGACCACTGGGTAGGGCGCAGCCACCGTTCCCACGCCTAGCTAAATACTGACTACCAGTACTGACTCCCAGTAATTCCAACATGCATACATTACAGCAACGTAGGACATTATCCAGTAGCTGTAACAGTCCTTGCCTCACACGCGACCACTTCTGCAGGAGCTTAGAACAATAGTTTTCAATCCTTTGGGGGCAGTATTCTAAAGTAATCTACTGAATTAGAAAATGAAAAATTTTATTATAAAAAGTTACTTTTTTAAATTTGAGATGAGAACGGAGTTACTCCCGTTGTTTTCAGGGCAATGCTCTATATAAAAAGTTTTATCGTTTACATAATTCCAGACAATCAATAAAATAAATAATCCTGCAAGATATAACTACCTAACTATTATGAAATTTATATGAAATTATGTTAGAGATACATATAAAGTTAGAGAGATACATTATATATTTTATAGATGGATGCCGATAGGTAAATATATGGATAGATTATTATATGCATATATATATATATATATATCCTATATATATATATATATATATATATATATATATATATATATATATATATATATAGGTGCATTTTCACGTTATAGGCTACCATCCTTACCAAAACCTCCATGGTGGTGCCAAGAATTCTTTCAACAATCTCTGCAATAAAAAGATTCAAACTGCTGTAGGTTTCTTCTTTCTACGAGTATTCATGCACGAATATGTCACTACTCATGCACACATATGTCACTATTCATTTGTAAATAAATTCCACGCATTTTGGTTGTACATTTTCATAAATGGTTATTCACTTAAAACGATATCGTGAAAAGAGATATCAAACGGAATATAACGGCCAAATATTAACTTTTAAAAATATTTTTTAATGTTTGTATGTTTTATCAGTATTAACATGATTGAGTTCATCAGACTGAATCTGTCCATAATATGTTATATTCTAAGTTATAGATCCCGTGCTATGTTAGTATTTGTTTTATAATCATTTTCTATGCGTAAATCTGGTGCTATTTCTTAAGTGTATTTGTGTGACAGGAACGGTTTGCCAAGTTTAATGCACGTACACAAACAACATATGGAGGGTTCAGAACACAACTAGACCAAGTCCATGTTATACAGTTGTCAGAAAATGAGTATTATTCATTTTAATTGCAGGGGTGTTATATAAATCCTATTGGCAGATATAAGTCTTAAAAATATTTTAACTTAAACACTGGCCAACGGCCATAGCCACGTTCCAGTTCCCGTGGATCACCTAAGTTAAGCAACGGCGGGCGTGGTCAGTACCTGAATGGGTGACCGACCACGTGCTGTTGGCATTATATAAGGATGGTAACCTGTGGACAGCCCGGCGCGAATAGCCAAATAGTGGATGCGCCGTTAAAAAAAAACTTAAGCACTGACGTTATTTACGTATAGTCATGTTATAAAATAGTTATAACTTGGACTTGGCTTACTTGTCCTCCGCAAACAAATGAGAATTACTTCCAGATGTGTAGCAAAAGGCTACAAGTTAGGACTGTAGCACTGAAAAGAGCCATCTGTGGAGTACTCGTCAATGCCATTACAACATAAAATGCCGAAAATGGACTTGATCTAGTTGTTTTCTGAATCCTCCATATGTAATTAGATGCAATACCTCATTTGGAGAAATTGCCTCTGAATATTTCAAAGGTGTTGGCTTTCCAAATCGCACAAAGTATTTGCAACCAGAATTCCTGCGAGACATTCGTTTAGTATTGTATAAATGAAATTTCTTGGACCTCTACAGAGGACGTCGTGACCGAAATTAGATGCAGAGCCTACGGCAGCCGGGATCCGGTAGCGTTCCCCGACGAAGAAGAGCCGTGACCCTAATTGTAGACCTACCTCTGTCTATTTGTAATTACAAATGTGAATACAGGCTTAATTAGTACTTGAAGCAGGGAGATCGGGACTTCTGTAAATCACCCAGCACGCAAAGCCCCTGCCGGCACAAAAATATACCCAGAGCCACCTGCAGCGCGGGGGTCCCTCGTCTAGTAATTCACCAGCAGGCCTAAACATAGGTCGACGGAGAGGGTTTTTGTACCATTTCCTCAGGACGTAAGCCTCGATTTCACTAAGCTACAATTACCAAATGGAGGAAGGGAAATACCAAAAAAACAAACAAAAAAAAAACAACAATCCTTCGGCAGACGGTTTACAATCAGAAGGTAGATCACAGAATTACTGGGCCTCATGCAAATAGAGTAGCTGCTTCACCTGCGATGTAAATGTGCAATGATATGGAAATATTATGCCAAGTACATAATCACTGTACTTATGTCCAGGTACGGATCCATATGGAGTACCTTAATTCAAGGATTTGTTCTTATTCGACTCAGGAGTCTCGATCTTAACCGAATAGGAGATGGCTTCCTTCAGTATTCATCAGTAATAGACAAAACGATCGACTCGGATGAACTGCTTCATCTTAGAGCCTTCTGATTTGAAAGTTTATTTTATGCGTCATACACATATGGTTAACGCAACGATGATGCATAAGTCAGAGATCAGAATAGATGAACATCTGCAAAAAGTATTACTGGAAGCGGAGATGCAAAATCGTTAACATTGAACTTCTCCTAATCAACTTGAATTTCTCTAAAAACAAATCCACTGACCAAATTTCGCGAAATAGACTATTTTAATTCTTAGTCTAAAACTGTACCACTTTTCGACTGAGCCTCCCGCCCCCAGTCAGTGATCGCTGCCCGCCGCGATACAGATCGCTTTCTGTTTGCCCGAGCCTCAAAGGAAATAGTAATCAATTAAATACACAAAGAGTAATATTTGAAGGTGATATCCTAAGCCTTTGTGGTTTTGCTTGTCCTTGAGCCCATTTAGCCAGATTCTGCATGATAGCGGGAAGGGTTACAAACGAGCCATAAATTATCAAGAATACAGAATATCTTGCAGTCTGTACATGGACGTTGTGAAATTGTAAGCAAAGAATGCTTCCCAACTAGAGAGCACGGAAATCATTGTGAGAAATGTCAGTAACACCATTCGAATGTACTTTTGATGTATCGATCCGGAGGCGCTGTCGGTAGTATGGTTGCCTTCTGGTTGGATATTTTCGGTAACCCAGTGGTTACTAATAGCCATCCAGGACCAAGTAATCGTGAATCATCCTACCGAGGAGGCGTTTTAAAATATATTGTTTTTTCAGACAACTGCAGATTTTGTAATAAGGCTTGTGACACTATTCAACATGTGACAGCTGGCTGCGAAATTCTAGCGGGATTTGATTATTTCAGAGACACGACAATGTTGCCAAGATATAACATTAAGCACTAGCATCAATTTTCGGCATTAAGGAAAATACGGTACCGTCCTACAAAGCCTGCTAGAGAACGATAGAGCAACGTAATAAATCAGATATTCTAATCATAGACAAGCATAATAAGAAGGCGGATGAAATTTATATCTCAGTGCCGAAAGCCGAGAAAATATAGAAAGCGTACGCCGACCACATAAATATCAAGATTTGGCTATTGATTTCATAGATCTCTACAAATTAGATTCCGCTAGAATAACTTCTGTTGTCCCTCTTCTAGTAATTGTCATCTCGAACAATGGATTGATTCCGAACACAAAAGTGAATGCCTTATACCTCAAGCTATTGGACGAGCTCATGAAATTATCCCCCAGGATTGAAACACAATTATTTAGAGAATAATTAAATAATAGTTATTGCTTGAAAATATCACCCACTAAAAATTACTTCCTGGGATTCTGAGATACCCCACCACTAAAGAAATTAAAGTAATTAGCTAATACAATGTAAAATTATAAGTAAAGAACCTTACATACTTTTGGACAAAAACAAGAAATGTAATAGAAATTGTGGTCACAGGTCGTCAGGCGTCCACGAGAATCCAACTGTGTGATTTGAGATAGACGAGAAGCTACCCTTATCAGTTGACAAAGAAA
The DNA here is from genome assembly GCA_946811695.1 of Gonocerus acuteangulatus. Classification (NCBI taxonomy): domain Eukaryota; kingdom Metazoa; phylum Arthropoda; class Insecta; order Hemiptera; family Coreidae; genus Gonocerus; species Gonocerus acuteangulatus. The sequence goes on along the minus strand of OX328124.1, from coordinate 46,686,620 downwards.
AAAAAAATTATGAAAAATGTATTCCCTATTTCCGTAAAAATTACAGAATCGAATGTTGGAAGGTAATCGGCATTCTCTTTGGTGCAAGAGATCCCATACATTCATGTACACAATACGTTTTGAAAAGATGGAACATTAGCTGCAACTTTGAATCACTGGCTCGTTCAGTAATATAGAATTACATTTCACCAATTGTACGGCGGAAGAATGAATAAGATAACACACAAATACTAAAAAGAAAAAGAAAAATTCATTGAGAAAAGAAAATGAATACAATAAAATAAATCACATGGCCATAACTGATGGCTTATACGTAGATCGGTACCTTATTATCATTCTAAGGAGAATATAAGGATACAAGAAAAAATAAATACAAAAGAAGATTTTCCTTGGAATGATAAGAACGCTATCAACAAATATGATTAGCCATCAGTTGGACATGACTGTTTCATTTTCAACGCATATAGTTTTACAAATATGATACATATAGTAGCAAAATTATTAGGATCATTCTAAAGCGTAAAGTTCTATGATTTTCAGGAGGAATGTTGGAAGACTTGTTATTATTGCGGATAAATACTTCTTGACAGGCGGATGCATTGATGGAATAATTCCAGCTGTAAAATGGAATGCAAAATTAATTGTAATTTTCAATATGGCAGAGATACCAATAGAATAACTTTTTCAATTTCATCTATATTAAGTGGAAGTTCCATTTAGTGAACTATGCATGCTCGGAATAAGTTATTTGCAATTATCAGCAAACTAGTGCATATTAGAACAGTTTCGATCCGCATCAAATCCTATGTGATATGCGCTGTCGTGGAATTTTAGCAATCCAATTCACAAAGAATGTTCATATTGACTGTCTACGCGATGAGAGATTCTGTTTTGGAAGAGGGAATGGTCGGAATGTTGATTTGTTTGACTGGACTAGAGCAGATTATTATTATAAAGGGGTTATTATAAATAGCTATGGATCGGGGGATGGAAGGGTGAAGGGATATTGCTCTGGGTTCTATGCATGCGCGTGGGCTATTAAATTAGTATGATATTCGGGGCTAATGAATTCACATACACCAAATAAAAAATAAAGTCCTACTTGCAGGAACTTCTCGCTTTTCCGTTCTTACGTTCCACGTGCTTCTTAAAGCATGATATTTATCTTCTTTTTAGCATCCATTTGCCTTATTGCTCCTGGGGTATGAGTTTAAGCGTGCAGGGATGTAAAAACAAGCAGGACAGATTTAATACTAACACACATACATACACACACACACACACACACACACACACACACACACACACACATACATATATATATATATAAAAAAAAAATCAGTCCCGTAACAGGCCACGAGGGCCCTAAGGGGCAGATACTATAGAGGTATCTGATTCATGACCATACGGCACACTAGGGAGATAGTGTGGTCAGTACTATGCTCCGGCCGCCTGATTTTCCCCTTGGCTGCTTCGACTGCTAGAGTCATTAGCACCAACCAAGGTACCCATTATTAAATTTATTAAAGGCTGGGTTAGCCTAGGGGCGGTCAGGGAGGCCGAATTCAACCCATGAACGAAGACACTAGAAGAAAAAATCTTTAGTGCTTGCTCGGGATTTGAACTCAGGCCTCCAGCTTATTAGTCCAGTGCTCTACCACTGAGCTAACCTCGCCCCCATATATATATATATATATATATATATATATATATATATATATATATATATATATATATATATCCTTCGCATCATCAACGGTCAGCGATCTCCTCTCATCAATATTTTTCAATTCTTTATGTAATGAGTTTTATATGGTATGTTAATATGTCGGAAAATAAATAAGTTTTAATTCTTCGAAAACAAAGTGGCAGTGTTGTGTCTGGCGAACGTAATTTCTCCTTTTTTAAGGGTGATATTCTGCAGGTGACAATTTTTACTCTAGAAAAAAAAAGTACGAAAGAAAAAGGTAGACTCAAGTAAAGGCATATTTAAAAACTGTTCTTCCACACAAACTCATTGATATAATTTTTGATAAGATAAGGAAGCATTTAAGATCTTAAAAAATAAAAATAAAAAAAAAGAGAGAAAAGTAGTATTATCCTTTAAAACAACAATAACACACCTTAGCGAAGAAATCTAATATATTTCTATATAAGAAATATATATATATATATATATTTATACAAAATCTTTCAAAATTCACAGAAGGCCATATATTATAATTAGTTTAGATGTGGCTCTACCTGTTGAAGGTCCTCCTTCAGGTCAGATGAGGCTGAAATGAAATGTACTTATTTAAGTTGCTCCTGAAGAGGCGTCGAGTGGTGCGAAACATGTAGAGCACATAAAGAAATAAAAAAAAAAATAATAAAATGAAGTTTTTATAATATTTGACCTTCAGCCAATTTTGAAAGATTTAGTTGAGAGCAAGGGTCACAAATGTATCATATTTATACAATTAATCAATATTATATTATATGACGACAATATAATATTGATTAATTCTTGATAGTAACTATCTGAAATTGAGTAATGTACACCATTTTAGTGTATATATGTATAAGATTTATACAATCATATACTACACAAACTCACTGACTACGTTATCATAAGAGTCATTTAGCATAGAATAGAAAAAGTTAAAGTTTTGTCTTAATGAAAGCACGCGTAAAAATGTAAAATTAAATCTCAAAGCGAAGCAAGATATCAGGCTGTGCCGTATGAAATGTCAGTTTTGGACTTGCCGATTTCCTTCAAATCTCTTGAAACTGTCGTGGCTCCTACTCCGAGTTCTTTGGCATATGGTCTAGTGCTTTTTGAGGGACCCATTCTTTCAGGTGGTCATTGTCAAGCTTGGTTTCTGGCCTTCCTCGCTCCTCGTTGTCAAGGTCAAAATCTCCACTTCGAAACCTGGAAAACCACCGGTAAACAGTTCGTTCATTCACCGTTCCCTCCCCGAACGCCGTGTTAATGTTCATACACGCCTCAGCAGTGCTATGACCGAGCTTAAATTCATAACGAAAAATAATACGGATTTCAGTTGAAGTCATAATTTAAATTTTATTTTTTTTCTCAGAGGATCGTTCTCACAACAGAGTACGCAAGTTACTGATTAAATAATAGGAAAAGAGCATTAATTCTATATGAATAACAATGATGTTTGTAAATAATGAAATATTTATTTTTTTTTTTTATTTTAGTTTTGTCATCAATTGATGATAAAACGAAATCTTTTTCCGTAAAATCTTCTCTGGTAATAATTCTTCTTATGTTTCCATGTTAAAATGTCAAAAAGTATGTTGTGTCAAAAATAATGAAATAAAAAAAGGGAAAGGATTAAATCGCAAAGTAAACAACACTGACACTTCATACGGTACAGCCTGATATATGTACCTAATTAATAATATATGAATTATAAATATAATAAACTATTAGAAAAACAATAAATTATTATTGGTGAAAATCATTAACATTTCTGCATTAGCCTTAAGACATTACCACTAACATTGTATCAATGCTTTATTCCGATGCTTGTAGTTGCTACTACTGAGCTCTAATAAATTTACCTCAAAAGCGGTAAAAGTGACAGCTTGACCATGATCAAATGTTAACTTGGCTGGCAATTACTAGTTATTTTCTGCTATTTTTCCGTTTGCCAGTCGACCATTTTGTGCAGCTAGTTTCTCTGCCTTCATGAAGTGCAATAAAAACCTATCTGATTACAGCTCGCCAGCACCGAGGTTTTCCTACGGTCAAACGGTCGTTTTGCACCTTTGAAGAACCATCGTAGCTTTATTAATTTCATGAGTACGTTCGTTGCTGAGGATGATCCATTTGGAATATTTCACTCATTTATTTAAAAATTCCAAATCACAATAAATTAAACACTACATTCCACAGCAAGGTAGTGAGGACGATAAACATAAACCTCTTTGCTCACTTTTTGCTAGTTTTTATAAATAAATGTGTTCTTCCTCTAAATGGAAACTCCACATTTAGAAGAAAATTAGTGGTAACGAATTATTTATTTATTTAATTTTTACCGTGCAGTTATGAATAACCGAGATTTTTTGCAGGGATTGTTCTGATGTTAACACATTTTTCTAGCCAGTATGAGGTTGATGTATTTTCTTTTATTGAAAGAAAAGCCATCGCACCATGTGGGACTCGTACCCAAACTTCCTTTTCTTTCAAAAGCATTCATCCTTTTTAGCCACAAACATTAATGAAAATTATTATTTCTCGCATCTTTGAAAGGTCTTGATCACTTTGAGTATATTCAACTCAATTTAACTATATCTTAACTAAATAGCTATGGATAAATTTCGCCTCTGCTTAGACGAAAAGAAAAAGGAAAAAACCTCTAGATTTCCCAGCACAAGATAGAGGAGTTAGTGGCTGTTAGATTTAATTGTGGTGCTGAAGATAGTGGCTCGGGCTGTAATTGTGGGTGGAATAGCGTGACCAGAGAGAGAGATAGGGACACTGGGACATCCTAGATCACGCTACTGGCATCGATCTCGCTATGTCTCACTAGTCACCGCTCTAGTCTCTACAACCACAATAGCTATCAGCACTTAAGCACAAATATCAGAAGTCTATTTCAGGTATCACCTAGGTAAGGAAAAAAGCAAAAAGGGCTTGCGTTCATTTTTTACCCAATTTGAGTTCGGATAATATTTTCTTTAATTTGAGCGATTGATTCGTCGTCTCTAAAGGTAATTGCACATTTCTATGTTAAAAGGACTTCAGTCCAATACATAGTTGCCATAGAAACATAGTCCTAATTTTATTATTCCACGTAGAAAGGGATTGAGTCTAGTTTTCTCAAAACTACTGATTTTGGACAGAAGCCCCTTTTGCAGGGATCTATTCAATTAGGACATTTATTAAGTATTTCCTCTTCATTTTTAAATAGACTCAGTTTATGAGTAACTTGTAAATTTATAATTTGAAATGTCTTACAGATTTATATGAACGAGTAGGAAGAAGAGAAACTTACAAATCAATAGAAGCAAATAAAGGACTAATCTTTTTTGGGGGAATAAATCTTGAAAAATATTTTAAACAGAATTTGGTTGGATTTTTGTAGCAATCAAAAAAATCAAATACGATGAGCTACTTAGTTTTTTATCACGTTTTTTTTTTTTTTTTTTTTTTTTTTTTTTTTTTTTTTTTTTTTTTTTTTTTAGTTTCAAAAATATTTTAGAACAAAACTAATAAGTTTACTGTAATAATGAAGAGTTTTTGGTTGATGACTCCTCTATGTGTGACTACCAGGAGCGTATATAGCAAAGAATTTCGGGGTGGGGGGCTGGGAGCACCAGGGGATTTTGAGGGTATTGGTATGGTAACAACCTAGAACTTTGAATAGTTAGTTAAATAAAACACTACTTCACCCAAAAAGATGTATTTTTTTCAGAGCTAAGTGATCTTATTTAATTTATTTTTGAGGTTTTTATGACACATTTTTGCCGATTAAATAAAAACGACCTTATATACGGTGACTACACATTATTCCTGTTTCATTAATAAGTAATAGGCATCTTTTTGTTGAATAGTTGAAGAGTGAGCAACACAGTTCGAATTACAATAAATAGTGCGCCAAAATGGCAACATTTTTTCATGTTGAAAGAATAAAATTCCAGGAGCTTAAAGAATAAAATTCCATATTACCAAAATTGTGAATTCATTAAAAATAGCTCCCCAAGAACTAAGAACAGCGTAAAGGAACGTATGCGATTATATTAATATGGAGTTTTATTGTTTGACCTTCTGCCTACACATGAAATAGAAAATAAAAGCATTGTTCGTGCATAGAGGGCACAATAAATTCTGACCCAAGGAATAAGTAAAATCCTCCCATCAGTAAAATATAACTCCAGTAAAAAATACCGAATCCGCAAATGTCACAGCTATACGAGGAATGAAGGAGAAAGGAGAGGAAGGTGTATTTGGGTGAAAGGTAGAGAAACCCCCCGGTGAGCTGGTAGGGGTTGGTGACGCAGCCGCGGGGACAGATGGGGACAGGCTGTGGACAAATACAGGACACGCCCCCTGTCCCTCCCACTCGGCGACACTCCTGTGTTCATGTCGCCATTGCTGTCCACTGTATTCCGGAGAGCTGTGTGCCTCCTTCTTGCATCTATTCTTCCAGCCGTATATGCACTAGGACTTGGAAGAGAGGGATACGAAGGTATACCCGTATCAGAAAAAAGGCAGATTCTAGCATGGGCGTATATAAGGGTGGGCTGAGGGGGCTGCAGCCCCCCCCCCGAAATTTTTGATTTGATAGGTAAAAATGTCATAAAACCCTTAATAATAAATTAAATAAGATCATTTAGTTCATAAAACATATTCTATTTTGGGTGTAATAGCGTTTAAGTTGGCTAAAACTCTTCGAAGATCTAAATTGTTAGTATTCCATATACCGGAAATGGACTCAGCCCCCCCCCCACCGGAAATTTTCCCAGCCCCCTTCGAAATTATTTTCTATATACGCCCATGGATTCTAGTGATATTTCACTAGGCTCTATGTTGTTGCATAGGTAGAGCTAAAAACATTAATAGGTTTTCTTTCTTTTTATTGTTCTCTATCTCAGATTGTGTATACACAATCTGACCAAATACCTATAGGTATTTGGTCAAAGCAAGGGACCAATATGGACCTATAGTGACATTGAGTTTTTGGGTATCTTTGCGAAGACTACATCCAGTTACTTGTGAAGTATCTGTAGTGATTATAACAGTTATTCATAGCACACGCATAACTCATTAGCTTTTCTATTGGCTATTCCTATGGGCAATTCTATTGGTTGTTGCTGGTAGTAAAGTAACACTCAAATCAATCCAACTCGCAAAAATGAATAGAATTCTATTAATTTTGGCGAGTTGAATTGACTAGAGTTTTGATATCTTCTTGAGCGAGCGTAGCGAGTGGAACCGCATAGCACGTATGCCCATAATGCGAAATAAATATAAATATTCTATTGAACCACTGGACAAAAAAATCGGCGAGGAGGCCCCTAAACTTCACAATTACCATTGTTTTTTATTAACCTTTTTATTAATAAATATTGCTTCCTGAAATTTACAAGCCTAAAAGTATTACAAATACAAGTTATCTAAGGGTTAGTTATAATATATATATATATATATATATATATATATATATATATATATATATATATATATATAGTAGTTAATAAAAGTTAATTTAAGTACCTAGTGATTGCAGTGATTTTAAATACTTTTCATTACTATATTAACTTTTGAGTACTATATTTACATAATATGGTTTCTAGCCTTAGAGAACCTGTAAAGAACAAAATAGATAACCTGCAAAGAACCTGTGAGCTAATCCGTAAGCACCAAAATCACTTTTTAAAATCACGACAGATACATCAAAGTAACTGGATGTAGTCTTCGCAACCCCCCCCCCACCCCAATATGTTTTCTTTCTTTTTATTGTTGTTTATTTTACTCTATCCGAGATCGTGTAGGTAGTTAACCCAAAGCAAGGGACTAATATGGACCAATAGTGACATGGATTTTTTTTTTTTTTTTTGTCTTTTTCTTGTTTTCCACGTTGCAGTAACGTATTCCATCCATCTATTGATACTCCAATTATATCGTTAACTTATATACTGAAATGTTTCAGTAATAAATAGCATAATCCTAATTCAATAAATGATATACATTCTGAATAATATAAATAAAAAGAAAACTACAATAATCATCAAGGATTTAGCCTCTCTTGCTTTATCCTTTGACTAATTTGGACAACAATAGAAGGTCGTGGGGGGCGAGGTTAGCTCAGTGGTAGAGCACTGGACTAATAAGTTGGAGGACCTGAGATCAAATCCCGAGCAAGCACTAACGATTTTTTTCTTCTAGTGTCTTCATCCATGGGCTGAATTCGGCCTTCCTGGCCGTCCCTAGGCCACCCAGCCTTTAATAAATTTAATAATGGGTACCTTGGGTGCTAATGACTCTAGCAATCGAAGCAGCCAAGGGGAAAATCAGGCGGCCGGAGCATAGTACTGACCACACTATTTCCTTAGTGTGCCGTATGGTCATGAATCATATACCTCTATAGTATCTGCTCCTCAGGGCCCTCGTGGCCTGTCACGGGACTGATTTTTTTTTTCTTTTTTATAGAAGGTCGTGCGTCTAACTCTGCTGCGATTATCCAAATAAGGGAAAAGCTGTAAATGATTTTATTGTCGTAGATATGTGAAATTCAATTTTTAATATTTTTAAGGGAGTCTCTTTCTATCTTGATCTTCTACTGCTTTCCAAATTTGGTTACCTGGTCTATCTCCGCATTCAACTAAAAGCATAAAAAAAAACAAAAAAAACAAAACAAAAAAACAAACGTAGTTGACATATTTAGTGGAACGAGACCAATACTTTTCAATTTTTAAACACAATTTTCTCCGTCAATGATAGCCCCATGTGCATGGATACGGTTTTTTGTTAACAATTGTTAAAATTTTAAATATAATCCTCCCGCTCATTAATTTTACAATATGTTTAACCTAAAATAAAATATTCTAAAAATCCCTGATGAGAGAGAAGAAATAATGTTGTTTTTTTAACTTTAATTTCCCTAAAAAAAAAAAAAAAAAAAAAAAAAAAAAAAAAAAAAAAAAAAAAAAAATTCTTTTCTGAGTATCAAAACGAAAAATCTACTTTGTCCCAGCTTTTTCTGAAACACTTATGTTACCTTAAAAGTGGGCCCAAATAATTTGAAATTCCATATTTTTTTTTTTTTATTTTTTATTTTTTTTTTTTTTTTTTTTTTTTTTTTTTTATTTTTTTTTTTTTACGGCGCATCAACAAATCGTGGCTATTAGCGCCGGACATCCAGAGTGCAGCCAGGAATTTTCTCAGCGAGCCCTGAGATGAGAAAATTTCTGGCGCCGGTGGGGATCGAACCCACCATCTCCCGCTTATGAATCTAGCGCGCTAGCCACTAGACCACGGGAGACCCCGGAAATTCCATATTATCAACAAAAAGTGTACTTAGAAGCATATTAACGTAAATCGCAGAGTTCTATGATTTTTTTTAACCCAATTTCACAAAAAAAAAAAAAAAAAAAAAAAAAAAAAAAAAAAAAAAAAAAAAAAAAAAAAAAAAAAAAAAAAAAAAAAAAATGTTCCATATATTTATATATATATATTTGCAGAGCACATGTAGACACACATGCATATATATATATATATATTCATGTGTGTGTGTACAAGGTTCTCAAAAGCTGACGCCAAAAGAGAAAACAATAAAACCCTTGCGGTGCCCCTTTCACAGTTTTCCAACGTAAGACGTAAGTCGTGCTTTGGATTATCCTGTTATTACACCCAATCTTGCCAAGAAACCGCTTGAAATCCAACATATTCTAGGATGTGAGTCGTCAAGAAGTCCTGTAATAGCAGATAATTGCTGCTAATCAGCTGTTGTGAACATTTCCCCAGGTAAAGGTAGCTAGGTGTTAAAAGATTGACTGAAAATTAAGAAATAACTTGTAGTTTGTGCTATTCCCTGGTCTACCAACGTTCATGAATTGCGTTCGACGCCAGACAATGAGTAATTTCGTGGTTTGTTATTACCTAGAACGGCAATTCATGCGCTCAGACCACCGAACTAACTGAACCTCTAAACAGGTAGTTGTTTAGAATTGTAAATAAGGCAGACACTTTTAAGGGGGATAACAAGTAAAAAAAAGTTGTTTTTATTCTAATATTAAATGAGCGTTTTATTCACGCTTCCATTTAGGTAAACAGCTGTACAAGATTATGTTAGCAAGAACCAATGAGATCGCAGAAAACAACAACTGCCCAGATGATCGGTGCTCTCACTCACTCTTACGGTTACACGCAGCGTATTTATTTTCATGTTTGCTGATAATTAAACCCTATAAAAAGTGTTTGCCCTTTTGTAATTATTTATGCTTATTGAAGATGCTGTTTAAATCGCAGTGTGAATAAAACAGTTAATATAATATTAAAAAAAGTAGGTACATTGTGTTTTTTCTATTTACATTTTAACCCCCTTAAAAGCGTCTGCCTTATATATTATTTTTTGTAAAATGCCTTAATTTGCAATTTTTTAGATTAATGATAGCTTCTGAATGGAAGACTATTTTTGAGTAATACTGTTATGTACATTTCCCCTATGTGCAGTACCTGGTTTTCCACGATAAGTCTAGCCAACACATATTTACCTTCTTATCTATCCAAGAGGTACATTATAGCAAAATTTAAATTGGCATAAAAAACTTCATGAAACGAGCGTTACCAGCTCTCCGACTACTACTACACATTGCACACTGTTATCTACCAAATAATAGTTTCCTGTAATTTTAGTTTCAATTGTCTACCTTCTCTTCTACAATTGCATTTGCATGCCCATCTTGCATACGGGGATTTCCTATCTACGAGGAAATAAACGCGGTTCAGACAATATTAGAAATCAAAGAAATGAAAAGATAAATATCTTAGCTTTAAGTTCAGATGATGAAGCTTTGCATCATTTTTGATCTTTAACTTTTACTATTTTTCCTTTCTGCACCTTTACTCCTTGTGACTCAGAATGCGTAAACCATCATTACGTAATCTTATTCCCTCTTGCAACGGTCGTGGGAGGATAAATATATATATATATATATATATATATATATATATATATATATATATATATATATATAGGTAGATAGATAGATACATTTTTCCAGCAATATAACTACATTCGGAAATTGGACCAGTCAAAAAAAAAAAAAAGAAAAAAAAGAAAATTCCAAAGCTAACCCAAACCATAAATAAATACTTGAATGCATTTTACTAATGTATGGCCGCGCTAATAGCCAAATAGTTGATGCGCCGTTAAAAACGAAAAAAAAATAGAAAAGGCCCTTGTTTAAAAAGAGAACACCTTTTTTGTTTATTAGATTTTACGTTTTGACAATTGTTTCAATACATAGTGGTTATTTACGAATTATACAAAAAGTAACATTTATTACTTACAATAACAAGAGTCGTTTCTGAGAATCCTCATAACGATTTCCAGAGTTGTATCGTACATTTTTTAATCATATTAGAGAACCATCAGCCGCGTAATATCTACTATGCATTTGGATTCTGTTTAACTCCTTATCGTTTCTAGTTTATTTGAGATTGTCAACAAAGTCCGGCCGAAGTTCTAAAGGCGTTTGCCTTCTTGAGCCTAATTTAATGCTTGGAAAGCACATCTTCCAAATTATAAATTTATAGGTAAGCTACAATTTAATGTCGTTAAACAAACAACTACACGGTTTATAATGAGCTGATATCAGTAAATGGTCCTAAATTTAGTTCACTGCCCAACCTCTAACAGGCATTAAGCGTGGAAGAGGTCGCGCTTAAGAAAGTTATGATTTATGGACTAAACAAGTCCATTAAAAAAATGAGAAAAAATTGTTCACAGTTTGGAGTGCCTTTAAGAGGACTGGCAGAAAAGATGGCTGCCAACGGAGTGTGCAGCGTGCGTGGACAGGGCAGTCCAAATGGAACAAAACCACTAATGGGACCGGCCGACGTGGAGATACAGCATTGATCACGGACCCCGCTAAGAAGCATGGGAAAACACTGTGTCCTCCCAGACTGGCCGCATTGAAAAATGTCCAAGGATTTAAAGCGAACGTTTTCAGCGTAATTATGGGATTAAGAGAGGATGTAAATTATGACTCATTAGGAAAGTTGATGTGTACTTTGTTGTTGGGCGCGGGAGACCCCAAGAGTTATGGCTTCTGGCTGCCCACCGATTTATCAGGCTTCTATTTGTTCCTGTGTGTTCCCCACCGACCGCCTTTATATCATATCCCTGTCCTGTGAGTGTCTTCATGGACTTCTCAAGTCTAGATACAATTTCAGGAGAGGTTTGTGTATGACTCTAGATTGGATTTGAATTCAATAAAACCCTTCATATATGTCATACAATATTCCATTAAAGACATTGGAAGGAGTCCGACACGTGGCGTGTTTCCTTATAATATCCCTCTTGCGATTGTGAATGAATAAAATCTGGTAATATTTTACATGCAATAGAACGAAAACCCTATAATCAAAATTTAGGCTAGTTTTGTTGGAAATTGATTTGGCTTTCCAATGATCATCAGTCAAAAACAACAATTTCGGAAAATTTCACGAAAAATAGGAAGTACCCCTAACTTCAAATTGCTTTTAGTGCATTAAATGCCTTGAAGACGCTGATCTCATTTTCAACTTGAAATTCACAAAAAAAAAAAAAAAAAAAAAAAAAAAAAAATGTACCTTAATTAAATTAGGATATTTCGTGCACACGCTGACTTATGCGATATTTTAAAACTAAACTATTACACTTTTATTACTGAAATGCAGGTAGTTAGCCGTTTACGCCAGTTAAATTCACCGGTTCCCGTTTATCACCGAAGTTAACCAACGTCGGGCTTAGCCAGTACCTGAATAGGTGACCGATCAAATGCTGTTGGGATTATAATCGGGCGGCAACATATAGATCGCCCTGTGTTAATAGCTCAAATTTTGATAAGCCGTTAAACAAAAGAAAAACATTTGAGGTAAGAAGTCAAGGAATGGTTCGGAATCGGCTAGGAGAAACGTCAGATTTTCAAAAAAATCTATATTTCGAACGTTTCAGCATGTTCTTTGGCAGCCTTCTTCAGCTAAAAAAAATATACACAATTACAAAAGAGAATAATTGTAAACAGTAAGCATCATTTTAGATTATGAGAATAGGTTATATAACATTTATTATGTTCATATAAAGTGAACTTTTCTTCCTTTTTTTTTTTTTTTTTTTTTTTTTTTGAGCAATTGAAAACAGTAGTTTTTACAGAGCTTAGTTAAGAGTAAGTAAAAGAATAAACATTCTTAGTCAATAATAATGGACGTTAAAATTTAAATTTAAGAGAATAAACAGAGGAACCAGGTAAGAAACTGACAAAAATAAGACGAGAAATGACAATATTTTTAACTAATTTTTTAGAAATAGAAACAGTTAAAATTACTTAAATTTTTTTTTATTGTTCTTTTTTGTATGGTTTAATTGCATGAAGAAGACTGCCGAAGTTTTTTAATTATTTGAAATGTTGACGTTTTCTCTATTCGAATCTCAAACATTCCTTTAATTTTTATTACATTTATACGCCAAGGGTTAACAACAATTATTTCTTTCCTCTAGAGTATTTATAAGTTGAGTAGATTGTTCTGGATCCCTGAAAAAGTAAATTTCCAGAAAGCAAAAAGCGAGGTACATAATGAGACGTAAAATTATAGGGCCCTAAGATGAGGACATGAAGGACCATTTTCAGTTATATCTTTTGTAAAATGGCACGGGCCCTTCTTGAATAATTCATGGATTTTGCTTTGAGGGCAGCTGTGTCTCTGCTGAGCACCGTTACACATGATTGCATGCTTGGAGTGCAATTTCACTCCTGTGCCTGCACCGGCTTCCAGCTTCCCTATTATTTCTGCTACCTGATAGGAAATAGCCCAGGGAGTTCGAGGACAAACAGCACGTGGCTGATTTCCGGGTATTCTTCTTGAGGATAATAGCGTAGAACACATACAATGGTGTTGAGAATGACGGTTTGTTGTCAAAACTAATATTTAGTGCACATTTAGTGTTTGGGTCTAACTTCAAACGTCAAATGTACTTACAGATACAAAAACCCGTTCAAACGAGCAAAACTAACAATTTCGACGTTTCAAGTCCTTTTTTCTCCGCTTGACACTGTCTCATCGAATACTACATCAAAACCTTTTCCATAGCGAATTTAGTAAGCTTTCGAAAGGTTCCCTTCAACATATCACGATTTTCAACGGTTTTCAAGATACTTTAGAAAATATACAAAAATACCAAAACTTTTCATGCCTAGTAATGAAATATTTTATTTCTAGTACTTTCTTAATTCCAAATGAAACAAAAATATAACGATCTTGGATTATATGGATATCAAACGTCCGGAACAAGTTTCAACTGAATCAATCGTTTCCGAATACCCACACTGAAAATTAGTTTGGAAAATTATAAGTATCAATTGTTCTTGTAAACGGTAGCAAATATCGCTTTAAAAATGGTTTCATTCGTTTTCCTATGTTAAGAAACCTATAATACGAGTACCTGGAAGCAAATGAACGCGATAACGTAATCGTTCCGATTTTTTTCGCGCGAATTTCCTTCCAAAAACCATTTTCCGGTGGTGGGAATCTGCTGGCTAACGAACTTGACCTTTCAAATTAGACGAAAGATATTTGTACTAAATTTCATCAAAAACGGTCCATTTTTGGAACGGTGGGAGAGGGAACAGACAACTATATATATATATATATATATATATATATGCTTGATGTTATTTTTCGTCGCTGGGATAGTATTTTTAGATGGAACGGCATTTCTCTCCAGCGGTGGTCCTGCTCCTCACTTCTTCCTGGAATATTTCGATGGATTCATCTCCATCTTCTTCAGCCAGGTACTTGTTTCTTCCTCGGTGGTAGCCAAGGGAATGACATTTTTCTCGATCTGGGCTCCTTATCTCCCCTCTAGCCACAGTATCGGCGGACGAATGGTGTTGAAGCTCCCTTGGGAGCTTCAACACCATTCGTCCGCCGATACTGTGGCTAGAGGGGAGATAAGGAGCCCAGATCGAGAAAAATGTCATTCCCTTGGCTACCACCGAGGAAGAAACAAGTACCTGGCTGAAGAAGATGGAGATGAATCCATCGAAATATTCCAGGAAGAAGTGAGGAGCAGGACCACCGCTGGAGAGAAATGCCGTTCCATCTAAAAATATATATATATATATATATACAAATTTTAACCACCGTTATATTCGTGATCTATGGGTTTTGAAACATGAAAATTTCTAGTCGGCACTTCCGGATTGCGTCATAAGGTCAACCTCATAAGCGGGTTTCCTCTCTATGGGAGAGGGAGGAACCGCGCTAAAAATCAACTAATGAGTGTCCCTAGAGGCGTTGCTACTTTTTTTATTTATAGTTTTTTTACGTACGAAATTAATTCGATGTAAAGCAATTTATATGTTTTACACACCGTTGGCTTCGAGTAAACAGACAATTGTATGGAAAATAATTATTTGTATTTATATACGCCGTGTAATATGTTCAAGTCACGACCCGACTAAGGAATTGCTGAAATCAAGATAATTTTTACGATCAAAGTCGTGCGTGAGAGATCGCTTTAGAGGGCGCGTTTCATTTGCCAGTGGTCATTTCATTAAACCTATTACTGTTTAATTATACAATTATGTTGTTGCGAGGTAATCGGTTCGGACGGCTACGTATCGTGTCATCACTTGATATAATGAATGCCGTGTAATCGTTTTATTGCTGTCTTTAATGGTGATTCACTTCTTCGGAATGATTGTTCCCATTCCTTCCCGTCGGAGGAATCCACATATTTTTTTTTTATTTATTTTTTTTTTTGGTTGATAATTGCGACAAACTTCTTCAGGAGAATTTCGGACTCGTCATCCGTAATTGATTGATTATAATAAACGATTGTTCAACGGATGACCAACAGGCCTATGATTTTAGTTATAAATCATTCATCAGCTTGAAAGATAAATAATTACCTGCACCAAATAAGTCGTACGCACAGTTTTATCGTGATTCCTTCCTATCCATGGGGGCGATATGACGTTTACCAGATGGTCATCCAGAAGTACTATCGAGCAATTTAAACGTTTCATAACCTATAGGCCACGAAAAAAAGAACACGATAATATAAATATATTGTACATATATATTATATATATATATATATATATATATATATATATACATGTATATACAGTGGAACAAGGATAATTCGAACTTCGATAAATCGAAATCGTCTTTATTTTACCGATTTTGTTTTTGCCTTGAATTTCTGGTGTACAGTGCAGTTCAGTGAGTTGTTGATTTAAGATGTCGAAGGTTAAAAGTTGTCAGAGAAAATAGTTGCGATTCAAGAAGTTGAAAAAGGAATAAAGAAAAAATCTGAAATTACCAAGGACTTTGGAATCGATCCTAACAGTTTACCAACTTACCTAAAAAATAAAGAAAAAATGTTTACCCATGAAAATGACTTTTATTTTTACTTTTTTGATAAATTATTTATTACTTATGAACGTAATCATCAATTTATGAAATGTTTGTATTTCTTTAAATAAAATGTATGTATTTCCTTGTAAATTAAAAAATGTGAAAATATATATATATAGTTCGATTTTTTAGCCTTTTATTTTCAAAAACTTTTGTAATTCGAATTTTGGATAATTTGAACTTTTTTATCGGTCCCTAGGGGTTCGAATTATCCAAGTTCTACTGTGTATATATATATTCTGTTCTGCTTTACCGTCTACAAACATTTTGCGGCTTTCATTAAACTTGTCAAACAAATAAACCTTTAAAGATCAAGTTTCTCAACCAGCAATTTCCATCGGGATATTAAGGTGAAAAAATCATTATGCTTATGATTTCGAGTTAATAGACTTTCATATACTGTTTTAAAATATTTTTTCCTAAGATAACCGAATGAAACCTTGTTCAAGAGGGCTTATAATAATGATAATATAGAAAAACATAAACGTTTTTGGTTTGGTGAGCATTTATCCAAACTGAGTTCAGAAAACATGGTACAAATTCCTAGAAAACCACCATCGATGGTAATGAAACATATTAGATTTTCCTGATTTGGGTCTATAAGATTTTCTTGCCGCAGGTTTTTGTGACTTTCTTCGTCTTTCTCAAGGTTACATTTGAGAAAGATTACTTCTCAGCTACGTCAATTCTCAGCAGTAACTCCAAAAAAGCTGATGTTTATCAGCCATCATTAATTTTATATTTTATTTTTATCTGAGAGCAAACTTAACTAATGTACTCTCCAAATGTACAGATGTTAAATAAACGTATTACAAAATAAATAAAAAAAATTATATTCAGCCATTACAATAATAATCGGTATTTTACCCACTTCAATTCGTTGACCGCCAGAAAAGTTTCCAGAACTCAGGTGTTTAGAGAGTTGGAGTCAAGCTTCAAATAGCACAACGTCTTATTTATCTGATCAAACTTTTCTTATATAAAGTGGAATATTAATTAATCAGACGACTGTTTAATAATAAATGTCATCTTACGATAAAATTCCTAAGAAACGTATGCTTTTATGTTTATGAACCCGCTTTGTCCAAAGGACTATAAATTTTTATTGTTAGTGGGAAATTTTATTATTTATTTATTTTATTTATTGGTTTGAACAGCTCCGCAGTGATGGTGATCTGCCCTAACATAATTCATAAAAAATAAAAATAAATAAATTTATAAATTATAAACCCAGTATCAGTAAGAATGTTAGAAAATTAACAGAAAAGGCAAGTAAAATGAATAAGAAATAAATTAAAGAAAAAAATAGAATGAAAATATAATAAAATAAATGAATAAAAAAGTCCGTCACGCAGGAGCTGCATAACTAAGCACTTTCCTCAGAATTTGGGTAGTGTAGACTGCTTTCCAGAACAATTTGCTTAAAATATCCTACATAAATAAAATAAAAACATAAATAGTTCTCTTTTAATTTTGTAATGAGTAACTGATCAATTATTAATTTGCTTCCAGAGTTATGTTTACACATGATACCTACTTCACTACGTAATAAATACAAAAAAACTCATATTATCGTATTTTGATCTAACGCAGGAACAGGATACAGTCCCTCTAGTGGTAGAAAGCTCTCCTTGCGGCGGCTTTGTGAACCTACGTCTGGCGGGCTTTTCTATTGAAATATATTACAAAGTAAACCCCCCTTTCCGATTGACCGATTCAGCTCATTTTTACAACACTTCTTTCTCATCAGTTACCCACGAGGTATACCGCGTTTCGTTACAATAGAGCAGAAATTACGACCGGTATGAGTATATTAGTAATTTGGGTCCGGAGAAAACCCCCCTCCTAATGAACCGATTTAGTTTATTTTTACAACACAAATTTACCTGTGGATTACCACTACGAATACCGAGTTTCATCAAAATATACCAAAAATCACGGCTGGTAGTGGCGAATTGGTATTGTGGGTCCGGAGTAAACGCCCCCTCCTAATGAACCGATTTAGATTATTTTTACAACACATATTTACCTGTAGATTACCACTGCGAATACCGAGTTTCGTCGAAATATACCAAACATCACGGCTGGTAGTGGCGAATTGGTATTGCGGGTCCGGAGTAAACCGGACTTGGTTAAAATTATAAGTTATGTGTGGTATTACTATATTTTATTATATGTCGGATAACAGTTGACTGAGGCTTCGAGGAATCTTTAAGTTGTGTCTTTTAAGGCAGTCTGTTAGTAAGTGTTTTACATTTAAAGGTACGTTGCATGCCTCACATAGTGGTTTGTCTTGTCTTGTGAAGAGGTACGAATGGGTGAGTCGTGTATGTCCGATCCTAAGTCGTGTTAGTATTACTTCACGATCACGAAATTTTATTAGAAACATTACCTAGCCAGGGTGAGATTTGAAACCAGACTAGAAAAATGTCACTAGCAGGAGAGGAGGAGGAAAGGTCTTAGTACCATACCTTGCGAGATGCCAGAGAAACTACTTCTGAGATTCTATAAGTAAGAACAGCAGGTGTAGCGGAGAGTGGCGTGCTAGGCCACACAGAAGCCCGGCGATTACCATAGAAACCATCCTTGAGGCAGTCACATGACTATAATGGATGAGCATGTCGTGCAGTCACCATGAGGGGACTATTCCTTCTAGACCATCCTTAAACCCTTTTGTGAGTGGAAATGAATGAAAACCACAACCTTTGTCCCGCTAGGCGACTAATTCAAGCACTTACCCTCCTTCTACATAATGCCAAGCCCGATGGGTGTTTAGTTTGTATACCTGCTTCGAATCCTCAGCCCTATCACTCCTTCACTATTAACTCCATTTATCTGCCCCTATAATTCCACTATAACTCCTATTTTGCCTTTTTCCAGTCCGGCTTTTTGTTCGGCTTCTCTTATTCCACTTTTTTATTCCTATTTTTTTCCTTTAATGTCCTCGAGGGTCCCAAAAGGTAATTTAACATCATTGTTAACACATGTACTCGGACATGTAAGTATGTCAATTTGCTTTGATTTCATTGAAAGAGGCTAATGGTCTATTACATTATAGCTCGAGTCAATTATGTCTTTAAATTACCATTTAATATTTTTTCGGCCCGGTACTTCAATTCTCACATTAAGAGTAATTGAAGGGCACTTACTATTGTCCCTTTTTGTGACAATTATCCAAAGGGGTAAATACAGCTCTCGATAATATCCAACTTACAATAAATAAACGCCTAATTCTTTATGCGTTTACATCTTTACACTTACTTACAATATTTCAAATCATTGTTTTTTGACATTCAATTACATATTAAATTACCAATATGTTCAGGGTCAATCATAATAGGTGAATACACAAAATATATTCATTACTATATTCACTTTGTTCATCTCCAGGGTCAATGAATATTTTTTGAGATCTTTTAGATTGGATGGCTGTGAAATTATATAAGTACATAAATGTACATGTCTAATGATATATGTATGTCACTACCGGTATTAACTTGTTGCTTGAGCGCTGGTGCTTGACATTGTTATATGACTCAATTTGGTAATTTATTTTGTGTGTGTGTTTAAAGGCATATCAACACTTAGGCTATTTCCGCCGGGCTATCTATAGGTTGCCACCCTTTTATAATGCCAGCAGCACGTGATCGGTCACCCATTCACGCTCGACGTTGCTAAACATCGGTGATCAGCGGGAATCGGTGCACTCAACCTGGTTATGGTCGATGGCTCAATTTGGTACTACTTATTATTATTGTTATATAGGGGTTGTTCTCCTCGGTTTTCTGAAATCAAATATTTCGGGGACTATTACCAACCGAAAGAAGACGGGTGTAGGTTCAAGAATTTCCTATTCTCGCAGTATCGAGCAGTATCGCTTGTTGGGCGTCTTTATTTAAGTAACTTGTCACTGTAACCGTGGTCTTTGGGATGAGTCCGTTCGTCCGATAATATCACGAAAATAAACACAATATTACTTTTATTTATTTGATGTTTTTCACTCTTGAATTGCAATTACATTATGAATTTGACAGATAATCTTAGTTCTGAGTATACCGTTAGAAAGCTGATTAAATTATAAAACTTTTGTGAGATCCTGCCTTCTGCAGGAGTTTTTTGGAAAGAGTAATGATATTCGAAACGTCGCCAGCCAGAAGCTTTTATTAGTTTCTACTTTTTGAATTTATGTTACGGTTTGAATGAGTTAATCGTGAACATTAAATGGGCATTAGCCTTAAAGCAAAGTTAATGCAGATTTCAAAAATGTAAAAAAAAATACGTTGAAAACAAATGTGTACAAGCACATTGGGTAGTGCAGACTGCTTTCCAGAACAATTTGCTTAAAATATCCTACATAAATAAAATAAAAACATGAATAGTTCTCTTTTAACTTTGTAATGAGTAACTGATCAATTATTAATTTGCTTCCAGAGTTATGTTTACACATGGTACCTACTTCACTACGTAATAAATACAAAAAAACTCATATTACCGTATTTTGATCTAACGCAAGAACAGGATACAGTCCCTCTAGTGGTAGAAAGCGCTCCTTGCGACGGCCTTGTGAACCTAAGTCTGGCGGGCTTTTCTAATGAAAAATATAACAAATTAAACCCCCGCTTTCCGATTGACCGATTCAGCTCATTTCTACAACACTTCTTTCTCATGAGTTAACCACGACGGATCCCGCGTTTTGTTACAATACAGCAGAAATTACGACCGGTATGAGTATATTAGTAATTTGGGTCCGGAGTAACCCCCCCCCCCTCCTAATGAACCGATTTAGTTTATTTTTACAACACATATTTACCTGTAGATTACCACTACGAATAACGAGTTTCGTCGGAATATACCAAAAATCACGGCTGGTAGTGGCGAATTGGTATTGTGGGTCCGGAGTAAGCCCCCCCTCCTTATAAACCAATTTAGTTCATTTTTATATCTCACTTTTCTCTATATATTACCACTACGAATACCAAATTTCGTTGGTAGACCAAACACGGTCAAATTAGTGTTTTGGGTTTGGGGTAAACCCCCCCCCCCTTCCGGAGGACCGGTTTTGGTGGTTAACGAACTCGTTCAATCGTTTGCTAATTGAATGCTATATAGCAAGTTTCGTGACGAAAAAACAAAAACTCTGGCCGCTATCGTGTTAACAGACATATATATATATAAATATAATTTTAACGGGGGTCATTTTTGGTGTCTACTAGGTAGAATCGGTAAAGATTTGAAGAAATTTTTCAAAAATTCCGTTATGAGTGCAACCTCAATAGCTACTTTCCTTCGGAGGAAAGTGCTAAAACACGGGTTTTTATAATGAACCTTCAGAACGGAATGAGATAGAAATGTGTGGTTGGTGGTGTTGAACTACATATTTTGTCTAGTTGCAGCCCCTGGAGTATTGCCATTAACTTGCGAAAATAATATAATAATTATAATATTTTTTTTTTTTTTTATTTTAGTCGGAATGTGCTCCGTTTAAGCTTATTTTGTAGGACGGACTTTTGTTTACATTCGTGGTTGCTTTACAACTTTCAAATCGCTGAACTGTATTTAGACCTTAAATGTATAAAACCTGTTATTTCCATAGCCGCTACTTTTCAATAATGCTGGCCTACCCCCGTTTTCAGAAACGTGACCAGTCCAAAGGAAGCCAATCCTGGACCAGTAGAAAATTAACCACTAAGAATCAAAAGTTCTTGCACGCATAGACTTATTCTATTTTAAGTAATTCCTCCAATATAGAAAATTTAATTTTTCTTACAATACTTCACTGCCTTGCGAATATATTTCTCCTAAATCTTCTCAGGCCAAATATTATTATTTTTTTTTATTTTTAATTGATAACTCCACTTTTAATAGCCTTCACTCCTTTTACGAAATTTCGTTTTACAACATGATCTTATTTATCACACTACAATCTAATGAATTTCTGAAGAAAAACGTTGTCCGTTCCTTAAAGTTCTACTGTCATGTTTACGTTAATGGTCTGCTTCAATACTTCAAAAATTAAACATTTTTAGTAAATAATGTCCAAATCGCAGGAACTACGTCATCTTAACGCGTTTCCAATGTAATTCCAAATGCCATTTGGAAGGCTTGAATCAGAAACAGTTAATATTTTTCTATGATGCTTCATGAATAATCTTATCACATACATCAATGACATCTTGTAGAAACGCTAGTTTATAGGCGCCACAATGCCTAAAACAGGAAACTTACATTTTTACTGAAATAATCATTTTACAGCAATTAAAAATAAAATAACAACCCACAAACATCTGAGGGAAACTTAGATAAACAGACGACCAAAAGTTTCAAAATTTAAGCTCAGGTTTCTCTGAGTGAGGTTGCTCTGTTGAAAATTGGTTAAGAATAGTTTTGTTAGACATCTAGTTAGCTTTGAATGAATTTGCAGCCAGTCAATTTAATTATGTCGATAGAATTTAATCCCCGGAGCTCCATAAAACGATAATTATTTACTGGAATTTAATTTACAATGTATTAAATACACATACAAGGCAATCATGTACATATAATTCAATAGAGACAACACTAAAGCAACCAATATGACAAAACAGTCAACACTTTGTACACGGAGAAAAAAAAAACAGGCTGCTCGCATCTACTTTCAGGCTGCCCGCATCTACTTTCAGGCTGCCCGCAGCCTGAAAACTGTGACTCAGTGCCAGTATTTTGAAATAGGACATTTTAGTTTAAAATATGATTCCACATATTTTAGCCTAAAATAGGATTCCACTAGTTAGAGTGCCCGCATTTTATAATAGAGTGCTGGAATGCTAATTCTGCATCCTATAGTAGAGTTCTCACACCCAAAGCTAGCATCCAACAATAGAGTGCCCAGCACTCTACTTTCAAGTGCGTACCCCTAGACTTTAGATTGCTGGCACTCTGTTACTGGCTTCTAGCAGCCTACCCATATAGGCTGCGAGCATCCTGATGTTTGCTTCCTGTATCCTACCCCTATAGGCTGCTAGCATCCTATATGGATGGGTTACATTGACCCCATCCATATAGGATGCTAGCAGCCTACAGACAGATGACTTTATTATGTGGATAAAAAAGAACAAAGGTAAATTCAGAGTAATAATAATGAGACTTTATTTGGGTGTAATTTACATATACACTTCTTAACAAGTAGATATTTACAAGTAGGTAAGAGGTATACACTTTTTAACAAATATAGATATTTACAAGTATTAGGTATTAGGTACAATGTACTTATGAACAATATTGAACAAGTAGGTCTAGAAATAAAATATTTTTTTTTGTTTTCATGACACTTATAGCCGCATTCATAAAGCCGAAGACAGTTGATTTCAGCATCTGTTCAAACAGAAACAAAAAGAAATTTTTATTAATAATAAAAGAAAAGTTGTTGTTGTTGTGTTTTATATAATTAAAAAGAAACATATATAGGCATTTTTTCTAGTTTAAAATGTCGCAGTAAATTCAAAGCTGCCAGGGAATTACAAAATAAATATAAAATAAGGTTTTTTTCTATGGATATGATCATAAATGAAGGAACTCTAGACACAGAATGGAAACCAAAATAAAAGTCTACTAATATAATTTTGAACTAATATTCTAGCCGTATTCTAGTAACGTATAAAAAAAGACTTCCATCAGTTCTCAGCTTACCAGGCTTATTGAACTCCATCTTCAGTTGGTTCTATACCCGCTGCTCCATGTTATATTAAGGGAATATATTCTTGAAAAACAAACACAACTTTCTTCATTCTATTGTATATAACCTCTGTTTTTAAATTTAATAATAAAAACAAGAGCCTGAACTCTGTTCTGGCGGTACAGTCTGCATCCAGGCATACAGGCTCTTGTTTTTATTATTAAATTGGAAGCATTTATTATTAATGGAGCTGCGGGTGTAGAACCAACTGAAGATGGAGTTCAATAAGCCTGGTAAGCTCAGAACTGATGGAAGTCTTTTTTCCTTCATTTATGATCATATCCATAGAAAAAAACCTTATTTTATATTTATTTTGTAATTCCCTGGTAGCTTTGAATTTACTGCGACATTTTAAACTAGAAAAAATGCCTATTTATGTTTCTTTTTAATTATATAAAACACAACAACAACATTTCTTTTGTTATTAATAAAAATTTATTTTTGTTTCTGTTTGAACATAAGCTGAAATCAACTGTCTTCGGCTTTATGAATGCGGCTATAAGTGTCATGAAAACAAAAAAAATATTTTATTTCTAGACCTACTTGTTCAATATTGTTCATAAGTACATTGTACCTAATACCTAATACTTGTAAATATCTATATTTGTTAAAAAGTGTATACCTCTTACCTACTTGTAAATATCTACTTGTTAAGAAGTGTATATGTAAATTACACCCAAATAAAGTCTCATTATTATTACTCTGAATTTACCTTTGTTATTATCCACATAATAAAGTCATCACTCTGTAGGCTGCTAGCATTCCAGCACCCTATTATAAAGTGCGGGCACTCTAACTAGTGGAATCCTATTTTAGGTTGAAATATGTGGAATCCTATTTTAGACTAAAATGTCCTATTTCAAAATACTGGCACTGAGTCACAGTTTTCAGGCTGCCGGCAGGCTGTTTTTTTTCTCAGTGTACGCGATAGAGTGATGGACAATTCAAAAAATTCAGTTGGATGCCAATAATAGAAAATGTTCAATTTACTTAAACCCATTCTTCCTTTTCTCAAATATTTGATTTTGGGCATGAGATTCTACTTGCAGCAAATAGAGACGTTGGATATCTAAATTTTTGAGAGGTTTAACGTTTTATATATAAGGTTAACCGATTATAGTTTGTATAACTTCATAACAATTAATAACATTTGAGGTGCTGGTTTTATGACTTCCATGAAAAAGTTGACATCGTAATAAATGCTAACAAGTCACTTGTTATTGGATATTCCGAAGAGGATGGTCTTAAGAAATAGGGTTGCACAATAATATGTGAACAGAATAGGGGGAAGATAGTATGCTTGAGGGACCCCAGGCTGCACTCAGCTTGACATACGACCGCTCCTGTGTTCAAACATTAACACCGCCCTCCTATAGCTGGCGCTCTATATCTTAGGTTCGCACTTAACCGGCTCCACAGAACGCTATATCTTTATATATCCCTCTTTCTTACTAATACAAAGCTCTCTTGTTTCTGTTCATTCTTGCCGGTCAGCTTTTCTTCATAATTCAATACTGACATGTGGAAAGTAACACAGGCCGTTTCACTCGTAACCAAGAACGTCAGGACGTGTAACTTAATCCAAGAACCATATTCTCCGAAAATGACAAAGATCTTGGTTGACACGTCAGAACACACAGAGAGAAAGTAAAAGCATAATATGTAAATGGCCTTCAAGCAAGTGAAATAAAATAACAGGAAAACCTGTTTTTTGTCGCCTAAGAATAGATCATTCGCGCCTTATGTCGAAACTAGTCATACCTATTTGCCAATACTGCAACGCAAACTTGACTATATAACACTTAATAACTAAATGCAGACTGAACCAAAACTTTGACATTCCCGGAACTCGACTGACTTACACAGAGAGGCGAGTTAATATATATAAAACATGTTACAATTTTTTAAATAAATCAGGCTAAATAACATTTTCTATATACAACAATACATACAAACACAATATATACAACATAGTTATGAATAAACTTGATAGAAAAAAGTTTAATAAAATCAATTTTATCTTTATGATTTGGCTGTTCGTTTCTTCTACCCAACGTAGTATCTTTTAGATTTATATTTCAATTTGTTTGTATTTTACTAATCTATAATAAACAACAATTTATCAACAAATGGAACCATTTCATCTAGATGCAATATTTTTCATTTATTCAATAAATTATTTGCCGTGGATAATTATTTGAAAATTGTACAGTTTATTATCCGTTGAGAGGCCAAACCTCTCACGAAATAACTTCTTATACATATTCATTTTCTTTGTAGGCTATTTAAAAAAAATATTAGCGTAATTAGCAAAGATGGAAGTCGACCATTACTAATTTGCAAAAAAAAAAAAAAAAAAAATGTATTCTTATCTGGAAAATTCATGACTGGAACACAGATTTCCCTAATTAAGGAATTAATTAATTTTTGGAGACCGATGAAATTGAAATATTTTTTTATTGAATATCTAGCAAAATATCGGGTCTATGTTTGAGTATATATCTGGAAAATGTAATTAGTATATTTATTATCTCCTTCATATGTTTTAGGATTCCCTTAATTAGATAACAACAGTTACACGCAAAACGACTATATTAAGTTTCTATGATACGCAAGGGAGATATAGGTAAAAGTAAACCGAATTTCCCTGCACCTTTTGTTTCTTTTAATATTTTTTGTCCCATGTTTACCGCGGGAGGAAACCCGCTTATGAGGTTGAAAATGGTCCGATTTTTATGAAATTCGGTACAAAAACCTTTTGTCTCATTTCAAATGTCGAATTCGTTAACCAGCAGAATCTGTCCACCGGAACATGGTTTTTAAAGCGAAATTCTTGCATAAAAATATCCTAACGCTTACGTTTTCCAGTTAATATGCTTGCAGGTACTCTTATTAGGTTCTGTAACGTAGGAATGAAACCATGTTGATGCTGATATCTGTAACAGTGTTTCAGAAACTGTGAATAAAAATAGGTTTTCAAACTTTCTATTTTCTATTCGGGTATTTAGAATGGTTGGATTCAGTTGTAATATTTTTTTACATTTTTCGAATCATTGCTAACTACAATATTTAAATTTTTGTTACATTTAGAGTTAAGGAAGTATTCGAAAAAATATATTTAATTAATCGACATGAAACGATTTGAGATCATCGTATATTTTCCTAATTATCTCGGTTAGAAAATCGTGTTGAGTGGATAGTGATCATTCGGAACCTTCTCTACAAAAAAAGGTTCCGCGGCAAATTTCGATGGGGGATTTCAATAGGAGAAAAAGTGATATAAGTGTTAGTTTTTTTCTTTTCAACTCAATTTTTAATTTTCTTGTTTTAGTTTTAAATTGCATTTATCATTAAAATGAGTATTTTAGTAAAACAAGGTATGAAAATGAGAAACGTATTGGTAATACTGTTTTCCTAGGGAGAACGTTTAGAAGGTGAGGGGAGTCATTTACGCTTAGGATACTTTTCACCACCAAAAGAATTAATAAAGGCGGAAAAAAAATCTAAATAAAAAACTACTATACAAACTGTCTTTTTCTTTTCTATAGTTCATATAAAAATATATATTTTGAATAATTATGTTGTACATTAAAGATGTAATTTGCCTCTTTACGTGTTATGAAAACAAAGCAACACTATGCAATTTATATTGGAATGAAAATAGCACACAAAAACGAATTTCACGAAATACAATAGCGATAATTTTCTGGAATACGTACCACTGGTATGGTGGGGAAAGGTTGAGAAACGCTAATACAGATAATCTAAAACGTGCAAGATATAATGATACCAGCTCCTCATGAAGGACCCTGAAGTAATCTAATTCTTGACACAAACAATTAAAGTGGGTAAAGGCAATTTATGCGAAAGTCAATTATACACTCATTGTGGTATTTTATAATTGGAAAATAAAACCCATAGAGGAACCCCCCTTTCCCTTGTCCCGGACTGGGGTTGCGATAATCTAAAACCTTAATAACAATAATAAAGTTTTAGCCGGTGATCTCGTGATAAGAGGCCTGCCGGCACCGAAAATGCTGCTTACGTGTCCCATTATCCGACTCGGACACAAACTACCGAAGAGAGAACCATCCCGAGAGAACACTGGTGGCAAGGTATAATTTTACCCACCGGTCTTAAGCCTTGTGCAATCCCCGCCGTTCGTGCGTTGTCTCTCAGAAGGGGGAACTACCCTCATTATATTGACACTGCAATTTGTTGCTAGGATCTGGTCCTTCCACCCTACCGGATCAGGCCACGATCCTCAGATTACGGCGATTAACCCGAGACACACACCGCAGCATTAAAGATGGACGTTCTTCAAGAAAGAGGAAAGAGAGAAAAAAGAAGGAGTAATAGACTCGAGAGAATTAGCTTAATTGATTTTCATATAAGGATAGAGAAGACGAAGACCCAGCGGCCATCATTTCGCTGCGTCAATTGGCACTAATAGCACGTACTAGCTCCCAACATTTCCTTGATTAGACCTCGAATCTTGAGAACGCTTTTCGAGATTATCCTAAAGCGAAGCAAGGATACGCCTACATCATTTATCGGCATGCATCAGATACGAGACACTATAAGACCCCCAACTTGGAAACCAAATTTACATTCTTCGCGAATAGAAACAAAAACTAGATAATATCTAGTTTATATTATAAACGTGTCAACAGCAGTGTTGTAGGAGAGCTTCTGATGGTAGAAAATTGATTAACTTCAAGCAGGAACTACTGCACTATAAGAAAATCGTTGGGCATCGGATCTTCAATTGAAGAAATTCTTGGCGATAAAGAAGAGAACATAAAAAAACTTTTCAAATTTTTAAGAAGAACCGACTTTTATTCAAAATTTAAAGGGCTCAGTGGTAAAGGTGTCTAACCCACAATTAGAAATAGCTGAGAAAATTGGATTTAATGCTAGGAAGAATCTGAAAGAAAATAGTGTTGTTGACAAAAATTATTTCAATTGGACCAATTAAAATCATATTTGTCACCAACACTAATTTTTTCAGTTTCTTCCTAACTTTAAACCCGATTTTTTCAGTAATTTCTAATTGTGGGTTAGTGACCTTTGGCACTGAGCCCTTCTATTATAACTTATATTTTTTTTTCTTTTATTATTTTTTAATCTAACATTCATTAAAATTATTATCATATATGAAGGGGTCGGGGCAAAATAGTGCCAAGCAACATTTGTAATAATACTTAACTGTAGCTGTTATATGTTGGATATTATATGGGACTATCTGTATATGATGCAAATGCTAGTAAAATATGACTACAAGCTCTGTATGCTACTTAATTGTTGGCCCTAACCATTTCAACTGATAGTCTCACATAATATTCAACATATAGCAGCTACAGTTAAGTTTTGTTAAAAATGTTGCTTGGCGCTATTTTGCCCCGACTCCTTCATATATTCTTTATTATCCATATATTTGATTATTTTTGAGTTATTCATTATAATTATTATTCTAAATTAATAATATTTTGTTATTTTCATAATTGCTAATATTATTTATTCTATAATCATTTTACTTTAATCATCCTTAATTTTAATCTGTTCATTATTATTTAATTATCAACTATTTCTTATTTTACCTTTAATTGACAACTGCTAATTAAATCCAAAAGGATTAAGGCAAAATGAAATAAATAAAAGTAAAATAAACATGTCAATAGTTTATTATTATTTAAATTTTAACGTCCATTTATTATTAACTAGGAATTTTAGGACGGGTTATCTATAGGTTACCACCCTTTTCTAGCCAGGATAGGGCTGATGCCTTTTCTTTTTTCTAAAGAAAAGCCACCACCCCTAGTGGGAATCGAACCCACGACCTTTGGCTCAGAGTGTTAAGTGCTCACGCCTTAACCCTCACGGCCATCGGGTCTCCGATAGTTTATAGTGTTTAAACTCTCTTTGGTGGAAGGTCAATAAATACAGACTTACAAAAGTCAATTATTGTATTAAGTTCAGCTCTAGATATTTTACGCCTCTTTAGGTGCCTTTTCAGAAGCCAAAATACTCATTCCACTACCATAGCCAGTTGAAATAGGCGGAAAGGTTCAAATCCGTATGCGCAAATTTTTGAGGGAAATATTCTCGAAGGGTCCACCATTTGCATACTCCTATTTCAATCAGGCGGCCGGAGCATAGTACTGACCACACTGTCTCCCCAGTGTGCCAAATGGTAATGAATTAGATACCTCTATAGTATCTGCCCCACAGGGCCCTCGTGGCCTGTTACGGGACTGATGTTTTTTTTTTTATTATTATTTCAAGGAACAACACGATATGAGAAACATTATAAAAACTGATTATGTCTTGTTTAAGACTAGGGAAGCCTTTGAGAGGATTGGCTAATTATTGATAATTATCAATGCTTAGCCAAAGCTAAGACTAAAAACGTTTTATACCTCCTAGTGATATCGTTATAAAAGAGAGACGTTTTACCGCCAAGTTCTTGCACGACGAATATAGGCCACACCCTTTTCCCTCCAACTAAACCATCTATTTGATCAAGCTAGCTTAAATTGTTTTTAGCCTTAGCTTTGGCTAAATATTGATAAATATTAAGCTCTATCTCACTTGCCAGATCTCTCAAAGCCTTCTCTGGCCCTTAACGAGAAATAATCAGTTTTTATTGAGTCTAAAGTAGTGTGCTCTTCATTGTAATAGAAATGCAAATGGCAATAATACAACATTATTGTACTACATATGGCTGTGAGTTGTCAACATGTTCTCACAATTGTCACTGTTGGCCGTTGCGCTTGGAGGAGCGCTCTTCAAGAAACATATCATTCTCAAACCATTATTGTTGTATTATACATCTTGCATCTTAGAATACTGCTGATATCCTTAAATGTAAGCCGAAAATATAGCCGTTAGAAGGACATTCTTATTGTGATAGGGGGCGGGTATATCAGGTAATGGATTGTGTTTATCAGGTAATGGATTGAGTATATCAGGTAATGGATTGTGTATATTTTCAAAATACTTCTCAATTACTAATTTCGTATGTTCTTAGCTATTTGAGACTATTCAACGGCGAAAAAGAAATGCGTTTGTTAAAGGAAAAAGAATGAGTTAATCAGAAGAGAAGGATTTCAGGTACACTCATATTTAATCTCTCGATTTTTAGAACGTCGAACTCAAACATTCTTCATGTATAGAAATGAAAAAATTACGAATACCAAATTTATGTATTTAAAGTTATGTATATTTTAACAAATAGCATTTTGGCACGTATTAGAAATAAGAGGAATGCAGATTTCAAGAAATGTTTCAAAATGTTAATGATGGGTACAGCATTAATTTTTTTTTTTTTTTTTTTTTATCGGCGCATCAACTATTTGGCTATTAGCGCCGGTACAGCATTAATATCTAAGAAGTTGGAATTTTTATTGTTATTTACGGTAAAATGGCATTTCATATTTTAGTAATTTTAGCACGAGGATAATTTTATCTGCTGTTGCTTGAGATACATAAACTTTTTGCTCGTCTCTAGCCAATATTTAATTAAATTATTTGTTCTGTTTTTACCGTGTATCAAATACCAAATAGGATCCAGATCTGAGATAAAAGAAAACATTAGAATCTAGGGAAATAAAAAAATAAAAACAGGGCGAAGGGTGGTAGCCAGGTGTTATGCAAGATAGTATCAGGAAGTTCTTGTAGGGGCTGGGAGGCACTTCATTTCTCCCTCTTGTCTGTTTCCGGGGGCGATGAATTTCTAGTAGGCATTCTTCTAGAAGGCCCAAGCCTCCAGACCCGAGGTTCATCGAGGTTGTAAAACACCTCCCGGATGAAGCCATCCCAGGATCTTGGTGAGGCCTAAGAAAGAAGAGACCGTCCATACAACCAAGCATTGAGTTTATAACCCCAGTACAAGTTGTAGTCATACGTTTCCACAGTCTAACAAAAAGGCTTTTTCGCCCAAGTGGGTTTCTGTAAACTCAAGTTTCTTCCACCTTCCCCCTAGGAATATTAAAAGAAAAAGCATTGCAAGATTTTTTCATGGTACTCTTATAAAAACGCAAAGGAAGAAGTAAATAAAACATGGCACATAGACGAGCTTATTTAATGAAATATTTTGCCACATTCAATTAATAAGGACAATAGACGCCAATATATATATATATATATATATATATATATATATATATATATATATATATATATATACAATTAATGGTACAAAACTTTGAATGGAGCCAATCATTATAAGCACTTTTTACACTTTGATCCATTAGTGAAAGGACTGATCACTAACGGCCAAGATTAAAACTTAATAGACAAAATGTAGCATAACAAGGCCCCGCAAAGAGGTTTTTCTTTTCAGCAAGAACTAAAGTCTTGAAAAACTTGTCAAATGTTTATTTCCTAGAAACGATACTCAGATGTGAATTCATTACGCACTGTGACAAGTTGCTAATTACGCTACGCGTTTCATGAATTGTTTTATTTGCTTTATCCTCGAGATCCCATCAGTCTCCCACTTATCGCACTTTTACCATGAGTTGAATTAGCTATCCCTTGATTATCCTCGTCAATACTTCCTCGGCTCATACATTATCAAATTATTCAAACACGAAGACGTTTTTACATCTTTTAAATTCTTAAATTGAATTCCTCTGTTCCCTTCTGTTACACCCGTTCTCGTCCTTCCGATCTTTATATCGCTTACCTACTGATGTATTCGCTATTCCTTAACTTTTCTTGTCCGCCAAGGTATCATTCTAGAACTCTTTAAATCCCAACTCTTCCATCACTTTTTAGTCCTGCAAGTCGCACTTATGTCATTTATTTCTGCTTGATGGGGACATTCCCTCCTGGGTAGGCAGGAGCCTGAAGACCTTGGCGTAACCGAAAGGTATGTGCTACAATGCCGTTAATGATTTTTTTTGCTACATGTGTTTCTATGGCAACAATGCATTGGACTAAAGTCCTCTTAACATAGAAATGTGTAGTGACCGTCAGAGACAACGAATCCATCACTAACTCATATTTGGAAAAAAAATGGACTGAAGCTCTTTTTGCATGGATCGATTCATATGGAAGGAGCTCTAACCCCAGAGAATAGCAGGTGGTTCCCCGACCAGATTCTATCCAGCCTTATTTTGGAGCCCCGTTCCATCTAGTCGAATTGTTAATCTCTTGCGTCTACCGTAACCTCCGAGGCTATTCTTTCCTCCCTATCGGTATCCACTTAGGGAAGTGGGAGTGTTTATATTTGATGGCGGTACTGGCTGACTAGCTATCCTCGTCTAGAAATTAGAGCCCAACGCCAGCTCGGATTAAGGGATCCTATTGGAGACTGGAGTAATGGCCGACTCTTGCTAGGTCCTATCTACCACTGTTGATCACCAACCCCAAGGTCTGATTAATAAAGAAATACACCTCCTTTCCCCCCCCCCCCCTCTGTTCAAGACTCTCTCCTTCATTCTCTTTTATTAGAACCCTTAATTCAATTTGTCACTTTTTGTTAAGATTTAATCCCGCCGCTTACCTCTTCCCCTCTGCCCTGATCTCCCCTCCTACTTCCTTTAATCTCCAGCAGCGATTGGGATAGGGAGAAGAACCTGCACTCGGATTTAAGTACAATCATTACTTCTAATAATACAAGTGTACAAAAAGGAGAGGGTTTTCAGGATTCTAAGAGTTTACTTACTAAATGAAATCCCAAATCTCAAGTTACTTAATTTCAAGTATTTAAATATACTTTCAATTTTTTTACTTTGTTATTAGATAGAAATTGAGTGGCTTTTTACATCGTTGATAATGACTAGGGAACGGATGTTATTGTATTTACGTATTTTTTCCTGATTCTTAAATCGAAATTTTTGATGGAATTCGGCACGTTTTAAGTGATTTTAAAGCATTGAAACGGGTTTTTATTTTACATATTTTTACATATTTTGTCAAAAATCCATACTTTTACATATTTTACCATAAATACATATTTTTGCTACATATTTTGATATTCTTTTATTTTGTAATTGAAAAAATAAATGGGAAACCGAGAAAGGATGCTTTACCCATTTAATCTAGATAACTGTGTCTTTTCTAATTGCAAGAAGTAAAGGTGGCTGGCAGCGATGCTTCCCCGGAGCTAATGGACTTGGAGCAGATGCGTTTTAAAGAAATATATAACAATTTATTGTTTAAAAATTATATTACTCCCTTAATCTACTCTCTAAAACAAATGAACTAGCGAAAGAATCATGCCGATATTAATTTCTAAACTCGAGATATAAAATAATGAATGTTCAACCTACAAGTATTTTATTTTATTTCTTAGCTCCTAAGGCGTATTGGACGAAACACCAGAAAAAAATGGGCCTGATCGATGACCCCACCACCATATACTCCCCTTACAAGATCAAAACGGCGACATTTCACGTTTGACAATTTAAAAATTCATGTTGTTGCAAACTATTTTCCAAACTAATGTTCATCTGTAGAAATTTTCAACTTTTTATTCACCCTTTTAAAATGAGTCCCTAATTTTTATTTATGCTTTATTTTTCAATAAGTTATAGAGTTTTAGTAATTTTTTTTTCTTTCCATTTATGATAAACATTTATAATAAAGTTCGTACTAACCTTTATTTTATAATATGCCACTTAAACACGCTACAACTGGGAACTCAGCAAATCGGCTTCCTTTGTTACTGGCCCTAAAAAGTGACCATCCACAGAGCCGATTTTTAACTTTACTTAACAATAACGCATGTTCGTAAATTAAACGAAACCAACACTACTCATGATAAATACATCGATACAATATCAATAATACTCATGATAAATAAATCGATACAATATCAATAAACATATCAATAGGTACTCTTGGAGGATTACCTGTGTATTTAACTGTGAAAACCTTCCTTATAAGAGGATACAAGGGGCAGATAAAGAATTAGAGTTCTAGAGTTTCTAGTTCTTGTAGTTCACACGCAGAACATAGCTTGTTTGTATCGATGGTGAATTTGAGTTCTAGGGTTTCTGTGATAGTTCTTGTAGTTCACACGCAGAACATAGCTTGTTTGTATCGATGGTGAATTTGAGTTCTAGGGTTTCTGTGATAGTTCTTGTAGTTCACACGCAGAACATAGCTTGTTTGTATCGATGGTGAATTTGAGTTCTAGGGTTTCTATGATAGTTCTTGTAGTTCGCACGCAGAACATAGCGTGTTTGTATCGATGGTGAATTTGAGTTCTAGGGTTTCTGTGATAGTTCTTGTAGTTCACACGCAGAACATAGCTTGTTTGTATCGATGGTGAATTTGAGTTCTAGGGTTTCTGTGATAGTTCTTGTAGTTCGCACGCAGAACATAGCGTGTTTGTATCGAAGGTGAATTTGAGTTCTAGGGTTTCTGTGATAGTTCTTGTAGTTCGCAAGCAGAACATAGCGTGTTTGTATCGATGGTGAATTTGAGTTTTAGGGTTTCTATGATAGTTCTTGTAGTTCGCAAGCAGAACATAGCGTGTTTGTATCGATGGTGAATTTGAGTTCTAGGGTTTCTATGATAGTTCTTGTAGTTCGCAAGCAGAACAGAGTGTGTTTGTATCAAAGGTGTATTTGTTTTTATTGTAGAGAATTATCATCTTGTCTGAGCTGAGCCTTAATTGAGCTAATGTTTTTATTTTATTAAATGGAATATTATAATGAAGATAATGGTGCTCCCGTTATGTGAGTAGATTTTATGTTATTATACAATCAATTGAATGAGCTATTGTTTTTGCGATTTATATAATATTCTAATAAGGTATTATGAAATTTGCCGATTAGTTTGCCGAATAATTTTCTGACTAGGTATTGGTTTTGCTCGACCCGGTGATGTTTTCTACACTAATATAAATGACTTAACACGATTTCCAACCGTTATCGAGATATTTAAGAAAAAATAACAATACCCCAAAACTTTTCATACAAATTTGAGCTCTGTTGTTTTCGTGACCTCTATGATCTGAAACGTGTACATTTAAACGTTAACTACAAAAGTTCGACGTAATAAGCGGGTTTCCTCTGTATAGTGATTGAGGAAACACTATAGTAGATTACTCATGAAGACTGCCTTTCCTATATACTTTATTTCACCAAAATGGTAACAGTTTTCCTTCGTCAGAAATCCCATTAATTCTTCAGTTCTAATAGTATAGATGACTTCTGTTCGGGTTTCGATTAGAGCCTTCAGGGCTGAAGTGATGTAAGGTGGTGAGTATGAAGGGTTACGGTGGCTGTATCGACAGAAGGTAAGATTAATGTTGCTACCATGTCGTTTGTCATAAACAGCAAGGCTTCATTAGAACCTTTATCAAAACTCAACACTCACCATTCCCCGTCTAAACCATACCCGTGCTCTTGGATACAGGAAACAAACTTCAGCTCATGGCACTTTGCTTTCTGCGTCAATGATTTTCTTAACCCTCCTCCCACAAGGTATTTTTCAGTACACATACCACAAGGGGGTGTCGGATACGACACCTAGTGTAAAAAAATACCTAATTTTCCAAATAACTATGATAATTGGGTTGAAATAAATGAAAGTTTAATAAAAGAAAGGGATATTTATTATACATATATTTATAATTAGTTACAAAAATTAAAAAAAAAAAATATTTTCCCAAAGTTTTATACAATATATTTTTTTAACTTTTCGCGTGGCAGGACGGATATATTACTCTTTTGCGTTTGCCAAAAATACTTTTATTGTACTAAAGACACGTTTGGTTTACCCTGCTGCTCTTTTTCCATCCAAAGAAAGAACATTTTTCAAGTCTTTCTGAACTTAGTTAGAGGTGGAGGAATGTGTTCGGATGTTTCTGTACCTAGGATGCTGCCGATTTAATGTTTTTGGAATGAGGAGATTTTTCAACCTTTCATTCATGTAAGGTTTTACTTAAGAGAAAGCAAGTATTCAAAAAGAATTCAGTTTCACTACACGTTTCGTCGCTATGAAATTCTTCATCAGTTCCTTCAGCGTCTTACCAGGTCAGTTCTCGTAGAATTTCTTAATCGGTAACCGACAGACGATATCTTATCATGTTAACATGTAAAACAACGGTAAATTGTCATTAAATAATCCCTTGAGCTCTACATGCATGATGAAAAAGTTGTCACGTATATCACAAGGCGGTGTCGTATCTGAACTCAGTTTGCCATAGGTATACGAAAATTACGAGAATGAATAAAGTGAATGACATAATTTTTCAGTTTCTTGTCTAGAGGACTACTATGATAGTGTAATTCATGGTTACAACCCTCAACCTATGCCCAGATAATCACCGTAAATGAAAGTAAACGGAAAGTGTCGTATTCGACACCTACTTGTGGAAGGAGGGTTAAGATTGGTTCCAATTTTTCTTTTTTTTCCCTTCCTCCATCCAAAGGTAGGAAACCCGCTCATGACGCAATCTAACAGCGCCGACTCGAAAAAATTACAAAAAGTATTGTGGTTCAAATTTTTGTATATATATATGAAAGTATTTGTTAATTTGAATAATATGTGTCCAAGTCACTGATAATACAATAGGTATGCAATACAGATCAATCTTTCGTTTTCTGAAGCTCATTAGGTCATAAGAGGAAATATGTTGGACTATGATAACTTCATAACAACTACAACATAGAACAAGACCAATCCCTGAATGCGACTACACGACATGATGACTACAATATCCTGAAGCACTTCTACTGCTGGTGTAGTAGAGACAGTAGGAACTGCCCAGCTGAAGGGGAAAGTGATGAATCGGTGTCAAATGACGAGGCGGAGTTAAAAACCGCTCCACTCGACAACCCAGAAAACATTCAGAGCTCATTTATAAACTGGCGACAGATCCACTCAATACAACCGTTCCCAAGTCCCTGCTCTGTTTATATTTGTCTGGAAAATATTCCCCCTGTTGTCCATTTCAATGTCTCCACGGCCTTAATAATACAAGAGAAAGCCTCGATAATGTGATCAGCGTTTTCAATGAAAAATGATTAG
This sequence comes from Gonocerus acuteangulatus, assembly GCA_946811695.1. NCBI lineage: Eukaryota > Metazoa > Arthropoda > Insecta > Hemiptera > Coreidae > Gonocerus > Gonocerus acuteangulatus. The sequence goes on along the minus strand of OX328124.1, from coordinate 46,648,779 downwards.
AAGATATTAGTTCATCAAATGTTAGATTGGTGAATGATATATTTATTAAAATACAATACAATCAAGTCTGTTTATAACGATGCCGGGCTACACGATATGCCGGATTTAAGGATGGAAACCGGAAGAATTGCATAGTTTCTGTGTTAACTAGTCCGGAAATAAAAAAGCCGTTTATTGCGATTTTCCGCATATAGATAACAGTCACGAAATAAATGTCATCTGTAATTCTTTATCGCTTTTAGTGATGAAGATCACGTACAGACGTTAAGTTTTAAAATCACCCTTAATTTACTATTTCTTACTGCTAATTTTTTTTCAGTTAAACGATTAACTATTTACTTGATTTACTCAAAGACGTGAAAATATTATTAGTTTTAGGATGAAAAATAAAACATTTGTTTGTTATGCATAACCGGTTTTGTTTGATTTCCGAAATCCGTATTTCCATTATTACCTGCTGGTTTAATGCAAGGAAACTCCTCTAAATTTTGTTTTAGTGGCCACAACCTAAATATCTTATGACGAAATAATTTTCTCCCAAATCTAAATAAAAAAGAACGGTCTAATTCATGTAATAAATAATAAATTCTTAATAACGCGTGCACACAGAATAAACTGTTTTCCATTAGATTCGTGATTGATTCAGGCGACCATGCACTTGTGTTGTGGTGGTGTCTAAGAAATAAAAAAAATAAAAAATGCAAGTACTAGGTCCACCCGATGATTAGGGATCGGCAACGCAGCTGTTTTCTTGTAGCTTGAGAACTAAAACAGAGATCCTGATAAATTTTGATCGCTTATTAGAGCTAGTAGATGCACTGATGAAACGTGAAAGTGAAGAAATAGGAAACCGATTTAACGAATTTCATGAAACAAGGAAACTCTGTGTCACCAACCTGTGGTTTTCTACCTATCGGTTTTATGAAACTTGAGTTTCACGAAGCCAGTTTCATGAAACCAGATTTTTCCGTGTGCACCGGGCCTTAGAGTTATTTATTATAATTAATTTACTTTTACATATATATGCTTTTTTATTGAAGAATTTTATACCAATTTTATACCAATCTGGTACGAAAATTACCACCAGAATTATTTATTATGAAATAGTGAAATAACATAGTCTTCTTCGCAGTTATTTATCGTCTCGGCTGTGCGCTTTCGACAATAGCACGTCATCATCGGGAGCTCTGATGCAATGGCGATGCGCTTATTATAAGAGAACAAGTCTTTACATTCTAGACGACAAAAATCGAAAGTCTTGCCAGGAATATATGCCTCTAGTTAACGCTTTAAACAGCTAACTCGCATGTTGATAATGAAAGATCTCGTTTGACACAGATCTTTCATTATCAACTGTTTCTCTGCAAGTGCAGTAAATGCAAAAAGGTAATTACTCATTTATGCTAAATTACATAGGCGTATGTTGTGCAATATATAAATTATTTGTGGCAAAACGTTTAAATCCGATTTCATATAATAATTCCATAAAATGTAGCAACGCATATACATGTAGCTCACCATATATGGTTTATGGGTCTTTCCTAAGGTATAGGGTGAATTTTATGTTTCCGGCCTGTGTAATTATTTATAGGGTTTATGAGATTAATAACTAGTCAGCAACGGGTTAATTGCATGTTCGAAGCTCCGAGATGTTGATAAAACTCCCACGTATTTCTTTGAAGACAAGGCACGTTCGGAAATGTCGCAATGAGGCTCCTGTGAGAAACTATAAAATTGGCGTTTCTAGAAATAAACCTCCGACTTGCTGGAAGTGCGTCAGAGTAGCCTGTTTCCATATCTTTCTTATCACTAATTTCATTTAGATTATATATAGTTAATATTTTGGGGAAAATGGTTTGAGTCATTTTCTTAAGTTGAAACCTATTGGCAGTGACCTGCAAGGGTATTGATGCAAAAAACGGAAGCGCTAAGATTGTTTTGTCAAGAATTTCTCACAAAATAAAATAATATATATATCCTGATGGAAGGATTCTGTAAGTGTTCGTGGTTCCGTTCAAATAAAAAATTGGACCATTTTTGAGGCTGCTATAGAGCAAACACACAAATAAATATATAGATAAATAATGCCGGTTTATGGCGATGGGCTGTAGATTTTGTCAATCCAAGTTTTTTTGGTAGCTCTTAGACCGTTACAACAGGATTTTCTGCTACAGTTGCCTGCAGGAGTTAGTCGTCAAGATCTATTGGTCGGCCTGTAAGAGGCTCTCCTTCAAGTTTGAGGTTTACCGCTCGAAATCGTTCAAACCACCGCTGCATTTGTCGCTCAATAATGACGTTTTCTACTAGTTTTCGGTAAGTCCTTTATCGAATTTCCAAAGCATAACACTTTATAAATTCCTATTTCTTGAAGTATGTTTTAGATTTCTTCTACAGATTTATTCATACAGGAAGCACAGAATGTTTTAATTAGATGTTATGAACTATAATTCAGTAGGTACTAGAGTAAACTCTAAAACAATAAATGTAAGAAATATGTAAAAAAAACAATCTGCGTCATCAGTTTTCTAATTATTTTGGCAAATGTTCATTAAATTGTTTACAAAATAGCCACAGTTTGCAAGGGGCAGAAGGTGTTAGAGTATCTCTTTTTTATGAAGAAATAGAACTAAGAAAGAAAATTAGTTTTAGCTTCGATTGGTCCCTTTTTAATTGATAAGGTTTTTTTTTGGCCCTCCTTTAATAGATTTCAAAATTAAACCCCATTTTTTAACATTTTTATTACAAGAAAGTATGAAAAAAATTAATTTTTCGGAACATTATTAATTTTTTCAAAATAAAAGAATATCTGAGAAATATTAATTTTTTTCGAAAAGAGTGAACAATTATTCATTTTCAATTAAAACATCCGTCGAAAATCGGTCGTAAAATCGTTATAATTCAATGAATTAAAAAAAAAAATCCTACAACACCAAAAAAAAAATTGAAGATACCAGAGTATCGTCCGATTTGAAAAACATAGTTTTGAGAAAACGACTATAAAGTTTTCTCAAAACTATGTTTTTCAAATCGGGCGATACTCTGGTATCTTCAATTTTTGTCCGATCAACTTCAAATTTTAACAGCAGCTTTCTAATGATATTTGCTAGTAAAGTACGTAGGATTTTTTTGATTCATTGAACTATAACGATTTTATGACCAATTTTCGACGGATGTTTTAATTGAAAATGAATAATTGTTCACCATTTTCGAAAAAATTAATATTTCTTAGAAATTAATATTCTACGTATATTACTAGATTTAACCTTCTTCTTTCGAAATAATTTTAGTTCTAGATTAAAAATTGCCGCTCGCAGACTATAACCCGTGAAAAAAGAGGGTTTCCGTTGGTCAGACACAGCGCCGCCATTATTTTTTCAGAAGAATTGAAACTTTAATATCCCATATATAACGTTTGATATAAAGAAGTGAAAAATATTCACTTATTTGTTATTTATAAATTGAAGAAAATGTTTTTAATTTTTACCGCTCAAGGTATAGTATTACTTCTTAAACGCATTGCGCGGCGAAAGTTCTTTGAAATATTATTCGCACACTCACAGAAAAATAGTTCTGCCGAGATATTTGAAGAAAAGAAGATGCTCTTGATGGATTAAAATAATTTTTTTTAAGGTATTTCTAATTCGAAAGCTGTACGATCTAATAAAGTCGTGTGATATAAGCTTGCCATATGCAGCCGAGGAAAACACGAGTGTAGTTAGATTCTTCACCTGTTCCTTTGTACACATGACACGTCCAGTGCAGCCGGGAAAAGACCAATTACTCCAGACACGGAGTCTTATCTACACCGCAGACCGGTAGATTGCGCCATTAATGCAATTAACATCCTCTAAGGCAATATCCTAGAAGCGGCCATCTTACCATCTTTTTTTACATATGCTTTTTTTTCTGTAGTTTTCGATCTGCCTAAAGATAAAGGATGGCCCATCGCCATCGCCCATGTAGAATCATAATGGTGATAGGGATCGACTAAAATAACGACCTGTGAACAGGTTAATTATTTCCATGGGCCTGATGGTCACAATTTGTCAGCCCTGACGTGTGAACATGTGTTCTGTCGCTTCTCTAGATTAAACGAAGCTACAATGCCTTCGCACTTCATAATCACACTAAGTTTGTCTTGCAACTCTTTTCCTCAAAAGATGGAACATACAAGTCTTAGTTCTGGTATTTTCAATTTACACCACAGCTAAGAACGTAATTGAAAATCTCTCTACCATTAGTTCTGCGTGATGGTTAGTGATTTTCGTTGCAATAAAACACAAAAAAACGGCTGTTAGGAGCCCATTAGTAACGCAGGTCCAGTGTCTTGACTTCCATCTCTCCTAATGAACATATTTTGCTTTTTGAATTATTTTCAACTCTCTCCGTGCTTACAACGTCAACCATATGACGAAATTCGGAAATAAACATGAAATATGAAGACGTATCATAACTCATGAATCACGGAAAAAACGGTCCTTTAAATTTATATATGTAGGGTCAGTCAGATACTCTGTGCGGATTTTTGATCAAACTAAATATCACTTTTTTATGTACAAATCTGAACTAATTTTAAATGATTTATGCTCTAGTTTTTCAATAAATCTGCGCCAACTGTTTGGGAGATAAAAAAAAAATTATTTCGTTTAGAGCGTTCTGCTCAAATTCAGGATTATAAATATGCTTTAGGTCCACCCGACAAACCAATGTAATGTATTGTATAACATTCAGTCTTCATTTTCGTACATGGCCACCGCGCATGCACGAACGCCAGCGGACAATTTTTTGTGACATTTTTTTGTAACGATTTTTTTCTGTTTAGTCATCGCTCAAGCATATTTATGCTAAAACGACACCGGTGCTGTTTTATGACATCCAAGTTTGAAAAATGTTGTCAAGCTAACGAATTTCGCAAATACCGAAAAAAGTGGTAGTCCAATGGTGGTAGGTCTGGACTATAGGGAAGGTGTGCAAAACATTTCAGGAAAATTATAACAACAATTCCCTAGTGGGTAAATACGTTTTTGGCCTAGGTTTGTCATACAGAAAACTTAGACCTTGTCTGTTGACCAGTTCCGTGCTCTTCAGTTTGATATTTTCTCTCAACCGGTTGAAATAGTGACATAGGTCACTGTATTTAATGGAATTAATGTTTGGATTCTCTGACAGAACCTCATAGTAGACAACACATTGAAAATACCTCCAGATAATGCAGCATAACTTTTCATTGTCCGGAGTTCTCTTAAACATTTAAGTGGTTTTCAAAATTACTTTAAAGATTGAAAATGACACTATTTTTATACGGAATACGTTTGTAACATATATTCTTTGTTGTTTTTCGTGAACAACATAATCATACAGTGACAGCGTTATTTCTCAGATTCATTTTTAGCGCGATTCCTCTCTAGAGAGGTATTCCGCTTCTGAGGCTGACCTCATGACGGAATCCGCAAGAGCGAAAATTGCCAGCGGTTCAAATTTTAGAACTATCTTAACAACTATTGAAATTAAAATTGATGCAGCGCCATAAAAACAATACACGCAATCAATCAGCTAATGGAAAAATAATTAAAATAAATGCAAGACCCTCCGTTGCAAAGGTAGAATGGATCTAGTAGACCGGACCAAATAGGGCAAACCCAGCTAACTTACTCGCCTCTAATTATAGACCCCGTGCCGGCAATCATATACTTCGTCACGGCTTCTACTCCCAGCTGCCGAAATAACATGAACACATCTATCTACAATATCATATAGATATGTTTCTAGAACTAGCAGAATTCACGGGAGAGACTATAGGCAACGTGAATTAATAACGCCACCTTTTCTACAAGGGAAGGCTACGGTGCACACAGTACCTCTTATAGCGAAACTTTTTTTGGTTGGAATAAGTTGAAAAGTATTGCACACTAGTCCGATAACTTCATTAAAAGAGTGTGGATAAGATTTAAATCGCATTGTTGGGACCCAAAAAGACTTTAAAAAATGCACAATCCTCAGAAGTTGGGTAGTGTTGACGGAATTCCCGCATAATTAGTTCAACGTATATAAATAGAAATTGCCTTTTTTATGTCTGTGATGAAGAGCTGGCTCAATTATTAATTTTGTGTTTAATAATTTTCCGGGTTAAATCCCAACTTTTAATCAACCTATTTTGATTTTTGTTTTCACAAAAATGTCCAAATCGCAGGACATGCGTCATCTTAGTTTGTTTCCGTTCCTAGCTTTAGTGCCATTTGGAAGGATTACAATGGAAACTGTTAATGTTTTTTTCTTAATATTTCGTGGAAAATATTATTAAAAAACATTTTTAAAAATGTAAAATAGAATCTCACACACCATCTCAGGCGCCACTACAGGAAGTGGACAGTATCCTCAGCGGAAATAACTCACTTTAAGCACCGATTTCTCGAAATGAGAAAGCCCTGTCGACAACAGTTATTGATATTGCCTTGGACATAGTTTCATTAGATTCCCCTAGTCCAATTACTAATAAACCGTGTACCTGGAAGCCTAGTGACGCAAAAACTTAAGCAAAACAATTTTAGTCGCGGGAGAATCAGGAGAAATCACGTTCCGCTGCACGGATTCTGGTGGTTCAACTTGACTTTACACACAAAATATTTTACCACCAATTGTTATTAAAACCGGTCCATTTTTGTGCGATTTAGAGAGCGAACAGACAAATATATATATTTTCAAATTTGAACCACTGCTATGCTCTTGATCCAGAGATTCTGCAACGTGAAAATATCTAATCGGCACTTCCGGATTTCCTCATGAGACAAACCTTGTAAGCGGGATTTCTCGCTATGGGAAGAGGGAGGAAAAGTGCTAAAACAAGGAGTGCCAAAAATAGATTCTGTTTCAAAGTGTCAGATATAAACTTCGTACCCAGACTATAGTCAGACGGTGCGTGCGGTAGTTATGCCTATGGAGTGAGTGGGCTGAATGTCTTGACAAGATGACGATGTGTTCATAGAGCGAGTAACGGGTGAGACGTGGCGACTGTCACGATCCAGCCATTCAAGAAGGAAGCAGCACAGAGCTCTCTTTTTCATGGCACAATGCTGGGGATTTGCATCTTAGGCCTGGATCTTGTTAATATTTATAGGGGAGTGGTGGGCTCACCTGCCACCCCCGCAGACATCCAGCTTGGGGTGGGGGTTTAGTCTTCTTCTGGTCAGTACTGGATAAGAGAGAGCACCATCACATCCATTTACACAAGGAAGTACAAGTAGTTAGATAAAATATAGACTACAGGTGCATCTTAAGCTGGGTTTACAATTAAGGCGTCTTCAGTCATTGCCAGCAAGGTTCTAAATGGTGTGGAAATTATCTCAAAAACATATTAAATACACAGATAAAAAAATGTATTACAATTAGAGGTACAAATAAAAACACCTGCATTAGAGGGGCTAGGCTACATGAGAGAGCAAAAAACTCAGAGACTGCCACCAATAGCCACCAAGATAAACATCACAAAATATTTAAAACAATTAAAAACTCAGAGACTGCAATAGCCACCAAGATAAACATAAAAAAATATTTAAAACAATAAAAGTACAACATTTTAAAAGATTTAGAACAATAAAATTCGTGGTCTAGAAGCTAAAGCCTTAGATTCTTATGAGGAGGTGGTGGAGTCCCCCCTGCAGCAAGGAATTTTCTCATAGCAGAGCCTGTTGAGAAAATTCTCCGCTGAATCATGGATGTCGGCGCTAATGATCTAAAAGTCGGTGCCACGTAAAGAAAAGAAGAAAAAAAATGACAACATTTCAGTGAGATGGAGAAGAGTGGTAGCGCATCCGATTCTTACCTAAGGAGATGCGGGCTGGAGTCTCTCCTGGAGCAGGTTGAGTTTTTTCTTCTAAGAGCTCCTTGAGAAAATGAATATTCAGGAAGGGTAGCCCCCTAGATAGATAGTCTGGGACTAATGACATTGATGTCGATGCACTGTCAGAAAAATAAAGGAAGAAAATTAGTGAAGTATGAATTACAGTTCACATCCGCCAGTGACGTCACTTACGGAGAAAGGTTAAATAAAATATCTCCTTTCTTTTCTGTTTTACTTTAAAAGCCACGAGAGACGCGGCGGAAGCGGTTATAAAATGTGCATCTACTGATGAGCGACACGGGGCAGATCAAAGCAACACGAGGGTGTCCCTAATGTGGAATAAATTCCCAGCGAAAACTTGTCGAGGAGAAGTCTGATCCAATTTCTGCTGTTGGGGTACGGCAATCATCCACATCAAAGAGCCACCGCCGCATCCCAATGACCCAGGGGACCTAAAGCCAATATGCCCACCCCCGAGCCACTCAACCCTTAAAATTGATAATATCACTTCCTAACCCCTTTCCTGTCCTTCAACAGCTTATTGTCTTTCTATTCAGCTGCGAACTTTAACAACCGAAACGGCTGTGATACACATGAATGCAATAGTGCTAAATTTATTTATTTAAATTTTAACGTCCATTGTTATTTACTAAGAATTTCAGGACGTGTTATCTATAGGTCACCACCCTTTTCTAGCCAGGATTGGGCTGATGCATTTTCTCTTTCGAAAGAAAAGCCACCTCCCCATATTGGGAATCGAACCCACGACCCTTGGAATAGTGCTAAATATTAACCTTCAAAATAACTAGGCCTAGTTTAAAATATTTACACAATTCAAAATCCAAACTAGATAAAAATTTGAGGACTATATTTTCTTATATATAATTTTTATTTGTTTGCTTTCAGAAGTTACCTAGTGCTTATTTTCGTGCTCTGTGGTTTCTGAACGTGAAATGTTGAAGTCGGCACTTCCGGATTTGTCCTCGCGTCGACGTCATATGCCGGTTTCTTCTCTACAAGAAGGATAGGCGCTTAAAAGATTACATTAAGTTTACAAGAAACGTCTACTGCTTGTCTCAGTAATCTTAAAGAGTTTATACACTCTCATATCTTCTGACAGGTTAAAGTTTGGTTACCCCAGTGTTGCCAATATTAAAACTCACATAATTATTATTATTTAATGTGGCGGCCGGGCAGCAATGGAGAGGCAACACTGATTAAGAACAGGCACCGAGAATAACCTTCCTATTTGTAATTTACAAATGGTAAATCATAGAAGTTAAATTATTGTTTTTGGGCCCTTAACATATTTTTCCCTCAAAGATCAAGTTACTGAAGGGACAGGAAGTTGGATATGGCTTTTTCGTCGAATCCTGATGTCTTATGAAGGTAAGTCGGCTTCAGTAACTGGTCGTTTTCAGAAGTGGTGGAATGCAAGGTTGTTGGTGTCTTGGATGGGTTGATGGGGTGGTTACTATTGGATTCCTCTATAATATCAGCTGGTTTCAATCTGTTAATAGAAACAGACTTCTGTCGGAAAGTGAGTCTGAGGAAGGTTTTCCTTATCTGGATCACTGGTTGGGTTCGGGAGTAAAGTGTCATAAAGAGCATACTTGACTGCATCATCCCTTGACAATTGAAACGCCGACCGGTGTGCTATACCTAGAACCGCCAACACCGGCATTTATTTATTTATATCCAATATTTGAAAGTGAGAAACATTCTTATATAATAAAAAGGTCTGAATTATAATTGTATTAATAACATGTGACAATATCTCACATAAAAAGTTGGCACTAGTCAAAATACAGCAAATTATTAAAAATAAATAAAATAGAATATCATTTAAGATTTGCACTGCTTACAAAACATAATTTTTTTCAGTCATAGCCACACATTTTTCACACGTAAATTTTCTGCAGGTAGTACATATATTTTTCGTTTTGTTTTCACATTTTGAAGTTTTCCATTATTATCTGCACTTGTTGCTGGTAGTCTCAATGAAGGAAAATCAACTTGTGTACTTTTAGTGTTCTGCAAGCTCCTCACACATTTTTAAACTGAAATCCCTTCTTTTCTTATTATTAACAGTTATATCTTTATATATAATGTAAGCATTGATTAGCGCTAGGTCTAATATATTGTAAAATACTTGGACTGGCCATCTCCTCCAGCATGCCTTTGTAGTGTAGTTTCAGGCCATTTGACCTACCACATCCACAAGGGACATTTACAGTATGGTGTAATGCACCCAAAATAATTGCATTTATTGATGGCTTCCCTTGATAGATGGTAAGATTGCAGTTTTCATTTTTCAGAATGACCGAGTCATAGAGCTGTCCTTCATTTTTTTTTTTTAAATACCGTCGTTTGGGGTGAGTTCGGACAGGTAGTACGAGTTTGCACAATAGTGTATGGCGCAGGAAATCACGTGACCTTGAGCAATTTTTTTCATTAGGGACATAATTTGTTCTACAAATACGATCGATATTCCATTTTCCCCATACAGTTAAGCCGAAATCGCCGTGAGAACACAAGTGAGTAACGAATATTTTAAAGTGAGTTGTAATTTCCATGATTTTCGAATTGCTAGAAACAAACGTCTGTGTAAGTAATTAAAACCTATTTTTTCTTATTGTATAGTAGATTTATATGTTGTCTAGTGATGCATAAATAAATATATTTATTTTTTTGGTTCAAAAGCTTTTTTTTTTCTCGTTTAAGTAAAAAACTCGTATACCGTGGGGTGAGTTCGGACATGCATCAATTATACCCGCGTCCTCTTGGCTTAAAGGAAAACAGTATTTATTCCAAAGAGGCTTTGAAAAGTCTGATTGACGATGTCAAAAGCAAGAAGAAGACTCACAGAAGCAGCGGATCGATGTATGTAATTTGTTGTACAACAAAATACATAAATCGACTTTAAATAATAAATTTAGAGGAATGCACACCAGAAAAAAGTGGTGGCTAAACTAAATTTAGTAAAGAAGAAAAAAAAAATACTAAAGAGAATTTTCCTGTAGCTTAATGTGATTTTCCATTAACTCGATTAAGATATTCCGAAGATAATCGTTAAAACATATTTAGATATGTCAGGAAAAAAATCGCAAGATTTAAGACAACAAGCCTAGACTGGAATGGTGTTACGGCTTCATGAAAAGGATTAGCCATTAATGGAACGCCTTGTACATAGCATAAATAGGTGTAGAGCAGAAGTTGATATGGAAAAAGTTAAAGAATATTTTGTTAATCTAAAAAATATTTTGGAATAATATTCCTCTTCAGAATATTGTCAATTATGACCCAGTTCACTCCAACTATAGTTTAAGTTAAGATTTTTACAGAAATTAAAGGCACATTTTAGCGATAAAAAAAATTGAAAATTTTTGAGATATTCAAAAAACAAAATACACTATTCGATAGTGGAAGGTTAAGGGTTCATACATTCATTTTTCCAGATTTTTACAAAAAATCTGTCTTCTGGTATTACGAGAAAACCTCGAAAATGTGTCCGAACTCACCCTAAAGGAAGGTAGTTGGCTCTTCCTTCTTCATATGTTTTATAGTCCCTACCATACTATTAACATTACTCAGAAGTTTTTTTGCTAATTTCATACTTGTAAAAAAAAATATCAGTAGTACCATTACGACTTGTTTTATAAAATGGTTCCAGAAGTCAAACAACTACATTTTCTGTGAGTTATTGGTCTTTTGGATGAGGATCATCTTTGCCTAAATATCGAAAACCATTCAATACATATTTTGCTTCCATGTCATCAGCAATCCAGAATTTTCCTGGCTTATTTGGCATGTACTGTGCAAACCTGCATCTTGCTTTAGTAGAGAATAACTGTACATCAATAGTGATATTCTCTCCTGGTGAGTAGCAAAGAAGAACATTATAAACTTCAATAAAAAAAATAACTTGATAAAATTGTGCATTTCACTGGTCGAGCCAACTTTGCGAAAAAAAAAAAGCACAACAAACGACTCAGAAAACGGTTTAAGAAACAAGCAGAAACTAAATCCTTACGAGAGATCCACTACAGACATAAACAAAAATATGTCCATACCTGTCAGTGGCCAGTCATTTTGACTGGTGCCGACGGTTCTAGATATAAAGTCTATTTAAAGGCCATGTAACAAATCTATTGTAGAGACACTCCAGATACTCAAAATATGTAAGATTCTAGGAAAATTCATGGAGTCTGGAATGTCTACAACTGATAATGACATTTTTATTCAACTATGAAGAGGCTGTCCTGTCAAAATGACCGGTGTGGCGGTTCTAGTGTTAAGAAGACTTGTAAGCAGGTCATCAGTTATTTTGGTGTGTAGGGCAGTTCTTGGATAGACTGGTGCTGGGTAGGCTGTATGTTGCAAGTGCTAAAGTACATAGGGTGCTCGCAAGGAAAGTCAACATACTCATCAGGTTGAGAGTTGACTCCAGCAGTCCCACAGTAGTTCAAAATGCAATATTAGCAAAAAAAAAAATTTTTTAAAACTTGTCAGATCGACTTAATACATTAGACATATCATACTACTACCTTATAAAATAAGGTTCAACTCATTTCGGTAAACATTGTTTACATTAGATAAGGTAAACAATGAAGAAAAGGAAGACAGTCGTCCTATTACCAGTCTGGGGGAGAAGATCAATCTAATTTTTTACTGTTCATAAAAATTTTGTATTTTACATTTAAGGTAAGGACAACGCTTTAGTAGGTAAGTAGTTTTTGGTGGGTAAGTGGTCTAGTGGGCCGGTGGGTTCGATTCCCACCAGGGGCAGGAATTTTCTCATCTTGCGGCTCGTTGAGACAATTCGTCGCTGCACCCTGGCATATATATATATATATATATATATATATATATATATATATATATATATATATATATATATAAATATATCTGTTTTGTTTTAAGTTACCTCGCTGGGGTTGAAATGATTGGCTAGTGATGGCTTCTCTCTCCAGCAGTGTTCTTAATCTGCATTCTGCAATATTTCGCAGGTTTCCTCTCCGGCTTCCTCAGGCTAACTTCATTCATCCCTGATGGTTGCCTTCAATAATGTCTGTTACATTAGTTAATCTAATTCATGTCATAAGGCAGGTCAATGGAGATTGGTAAGTTATTTTTATGGAACTTCATTATGATTAAGCATCATTCGTCGTGAGCTAAGTAGAGAAAGTAAGTTAATAAGTCGAGTACTAATCAAATTAAACAAGCCTTTACATTTTTGCTCAGTAAGTAACAGGTGTTAGTAATTTTCTAATTCATTAGACATATAAGAAAATAAGTCAGTCCCTTAACAGGTGATGAGGGCGCAGATATTCTAGAGGTATCCGATTCTTGATCTTAAGGCACACTAGGGAGATAGTGTGGCCAGTACAATACTCAGGCGGCTTAATTTATTTCTTTGCAGGTACCCATTAAAGGCTGCATGAGCCCAGGGACACGCTAGGAGTCTGACGATGTCACTACATGATAAAAACTTTTCATGTGTGCCCGAGTTTTGAACTCAGGCCCAACATAACATGATGCGACTGTTCTACCACTGAGTAATTGGATGATATTAGTAAGTAATATCTAGGCTTGAAGTATCAGCTTGGTTTTTATTTCGTTTTTTGTTTTATTTTTATTTCTTTGTCTTTATTTTATTTTCGTGTATATACTGGGGACTGTTTTGATAACAAAAATTGAATTATTTAAATTACGCAAAATATTACTTACATCTTTATATGCCTTTATTTTAATTAATGTTGCTCCTCTATGTAACAGAAGAAAGAAAAACAGGGTCAAATTTAAATTCTATATGATTCCGCATCAAATTTATTTTAAAAGCTTAGTACAATACTTATTTCCTGTCTTCTTCAGGGCTCAGAAAAGGTCAGACAATGTGTAGTAATGTAGTATATTGTTGTTAAAACTAAAAAAAAAAATTAAAACTACTAGGGACAATAATAGGTAATAAAATAATTTGAGAATTTTAGTTTTATAGCTAGACTTTATTGTCCCAATGGTTGATTTTATGTACATAATTAAATATAAACATTATCAAACTTTGCTCACAATTTATTTTTTAATTTACAATAATACATTTGAAAAAAATATTTGGCACATACAGGGAAAACAATTGCCAACAATAAAAATATATCTTTATGGATTGGAATAGAACAAACTTTATATTTTTATTTACATAATATGTATATTTATTTACAATTTCAATAGAGCTAATAAAATAATGTATTTAAATAGCAAACCATGAGATTTAATTTAACATGTAATGCATTATTTGAAGCAATAAACAAGAAGTGAAATCCAAAATTTTTAAAATTCAAGTAAGTTCATGACTGACTCATAACATTTTACAGATTTAAGTATTAAATTCACGGTATTCGTAAGTATTTGTCATGAAAGGCTTTTGTTAGAATTATGCTGATTATAATTAAAAATGTGCTGGCTAAAATTATATTTTATGAAACTTAATAAATTCTAAGTAAATGTCACATATTATAAAACAGGTATTTTCCTTTATTTTTGACCTGACTACAATTTTTTGCACTGGTTTCTTGAGCTAAAGCTAAAGCTCTTCTGCCTTTTTTTCCTGCATCACTTTATTTCAAAATTCTGCATTGTGTGTTCCGTGCCCTTAATGCATCCTTATTAGAGGCAATTTTAACCTCAACTCTTTCTTACATTCATTCCTCAATATAATATAAAATATATTTATATTGCCATCCATTTAAAATATTACTCATTAAATATATTATTATTGGTCAAATTTATAAATCAAAATTCTAATATTAGTCTGGTAGTAATAAAATAAAAGTCTGACTTGCTGGTGTCACACCATCTTGGTGGGTTTTTGTAACGTTCTTACCCCTAACGTCATTTGGGAAGTTTGGCATTGATGCAGTTAATATTTTGTGAAAATTGTAATGACCTACTACAATTTAGAAGAAAAGCACGATTTTAGGCTCCAAAATGCAAACAGATCTGGCAGGATCCAACTCTAAGCGGAAATTATTCCTGAAATTTGCGCAAAATAATTTCCACGAACAAGTTATTTTGCGTGTATTTCAGGTTATTTTGATCCTTATGAATGATATGTTATAGGGCTATTAAAAAAATCTAAAAAAAATACATTTTTCATAAGTAATTACAAGCTTAATTTCAAAATTTTGTTTTTCCTATTACTTTTGGGATACACTGTATATGTCCCAGGGAGCAAACTAGAAAACCAACATATGATGCCGTATTTCCTGGAGGGCAGTGGAGGACCAGACTGGACATCAGTCTGAGAAATATTTAAACCTAACACCATAAAATAGGAGCATGATGATTAGATAGTTAGCCGTCGAGGTGATAAGTAAAGATGGGATGGTTGGGATTCGGCTAAATAAACCTTAATATGATTTTGTTTTAAAAAATCTATATTTCGGACGTTTCGGCTACTCATTGGTAGCCTTCGTCAGCTAAAATGACAAAAAAATAAATTAATACAAAAACAAAAAAAATTATGATTGTGATAGGTAACAGAGCTATAGATACAATTAACTTATAAAAGAACATATCGTCTTAAATTCTTAGAATGAAAAAGTGAATAGGTACAATAATTGATTTTAATAGTAATTAATAACTTTAATTGATTTTACAAAGAAATAAGAAGCTACATACCAATGACAAATATAGTAGCTAATAGTAACATTAATTAATTTTACAAAGAAATAAGATACTACATACCAATAGAAATGCCGAGCGGCAGAGGAAGACCAAGGTTGGCAATTAAGTAACCATTGTAGAGTGTCTAAGGAGAAAAAGAAATCTACTGAGGTATAAGTAAGTAGAAACAGCAGGTGGTGGGGGAAATGTCGGTAAGGATCAAAAAGCATGTTTATGACATGTTGGTAAGGGTCAAAAGGCATGTTTATGACAGGAAAGGAGAAAAAGGTGTTAATGGAAGGATACCCAAGGGGCATGGTAAAAATCTAGGTGGGAGGTCGGGAGAGTATTTGGAAAATATTAGCGCACATAGGAGAAATGCCTTGTTGGTCAGTTTTGTAGTTTATATTGTTTTTGTTTAAGTTTATGTGTACACATTCCGAGATCTGTAGTCTTTTTTTGTTTTGTTGTGTAGCAAGAATTTTCGTGTCGTCGAAGTTAAAAGTGTGTTTTTGTGTAATGGCGTGTTTTGCAAGTGCAGATTTATCTATTTCTTGCAAAACACGCCATTACACAAAAACACACTTTTAACTTCGACGACACGAAAATTCTTGCTACACAACGAAACAAAAAAAGACTACAGATCTCGGAATGTGTACACCTTTTTCTCCTTTCCTGTCATAAACATGCCTTTTGATCCTTACCGACATGTCATAAACATGCTTTTTGATCCTTACCGACATTTCCCCCACCACCTGCTGTTTCCACTTACTTATACCTCAGTAGATTTCTTATTCTTCTTAGACACTCTACAATGGTTACTTAATTGCCAACCTTGGTCTTCCTCTGCCGCTCGGCATTTCTATTGGTATGTAGTATCTTCTTTCTTTGTAAAATTAATTAATGTTACTATTAGCTACTATATTTGTCATTGGTATGTAGCTTCTTATTTCTTTGTAAAATCAATTAAAGTTACTAATTACTATTAAAATCAATTATTGTACCTATTCACTTTTTCATTCTAAGAATTTAAGACGATATGTTCTTTTATAAGTTAATTGTATCTATAGCTCTGTTACCTATCACAATCATAATTTTTTTTGTTTTTGTATTAATTTCTTTTTTTGTCATTTTAGCTGACGAAGGCTACCAATGAGTAGCCGAAACGTCCGAAATATAGATTTTTTAAAACAAAATCATATTGAGGTTTATTTAGCCGAATCCCAACCATTCCATCTTTACTTATCATAAAATAGGAGGTTAGAAGTTTTAACCGTAACAAAATTACTTACTACCCTCTTCGAGGGCTGTCTAGCCTACAGCTATATTCTAACTCCCTGGAGGGACGTTCTGGTGACATTTATTCCCAAACCAGGGAAGCAGGCCAGTGTCATATCATCCCATTTGTCTTTCATTTTTTATATTGAAAACTATGATGAAGATTCTTGAAAGATATATCTGTGACAAACATCTGAATGATGGATTAAAAACATGCCACAGGACCTGGAACATGGTGATACATGACATTCTGGAAAAGGTGGAAGATGGCATTGGAAACAGATTGTACTTGAGTGTTTCTTGATATTATAGAAGGAGTGTTTGAGAACACTCCAACTCTTAGTTAATAAATGAAAGGCATGATTTTAAATTGAATGGTCACATGAATTAATGACATATTCAAGAATAGAATATAGGTCTGGCTGGTGGTTTAATCACCAAATTATCGTTTGTAAAATTAATTATGGATTTTTTAATACTTACGTAACACCATATATTAATTTTAGCCACACTATAATATTTTGAATAAAAAAAAATTAAATTAAAATTAAAAAGCAAATGTCTGGTACATTGTACAAAAATGTACTTCGCCTGGGACACTGCAAACCACAATGTCCGGAAATAATAAATTTAAGCTTTGAAAAGTTAAATTGATTTGATAAAAAAAAAAAAAAATGACTTTCTTGAAATTATTTGAAAAATTACTATTTCCCAGTAAAAACAAGATGTGCACTAATGAACACAACCTCTACCCTCAGCTAGACTGCCTGTATAATTTCTGGGGGAGTGAGAGAGACAGTGTAAAAAGTTAGCCATACTAATATTCTTGTTTTCCTGACGTTGCTAGCTCCCATACTACTAGACGAAACGGAGACATGACGTGATGATGTGTTCGAATAAACTTTTAGTATTCAGTTTTTCTCATCATTTTAAATCTGTCAATTTACAGTTATGGTGAAGTTGTATATAGCAATACTTACCTTCATTCAAAATAAGTAGAGGTAAAAAATTGTATATCTCTATTACAAATAAATGGTTTTGAAATCCAAGACAGTTTTAAAGTTTGAAACAATACATACAAAATCCATTGATCTTTTTAAATTGTAAATTTAGTTTTTTTTGTTAGATAAAAACATTCATTTTTTCACTTTTTTATTTCCCATACAAAAATGTGTATACTCTGTCAAAGTATTTTAAAAAAATCAAAGAGTATTTGAAACAGACTTTTTACCTTCCAAGTGCAAAGAAGTTTTTTAGAGCCAATTTAAAGTTATGACCATTTTTGTGAAGAAAGTTACTTTTTCCAACATATATCCTAATGGTATGCAGAGAAGCTAAGCAAGACCAATTAATCTTAGCTAGAATTATTCTGATTAATTAATAATTAGATCCATCTATCTATCAACTTGTTTTTAACACTGGCTGTTTAGAATGTTTACATCACAAGAAATACTATAGAAAGAAAATGTGTACATTTTACATGTTTAATATTTATAAAAAAATCAATAATTTGAAAGAAAAAAAAAAAAACGATATTTTTCATTTCTTATACTAGATTTTTTTTTTAAACTTCAACCACAGAAAAGAAGCATGGATTTGAAGGTATTGGCTCAAACCTAATACTTGTCTTGGATTTATAAAAATACATAGTTTTTTTTTTTAAATTTTTTAGGATATATTATATCTACTGATTTCCGACCATGGTAGGCAATACTTCATCATCACTGGTGTAGATCTACAAGGTACAATAATGAAATCAATCTGAATTCGTGTTAACCTTATGGTTTGGTTAACCATTAACCATGAATACAATGTAGCTGTCACATCCTTTGTCTTGTAAAAAATGTAATACCTTAGTGGAACTTCGTACATAAATTCTTCCCATAGATTTTTTTTTTTTATTATTATTATTATTATTTACTTCTTAGATTTTCTTAAAGCACTTGAAAGAAGTCCTTTTCAAGTCCAGCAAATTAGTATCTATCATTTTTAGCAATTTTTATATTTTGGGTAGCCTCAATACTAGATCAAATGGCATTAAATAGTCAAGGCTGGAAAATAACATAACAATTAAATGTACTTCTGTATTTAGGTTTTGGAACTTGAGTGTTTGTTTTTCTCATTTGAGCCATTTCTTTAATACTCTGCCAAGCTAATAATTTGAGCCTGCCTCAATTAACAAGTTTCCAAAATCAATCTCTCTTTGAAAATCTCCAAACTGTTCTTTGTAACATTTATAATTTTTTTTTGGTTCAGACAAATTACTCTAGCACCAAGACAACAATTTCTCCTCAAAATAAAATTAGAAATACTTCTCTGTTAAGAGTCAATAAAGTTTCTTTATAAGAGTCAATACATTTTCTTAATATCTTAAGAGACAAAAATTACATTTTTATTATGTAAAAAAATAAACACACTTTTCCTATATATATAATAAATTCAAGTGTTATACACAAACATTGGTAACCTTCAATTTACTTTTATTTAACACATTAACCCCTAACAATCAAAAGGATATATACAAAGTATGTACAAACTATGGTCAAAACCAATCGTTTTCCAATTTCTTAATCAAATTAATTAGAGAACTAACAAGGAACATAAACATATAAGGAAGTGTAGGATAAAAATTGTTGGTCCAGTTTTGCCAAATTGAGTCCACCTCAACACAGTTCTGCTGCTCCGAGATGGTGCTGGAGTCGAGTCAACTGATAACATAAATTGAATCTGATAAGAAACAATAATAGTTACTTATCTACTATATATTTGTCAAATACCACTCACTCACTGACCTACCATCCCCCAGCCCAAACCGATCGACAGAAAATTTTGAAATTTTGCATGGGCACTCCCTATATAACGTAGGCACTCACTAAGAAAGGATTTTTTGATATTCGAATTTTTAAGTATTTTTAGAGGGGTTTAAAGTTTGAGTTGGTTAGAGCATGCAAGCCTAGGCAGCAAGCGTTGCTAGGACGATAACAGAACAGCTGTTACTGTACATTATCTATTTCATAGTATTATTTTTAATTGAGGTTAATTTCCACTATGATGGCAGTCCTTGAATTACTAGAAATAAACTGTCCCTCATAGAGATTTAATTGCGTTTCTTTTCTGCCTATCCCCGTCAGATAGGCTTGCCATATTTTTGGAGAGTTAAACCGGACACATTAATATGGGATGGGCATACCAGGGGGGGGGGGAATAAATACAGTACAAATTATAAGCAAAATGGTGAGTTTTAAGCCTAGCAAGTAACGCGAAGGGGGAATCCTGAACTGTTAGTCTACCCAAACCTTAAAAATAAGAACGGAACTTTTTTTGCTACTTGATTTTCTTAAAAAAATCTCTCAGCCAAATAGTAGTGTCTGGCAGCTGGCAGCGCTGTTCAGGTAGTTCCAGCGTTTTACAGTTATATTACTTCTCATTTCTTTGACACTGTGAGCAGTAGTAAAAATGTTGATTATAGAAAAGTAACCGATTTATAAAAGATTCTTATAAACATGAATTCATTACTTTTTACATCTTACAGCCTTTTCCGGGACATCAATAAAACTGGACACCGAAACAATTGCAAAATACCGGGACAGTCCCGGTCAAACCGTGATGTATGGCAAGCCTATCCTTAGAGTTTTCTAAGTGAGGTAATAATATCCGGAACCCATGCACAGCCTCCTCGCCTATAACCTTGGTAATGCTCGCAAATATAATGGGTGTTTCCGAATAACCTCTTGGAAACATAAACTTTTAAATTTTAACGCCCATTGAATAACATATAATATGACGGGAGCGTGCTACAATAAACTGCACAAAATTGTATAGTAACATAATTTTAATGAAACATTATTTAACGCAATAAAATAACTACTTATCTGCCGTGACGAAGCACGGGTATTCAGCTAGTATATATATATATAAATCAGCTGTAAGTTTGTCTGTCTGTTTGTTCTTTATACAAATCCACACCGTTTGACCAATTTGGACCAAACTTGGCACAAATGTACTTCTTGATACGGGAAATCTCCTAGGCTAGCTCAAAATCTTCTAGGCTTCACAGTTCGGGAGTAACGAGTTCGAAACTGTCAAATATAGAAGAGTGAATTGTCAGAAATAGCAATTTTCTTTCCAGTGTTGCCTAGGTGAATTGCCTAGGTGGAGATTAGCAAGCCAACAAAACATTCTTCTTTTATTGTGAACAAATTTTCTTTTGGGAACAAAACTTTTCAGTTTAAGTTTATGTTTATGTTTATTTAAGGTATGTTTACCTTAATTATAGCCTTATTTTCTCAGAATTTGGACAAATATTATCATATAAGTTCAATTTTCTTAATTTCTGATGAAGATGTGTATAGGACAACACTGGGTTCATAGAAGCCATTAACCAATTTTTTTTTAAGTTTGGTGTGTTTATCTAACTTCAATAACTTTTTAGTTTTAGCAAAATGTTTGTGATTTTCTAAATTATAGCCTTATATTCTTAGAATATTGACTAATATATATTAATAAATAATTTGCAATATTAAGTTTTTGATCTCTTGACTGTCCAGTTGCCATTTTCTTTCCAGTGTTGCCTAGGTAGAGATTAGCAAGCCAACAAAACTTTTTTTATTTATTTTTTTTTTTTTGCGAAAGGTTTTTCTTTTGCGAACAAAACTTTTCAATTATAACCTTTGTATGTTTATCTAAATTATAGCCTTATATTCTCAGAATTTGGACTAATATCATATATTAGTAAGTAATTTGAAATATTAAGTTATTGATCTGTGGACTTGCAGGTTCCTGTTTGTTTTCCATAGTTGATTTTTTTTATTTGCAAAATGCATTTTATCTCATGCATTTGCTTAGCATAAACTATGCCTTCAACATTAACCCATGGATCTGTACAGAACTTTAATAATTTAAATAATTTTAGTTCTTTACCGTACCACCTAAAATCATCTATATGTAACGTACAAAAATGTTGTGATTACCTTATATTCTCAGGTTTTGGATTAATATCATATATTAGTAAGTAATTTGAAATATTAGGTATTTGATCTGTTGATTTGGAGTTTCCCGTTTGTTTTCCATAGTTAATTTTTTTGTATTTCTGAATTGCATTTTTTATCTCATGCATTTTCTTAACATAAACTATGTCTTCAACATTAACCCATTAACCTGCACAGAACTTTAATAATTTAAATACTTTTAGTTCTTTAACGTACCACCTAAAATCATCTATGTGTGACATGATATTTAAACATTTGGGTCATTCCATGTCAAATCAACCCCAAAAAATAGGATTTGACACCCATGATCTCAGATTTTAATGAAATATGACATGTTCATTCCTTTCATGGATATAAGTAATAATATAAAATAGTTTTTCTCAATCTCAAATAGTTTAATTTTATGCTCTGCTAAAGTATTTCAAATTTTGCAGTTATCATCGATTGGACAAAGGAAGTGCACTTAGTTCTAGAATATAAATCATACCTATCGACCAATGTTGATGACATTTTCTATGACAATACTTCAAGAAATATGGAAGCAAGAAAAAAAAATAATATAAGCATAAAGAAATTACAAATGGTCTGAAAAAATCCTGAAGTGTTAAAATGCATTTTGTAAAAATTAAAAATATGGCGTTCCACACTAAGTGGAATATCATCAAACGATAAAAAGAAAATCACTAAAATATTTTTTTATTATTATTCTAAAAGGTATACACTATCACATGAAAAAATAAAATGTATGGTTTTTTCACTCTTTAATTTTTTTTTCGGTTAAATACAAAAAATTGTTCAATTAAAATTTTAGCTAACAATATATTATTTTTTATAGTACAGCGATTTAATTTTAAAAACTATAAAAAATAATCCAAAGCTATTCAGAATGAAAACTACCTACATGTAAGAAACATTCATTAATTCAGTGAAGGGTTTGCTGGGCAATATAAAATGAAATACAACTTAATTTTTATCACATGTAACTGCACACCAGTAACTAACATTAAAATTTGAAATATTAAGTTTTTGATCTGTTAACTTGCTGGTTTCAGTTTGTTTTCCATAGTTGAATTTTTGATTTGCGACTTGCATTTTATCACATGCATTTGCTTAATAAAAACTATGTCTTTAACAGTAACCCATGGACTGTCCAAACTTATAGCAGGCTCAATATCTACTTGGCTCATACGGAGAATTGTAGTGTTTGTCATTAAACTAGATGCAACATTAGCAAACTCTGCTGAGTTTTTTACATTTTTAGTTTCAGATTTGCTCATAACTTCCATTAGAGACCAAGGATTTTACTCTTTCTCCCGCCCTATCTACTACACGTTTGTCATGAGCTGTAGTAAAATATTTCCGCTAAAACTTTTTGTGAAATTTTTCTGAATGTATGTAAAGCAATCATGACATATTTATTTTTAAACTGAGACGATGGATTATCACTGTAAATAATTTCATTTTGATAAATCATTATTTTTTATTATTATATCATATAATCTTATCAAAAGTGCGTATATAGAATTCATACCTTTATGTTTAGTATCGGAACAGATGAGAAAAGTAGCGCATTTGTTTTTGAAAAATAATGCTGCTGTAAATAATTGAACAGTTTCTCATGACCACAATCCTGATTGAATTTTGTTTTAACAATCGCAAGAATAAGCCATTGCAAGAACGGATGTTTTCTTATCATTAATCAGTTATTTTATTTTATTTGATTCATTTATATTAATTCTTTTTTTTTGTATTTCTTTCAATTAATTTATAATTTTGGTATTATAATTTGTTTCTTTTTCAATATTATTGTTACTATTTTTTTTTTTTATTTATTTTTTTTTTTTTTACGGCGCATCGACATAATTCTTGGCCATTAGCGCCGAGATCCAGGGTGCAGCCAGGAATTTTTTCAGCAAGCCCTGAGATGGGAAAATTTCTGGCGCCGGTGGGGATCGAACCCACCATCTCCCGCTTATGAATCTAGCGCGCTAGCCACTAGACCACGGGAGACCCCTTGTATTATTATTATACTTAAAAAAAAAATGTATATTACTTTGATTGTAATGCAGGCAGTATTGGAAGATGGAACCTGGAGAACCTAAATGAACTCCCACAGTATAAGGATACTATATTGTGGAACAAAAAAAGAAAAAGCCATTCAATTTGTTCCTCATATAAATCCACAGCTTTTTAGCGATTTTGACCAAACTTGGCACACAGGTAGGGGTTGATACGGGGAGTGTCATAGGCTAGGTCAAAATCATCTGTCAGCTTTCTGTCTATCTGTTTTTCCTTATACAAATCCGCACCGTTTGACCGATGTTGACCAAACTTGGCACACAGGTAGGTCTTGATACGGGAAGTGTCATAGGCAAGGTGAAAAAAATCTACCAGCTGTATGTTTGTTCCTTACAACTATATAATATAAAGTTGGTGTAGCTAGTTTATAGTATGTTTATATATATATATATATATATATATATATATATATATATATATATATATATATATAGAGAGAGAGAGAGAGAGAGAGAGAGAGAACATATGTTTACAATTTACGGAGAAAAGCTTTAGAATTCTATTCTTCAATAAATTGTGAATATCCCTGGAAAGATTAGGAAAAGCAATGAAAACTCCTATGGAAAAGTGAAATGAAAGGATGGAGAAGGATCCTGTAAAAGGAAAAGACCAGGCAAAGACATTGGAAGAGATCGAGGTAAGATCAACTATTCCTCGATATTTGATAGTGGCAATCCAAGAACAATCAACCACATTCAACGATGTCAATCCTTTCGATATTCATCGCTGGATCTGTTCAACTTTTGACATGCCGCAACTTCCGGACAAGCTGTTCATTGGGTATATATCTGTTAATATTCGTGTGTACATTCCACCGCCTCTCGTCTGTTATAGGTGTGGATCCCTTGGACATCACCGGACTGCTTGTGAAAAGGAACAGATTTGCAGAAAATGTGCCCAACCTCAGCATGATAATGAGTGTTCAACGATTAAATGTTGTCTGTGTGGTGGGAATCATCGCATAACTACAAAATGCTGTTCCGTCTACGCTAATGAGTTCGAGGTGAAGAAACTGATGGTAACCAAAGGTCTTAGCTACAACAAAGCCAAGAGACAGATTAATGGAACACGAACAACAGAGACATATGCCAAGAAAGCGATGAATACTTGCCACGATCCAAATTCAGAAGATAAACTCACTACTTTAGTCGAACTATTTAGAAAACGGATTGAAATTTTAGAAAATTTATTAATAAGGAATCTCTGTATTCCTGAGTCTCCAAAAGCGAATGAAAACTCCACGACACCGGAAGATAGTACAACCAAACAGTCTAGCGGAATAGTTGCATCTTCTCAGAAATCTGGTCTTAAAGAAGTTCCGGAAACACCTACTCGTCGTTAAGTGAAGGTCTTAAGGAAGGAACGGAGACCCTGCCTCTGGGACGGCGGAATTGAACAAAAACACCAACTAACAAACTACAGGACAATGATAGAACTAAAAAACGGTAAAAGATGACCATTTTAGCTATTTTAATGTTCTTTGTAATATTCCTTTTACTTAATTTGGTGTTTTATGAATTTATTTGTTTTCCTGCAAATATGATTCATATAGCTATACTTTTCGAATTACTTATCTTTGAGTCTCTCTATCTTCTAATTTTATTAGTTGTCTTCAATTCGACAGTTCCTGTCTTATGCATAAGATATAAAACACGGTCCTCGTATTGCAGTATCCTTCTTTGTGCTCGTGAAACATTTTACCTCATCCTCAGCTTTATCATTTTTCTGAAATTGGAACTTGACCAGTACTACTTTAAAATTGTCACAACTTCTTATCTATTTCCTCTTTTAAGGTCCAAATTTATTTTAGGTCAACTTTGCCTTAACGATGTTTCTCTCCAAATGATAAGTGACTCGCTGAGAGATAATATGGGTGCCAGCTATACAGATATAAATGCTTTTTATTTATTTAACTGTTTTAGAAACCTGGTGTCTTATATTTTTATGACAACTCACATCATGTCTGTGCTGCAGTGGAACATTAATGGAATTGCAAGGCACATCGAAGATCTGAAATTACTCCTGAGCCAGTCCAAACCACAAGTCATTGCACTACAGGAAACATACCTTCAACAAGGTAAGGATATGAACATACATGGCTATTCCCTCTTTAGAAGAGACTACTCCTTGGGTGGTAGAGCTTGTGGCGGAGTTGAGATATTTGTAGAGGATAACATCCACAGCAAACCTGTTCAGCTGAGGACGACTATCCAAGCAGTAGCTGTCTCAGTACACTTACCTTTTCCTCTAACTCTTTGTTCGGTTTATCTGCCACCAAGTGAACCCATAGACGTTCACGAACTCAATGACTTACTGAAACAGTTACCAACTCCTCTATTATTCATGGGGGACGTAAATGCAAATAGCCAAATGTGGCATTCAATGGCCAATAATAGTAAAGGAGTACTACTACAACATGTATTTGAACAGAACGACTTGGTATGCCTCAACACAGACTCACCGACCCACCTCTCCCCAAGAGCAGGAACACTTACAAACATAGACGTAGCCCTGTGTACTCCTTCAGTGTATACACGTTTTTCATGGGAAATTAGCCAGGACTCTCATGGAAGTGATCATTTTCCCATCTTTATTAAACGGAATGCACTTACGCCTACTTTCCATGGAATAAAACGGTATAACACGCAAAAAGCTGACTGGGACACCTACCAAAACCACATAACGAACGAACTAATGACTTCACAAACAAGGACAATTGAAGAACTTAACTCTGTAATTCTTGAAGCGGCAAACTCAACCATACCTATGACGAAAGACAAATACAGAAAAACACCAGTTCCTTGGTGGAATGACGATTGCAAGACAGCAGTTAAGAGATCGAAGAAGAGCCCTTAATTTAATTCTTAGAAACCCATCTGATATCAACCTTCAAAATTATAAAAGGAAAAAGGCGAAGGCTCAATGGACTATAAGAAACAGTAAAAAGAAATGTTGGACAGATTTTGTATCAAACTTGAACAGAAACACACCAAAACAAGAAATATGGACAAAGATAAGACAGATACAACATAAGACCTACAGACCCCCCATAACGGGAATAAAGAACTTAAACACTACTGTAACTGACCAAACTGAAATAAGTAATTTAATAGGCTGACATTTTGCCACAATATCCAGTAATGGGAACTACACGAACAAATTTTCATAATACAGAAATAACATAGAAATGAATATCCTTCCGATTACGAACCAACATAACCATCCTTTGAATGACCCGTTTACCTTAGACGAACTAAAACATGCACTGTCGACAACTCATCTCACAGCACCTGGACCTGTCGGACTAACTTATGTTATGTATAAAAATCTACCCAACATAGGCCTTGAGACCCTTTTAAATATATTTAACGACATTTTTCAGAGCGGTGCCTATGCTCCCTTCTGGAATGAATCTATAGTTATTCCTATATTAAAAAAAGGGAAAGATAGTAAGTTAGCCTCAAGTTTCAGGCCCATTAGCACGACTAATTGTTCTGGGAAAATACTGGAGAAAATGGTGAATAAAAGAATCATTTGGTTCTTAGAAAACAATAACCTTCTCTCTGTATTTCAATGTGGTTTCAGGCCAATGCACGCTACTATGCACCACATTGCTAGGCTGGAAAATGATATTTTAGATGCCTTCCTAAATAAAAAATCCATACTAGCTGTATCATTAAATTTAGAGAAAGACTACGACAGAGTATGGAGGAGACTAATACTGTCTCAGCTGCTAGAATGGGGTGTGCAAGGCCAAGTCATGCGTTACTTGAGGAGCTATCTTTCCCAAAGATCATTCAGAGTGAGAATAGGTACTGCTCTTTCAGATGAGTTTCTACAGGAGAATGGAGTGCCACAAGGAGGTGTGCTGAGTACGCCTCTCTTTAATATCGCAATAAATTCCGTTACTGGATCTATAACTCAAGGAGTGTCGTATTGCCTGTATGCTGATGACCTCCTTATACACGGATATCAATACAGCTAAACAACAGTTACAGAATACACTACAGGAGGAAAAATGAGTACAGCTGTGGACATACAAGCAAAACTAGCTACCAACTGATCTGAACCCGACGTAAAAACAGTGACGAAATCTGACTTAAACAAAACCATACACACTAACACACTGTATGAATGGGAAGAAAATTGGCTGAAGAGTGAATGTAAATTAAGAGAAATTAAGAATACGACCAAAGCCTGGGTAACAGAATCATTCACTCGACAAGATGAAGTAATTTTATGCAGACTACGTATAGGCCACACGCGACTTACCCACTCATACTTACTGGACAGAAAGGAAAGGCCAATGTGTAGACTATGCAACAGAACATTAACTGTAAAACATATCCTGACGGACTGTAGACAACGCAGCAACTTAACGATTCCTCATGACTTACTGACAGAAGGTAGTCCATACATTCTAACACTTCTAACATATTTAAAATATACACACATTCACTCGAAAGTATAACTATATGTCATATTTAATGGATTTTATTCTTTATTATTTTATTGTATATAATATTTTTATATATATATTTTTTTAATTTTATTTCTTTTTTTTTAATACTTTTTGTTACGTTTGTTTATTTTATAACCAACTGACTATCACTTGACTACCAACTGACTGACTTTGATTCTGCCGTTCTTATGAGGTCGTCACCCTTGTTGTGAAACTCAACAACAATAAATAAATAAATAAATAAATATATGTATATATATATATATATATATATATATATATATATATATATATATATATACACACACACACACACACACATACATATATGAACATAAATGCATATTTGTATTATTTATCTCTGTATATTGAAATAACTCAAGAATGAATACAAAAAAAGTAATAAATGAAGTAAATAAAAGTTAAATCTCAATAACAACGTATACATTTATTCAAAAAGTATGTTGGGAAATCGAAGTCAAAGTTCTGAAAGTGCTTGAGGATAGCAAAGGCGAATGTTTACTCTATGGAATGCTGATTCATTAACCTGATTGAAAAAGTATGCAATTGGAATTAAATGTTTTAATTTTAATTTATAAGAGTGATTTATGGGTAACAAAATGTGATGAGGTGATTTTCAGATGCTGGATTCGCCCTTAAAATTGGACATTGAATTTTTCATAGATGATGGTGCTAATCACTTTAACTTGAAACTGTGAGAGAACTAAAGGTGAACAAGTTGAGGCGTCATGTTACCTACATTTTCTTGACTCAGAAAAAAAAAAATGGATTTATCAGATTCACCTTTTCTCTTCGTGAATTATGTCTACGCGTGTGCTACCTTCAGTACATAAGTAATGCATTTCGAGTTAAACATCCCAGTCGTCCCTGTCCCTGCAGTTTCTCAGTAAACCTTACTTAGTATTTAACAATAAAGCTAGTAGGGCAAAACAGACTCAATACATATATCCATAACATATATAATTTGTATTCACTTAATATCAGTAGTTTATTTTCAAATTGGAATTCAAATGATTATTCTCTCTTTAAGAAGGTTATATTTAGTGTTTTGTTTTTATGAGCTATAAGACACAATATCAATGTGAAAAGAATAGAAATAAACTGTCCCTCATAGAGATTTAATTGCGTTTCTTTTCTGCCTGTCCCCGTCAGATAGGCTTGCCATATTTTTGGAGAGTTAAACCGGACACATTAATATGGGATGGGCATACCAGGGGGGGGGGAATAAATACAGTACAAATTATAAGCAAAATGGTGAGTTTTAAGCCTAGCAAGTAACGCGAAGGGGGAATCCTGAACTGTTAGTCTACCCAAACCTTCAAAATAAGAACGGAACTTTTTTTGCTACTTGATTTTCTTAAAAAAATCTCTCAGCCAAATAGTAGTGTCTGGCAGCTGGCAGTGCTGTGCAGGTAGTTCCAGCGTTTTACAGTTAGATTACTTCTCATATCTTTGACACTGTGAGCAGTAGTAAAAATGTTGATTGCAGAAAAGTAACCGATTTATAAAAGATTCTTATAAACATGAATTCATTACTTTTTACATCTTACAGCCTTTTCCGGGACATTGATAAAACCGGGCGGGACACCGAAACAATTGCAAAATACCGGGACAGTCCCGGTCAAACCGTTATGTATGGCAAGCCTATCCTTAGAGTTTTCTAGGTGAGGCAATAATATCCTGAACCCTTGCACAGCCTCCTTGCCTATAACCTTGGTAATGCTCGCAAATATAATGGGTGTTTCCAAATAACTTTTTGGAAACATAAACTTTTAAATTTTAACACCCATTGAATAACATATAGTATGACGGGAACCGTGCTATAATAAACTGCACAAAATTGTATAGTAACGTAATTTTAATGAAACATTATTTAACGCAATAAAATAACTACTTATCTGCCGTGACGAAGCACGGGTATTCAGCTAGTAAATGATAAACTTACAAATCAGTTCTGTTGGTTTCCTAACTTGAGCAGCATCTAAGACCTTAGGTCGATCTTCTTCAGCACTTTTTTCTGTTGTCTGCCAGTATACATTATGTATACTCGCTGTACATCGAATCTAGGAAAAGGTAAACCCTCATTAATATACATATAATAAAAAAAATCAAGTGGGGCTATTATAATAATTAAATTCATTTGAAATAATGACTTCTTTGAGAGGAAGTACATATTTTCATGTTTTCTGAAAAAAGTTCCTGCTATTATTTTTACCATTCCAGTTCAGTACAATCTAATGTTAATCAAAATGAAAAAAAAAAAAAAAGAAAAAAAAAAAAGAAGTACCCATTTTTGAGTAAATTTAAAGATATTGCTTAACAAACTATAGATTAACTTGGTTTATATTTATATTTATATTAACTTGGTTTATATTATAGTAACTTAGGCATGGCTGGGAGAGAGTTTACAAAGAGCCTTCATTAGCAGGACAAGGGGAGAGGGGATTTTTTTCCAAATACTTTTTCCAGGAAAGATTTGGTCAAAAATAACTCCAAGTGCTTTTACTGAGGTACATTATTTATAGAAATGAAATTCGAGGTGGATTTTTTTTTTTTTTTTTTTTTTTTTTTTTTTTTTTAAAGAAAGTGTTGTTTACCTTGAGTCTTCCTGTTGAAGAAAAATGGTCCCGCTGAACCTCCAGGGATAAGAGAGATATTGATGTTTCTAGATCAGTATCTGGATCTCTGACTACTGTGTATTTCTTCACGTACTCCGAGTCCAACTTAAATAAATAGACACTAAATTATAAATATTGATTCAATTTGTTTATGTTTAAATGTTGATATTCAAGCCTAAAGATAGCTCTTCAGGGAAAATAGTGCTCCTAATATACACTTCAATAAAGGTAAAAATAATATTAAATTTATAAAAGTCTATTTTTAGGATAGGACAGAAGACTTTAAAAAAATGTATCATCCATTGTGAGAGTTTATTTTGAACTAGGAAGTCCGATATACACCTATTTATATGCAAACTACATGCATAAGACATGTTTATTATAATGATGTTCATGCATAAGACATGAAACTACATGTTTATTATAATGATTAAATTAAATACAGAAGAAGTAAAATCAATTATACTTATATAAATTAAAAATACATATATATACAATTTGATAAGTTTATTCATTATTTTTAAGCCTATTGTTGTCATGAATGTGTTCCTTAAAATAATTCAGATATGAGTTAGGTTTGTCTGCAGGCCAAGCTCTGTCCTATAAGGTTATGTCTTAGATAGTTTGGTCCTAGATCATTTGCATCATACTCTATAAAAATATTAAAATATGAAACAATAAATTTATTTGGTGCTAATGACGTAGGTAGTCAAAGCACCTTAATAAAAAAAAAAAAAAAAATTATTATGCAACAATCATTAGGGAAAGTCTTTATTCTTCAAAAATATAGCAGATCTATTGAACTGTCGCTCAATGATCGTTTCTTTGTCCCCTGTTCCTCTTTAATCAGTGCAAGGAAGCTTTCAAAATGATACCTTTATTTTAAGAATTCGAATTCTGAAACACAAATCAGACGGTTCCAAGAGAGCAGAGGAGCAGCAGTTATAATAGATCTAAATACCTTACGGCTTCAGCTATCAAGAAGGTCAACTACTAATTTAATTAAGCTGAGTTGAATACCATTACCCTGCCTTTGAGAATGTACACAACATACAAAAACCAAAGATAACTATCCGTAAGGACTCACTTAGCTCAATATATGGACTAAAAATTAAGTACAACAAAAATCCCATTACTTTTAGCACTTTCCTCCGAAGGAAAGTAGCTATTGAGGTTGGACTCATGACGGAATTTTTGAAAAATTTCTTCAAATCTTTATCAATCCTACCTAGTAGACACCGAAAATGACCCCCGTTAAAATTTATATATATATATATATATATATATATATATATATATATATATATATATATATATGTGTCTGTTAACACGATAGCAGCCAGAGTTTTTGTTTTTTCGTCACGAAACTTGGTATATAGCATTCAATTAGCAAACGATTGAACGAGTTCGTTAACCACCAAAGTCGGTCCACCGGAAGGGGGGGTTTACCCCGAACCCAAAACACTAATTTGACTATGTCAGCCGTAATATTTGTTATATTTCAACGAAACTTGGTATTCGTAGTGGAAATATAGAGAGAAAAGTGAGATATAAAAATGAACTAAATCGGTTCATTAGAAGGGGGGGTTTACTCCGGACCCACAATACCAATTCGCCACTACCAGCCGTGATTTTTGGTATATTTCGATGAAACTCGGTATTCGTGGTAATCCACAGGTAAATAACTTGTGTAAAAATAAACTAAATCGGTTCATTAGAAGGGGGGGTTTACTCTTGACCCAAATTCTTAATATACTCATACCGGTCGTAATTTCTGCTGTATTGTAACGAAACGCGGTATACGTCGTGGGTAACTGATGAGAAAGAAGTGTTGTAAAAATGAGCTGAATCGGTCAATCGGAAAGCGGGGGTTTAATTTGTAATATATTTCAATAGAAAAGCCCGTCAGACGTAGGTTCACAAAGCCGCCGCAAGGAGCGCTTTCTACCACTAGAGTGACTGTATCCTGTTCCTGCGTTAGATCAAAATACGATAATATGAGGTTTTTTGTATTTATTACGTAGTGTAATAGGTACCATGTGTAAACATAACTCTGGAAGCAAATTATTAATTGATCAGTTACTCATTACAAATTTAAAAGAGAACTATTCATGTTTTTATTCTATTTATGTAGGATATTTTAAGCAAATTGTTCTGGAAAGCAATCTACACTACCCAAATTCTG
Source organism: Gonocerus acuteangulatus (assembly GCA_946811695.1). Taxonomy (NCBI): domain Eukaryota; kingdom Metazoa; phylum Arthropoda; class Insecta; order Hemiptera; family Coreidae; genus Gonocerus; species Gonocerus acuteangulatus. The sequence goes on along the minus strand of OX328124.1, from coordinate 46,615,649 downwards.
AGGAAAGTGCTTAGTTATGCAGCTCCTGCGTGACGGACTTTTAATATATTAGAACAGACATACTGGGTGAATTAAGTGATAACTAAATATTACGAATTCTTGCAGTTTATATATATAAAAATGATTTACATAAACATTATTTCTACTTTTCTCAATAACGGTTACAGATATCGCCTTAAAAATGGTTTCATTTGTTTTCCTATGTTGAGGAACCTATAAAACGAGTACCTGCAAGCATCTAAACCTGAAAATGTAAGCATTACGATCTTTTTCACACGAATTTCATGCCAAAAATCATGTTCAGGCGGACGGATTCTCGTGGTTAACGAAATTAGCATTTCAAATCAGACAATATTTGTACCAAAATTCATCAAAATTGGACCATTTTTGAGCCTGTGAAATAGCGAACAGACATATATATATGTATACTTACATACTGTAATTTAAATTATAACATCTGCCCTGGAGGTTAAATAAAATAGCCCATGCCGCCGGCATTTTTGACCCAGCGTGCCACCGCCTGAAAATTCAGCCTCGGCGCGCATGTCTACCTAATAGTCATTGTTATTAAAATTGCCCTACCGGTTTCAGATATAATTTGATGCCTCTTCAGGACACTAGTGCTAAAACGAAACTTGTACATTATTAAATATAGAAAGAAGCGGTGAATAAAAGAACTTAAATAAAATATTTAGATAGATAGAATCAGGGCCCCCTAAGAGGAAAACAACTCAACCTAAAAGATCTATTGTGCCCCTACTATCCTGCTGGGTCACTTATAGTAGCCCTGCTTCCTTGACGAACCCTCTGATCTTCTGAGGTGTAAGCTCAGATTTAAATAATATATTTTTTAATTTATTACACAAAACTTAAATAATTGTTACAATTTGACAACAAGATATTTTATTACATATGACTAATATACTTCTTTCAGATATAGATTTTAATTTATGGACTTATGCAATTTTAACAGTTGATGCTTCCCGTTTAGATTATCTCAGTTTGGACATTCCATTGTAGTAGAAGGTTTGCCTTCCTATATTTAGGCTGTATACTCTGTTTACTAGTCTTAGTGAAAAGACATCAAAATAGATGTGAAATCGATAGGGCAAGTTTAATAACAATGACTAGTGTGTAATAGTGTTTTTATTTTAACATTTGAACTTTAGCCTATTGTATAAAAACCAATAAAAAAAATTATAATACAAGGCATGCCAACCGAGGTCAGAAAGGTGATAATGAAAAATGTTAGCAGTCCAAGTACATGACATTGTGTACGTCAAAGGAGGTTGGAAACAAAAGGAGACATGTCCGGCATTTTATAGCCTCCAATCAATCCAGCCTCTCGCCGACACAAAGATGCAGATGCACTCCGCAAGCCCCCGCACATAGGCCTCGTCTCGTATGTCACAAGCTTGCGGACACATGCCCAGAAAGGAGTATCTATTTCTCTAGCTTCCACCCCAAGTCAGTCAGTCACCAGACTCTACTATTCCTTTTGCTTGTCCTCCAAGCAAAAGGAATAGTAGAAGAGAACTTATATTCTGTTGCTTAAGAATTGACTATTCATGACTGACACACTTAAATCCCATGTCCAACAGGAGAGCCTAACATGTCGTCCCTGCCATGTCAAACTATCAAATATGCAAAATCTTGTTTATCAGAGCCAAGACTTTGCTCTTGGATTGTGGATGATACGGCTTGTCGCAAATTGTCACAACTCTAACCCCTTTAAAATAGCCTTTAATGCCTTAAATAAAGATTGAATAAGACCATTTTTCAATATATTACTTTGTCAATCGATAGAACATGTTCGTTCTCTAGTTTGCTCCGATTGGTATATTCGATGTATACCAATGTGTAACACACCACTGATTATAAAGCATAAACTGCAAGAATTCGTACACAGACAAAACTACAACTTACAGTAAAATATGATTGAACAACTCAGTGTTGAGAGCACACATATTCAACTATGTAATCAATACATGCTTATTCGAATAATTATAATGCAAACATTCAAACATAATTTTTTTTTTTTTTTTAACGGCGCATCTACTTCTTGGTCATTCAAACATAATGTGTGGTATTTTCATATTAGGAAAAAAAAAGAGACATTGAAATATTCCCCACATAGAAATAAATTAAGTAATAATTTAATGAGCTTCTGTTAGGACTCAATCATGAGACAATAGACTTACCCGCCGCATCCTGTCGGAATTGCTAGGGAGATGACCAAAAGGATATTTGGTTTAGGAAATGGGGATTTTGAAGGCTGGTCCTTTACTACCTGACCATGGATGAAGCAGAATAAGTGAATGTTGAGTTCCAGCAGGAAAGCCTCTTTCTAAAGGATGGAATCTGGAGAGCCACAAACAACATGAAAAACCAATGGAGCTTCTCGCCTGGACTATGGGAACTAACTAGCCTGTTATCTTGGTATCAATTTAAGGTGCATATCATTGGTTAATCCTGGTCAATTGGTGTCTTCCATTCCACATAATGGAAAAAATACTTCCATTTCACACAAAATAAGAGTGAGCTAGTGTTCAACAATATTGAACACTTAAGCATAAATTATATAACTCCTACTCTATGTCATTCATATATATATATATATATATATATATATATATATATATATATATATATATATATTTTTTTTTTTTTTTTTTTACGGCGCATCGACAAATCTTGGCCATTAGCGCTGGCCTCCAGGGTGCAGTCAGGAATTTTATCAGCGAGCCCTGAGATGAGAAAATTCCTGCCGCTGGTGGCGATCGAACCCACCATCTCCCGCTTATGAATCCAGCGCGCTAGCCACTAGACTACGGGAGACCCCGTCATCCATATTATTCTGTATTCATATTAGTCTGACATCACGGGCGTATATAGAAAATGATTTCGGAGGGGGCTGGGAAAATTTTGGGGGGAGGGGGGGCTGAGACCATTTCCGGTGTATGGAATACTAACAATTTAGATCTTGGAAGAGTTTTAGCCAACTTAAACGCTCTTACACCCAAAATAGAATATGTTTTATGAACTAAATGATCTTATTTAATTTATTTTTAAGGGTCTTATGAAATTTTTATTGATCAAATCAAAATTTGATTGGTTGGCTGCAGCCCGCCCCCCCTTATATACGCCCAAGTCTGACATTATTGTAAATGTCAATAATTAATAAAATATCACTAATATAGTTATATAAAATATGTTCCTTCCTATAAAATATGATCCACAGAGAATGTTTTATGCATACCATTAAATTATTATTAAAACCATACACTAACATTTTGCTAACACCTTACAGACTGATATGGGACATTGAAAATTAAACATTAACTTAAATTACAAATTAATAATAGTTAAATGTTTTTTCGCCAAGTAGCAACAACTTAATAAATAAATAATACACAGGATGGCTTGCTGTGATATCAAACCTAGAGCCTAATGCCAAGTCACCTGAACATAAAACCGGAGAAACCGGGTTCAAATCCCACACTTAGTTACTTTTTCAAAAGAATATAAATTTGAAAATAAAGTCACTGACGTTGTATACTATTCTGTTTCTTATACTGGTTAAGAAAAATATTTTTTCTTAACCAGTTAAATTCCGGAAATCACTGTAAATAGTAATTAAAATAAGTTTTATACCATTTGTCCATTCAAGCCCCAAGTGAGATTGGCACCAGGTCGAGAATCCTTGGAAACACATTCAGCCTTTAATGTCTCACCTACTCTGTACTTTGATTTTGTCAGCTGTACTTCTGGAAGTGCAGTTGGGATCACTGAAATAATGATAGAAAAATCAATTAACATTAAATTGACTTTAAAACCTAAAAGTTTAAATGAATTGAAAGAAATGCTTTAGTTAAATAGAGTTTAAGCTGACTGAAAATTATAATTTGATTGACACTAAAAAGTGTTTTTTTTTTCTTTACTACATCGACTTATATAGTTATTAGCACTTAGTAGCCATGCTTCAGAAGGATCCATGACTAAGATCCATAACATCAAGAGAGTATGGTAACCAAAATTTCTATGAATAGTTTTTATAGTATTATCCATAATAACTATGACAGGTATTTATAAATACTACTATAGTTTGTGTTGTGTTATTCATGCATAGCTAATACGCCCTTTGTTAACATGTAAGAACAATGAAAATTTGAGGAAACAGAAAATTTGTACACTCTGACTACTTTGCAGGTTATAGACATTATTTGTTAAGACATCGGTGAGAGTGAAAAATCATAAATTTATAATTAGAAATAAGACACTTGGTCTCTTTCTTTCTGGCCATCGGTTTCAAGAGTCTACCATTAGCCATGGCAAACAGAAATTTTGTTTTTCAGGATGGGTTTGGCGTCTTTGATGTAATAAATGGAAGGGTAAAATGAAACAGGTTACTTCTATGCCATGTATAGCTATAAGATTTATTTTATTTATATACATTGTTGAATAATACTACAGTTGGAATTAGGAAATCTATCTCTAAGTATGCAAATCACAGACACTACAACAAAGTAATCAATCTGGAATGCTTTTATGCTGCTGAAACGTTAGTACTCAATAAAAAAATTGACATAAATCAAATTCCAAAATAGAAAAGAAAATTGTTAGAAAAATATTAGGGATTTCGTTGTTTAGATAATGCAAAACAGCAACTTGCAGAGCTTGGAGTAATAAGGAGATAGAAAGATTAACATTTTATGAGCACATCAAAAGAATGGACCCTTTAAGATTAACAAAGCAAATCGTAGAATTTTAAGAGAACCAAATTACGACAAAAGTAGAAAGAATTAAATTGATTTTGACAGTAAAAGAAGATCCCAAAGCAGCAAGTATCATGAATATAGACTAATTTCAGATAGACGCACATTCAGGCAAAATACTTTTGGTTGTTAGGAGGGAGATTAAAAAAAAAAAAAAAGAATGAAACAGCTTGGTCTGATTAAAGAAAAAGAGATCATTCCGAAATAATGAAACAAGTCTGGGCACAAATAAAATAAAACTTGTCAAAACAGTGATAATTTTGGACCAAATCGTGCAGTTCCTGGCATCAGTGGCGAATCAAGAAATGCTTGTCTCCTTTGTAAAGATGCTGCAAAGAGCACACACACACACAAACACTAGCACATTTGTTAGGAAATTCCACCATAACAAGCTTTTGGTTACACATTGTCATAATACTGTGAAGCATACCCTAACTCTAGAGACAACTTACAACTTAACAAACAAAACTATAGTTGAAAATGAGATAAATAAAATTGAAATTCAACAAGTGAATGCTAGCTAAATTTATCTTCATCAATTTGAAATTTTGGTGTAACATTTTATTCTCAATATATAATTTAAAATCAGTTAATTAAGTATCAGTTTTATCAGTAAATATTAATTTTATTGTCTTAAAAGAATGGGGAGGGGAAAAATCAATTCAATCTATCAGGACAACAAGCCACATCAAAGAACGTCCGGGTCAGCTAATGTTTAAAACAATTCTTATTCATTCTCTAGCAATAATTCTCAGCTACATAATATTTTTTGACATGTTAAGGATTATCCACAGGATTTTTCGAGGTTTAAATTATTTCACTATAATTTATATTTGATCTTCACCTCAGCCTTTTTTATTAAATCAGCTAATTACATTTTTTATTTTATCCTTGACGTTTCGGCCTCAGGGCCATCCTCATAACTTCCTTCATATGTCCACATATATTCACCCTATTTCAACAAGGGCTTGTCATCACTTTAAATCATGACACTGCTAATCTTATATTTTAGTTACATTTAACATAGCTCACTTGACTTAGTTTGTTCCATCTTCTACAACTAAAACTTTTTACATTTTTCACACACTTGAGTTACAACAGACCATGTGGCCAGTTCTCACTAAGTCAAGTGAGCTATGTTAAATGTAACTAAAATATAAGATTAGCAGTGTCATGATTTAAAGTGATGACAAGCCCTTGTTGAAATAGGGTGAATATATGTGGACATATGAAGGAAGTCATGAGGATGGCCCTGAGGCCAAAACGTCATGTATATAAAAAAAAATGTAATTAGCTGATTTAATAAAAAAGGCTGAGGTGAAGATCAAATATAAATTATAGTGAAATAATTTTTTTTTTCTTACACAATTTACTCTCTTTATTATTTTAACTTTTTGATAGGTTCATTTTCTATAAAACAATAAAGAGAGTAAATTGTTTAAGAAAAAAAAAATCAAAACATAACCTATGGAATGATAAAAAGCTGTCGCCAAATATGGTAGCCATCGGTTGGAATGTAGCATTTTATTTTTTCAGCATTTGTACAAATAATTTTTCCATTAAGTTTACAGTTTTATTTGTATGGTAAATTTATTTATTTATTTCCCTTCAAAACTTAAAATTTTAATTGATCAGCATGTTGTGTGGCAAGAAACCCAATTTAGTAGTGCTATTAAACTTAAGTTTTAAAATAACATTTTTTTATTCCACCGAGATAAGAAAGATTGTTGGTAATTCGGGTCACTAAATATTGATAACAATTAAATTATAGTGTCTATCATCTAAACAAAAATTGAATAAATTATAAGAAATGGAAGATAGCTCACCAACTATATTCATATCACCCGAGAAAAATGCAGTCCGAAATGAGGGTGCATCCGCAGATACTTCACAGCTGTACCTTCCTTTCAATGCTTTTGTTACTTTTTTCAGGTATAGGTGTGTTGCATTGCTTTTAGACTTCTGTGAAAAAATAATGATTAATAACAAATGTTATTGTTAAAATAAAATCTCTTAAAAGAGACATTTCAGCTTACGCCATACTCATATTTCTGCTTTATTTAATAGTTCTATAATTAATTTTTATTTATATCATCATTGTCCAAAATTCCTTCTGTGAGTTAGTCAACCCTAATGCCTTTCATATAGATTTTCTGAACATTCGTTATGTGAGCATTTTCTTTTCTTTTTGATTTCTGTGCAATAGCACCAAAACATTGATTATACAATATTATATTCATTTCTATTTTCTAGAAAATTGTGCATGAAAAAATTGAAGCATATTTATCTTCAATTCTTGTAATTAAAACTATTACACATCTATAGGTGGTGTTGCTAGTTTTGACCTAAACCTCTCCCGGAATAATCATATCTCCTATATTACCCAATTTATGCTCAGGCAGGTCCGCCTTTCCCTCAATGTCCTAAGTAAAGATCTGTTAACTCCTTGTGACCTTCCTCTTATTCCCACGCTTTGAATATGGTTGTTTGGTGTATTCTGACTACCTCAAATATCAGATAGACCTTTATATCCAATTTTTACCAACTTTTGAATAGGTTCTTCTCTTTATTATATTCCTTTGTAAACTGAGCTACCTCTCTTTGAAATCTCCAACCTTTGTCTGATATATTTAAGCCCCATCTCTTACTCAACCCTCAGGGAGTTTCTTATCATTTTCGTTTAAACTATAAATAATGCTAATAATAATCACAGAACTCCTTTTCCTCTAAGCACTGTTGTTTTGAAACAATATATGTACTGAAGTAAGAATAAAGAAAAATGAAATGTCATTATTACTGAAAACCACTAGAATAATTTTTTTTTTTTTTTATTGTCCTTTCAATAATGACGGAGAATTTTAGGATGGGATATCTACAGGCTACCACCCTTTTCTACACAGGATGGTGTTTATTTTTTATGAAAAAAAAGGCACTACCCCTAGTGGGAATCAAACTCAAAATTCTAGATTCATACTGTTCAGGCCTTAACCCTCAACACAATCAGATCTCCCTAATCAAATAACTGAATGCTCTTATAACTCCATTTATCTAACTAGGACAATTCAGTTTAGTTTGGTAAAATCTTTTGGTCAAAGATACTTTTGTTTTAATCATAAAATGAGATACATTATTTTATTTAAGTTTAGCTTGATACAAACTGACATTTCGGAAGAGACACGTTTTCAAATGTTTAACCAAATTAATTTTGTTTAAAGTAGTGTAAATAAAATACAACAACAAAAAACTAAATTAATAGAATTGTTTAATGAAGTATGACTCCAAATTCAAGAGTATTGTTAACAAAATGGCCATTATTTCCTTTACTCAAAGAACTCAAGACAGTTGAGTAAGAAGTAAATAAGAATTTGAATCCAAAACAATAATAGGAAAGGTGAAAGACAGCCTTAGATAAAAAAAAATAAAATAAAAACAACACTAGAAGTCAATTAAGAAGCAAAATATTTTATTAACAAAATAATATTTACAAATGATAAATTAATTAAGCACAGCAATATAAATACATTGAGATCTCAGCATAGGAATTTTTGTAATATCAAAATACACTATATATACACGTAATTACAACTGGTCAACAATATTGCACATCATTTCATCGAGAATAACACTAGGATCAGTTTCAGAAACATCTTTATTAGATTTTCCTGAATTTTCGAACAGTTCAGTAGGAACCATTAACTTTGTATCAAAGTCTGTTGTATCCGGCAGAGTTTGCAGTGCCTGCTGCAGCATTTCAAAAACCTGGAAAAGGAAAATACTGTAAGATAAATATAATTAATTAATAAGCAATGCTAAATTAGGTACATACAAGGGGGATCCAAAAGTAATAAGAAATGGGCTAGTGTTGAAGAGGCAGAGGGGTGGCTTGTCAGGCAGCCCAGGGTTTTGAGAGAATATCCTTATGAGTTAATATGAATAATTTGGTAGCTGTTTGTGCAAAGACTCCTCTGTGAGAATTTTTTTCTCACCTCTGTGAAATGGCTGACTGCCATTAAGAACGGGCAGCAGTGAAATTTTGTTTTCTATTAGGGAAGATGTGCTTGGAAACTCTTGTAATGCAGCTTAAGAGGATATTGCTTTAAGTAAAACTCATGCCCACAAGTGGTTTTAAAAGATGAGAAATGTCAATCAAAGAAAATCCTCAACCAGGGTGCCTCTCTACTTCAAGCCCCGATGGAAACATTAAATAAATTTCTACTCGGGATCTTGATGACCGCCATTGAACAATTGATTATATAGAAATTACACCCGGATTGTGTGATCTCACTTACAACCTATCAGTTCTCGTAGATTTTGAAGGGCCATATTTCAGACATGTATTTATGTGGGAGAAGGTCAAAACTCAATCACTACTATACTCATTTGCACAGTACTCTTGAATAATCTTTATTTTATTTTTCTTTACATGTTTCAAGTGTTGACACCTGTACAGGCACATTTAAAAGACTAAATTACAGCCTTAACATTAAGCCTAGAATTGTCTCACTTCGGATGCCTCAGGACGTATGCTCGGGATGTTAATGCCAGGGTTGCTCGCGTCGCACTGTGTGACCCAAGCAATATGCTTGTTGGTAAAACTGTCAAGCTGAAAGGTTCCTCAGTCCGAGCTGCTTGTTGCGTGGAGATGGGTATTTGTTACCTTGTATTGTATACTCATAAGTTTTCACATGATTTAAAATTAAAATGTACACAAAATAGTTAAATTGCATGAACGACACCGTTTTTGTGGAATTCTAAACATCGTGAATACTGCAATAAATGGTCTAGTTGTCGAAGCACCGTAAAAAAAAATAAATAAATAACTGCAATAAAAAACAAAAGATAAGATATTTGGCGTGAAATATATATTGCAGTAAATGTTCCTGTTAAAGAGTTGTGAAAGAAGAGGTGGTTCATTTTGTTCATACCTCATGTCTTGTTGCAGTCTGTTTCCATATTTTGACAATTATGATAATTTTTGTTAACGACCCGTTCTTAAAACATCTTTTTGTTTTAAATAATTGTTACTATCACAATATAAGCACATTTTGTCGCGATGAAGTTGCCATGTTACTTAAGATTGCTCGTCTGCTTGCATTGAGCTATTGAGGTTAGTTAACATAAGCCTCAGTCTGAGGCTGATGTGGCGGGGCATGCTCGATGCGAGCAGCCAGACACTGTCGATACTAGGCTTTAGAGAAACTTCAGTAGGCAGAGCCATATCTAGTATGTTAAGTGCTCCTGAGAAAACGTTTTAGAGGCTTCCTGACACTTGTAGAAATATACAAATATTTAAAAAACACAAAAAAAACTTTTTACTGCTTTTAATAAAGAATTAATGAATTATTGTATTTTTTATAACCTCATAAATAAAACGTCTGGGCAAAAATTCTACTAGTTGCCACAACGTGAAACATGTAGAACAAAACAAAATAGAGAATAAATAGGGTCATCTTTTTATATTTCATACATTTCAGTAATGCAATTACCTAGTTTAATTATTACGATTATACCAAAAGGTTTCTCACCCCCCCCCCTTTTTCTTTACATATTATCTACACTTCGTAAATTCTTAAGACAGCTTCAGTGACAGGTAATTTTTATTTCAACATAGGAAAAAGTAAATACTGTTGAAGTAATAACAATAATGAATTTCAGAATTATTATTAAACTTTGTTTGCAAGTCTTGAAAAAAAGAAATACATGAAACAGCTCTGAGCAATGTGAATTAGAATAAAGCAGATGTTTTGTGGTCACTTCCTAATGAAATAAATATCAAAATAGAAGATAGTTAATTTGTCTAATAACCCAGTTATTTGTCTTTAGAGAAGGACATATTTGCAATCTATAAATATGAATAAGAAAAAAACATTCACAAGCACAATTTTTTCCGTAAATATGAACATATTCATATTTATATTGTGAGTAAACGCGTATGTACATATGCAAATAGAAATAGCTTTATTCAAATTCACAAATCTAAATAGAAAAAAAACAATTTTGTAAACCGAAATATATAACATAGAGCATTCAGAATCAAATCCCAAAGTTCTGCACTTTTTCCTGTTTTTTATCCACCCGTTTATATGAGTTGCACTCTAAGGCAAAATCTGATGGTAGGAACAGAATGAAAACACCAAAATGACGATAAAGTACAATAAAAAAAAAAAGGATGAGTTTGGTTTTTATTTTCAGGCATAAAATTGTAAATTGTAATGGTAAAAATTGACAGAAAAAGCATTTTTGAGGCTTTGGGGGAAAAGTAGCATCTTGAGTGTATATATTATTATTTCCATAATAATGTTTTTTGGAGACAAAGCAACATTTCCTATAATAATGACCACGGTTCTTCACTTTCCTATAATTGAGGAGAATATGAACAAATCTATAAAACTATAAGAAAAAAATAGTTTCACCAATCTAACTCAGCAGAAAGAAATGAACTGAATATCATCCACACCTGATATTGAGCATAAGCAGGATTCATGATTAAGAATTTGTATATAGCCCCCATAAAGGTAAGTATAACTTGTAATGATTAAAACTCTGAGATGAACAGAAAATTTTATTTTTTATTAATTTATTTTAGACATGTCAATTATCAAGGCCTTTAATTTAACAGATAAAGACGGGTATAGTTTTTATTTTTTCCAGTGGTGGTGCTCTATGTGGGCCTAGGAGGTTGGGGGCCTAAAAGAGACCTCGGTGTACATCTGGGAGTATGAACAAGAGTTTATTGTGACGTTTGGACTCGAGAGACCTTGAAAAAACGATGACAATGTGGTGGTCTGGGAGATGGGTGTTCCTCTGAGCGGCAAAGTCTGGCTCCGTCCTACAGAAGGATGTTCCTTTATGCGTTTTTTTTTTTTTTTTTATTATTAAACAGTTTTATTATTGATGATAGTGTTTATTTTTATTACTATACTCATCAAAATAATAGTTTCATTTGGTCTGGAGGATTTTTCTGTCAATAGGAGAACACAGCGATGGCCAGTGGCGATCTTTTACCTCTTCATAGCTGTGACCTGTGCTAATGCATATGTTTTGAACTGATGTTATAAAAATAAATCAGTATTTGATTTTATTAGTGAATGATCGTCTACTATCGCAAATCTGCCAGTTGACTTGAGAATATTGATTGAAAAATCCCTTGGCCATGAACCTCCATCCTAATCTCGAGGACACAATACCAATCTACTTTAAGAGCTATAGATAAATCAAAATCAGGAGATCTTTTTGCAACCACGAAAGCTGCCAAACTAGTAAAAACGAACACATGCAGATATTGCCCATATCAGAAGAACAGAATGATAGCCTATAAATGTTTCAATTGTGGGACCGCGAAATGTCTCGAATGCTCAAGAAAGTTGAGCAGTGTTTTTGTTAACTACCCGTTGTAGTAATGTTGCCTTATATAATTGTTTTGCAACGTTACTGTCATAGAACAAAATATTTTTGTATAGCAATATTCCTGACTAGAAACTCTGTCTAAAATTGTGCAGTTTCTTTGTTTGAGGGGGGGGGGGAAGGGTACATACTCAATTTCCTATTACATTTATGAAGAAAAATGCTAATTACACTTCTTTATTCCTTTTTGTTATTCTTTGAAATATTTTTTCTGTAAATATGATTTTGTTCCAAATAATTTTTTTTTAAATAATTGCTATTTATTTCCAAATTGTTATGAGTCCATCATGAATTTTTTTTCTTTATTTGGGGGTGATTTATATTAATTCACATTTAATTTTGTTAAGTAAACAGATAAAAATATACCAAATAACACATTGGTCACGATAAACATGGGTACCCCGTCTGACAGACTGATGTTCTTCTAAATGTTGAAAAAAGAGATGTTCCGCTTTAAGTGTTAATATTGGACAAGAGTAAAAATAAAAATTTGGTAAGATTTATTTTTTTAAATTATTACAAACCTTATCCAAATGTTTCTGAAATCGTTGAGCGATCTCAATTCTCTGTCGTTTCTGAAGATCCATCATAACTCGGAGAGTCTCCCTGGCCTGATGGGGTCGAAATTCATTCAACAAGTGATGGATGTGAATGAATAGGAGACTGAGGTCTTCAACCTTTTCAGCCCTTCTTGGAGATTCAGGGCATTTAACAAGAAGGTCGAGTAAATCCAGGAAGTTCACCAAGAGTGAATGATTTAGTTTACGGAGTTCGCGACGTCTATCAAAATGTTGTGGATATAGGCGTTTAATACCCTGGAACAAAAAAAGCATAAAAATACTCTGGAAAAACCTCTTTTCAACAGATGTTTCTGAAACAATAAAACATAGAAGTTGAGATAAAATATAGTTGATGATGAGTTTCTGATATAAAAGTTGTTTTTGTTTTTTTTTGTAGCATATTCTCTTAGAGAAATGGATAGAGTTACTTTAAAATATTATATTTGTAAAGTTTGTAATGACTCTGAATAAGAGGCAAACCAGTTTAATGGATTACATAATCTTGGGATTTTCAAAAACATTCTCAAATCAACTTGAAGACTTGAAATACCAAGGGGACGATTCCCTTGTTTAGGATAGGAGAAAAACTCTAGAATATGCTAAAGCATAGATTTGTGGTAAGGAGATTGATACGTTTGAACACGAAACATAGTTACAGCTACACTTTATGTATCGGTAATTGTGAAGTTTAAGGGCCTCCTCACCAATTTTTTTTACTGGTAGTTCTAAAAGGTATTTTGATGCACTAAACACAAATCCATTAAAAAAAAAGTCACTCCTAACTAGGAAGAAGGTTATTAAGCACTAAAGTTAACTGTTATACAGGTTAGGCAAGCTAACGTAAACAAAGAAATTTGTTAACATGCGCATGTCAGGGAAGTAAATTTGGGAAATAAAGAACTCTCATTTGAAAAATTGATAAATTATTTATTAAAAAATAATTGTAAATTTTAAGGGCCTCTTCACCCGTCGTAACCTGTCACATTATGGGCCTACGTGCTATGCGTTTCCACTCGCTCAAGAAAATATCAAAACTCTAGTCAATCCAACTCGCTAAATTAATAGAATTATATTCATTTTAGCCAGTTGAATTGATTAGAGTTTTGATATCTTCTTGAGCGAGCGGAGATGCATAGCTCGTATGCCCATAATGCAAAATAATTATAAAATATATATACTTAAAACAGAAAAATAAATACTTCATTAATCTTTAGGCTACTAGACATGTTCAGAAGCAATGTTTGGAAGATACAAATCCGCAATGACAACGAAAAATGTATTTCTATTTAACATTAATTTCACGTAACATGCTCCACAATTGATGGAATTGGTTAGAAGCTTATTGTGGACTAAAAAAATGAATAATTCTTTCATCTTGTGAACAATTGCTATAAATTTGTGCAACTATGTTATTATTAGACAAATTTATCTAACTTTTTCACAATTACCTGCGCCCTAATTATAAAGGCATTAATTATTAAGGGATTTCTTTCATATAATACTTTTCAACATAGAAACAAAATATGTGGAGAATGTTTTTTGTTGTTTAAAAAAATGTTCCTGAATAAATAACTGACGGTAAATTTAAATAAGACTTCTTTACTATGGACATTTACAAACCTGCGCATGTTTACAAATATAGTTGTTTATGCTAGCTTTCTAACCTGCATAACAGTGAAATTTAAGCAAAGGGATAGTTGGGATTCAGCTAAGAAAACATCAATACGATTTTTGTAAAAAATCTGTATTAAGGATATTTCAGCTACTCTTTGGTAGCCTCTGCCAGCAATGAAGTGCCGGGGAGCTGGGAAAGACGAAAATTGAATTTGCAGTGAAATGTAGAGCTTAATAACTTTTTTGCTAGTTGAGAGAGGTTTTTTTTTTTAACTGATTTGTGTTTAGAGCATCAAAATACCTCATAGAATGACCAGTAAAAAAAATCGGTGAGGAGGAAACTAAACTTCACAATTGCCGATAGAAGTAAAGTGTGGTTGTAACTATGTTTTGTATTAAAACGTATAAATCCCCTTACCACAAATCTATGCAGTAGCATAATAAGCACTATAAGGAGCCTCCCTAATGGCTAGGACACAGGATTCATATACAGGAAATGCGGGTTAAGTATCGCCTGTAGGAGGATGATCTTCTTCAGCTATGGGCTCACTGAAAACGTTACCTTCAACACCGTGGGTGAATTATAAAGGCTGGTAAATTGTAAACAACCCGGTGCTAATGGCCTAGAAGCAGATGTACGGGAAAAAAAAACAAACGCCACAAAAACACTCCATAAAAAGTAGTTACAAGTGTGGTGTATTAACTTCCGTTTAATCAAAAAGATTTGTGTAAAAAATTATATTAAACCATAGGGTCTACAATGTAGTCTATGTTTTAATCGCTTAGCTCATTATAGATTTAGAGGTTTGGCTGCTTTTCTAAAATGCTACACAATAACAATGCTTATTTTGTATTTTGGGAGGAGAGCTAAATGAAATTCATGTGACAATCAAAATCTATCCAACAGCAAATATAAGTAATCCACATTTTCATCTAATTATTTGAGATAAATGTTTTGATAACCTAGAACAAAAGATTGCTTACCTGTGCTTCTAGAGGCCTTATGATAGCATCATCTGCATTGAATGTATTTCCAAACATTGAATAAGTATCATGAATGGGTGGAGGAGGTTTCGGTGCACGTCCTCGCTTGATATTTTCATCGGTATAGTTGTTGATATACTGAACTGGAGGAAGAGGTAGAGAGCAGACTTGACTCGTTTCACTTGATGACATTTTAAATTATTCCTGTAATAAACATACAGACAACTGGAGAATTTGTTCGATTACTTATGAAATTATAAATGTGTGAGACGTCGTATATTTATAATACAATATTAGGGAAAGGTTACTTACCTTCCAGAGGGGAGTGAAGCCGTATATTTATGCAGTATGCGCATGCGCTACCTCCATTCCTCTTTAGTTTGTCGGTATTCCCCTAGAGTTCAGTAGGTATGAAGCGGGTAATTTCAAACACTGAATATCACAATACCATGCAGTTTCTACGTAGTTTATTTCCATTTTCTGTTTTGATTTGATGTAATTCTGTAGTAAATGGACTTTTCCAGGAAAAAAAAATCCAAATAGATTAGAATTATTGATAATTTGGGTTATCTCCGCAATTAAATTTACTAAATTTCTATCCACTTTATGGTCCAGAATCATTATAACCTTGGTTTTTGCTGGTTAACGAACTCCTTTAATCATTTGCTAGGGGAATACTATATACCAAGTTTCGTGGCGAAAAAAACAAAAAACTCTGGTGTGTATCGTGCTAACGATAGTTCATGAAATGTTCGACGTGATTCTTTACATTAGCATAAGTTATATATATATATATATATATATATATATATATATATATATATATATATATATATATATATATATACTGATTGACATGAAAGAAACACTAAATGTTAAGTGAAGCTTACCACAATACATTAGTGAAAACTGTAACTGAATCGAATAAGCCGTTTCTTAGATTAGCGCGCACAGATAAACTGACAAAAATTATATATGTTGATCAATTATAACGGGCGTCATTTTCGTTTTCTTTTTGGAAACCTCAATAGCAACGATTCTCTGGAACGTGCAAAAGGGGAAAAAAAGTATATTTATAATACGGCTCTCTTGAACCAGTGAGAAGCAATCCACGAGGTTTGGAGGCTTAATTCATTTTGAATAGAATACGGAGTAAACCTTGACTTCTAACGATTTATTTTTCAAATAATTTTTTCTCTTAATAAACCCACAACGTAGTATGCGGAGTCGCCACAAGACACTAGATTGAACGGTCGAGACCGTCAAATTAGTAATAGGGATCGGGAGTGAACTCCTCCTTCTAGTTGACCGATTTAGTTTATTTTTACAACACATTTTTCACATTAGTCTCTCACGACGAATACCGAGTTTCGTTGCAATATAACAAAAATTAAGTCCGGTATTCACAAATTAGTAATTTGGGTCCGGAGTAAACCCCCCTCCAGATAGAAAGATCTTGCTGTTTAACGAAACCGTCCAATCGTTTTCTAAAATAATGCTATATACGTAGTAAGGTCCATAAGTTTCTGAAAGTCTAGAAGATGACCCACGTCCCGGTCGCCCATTGGAAGCTGTCACTTCTGAAACAATCCAACTTGTGGAATCTGAATTGTTGTCTGACCGGCGACTAAAAACCAAGGAAATAGCAGCGAGGGTAGGACTTTCAAAAACAAGTGTTTTGAGGATCATCAAGGAACATTTGCATATGAACAAGGTTAGTGCAAGATGGGTTCCAAAAATTCTTTCAGCTGCTCAAAAACAGGAACGAGTTCACTGCTCCAATGAATTTTTACGCGAGTATAATGCCGACCCAAGGAATTTTTTGGACTCAATTGTAACTAGGGATGAGACAATGGTTCTATATTATGACCCACTCAGCAAAAGAGAGTCCATGGAATGGAGAAGACCAGGAGAAGCGCCTCCTTTAAAGGCAAAAGTCACGCAGTCAACAAAAAAGGTAATGGCCACAATTTTTTGGGACTGTAAAGGAATACTACTGATAGAATTTAAAGAAAGGAATACCACAATGAATGGTGAGTATTATGCAGCCCTACTTCACCGGTTACGAGACGCCATTAAAGAGAAGAGGCGAGGGAAGTTAAGCAGAGGTGTCCGCCTCCTTCACGACAATGCCTCTGTCCACACAGCATTGATTTCCAAGGCCGCTGTGAAGGACTGTGGATTCCAAGAAATCTCTCATCCACCCTACAGCCCAGACTTGGCCCCTAGCGATTTCTACCTTTTCTCTAAGTTAAAATCTGACCTTCGTGGAAGGCGATTTAACACCGACAAAGAGCTCCAAGCAGCAGTGGAAGAACATTTTTTTAACAAAGAAGACATTTTTTTTTTCATGGTATAGAAATGTAGCCAAAGCGTTGTATTAAGTGTGTTTAACTTAAAGGAGAATATATTGAAAAACAGTAAAACTAGTTTTTTTTCTTTCACCTTTCCTTCTATCCCAGGCCGGAAACTTTTGAGACCTTACCTCGTACAACGTTTCAAAATTCCTGCTTGTCTCTATATAAATTTTAATAATAATGATGAATAATCAACTTCGGTATCTACTAAGTAAGATTAATGAAGATTTTAAAAAAAATATTTTCATGAGTGCAACCTCAAGAGCTACATTTCTTTGGAAAATGCTAAAATAGAATGACTAATCTCTCTTAGGCACTGAATATTTTTAGTGTTTTTACAAAACATTCCTGGAGGGATTGAGAAATCTAACTTGATAAACTAAATATTTTGGTCACCAAGGACAATATCCTTGCTATACCCAAAATTTTTCTTGTAAACAAAGTTTTAAGTTATAATGATCGATTAATTTTACTGTTGAATAAATTTAGATACCCGGTAGTCCAAAATATCCTATATATATATATATATATATATATATATATATATATATATATATATATATATGTGTGTGTGTGTGTGTATTTCTAGGATATTTTCGTGCTAAAACGGTCTTAAATCACTGTTTCATTGTAGTGAATCGTTTTTAGATGGCTTCGCCACTCAGTTGTCGGGTGTACTATTAACAAAAATTATCTTTCTAATTTTTATATCCAAGAGTGTTTACCCAACAGCTTTTAAATGTACCAAAATTTCAATTTTTCCACTAAAGTCCCGATACATTTCAAAATTAAAAACCATTTTTTTGTCTTTATTACTAAAAATTATGAAAAAAAGAAAAACAATGAATTTCCGGTGCCTATATTAAACTTTAAAGAGGTTTTTCTCAAAACTATATTTTTCAAATCGGACGATACACTAGCAGGGCCGCTACATCTCAGAGCCGGGCCCAGGACCAGATCACGGGCTCCCACTTCTCAGAGCCAGACTGAAAATTCTAGTACTTTGCTATGATAGGACTTTGGACATTTTAAAATTACTTTCATCTTGAGTTTTGAGCGAAATGAGAATAAAAGCCGGCAATCGGTGCAGTAAAGGTCACTTTCGGTACTAGTAGTTTTATTACGAGTCCTAATGAAATATACTATTCTGGGACTGCACTCGTTTTGTCGTTTATGTACATTAAAAAGAATATAGATCCCATTCCAATTAATATAGGCTACGCCCGTCTATATTTCTAAAGCCCTTTCTTTTTACAAGCTCACAATCTATACATTTCTTTCCGGTTAGCGATGCCCGGGCCCGGGCCCCCATGGCGCCCGGGCCCGGGCAACTGTACCCTAGAAAAGAACGTAGGGATTTTTCTATTAATTGAATTATTAAGATTACAAGAGCGATTTTCGACGGTCTTTTTAATAGAAAATGAAGAATTCTTCACCATTTTCGAAAAAATTAATATTTCTTATTATCCTAAGTACTCTACTAGATTTAAACTTCTTCTTTCAAAATAATTTCAGTTGTTTGTTCTAAATTAAAAATTGCCACTAGCAGACTATCGTCCGTTAAAAAAGCGGGTTTCCGTTTGTCAGACACAGCACCGCCATTTTGTTTTCGAAGACTTAAAATTTAAAATTAAATTTGTTTTGGTTACTTTAACACCCCATATAAAACTTGTAACACAAAGAATTGAAAAATAATGATTTATTTGTTATCTATAAATTAGATAAAATGGCTTTGATTTCGACCATACAAGGTAGCATTAACCCTTAATACATTATCTTGATAGGCTCATTTGTCCCCAAATTTTAATATACAATAATAAGTAAGTATATACAAAACTTAGTTGAGAGAAAGTAAAAGAAATAACAGAGGCCTCAAGTGAAAAAGACAGAGAACCACATTAGCGTCTTAATTTTACACATAAGTATTTTTTCTTTATGAACATAAATATGCTTTAACGATGACTAAACTGAAAAAAAAAACGTTACAAAAGAGCGTTACAAAAAAAAAAAAAAAAAAAAAAAAAAAAATCCCGCTGGTGTTCGCGCATGCGTGGTGACCATGTACGAAAAAGAAGACTGTCATACAGTACGTTACATAGGTTTGTCGGGTAGATGTTCCTGAATTTGAGCAGAAGGTTCTAAACGAATTTTTTATTATGTTGTTTTTTAGCTGAAGAAGGCTGCTGATGAACATGCCGAAACGTTGAAAATATGGATTTTTCTGAAAATCTGACATTTTCTCTTATCCGAATCGCAACCATTTCTTGACTTCTCATCACCTCAACGGCTATCTTTACCTCATTATTCTCTTTATTGTCTTGTTTGTTCGCCATATTTTATGTTAATACCATAGCTGTCCCAATATTAACAAACTCATTGCCCATTAGGTGAGCGGTATAAAAGCAAGAAGCCCATTCGTTTTTATTACGGGGGCTGGGTACCTGCTTGGCGGATTGCAGGCGTGGTGGGAAAGGACGGGTGCACCCGCCAGGCGGGTTCTGAGCAATGAACGTGTTTATGGTACTCGCTGTATATAGGTCCTCTGGAAATAAGCTATATACAGAAACACTAAAAACCGCAGCTCCTGCGGGAAGGGCCTTATCTATTTTAATTACAACTGTTGTCACTCTAAGTACAATTAAACGTTTTTATGAGTCGGAGAAATAGCACTAAATGTAAAAAAAAAAAAAAAAAAAAATAAATAAAAATAAAATTCCCCTCAAAGGGTATAATGATTATTTGAAAGGGTGGCCACACTAAAACTCGAGAATCAAGGGTACTCATTAAGTTGAGTAATTTCTGGCCTGAAATGAATTGTTATTGCTGGGATTATAATCAGTCAGCAAGTGCTTAATGAAAGATAAAACTCCCCAAATTGGGGCTTAAGCCCTGTGGGAGGATTATTGCTGATGGCGGTCAAGAAATGGCAAGGGATTAGTTAACTTTCTATAGCTGGCTTTAAACCCCTCAACTTCCACAGCAGTTATTTCATTATTGCTTTTTATCATACTTCATGGGCTATTGTATGTAATCCTTTTTCTTGTTTTCGCATGTGCTTTATCTGTTACAATGGAATGTATTTACAATCGTATAAGCAATTTACCTATTCATTACACAATTTTTTCAAATTTTACAACCATTATTTTAGCGCTGGTGAAATGATGAGAGATTTCAAATGAATTGTTATTATTATATTGTTTATTGTGAGCTCCGTTACGGTGCGGATTACCTCATTAAAACGGCAGAATCAAAGTCAGTTAATTTCAGTCAGATGTATTAGACCTCGGGTACGATACGAGCGAAGAGCGATAAGCGAAAAGCTTCAGAGCAACGTCGCTCACATTAATGTTAATCTGGGGTGCAGTTGGAATGAGGGAGGACTGGCTACAGTAGGCATGAGCGACAATGTGACGTCACTTGCAGGTTCCAATCTGTCGCTCATCGCTTGGTACACTATGATTATCTCCTAAGACTTATGGATAGTGTAAAGAAGTCACTAACTCGAAGCCTTCGTTTCAGATTTATAAAGATGTGGGTTTCTTGGCATCTCGTAAAATAGCGTGTTTTCTCTGTTAAAGAGCTGCCCTGAAATGGTAGACTTTGAACTTAATAAGTTAATCCCTGTGGCCATCGATATATTCCAGAGATTCGTGTAATCCTGAGCTGTGAATTAAAACTGTTCGCCCCTGTGGATAGCCCGGTACGATTCACCCTGTAACCACAAATGGCCGTTGAAACCTCTAATTTACATTGCTTATTAGTCAAGGGGTAAATTGGATTTCCTTAATCAACAGCAGTTGTAACAGTTTCACATTATTTCGCAGTTTTTACTTCGACTTTCTCAATAACAGGATTTCATTAAAGTTTTGTTAACTACTTGACTCGAGTTATCTTTGCTAACTTGTTGTCTTTGCTCCGATAAATATAGGACCATTTTGTTGCCTTATTTTTTTTCTTTTTGTGTTCTGGCGCCAATTCCAATAAAATTCCATAATTCCGAACAATTTTTCAAATTATGGGATTTTATAAAGTGTATTATTTATTGGTAAATTCATGAAGCTAACAAAAAACGTTGGGGTAAATTGTAACCCAATTTACCAACGATTCCTAGTAGGAGCTCAGGATTCCGTTGCAGAGCCTGCAAAGAACATGAAATTCTCTCCCACGTCCTGGGCGTGTCTCAGAAATTAGAACTTGTCAGAATAAATATACATCATAAGGCACGAACCTATATTGCAGATCTTTTCAGGAAGAAAGCTGGATTGATGGTTTATGAGGAAGTGAGCTGCTTAGCCGAGGATAGTTCCGCAAAACAGGGCAGAAATTGTGGTCGTCAGGTATCCATCGGAATTATCTTGGAAGCGATTGTAAGATTCGAGGGTAATTCTGAGCAATTATTGCCCGAAATCCGATTTTCGTAAAACTTCACGTACATATTTTATTCTTCAATAAATTAAACATTTATCATATCGTCCCTATCGAATTCTTGGATTGTGGAAGATACAGCTTGTCGGAACTCTAGCCCCTTTAGAATAGCCGTTAATGCCTTAAATAAAGCATCAAATAAGACCATTTTTCAATGTATTACTTCTTTAATTTATCGGACATGTCCGTTCGCTAATTTGCTCCAATTTTCATATTCGATAGTTTGACATGGAAGGGACGATATATTGGAACAAGTTTTACCGTATTTGTTTTATAGAAATCGATTTAAGTGTAGTTTATACGAGTTGAATCGTAACAATGGACTTGGATTGACTAGAGTTTAGTTATGTTCTTGCGGGAGCGGACACGTGTACCACGTACGGCCTTAATGCGAAAGGTTACGAGAGGCAAGGAGCTCTTCACAATTACCGTATTTTTTTCATGCTACAAAATACGGTGATTGTGAAGTTTAAGAGCCTCCTCACCCGTCGCACAGTGGTATTTTTAACTGATCTAGCTGGACAAAATTATTTTATTACGGATTCTTATTGGAAATGACTTGCTGATCACGAATATACCCCATTTTAGGGGTCGAAAATGTAGACTTACCGTTGTTTTCTAACTTTTTCAGCAGAAAATGCCGTTTTTTATTACGTTTGTTAACAAAAATTAAATTGTTTTTATTATTATACTTTTTTACAATTTTTGAACTATTTTAAAGGTAACGACAACAAAAAGCTTCAATACTACGTATTAGAAAAAATAATAATAATAATTGAAAAAATACATCGAAAATAATAATTGAAAACAAAACAATACAAGAAAAGATACATATAATCAAAATTAAGTTATCAGAACTAATAAATCCTTCTTGGTCAAGTAACATTTCATTCAACAAATTAATTATTTCACCTGGGAAGGAATGACACTCTTCCTTATGTCGCAGAGTTTCCGCAATCATATACAAGAAATATACGGATCGCTCGAGTATAGTAAACACTGAAATACATCTTCAATATTCGATAGCCCCCCACTACTGGGATATGCACTTAAATCTTCTTCTACATCTGATTGTGTATCGTAATCCAAACTTGAATCAAGCCAATCACCAAAACCTTTCTCAATAACACTTTTTGTTCGGTTTGCTGTTTGCCACTTATCACGTAGATGTCTCAAGAATGTCTTCAATTTTTTTTTTTTTAATTTTTCCTTCTCTTCTGGTAAATTAAATTGTTGGAGTACATTTTTTATACCTGCCTGTTTTTTTTTCGACTTTGTAAGATCCAAACTTCAAAAAGTTTCCTTTTCGATATGAGCATTTTTTCAGAAAATCAGTTATCATTATTAAATTGGCAGATTCTGGCAGCTAATTCTTGCTTTCCCAAGTCAATACTTAATTGCCAAATAAGAAAAAATTAAAACTAGACCGGACGAGGCCGGACAGCAAAAGTTCTGTCCCATAATAACTTACAAATAAGGGTATTAAAAATCGCATCGTGTACAGCAAACATTAATGGTAATTTATTATGATAAATAATGAAAGACGATCATACTTACCTTTCTGAAAGAGGAAATACATTTGTAGTACTGACAAATCATTTTTGTAACTGTAGTATTCATCTAAAGATGGCGTAATAAACTTGGCGGCATGACATACCCTAATATAAGCAATCCATAATCCCTAAATTTTGACGTATTTGAGCCGACTTATTCTTGCTTTGTAATCTATATACTATCTAGGAAAATACTGCAAGGTCCAATTAAAGATTTGTTTTCATGAATTTTTCGAATTTTGTCCAGCTAGATCAGTTAAAAATACCACTGTGCGTCGTAGCCTTCCGCATTATGGACAAACGTGCTACGCGTATCAGCGCGCACAAGAATACATCTAGACTCTAGACGACCCAGCTCGCTAAAATTAATAGAATTCTATCAAGTAATTTGATGTATTTTTTTGTTGGTGCATTGATTTCTGAATTAATTCGTTAAAATGCGTAAATAAATCAATCAGAATTGTGAATCTCCATCTATACGGCTGAAAGAAGGAAGAAATGAGGAATGATATAAATACTAAAAAAATAAAAATAAGAGGAAAATTTAGAAAACAATAAGAATTACTTGAAAAAAAAATTAATAATATAAAATAAATCACATGAAACTTTAGCCGTAGTTGGATGGGGCTAACATATCAGGAACAACCACCGTAGCAAAAGGAGTCGTATGCGCGTGATGACTGTACAGAGCGTGTCAGAAACCGAGGCATTGAACGCAGGACCCAGACTAGCTAAAATGGCTGAAATAGGCTACTCTACAACACTTTAGCCGGATCTAACGCCTTTGGCGACACGTCAGTGAAATTTCATCAATATATTACTTAAGAACTTAAAAGTTCCATCCACGACCTACTGTGCTTTAAAAGATATTGACCGACTGACTGTGCAGGTCGCGTTCGACATTTTATCTTATAGGGCAGCCAATCGCATTCCTGGTTACACTCGAAAATATATGTCATCGATAAACAAGTACACATCCAAATTTACATAAAATAAATATTACATTCTGCTTAAGATTTTTTCGATGCGGAGTATTTTTTTATTTGTACGATTTCTTCCAGCGGTTGTTTTTTTAAACGTTATATATTTTATTTATGAATATTAAAAAACTATCTGATGAAGAAGGATGTGACTCCTGCGAAATATAAGGTTTAATAACAAACCGCCAGAGAAAGCCTTGTTAAACAAAAATGTTGAATTATGAAATAAATAAAATTCTATAGACGAGGAACCATATCGATTCGGCCTATGTGAAACAAACTTTGAAACAAAGTTGCGTAAGAAATATAATTATTTTTCTGAGAATGTATGCTGCACGATATAAGCGTAGTCGTTTACCGTCACTTTCGTTCACCAGGTGAACATGAATGGGGGGGGGGGGGTATGATTTTTAAGGATAGTTCAGTTAAAAACCTTCAGTAATAAAAATTCATTAATCAATGCAAAGCACTTTCGTGGCAACTTCACAGGATTTATCCATATCTTGGGGATTTCTAAGATAAGTTTTTACTAGTGGTAATTTTCCTTTCTTCCAACATCCAAAATCTGCATCAAATAATTTTTGCAGGGCAGGGGCCTCAACAACCACTCAGTGCTGTGGGTTCAGCAGCCCTTGAAATCAGGTATAAAAAGGTCTGAGGGCTAACGGTCATACAACTGACATAGTTTGAAAAGAAGGTGGCTACACTATTTACTGGTAATAACATAAGCCAATTATCTAATTTTGATACCGCTAAATGCCGGTACTGAAGCACCCAAATATGTGAGAGTAGGAGTTTTTCAGAAACAAATATATGTGTGAGTAGCACTGGAGGCATGCTGCCGCACCGATCAGTGTTATAGTGTCAGAGATATAACTTGTCACTTATCTGTGGACGGGTAGGGGAAGGCGTCGGCACCTGTAGCCGATGACGGCCTCGCTTGGTTGCCACTCTCCTAGTTCCACGCCTAGGCAGAGCGGGGGCTGGGATGTTTGTAGAACTGGCAACGTTGACTCCCCTCTACGCTTTCCCAAAGTGACAAGTTATATCTCTCACACTATTGCCACCAGGGGTCCAGCGCACTTATATGAGCTAGTAGCACCAAATGGGTTAATAAGGATGATGTCATGCTCCAATAATTGTTGTCTTACTGCACTATAAAACCGCTGAATATTAAATAGTAATGACGCTACCTGACGCTGAGCTGGGTGGAGTAGGAGGAAAACATTAAACCGAACTACCAAGAAACAATGGTTTCATCAATTTAAAGAGCCGCTGCATCTCAGTTAGAAGAGAGAATTCAGGTTAATTTCTATGTTGAATTCTAACCCCGATAAAATTCATAATTAGTCGAGGACTTCGTGCATCCTCTATTAAATGACCCGATATGAGCAGGGTTAAATAATGAGGCCTACCTAATTATTGCCATCGGGAATATGAATATTCCGGGAGGAAGGGAGAGATAAATGGAGGACAGGGAGTAATAGGCCACTCCAACTTGAGAGGAGGAACTGAATAAATGCATAGCAAGTTTCCCAGGTGACGTATCTTATTTTGATTCCACAGAGACTTTTAATTAATGAGCTTCATTAAAACAAACTTGTGTTTGTTCCGAAGGCCATCCAAAGTCTACAACCACTCCTCTCCGCCATAACTCTCATTCCTGCATGGTCGGAACTTTTTGATATCTACAACTTCATAATGTCTTTCATTCTACAAAATGAGACTCCACATCATTATCATTAACGAAAAATTCAACAATCATTTGTTTTTATTTATTTATTTTTGTTGAGAAATTTGAATAAAGAACTTGTTTCTATAGGCGATACGATATAAGGGAAGTGGTTTAGAGGAGAGCCCAAAATAGACAGGTCAATAATACTTCAATATAGACATTCAAAATATTTATCTCAGGTCCCTTCATTTTTATCACTCTTTTGTGGCCAATTCAGGGGAACATGTTTTTAATACAGCAGCTTCAGTCAGCTGATTTATAATCGATATGACATACATTAAAATTAATTTATAGACGATTATCCATCAGCAGCCTACTATTCACCTAATTGGATTTGTTCATCAATGAGCAATCTCGACGTGGCCCTACGAGTGGAAGGTTCTCAAGTTGAGCCTCAAGTAGAAGCCAGATATATTAAGACAATGTCCAAATTTGATAATAGCATGTGGGACAGTAAAACGTTATGATGATAATGGTTATACCCGAAACATTGTTAGAGAAGTGGTGAAAATATATAATTAAAGAGCATGTTTTTATAAATTTAGAATTGCTCCAAGGGCCATCCGAAGTCTAGCACTATTCGGGTGGTCCTAACATTCTGATATGTTCAAAGTTATAATGAGACCTAGAAAATAATGAGATCCTTTCATTCTACTAAATGAGATTTCTCACCAACATGAAAAAATATAACAATAATTTCTTCATCTTTCTGGTGGAAGAGAAAGATACAAAGAACTTATATTTTAGTTGCATCTGATAAATCATAAAACAAAAAAATACCAAATGTCCTGATTTTTTTTTTTTTTTTTTTTTTTTTTTTTTTAACTATAGAGATTCCTCCAGTATCAAATTTTAATGTAAATTCATTCCGAAAATATTTGTGAAGCCATATTCTGGCCATATATCTGTTATAAGATAATTTTTGTTCCGCATCAGGCCAAAATCCTAGGTCTTAAATTCAGTATGTCTGTAGTGTTCACCTTTCTTTAGTCACAAGTTGATTTTGACTAGGCTTCTTATTGGACACTGCTGTCTAACCCATTCTTACTTAATGGAAAACAAGCAGAGACCAACCTGTGCAAGTTTTAATGAGACTTTGACAATTAGACACATACTAACAGATTGTAGGAAATAAATAAATTTAGTCAGAAGTGTGAAGTGATGCAGTAAATGATAAGTATTGTATTGAAGTCATAATAATAGAGTTAGTGTTGGATTAGTCTAAATCTAAATAAATATGACACATCCGACAGACAGTGCAACAGAAATCTAACTGTTAAACATATACTGACAGACTGCAGACAACTCAGCAACTTGAAAATTCTCACGACTTACATGACTTACTAACAGAAAGTAGCCAATACATCGAAATACTTCTTACACATCTCAAAACACTAAACTATTATTCGAAGATATAATTACCTATATGTATTCTTCTACGAATATATATATATATATATATATATATATATATATATATATATATATATATCTGTCTTTATTGTAAATCACCATTATTGTTGCTTTATGTTTTGTATTTTCCTTAAACATATTTTTCTATTATTTTCTTGTGTTTTATTTTATTTAAGTTTAATCCCTTTTAATATTACAACCTGACTACTACTTTAACGGACTTTAATTCTGCTGAACTGATGAGTCAATCGCCTCCGCCGCGAAACTCATAATAAATTAAATAAATATGAACATACTGTCCTATGTCCTGGAAATAATTGTGTCATATGGACGTTTTTTCAAAGTATTCTTTCATGTCTGATATGTTTGTGTGTATATATCTCATGTCATATACAGTATTATATTAGCTTTGAGAAATTAGGTAAATCTCCTTCGATGTGTTTCCGTGTGTTTGGTACAATATAAATCATAACTCCACGGTGGGAAGCTCTATGGAGGAGCTAGAGCCCAACCGGATGTGATCCAGTTGGCAGTGCATTAAAGGACTCCATGGGGAGCAGTGTGCATTCAGAGACTCCATGAGGGAGCAGTGTGTTTTGTAAGACTCGATGAGGAGAAGTGTTTTTATGTGTGTGTGATCCGTAAGACTCGGCCGAGCATAGTGTCTGCCGTGCGAGCAGGAAGTATTAATATTTAGAGAGAACTGTGTCTCTGCGACGTCCAAGTGGAGCTCCACATCATACTTGAGAACTCGTGATGAACTGAATAAATTACTCAGAATTGGTGAGTACAAAGCTTTTGATTGCATTAGTACCAGTATAGCGCTACTGCCATCCAGTGAACAAAAAACAAAATACAGCCTACTCAATAGAGGAACAAACACCGTGAGTATAAATATTCCATCAGAAGATAGTCCTGTCCTTCATATGAAAGAAAATATTTAATCAATGAACATTGAAGTAAAGTTGACTTGTTTGCTTACGGAGAAAGCTTTTGCATTCATGGGGACGTGGAATTGCTTGATTGATCCAACCATTCGCACAAACAGACTGGCCGAAGGTAAAAAGGAATACTGGTGGCCCTTTGATGTAGGAAATCAAAATTTTATTGAAATTTCTTCCTCCTCCATTGAACATCCCGCCCGTTCCTCTCGTCCGGATTCCGTTTTCAACAAGATCCTTCAAGAATTCTACCTCGGCAAACCTTTCTAATAAATAAACGGTATGGAGTTTCGCCTTCAATTCGGGAAGATCTGAAATTTCCTACTTTATATGTGTTATACTCGCTATAATAAATATATATGAATATAATACTGTGAATTTACGTCCAAATTTCACTATAAATACTAATTTATTTGTGAGGTACTTTGTCCATTATGCTATATAAGGAGAGTGAAATAAGGTGTGAAATATATCTGACAGATCAATAGAGGAGTACTCTCTCTGGCTATAGTTTGAACATAAACATTAGAAAAAAAAAACTAATTATCATAATTACAAAACATTTTCTTACCCTTGAACCGCTTTTCCCAAAGTTTACATTATTTAAACATTTAGTTTATAGAAAGGGAATTACTTGTGCAGCGAAATCAAAAACGAGATTAAAAAGCTCATCCTCACAGATGCGAAGCAAGACAGAAAAAATAAACAAATACACTATTCCATTCATCCTCAATGGTTTGTATGTTTGTTTGAAGTATTATGGGCGAAAAAGATCATGCTGGTCAGCACCCTACTATGTGAACATGCCAGACGATTCCATGCTCGACGAACGTTCAAGCTCTTGGATTGGGGTGTGCTATTCTTTATTGCAATTCATGTCAGTTTTTTTCATATGTAATTTATTTTTATATTTTATTTCTCTTGTTTTTATTTTTTTTTTTTAATGAAATGCATGACATTTTCTAGAAAAAATGAGAGAAATTCCAAAGGGATAGGTTTAGAAGACAACAGAAAATCATCAATAAATATAAACCAATCAACTTAAAATGGCTTTATATATTTGAATCTAAGCAGGCACTGGCCACTCACCAAAATTTATCACAAAATTTAAATATTAACTAAAAAATACCAATTCATTTGGTCAAAAGTAATTATAATTTTTTAAACTAGTATGTTAAGCTTTCTTGTTAAGCGTTTACTTTTTAGCCCTTATTCATTAAAAAGCTTCATTTATTAATTTTCTTTTTCTTTTATTTTAGAAAGGTGGTGTCAAAGAGGTTCACAAAATGTATTTTGAAATCATACTGGAAAAGGCGAAATTCTGTACGATTTCAAAAGACATTTTTTTTAACTTGATTGACACCACCATTGTTTTCTTGATCATTTCATTTTAGATGCGTATAAGTATTGTTCTTTTAAAATGTCAAGAAATTCCAAGTAATCAATCAAATCAATCAAATTTCAATATACCTAATATATTCATGCGGATTATGTTTTCTAAGAATTTCTTGTAAGAAGTAAGAAATATTTGAAGGTAATATCAATTCTCGATATGACAACCGTGCCTTACTCCATCGCTTACAAATATGAACTTAAAAACAATTCGGATTATTCGAATCGTTTAAATTATTTTATTACGTCTCAGAAACTGTTAGGAAAAAAATGGGTTAAATCCATTATCTTGAAAGCTTATTAAAATTCTTACATTAAAGCTCTACATAAAAATTAACAGCAACCGACTCTATCATGAAATACTGCCTACAAGATCGGGGCTCCTAACATTTTCATAAGATTTCCATTTTACTTACTGAATAATTCAACGTATTTGTTCAGTAAACGGGTTCAGTCGCTTTCAGGAATAAAAATAATTTCAATAATTCAGAACATTGTATTTTTAGTGAACATCCTATTCATCTTGAGGTGTTTTAACAAACTTTTGTGGATATACAGATGTATGGATATGTGTGTAAGTATGTATGTATATATATATATATATATATATATATATATATATATATATATATATATACGTCTGCCCACAATATCTTGGCTCGAGAAAGGGGCTGCGTGTTAAATTTATTCAGAATCTGAGATCGCTGAGGTAAGTTCTTACTTCATAAATTACCTGTTTGCACGATTCAATTTTCTGCAGCAATAAAATGACCGTAGTGATTTAATTGAATCGTGTAAACGTCAATTCAACATTGAATGAATCAATGGAATGGAAATTGATCTGTTTTTAATTTTTATTGGATCT
Organism: Gonocerus acuteangulatus; assembly: GCA_946811695.1. Lineage (NCBI taxonomy): Eukaryota > Metazoa > Arthropoda > Insecta > Hemiptera > Coreidae > Gonocerus > Gonocerus acuteangulatus. Next base: position 46,584,651 of record OX328124.1, on the reverse strand, counting down.
AAATGAACTTTTTTAGCTTCTCTCCACTATTGAGGAAACACGTTAATACGGTGCAAAAATTAATAAAATTATGTATAAATATTTAATTAGAAAACTTTAAAGCTTGCATATAATGTATATAAGTATATTAATTATAATTATATATAATTTATTATCCTTTGATTGACTAGAAAATTTCCTACAACACACAATATTAACATTACAACACACAACTTTAACATTTTTCCCGAAACATAAAAAGCTATGCTCTTCGCATAGTGTAACCTAAAAGTACATGTTTTGAAGTTGTTTTCATATAAATTTCATCGCCGTACTCGGCCGTATGTGTGCACAGCCTAATATAATGAAGCGATGCGATTATTTTACGGAAAATGAGTTTACCGTTACTATTTTCTGCAGAGAGTTGTTGAACAGTTTGTGTTAGAAAGTAACTGAACTTTTACAGTGAGATCTACCTAATATCTCGTGTAACAATGTCAAAATGTAATCGTTACAAGCGAAAATTTTAATAAAGAGAAATACATCGAGACCAATTAATTGTATTACATTGTTTGTTAATTTATTCAACTCAGCATTCAAATTGTATCTCTACCAATTGAGTAAAATGTGACTTTTTAAATAGTATACTTCCTGTTTTTCACGGTTTTCGTACTATAAAACCCGTGTATCTTTCGAAATAATGATTCTATCGAATTGGCAGAGGTCTCAGTCAACTCAGCACTACAAAATAGATCAAAACGATACCAAAATCAGAAAGATTCAAGCTCTGGTTATTTCCCCAAAATCGGGCGTTTGGCACCACTGTGCGTCAGTCGGAGTACTTTAAGTTAAAGCTTTCAACGCACGTCATTAGCAAGCCACCGCGGTGCACCGTTGAGGTAGTATTACCTTAAAAGTGGGTTGGTGATGACTTACTTACGTCAAAAGAGTTCGCCCACTATGATCACGGTTGTAACGAGGGTCATACAATCATGTATGGCAACAGTACGTTTACTGGCGAACCTAACCCCCTTAACCGGATCACAATATTGGATCAATGTATTTTGTAATTACCAAACATAATGTTTCCTCTTGTTAGCTTATGATATATTTTCTTAGATTGCATTATGCTTCTTATACCTAGCAGTAGTAAACCTACCGGAAACTCCGAGGCGGGCCCATGGTTTTGCTCTACCCTTCTCCCTTGTTCTGATATATTTAACGGAGTTGCATAATAAATGACCTGGGCCTCCCTGAGTTACATGTCTTATACTCCTCAGTAAGATAGTTCAAGAACTATCTTACTACTTATAAAATATTTATATTCTTAAGGTATATTTGGTTACAGCCAGCTGAAAGTTTAATTTGTTACAAATGAGTATTTTTGTGAGTGTTAACTCGATAGCTGTAGAAAGTTTGTGCTTTCTTCCCAAATTTCAGTAAACAAAGTTCATGTAACAAACGCTTAGATCATAAGAAAAATTGCTTCTTCATAAGTGGTAGTATACCTGAAACCATTTACTCAACACCATCTTATTTTATTTTTTACAGTGCATCAACATTTAGGTCATTAGAGCCGAGGTTTTACTGCAATAAAGTGGCTTATCCTGGTGTAATTAATAATTTGAAAGACAATTATGTTTATCAAAGAGTTTACACGGCCCACAGAACGGAGAGATAGATCTGTAATTAGTTTTCTCTCATGGCCTTAGGCAAATAAATAGTAAACAACCTTGTAGTAATTCATTAAGTCATTGCACTAATTAACGGGAGGGGAATCCTGGAACAAGAAAAGGCCAAGGAAACTTCCCGAGTATTTATTCACTTCCAAATAGGACAGCTTGTTACCTCTCTGTATTCCGACAATTTATTAAAAATATTCATGATCTCAGTGACGTCATTCTGGTCTCATTATTTCTCGATATAACTTTCTTCATTTCCTCAGTCCTGATATAACTTAAGTTTTAACAATTTCAGCCAATTCATTTTTTTTCTTGATTTAGATCTGTTGCAATATCAGAAGTAACTCACAGATAATGAAGTCTGACTGGAAGGAAATGCGGCGTCATGGCATCTTTATACAGGGACACAAAATGCAGGTAAATGGTTGGCAGAGTTTAACTACATTTTTGGCCTAGTTTCTTCCTGAGTATTGTCATCTACTTGCGATACACCCTGTATCCAATGATTTTCTAGTGTGATTTAGAAAACAAAGAATAGCAATTCATAATTTCAGAGAGGGGTTGACAAATCACACTATATTATTAAAAAAAACACACTCAGAAACCTTAATTAAATAATAAAAATTATTGAAAATTTGGGTAAAAACATTATGTCAGTAAGGTGTCGACCACCGATTGGTACACATTGTCTTAGTCTCATATAGAAATTCTTCTACGTCCTAGTATCGCGGGTGTTGAATCTCTTGTTCAAACCAAACCAACAAGAAAAAAAAATGTTCGCTTCGTAGACGTTAGGCCATTTTCTAAATAATCTTTTACAGCAAAACCTCGATGTTTTAACGCTGCATAGTTACCATAAAAAAAAGAAAGTCCAGAAGGCCACCACCTCACTTCACCCACATAACACCCTGAGCACTATATTGCTTTGTAGTTTCGCTGTCCCAAGCATTAATTACATTTCATTGCCTGAGACGTTGCTACAAAAATTCACGGATAAATCTTTATTTCTTGCAATTGATTAGGCTTTTGAGTATGTAGTAATGAAGCAAAGTTATAGTATACAATCAATACATACTTATGTTAAACAATAATTGTCACAGAGATTCCGTTCAATTATCTAAATAAATATAAGTAAACAAAGTAATAATAGCTATGCATAATAAAATATATAGAAAATACCTCTTTCATTTACTCTTGATATTTATATAGCTTAAAACATTTATCGCCAGTTAGAATGTCTCGATAATTTCAGTGAGCTCCTGGCTCAAAATGAATCCTGTTTGATGAGGATCGGAGAGACAACTATTTCAAAAAATGTTGACAAAACTTTATTAGGCGAACATTGGAATACACAAATCTATTATTTATAAAATTAGGCAAATTATGATAGAATTATACATTTCAAGAGAATGAAAATATTTAATGCGTTTCTCTTCAATAAACAAGCCAATCAGTAAACGGTCCTTCTATTTAGAAATATTTCAATTTTGAATTGTTTACTTTTTCCGGCTGTCCAATAAAAGTTTCGAAAATAATATAGAAAAGAACGAATTACAACAAGGGAATAAATAATTAAAAGAGAATATTCCAGTGAAAAGGTGCTTAATAAATCTCTTTTCAATCTCATGTTTAATGAAACCATCTGAAAAAGCGAGAAGTATTTTCGGAGGAGTGACAGATGTGGACTGGATCGGGATGAAAGGTGATGGCAAATAATAAATTAAATGTTTTTTTTTTTGTTTTTTTTTTTACATCTGAACGGAATGGAGGTTGTCTGCAGAATTTTAATTTTCCCTAAATTCAGCTATTCGAAGAATTGGTATAATTTTATTTTACAGGGTACCCTTTATTTTATTATTTATTTTACGAGCTTCGCAACGACGGCGACTTGCTCTTTTTTTAAAATACAGTAAAAAATGCAAATTTATATGTTCACAATTATCAGTAAATTATAGAATTATATAAAATTGAAAACAAAATTTAAAGGAAATATTGTATAAATGGAAAGTTCTTAATGGAAAGTGAAGATACAATTATGCTTGCTTTAAAATAAAATGGGTCCTTTGATTTAAAGCGATTTTGATTGCTTGATTTTAAAATTGGAGAAATTCGTAGGAATAATTACCTTCATACGATAATACATAGATAAGTTTTAATTTTTCCTTGAAATGAACTTGATTTTGCGCCGATGGTGTGAATTAGACATTGGATTCGAATTCAGCGACCCTCAAAACCATGGAAGCTCTATTTATTTCTTCTTTATCGACTTCATACGAAATTTTACCTTCAAATGACTTTAGGGTGCGTTTACACTAGGATAGTTATTGCAGGATATTTATATCAGAGAGAAATTCTGACTAATGTAAACCGTGTAGAATTTATGTCAGACATAAATTTTACATGGTTTACATTAGTCAGAATTTCTCTCTGATATAAATATCCTGCAATAACTATCCTTGTGTAAACGCACCCTTAAACCTGACGTGATGGGGTGAAACAGACTCCGGGTTCGGATTCAGCGTGTCAAAATACATAAGAATATATGTATGGTGTCTTTGGAAAATACCACTTTTTTTTTATTTATTTAGTGTGCCTGTGCAATCATATCACTATGGAAAACAAACATAAATTGCCTTGATAGAAGTGTGTTAATTTATATAGTTTCTGTTTAATATATTCTTGACGGCATTAAATTAATTATGTAGCATAGCATTCCTTACTATAAATTCATAAAAAACTCTAGTGACAAATATAATCATTTAATTATGAACACGTTATCAAGAAATCTTTTTGGAATTAGAATAAGCTCCTTAACAAAATTATCCATTTTGTTCTTGTACCGGCCCTCATTTTTCCCCTTGCAATGAGACTCGGTATTCCGAGTGATACAGAAAGTGTTGACAAACAGGCCGCCTTTGATCCCGACCGGACAACAAACGATCTTCATTCTCAGAATATACCTTGAGGAAGTCGGCAGAATGACTAGCGAAACGTCGGTTACTATCGCAATGACACGCTAATATCCTGAAGAAGTCTTTTACCGTGCAATAAAATTATTTAATTTGAACGTAGCTGCCGTAATTTTTGGTTTGCTGATGCGAATAAATTGTGCTCAACTAATAATAAAGAGGTATTATTAAACAAAAAATATGGATCTATTATAGGTTATTCCCGAAACAAATGACCAATTTGTATATAATGGTCGCTCTTTTTGTTCCCTTGCAATGAAACTCGATATACATTGTGCTCAACCAATGATAAACATCTGTTGTGAAAATAAGCGAAATCGGTCAATTAGGAGGGGGACGGGGCTATCAATTTTTTTTCCGGAACGAACTTATCAATTTGCACTTAGCGGCACTATTTTGCTTCTTTACAATAAAACTCGATAAATCTTGTGCTCTACTAATGAGAAACAGCTGTTCTGAAAATAGGAAAGCATAAGGATGTTCTCACAGTGGGACCGACTATATACGGCAGCCAACTAACCTAACTTCACAGGAGATGACTGCATAAATTTGTGTTTTGAATTTTTTTGCAGGTTTTTGTTAAATATTTTTTGTAAAATATGGAATGATTGCTTCACCTTGTTGTAAGTAGTAGTATGGTAATGAGGAGATATTCAAGAATAACTTAATGGGCAATAAAATATTCACAAAGAAAGAAGAACCTGACGAGTATAATTTAATGGGTGATTTTAAAAATGATCCTTAAAATTTTTCGATTAATTTCCTATGAGATTCTACTCATTCAAGTATATTCTGGAAAATCGAATCCGAGCTATCAAATTACGGACACTTTTGCCGAGTGATGTCATCTGAAGAGCATTTGAGACAAATCAGTGAGTGTACATTTGAAATTACCACCAAAGTTGAGGCTCTAAAACTACATCCATCGAAGTTATGCCTAAACGAGCTATCATCGAATGTAATCTCTCTGCTTCATATCGTAGGTATTGAAAGACGCGTAGGTACCTTTTAGCTATAAATTCATACCCAACGACTCATAGGTACCTTGCCTGTATTCGGGCATCCATTCGGGTGAAAACCCGAGCTTCTAGACAAGCATATGATATTCAAGAACAATTCGAAACCTTTTTCGTAAACAATCCTTTATATAATTTTTCAGAAAAAATACCTAACCCCGTTTGCTAGTAAAAATTAATAAGTAGGTCCCTATACGTAGCCTGAGGTAATCGATGAATAGTTTGGGGAACATTTTTATTCTATCTAAACAAGAGCAACTAAAATAAATATAAAAAATTATATAATTTTTTATTTGATATAAATTAGATAAAATAGAATAAAAATATTTATCTTTGATCGACGTTTGGCAGAAAATTTCAGTTCTCCTCGTGGTCCAGTGGCATAACGCCTTGGATTCTGGATGGGAGCATGCGGGTTCGAGCCCCGCCAGCAGCTGGTTGATTTTTTTAAATCGTGGCAACCTATAGATAGACTGGCGCTAATGGCCTAGATGCCGATGCGTCAAAAAACAAATATTGGAAGAGGGAGTTTATCATGGAACCAAGATATCAATTTTCCCATTATTTTGTCATACTAAAACCATGTGCTGTCAACATCGGTCAGTTAGATGTCGACGTTTACCAATAGACGGCACGAAATTATCAATTTCCTAGTAACAGTGCTATTTTTGCTTCCTGAACCATCCATTTAGACTGATTCCATGGAAAACATTAAAATTCACTGGCGTTCCACTCATGGGATTTTGATCTATACCCCACCAAATACCGCAGAAGGAGAGAAGCAAATAAAGGACTGGGGATTTAGTGTGATAATGAACTGAGCGAGAGTAGCTAGCGAGTAGTGACTAGTAAATCACTGCCTACACTCACAGGGCCTAATATCCTGCCAAGGCACGCACTCCTTCATATCACTCCAGGCCTTCCTCGTTCCTCAGCCCTAGGGGGTAATTAGGTTATGTTTGATTAGCAACAACTAGTTGGCAATTAATTCTCCGAGGAAGGAGGCCTTCAATGTGGCTTAGGGGCTTTCGAAGAGGCGAAAATAGAGCTGCTATTCCAATCGATTTTATCATTATTTCTCAGGTTCTTTTCAGGATTTATGCCAAGCAACAGTATTTTTCTTACTTTGTCTACTTCACCGAGATATTTCCTTCCAAATTTTTTGCTAATATTATATGGTTTGAAATAAAATTCCGCATACATGTTATGCATAATGTAGAAATAATCTTTTCATAATATATTATATTTTTTCGTCACGAAACTTGGTATATAGCATTCAATTAGCAAACGATTGAACGAGTTCGTTAACCACCAAAGTCGGTCCATCAGAAGGGGGGGTTTACCCCGAACCCAAAACACTAATTTGACTTTGTCAGCCGTAATATTTGTTATATTTCAACGAAATTTGGTATTCGTAGTGGTAATATAGAGAGAAAAGTGAGATATAAAAATGAAGTAAATCGATTCATTAGAAGGGGGAGGGGGTTTACTCCGGACCCACAATACCCATTCGCCACTACCAGCCGTGATTTTTGGTATATTTCGACGAAACTCGGTATTCGTAGTGCTAATCCACAGGTAAATATGTGTTGTAAAAATAAACTAAATCGGTTCATTAGGAGGGGGGGGGGGGTTTACTCCGGACCCACAATACCAATTCGCCACTACCAGCCGTGATTTTTGGTATATTTCGACGAAACTCGGTATTCGTAGTAGTAATCTACAGGTAAATATATGTTGTAAAAATAAACTAAATCAATTCATTAGAAGGGGGGGTTTACTCCGGACCCAAATTCCTAATATACTCATACCGGTCGTAATTTCTGCTTTATTGTAACGAAACGCGGTATACGTCGTGGGTAACTCATGAGAAAGAAGTGTTGTAAAAATGAGCTGAATCGGTCAATCGGAAAGCGGGGGTTTAATTCGTAATATATTTCAATAGAAAAGCCCGTCAGACGTAGGTTCACAAAGCCGCCGCAAGGAGCGCTTTCTACCACTAGAGTGACTGTATCCTGTTCCTGCGTTAGATCAAAATACGATAATATGAGGTTTTTTGTATTTATTACGTAGTGTAGTAGGTACCATGTGTAAACATAACTCTGGAAGCAAATTAATAATTGATCAGTTACTCATTACAAAATTAAAAGAGAACTATTCACGTTTTTATTTTATTTATGTAGGATATTTTAAGCAAATTGTTCTGGAAAGCAGTCTACACTACCCAAATTCTGAGGAAAGTGCTTAGTTATGCAGCTCCTGCGTGACGGACTTTTAATAAAGGCCTTATTGGTCACAACATTGCTTCAAAACTTCATTTAAACCATTTTATTCATGAGGAATAGTTTCTGGCAATCTTGGCCTCTCATCACAGACATACATTTCAGCAATTATTTTTTTTAAAACAAACATTACAATTTTAAAATCTAAAAATATTTAATAGTATAATTTTTATTTTTAATGACTTATACATAGTAGGGGGGCGAGGTTAGCTCAGTGGTAGAGCACTCGACTAATGAACTGGAGGACCAGGTTCAAAACCCGAGCGCGCACTAAAGATTTTTTCTTCTCGTGCTGCCGTTCGAGGGTTGGATTTGGGGTCCCAGATCGTCCCTAGGCTCACCCAGCCTTTAATTAATTTAATTAATAAAGGGTACCTTGGGTGCTAATGACTCTAGCGTCGACGTAGCCAAGGGGAAAATCAGGCGGCCGGAGCATAGTATTGACCACACTATCTCCCTAGTGTGCCGTATGGTCAAGAATCAGATACCTCTACAGTATCTGCCGCTCTGGGCCCTTGTGGCTTGTTACGGGACTGATTTTTTTTTTTTTTTTTTTTTTTTTTTTTATACATAGTAGTCGTCATTTAATAACATAGTCAAAAACAAACAAAAAAATAAATTAAAACTTTTTATATAATCTAACCAGAACAAGCACTTGGCTGGTCTCATACAAAAGAGAATCAGTCCAGTGCAAGCATAGGTCAATACCGATAAGAAAGTACTATTGTTTTCCCTTATCTCCTTATTTTCTAATTTCGCTATCGTGTATCCCTCTAATTTTTTATTATACTCTGAAATACTGCACTCAGATGTTTAGTGGTTTTTTTTTTGTATTTATAGTTCTAGAATCAATAAGGCCTTTATTAAAAGGAAAAAAAAATACAGTTAAAAGAATCAAGTTACGTGACAATATATATATATATATATATATATATATATATATATATATATATATATATATATAAATATATATATATATATAGTCTCGTAACTTGATTCTTCCACCTGTATTTTATAAATATGTGGGCCATTAGCGCCGACATCTATGGTGTACCCGGGAATTTTCTCAACGGGCCCTGAAATGTGAAAAATTCCTGCCACAGGTGAGACTCAAACCCGATCTTCCGCATGAGAATCTAAGGCTCAAGGGGAGACCAGCATTAGTATATTATTTTTTAAAAAAGTTGTGACTACGTTTAAAGAGATAAGCTCTTTTACCGTGTTTAATTATTAGGTACTCTGTTTTAATCATATTTTCATTTAAACAAAAATAAACCTCTTCAAGGAATTTATAACGCTAATTCTCTGAGCCTTATAAGAAACCTATTTGTATAGTGATTACTCATTTCCTTTAATTATATGAATTTCTGATTTTTGGGCTATTAGACAAATAGTAAATTCTTATCTAGTATTATTTTATTTTTTAAACGCTCTTGCCTTCTTCAATTTTGATGTTACCTTAATGCTTCTTATGAGTGCTAAAATTCTTTCTAAGCTATAAACTATTTTTTCAATCGTTTTGTTCCATGTAATATAGTTTTAACGCATTCATGTATCTGATCACCTAATTTATATACAAATACGTTGTGTGATATGTTCGTTAACAAGCTGAATCTGTCCGTCGGAACATGTTTTTGCATGTCACCTAACACAAATCGTTAGGTTTACTTTTTGGCGTTACTTGGTTTACAGATAAACGTCGTATATTAATTAGACGAGGAAATTTCATGATACCATTTCTAAGGCCATATCTATGAACAGTGCCAAGATTTTTCTTGGAATTTTCGGGTATATTTTTATATTATTATTTTGAAAGCTTATTAAATTTACTACAAATACGATTGTTGGGTGAGCTTAGATAAAGCCATCCCATTTGGAGGAATCGGTGTTTAAATGAATTAATATCTGCTTATGATACTTTCAGTTTCCTATTGTGGTGCCTAAGATCTTGCTTCGCATTGCTACACCGCAGAGGATCAGAGGGTTCGTAAGCGATACAGGACTACTATAGGTGGCCCAGGAGCCTGGCAGGGGCAAAATAAATCTTGTAGGCCCATTTGCTTTCCCCTTCGAGGACCCCGGATTTATCTATCTATCCCACGCTTTCCAAATGACACCACAAATAAGAAGGTTGATCTTTGGTAAAGGTATAGTGAGAATTTTGTGCCCTGAAGAAGCACCTGAAATGTGTGAAACACGTGGAGCTAATTTAAAAAAATAAATTGACTACATTAATTATAGTTTTATTGACCTTGCGCCTGAAACATATTTGATTAAAGAAAGTTGGGTCAATGTAAACCATTGAAACTGAAAAGATATTTTGGATGTTCTTTTATTGTAAACTTACAAATAAAGTAGGGTTAACATACCGAGCATAAGGACCTAATGCAAGTAGACGGCTCCTGGCTGGAAGCTTCTGTTGTTGCAACCTAGAGGTCTCCAGGGTCGCCAAAAAGGTAGACATAATGAGGTTATGATGTTTGCACTCCCGGGGCTTACATGCGGAACAAGGCATATGCATGCATTTGGTAGATCGAATAACTTTCCTCCGTCCTCAAGGGATGAGCACTGTTTCTCCCCCTTTACTCCAACCTCGTCTTAGAATTCAAGCTAACGTAGTTAGGTCTGATTACGTCAGGGATTCCGCTCCACCTCGTCTAATCAGCCAATCAAACCTTATCCAATATACGGATCTTGTCAAGCACTATATACTGTCTCTTGATACGGGAAGAACCAACAATAGCGTACGCATAATGCTCGTATAAATATTCAATATTTTAGCCCGTTTCTTACCTCCCCGTGGTGAGGAAAATTCGCTTATGCCGTCGACTTGACGACGTGATTATGAGATGCTGGCGAGAAACGACGACCTCATATAACCAATAATCATCATCATAAGGTCCTGAAAAAAACAAGTATTAAAAATACACGCAGCAGCAAAAAAATATTTTTTAGTTCGCTTGCCGATTGCTAGTGATATTTTTGTTTTTATCAGTAACCTGGCTAGTGCAAAGGAGGAACGGACAAAGTTCAATGAAATAACCCTTCAGTATATTAATAAGGCAGAGAATATAAGGCTCGGAATAGCCATTGTTATCGAGACTGTCTTCAATGGCTGACAGGGTTAGGACCCTTCGCCCTACAAGAAGGGGGTAGTATTCAATTTTACGAAGACAACAACGATAACTAGAGTAAAATCAATAATTAAGTGCTAAAAATGAACTATTTCAACTGTTTTTATGTTTAACCGTTATTAATCAATTGTATATTTTTTTAAATAATAAGAATTTCTTTAAATACTTTACTTGAATACGTTAAAACGTCTAATACTTACTATAAATTAGAACACACAGATTTACTGGATTCCTTCCTACTGTTCCTTGTAGAACAGGATATAATCAGATTGTGCATTTATATATATATATATATATATATATATATATATATATATATATATATATATAATATGTAAGCATAAATACATTGATTTTCTGTGAATGTTTTCCCACATTTTACGCAACAACTGCTCTCAACAGTAGCAGTAAAGCACAGTGTCTATTACAAGACTTGTCATTAAGTCATACATGTTTTTATGAATTCTACGATATGTGCGTCTGCCAAATGAAATTGTAAATATTTAAAACTTTAAGGAGAGACATTATTGTGTTCATGTGTAGACTGTTACCCGTCAAGAGTTCGTTAATATTGTTTGGTAGATTTAATCTGTTTTTTTATTTTGTAATCTGTCAGTATCTGTTTAATAGTCACGTTTGAGTTGCCGATAGCATGCAACTGGTCCAAGTGACACAACTCAAAATAAATCTCAACTGAAAATGTTTCACTCTTACCTATGTAGGAGGCTTAGCATTAAGACAGGAATGGTGAAACAAGTGCCCTCTGGCGTACAAGCTCTGAATCTAGGTGCATGCAGTTTTGATGGTTGATAAAGAGGTATTGACCATGTCTTTCACATTCATAATTATGACGGTGTGAATAAAACCGATTTTTGAGTTGTGTCACTTTAGAAATACTAGTGCGATATATACAATATCGAAATTACTTCACATACTGTTTTCTTTATTCTCTTAATTTGCTATTTTAATACATACATTTAAAAAAAAAAATAAAAACGTATTTCAAGTATAAATAGAGTTCATCGACCTGGTAGTGGCGAGTCCATGATTTAATAACTACATAATATTTAATGTTGGACAAATTCAGTGTTAATTATATTGGACGTTTATATTTTAATAAATAAATAATGTCGGAAGAAGAAAATGAACAACCTTCTTGTCGGTGAACAAGAGCTTGTCTGTTGCAGTTAATTTATAGTGCATTCTTAGCGATTATCAAGAGTTAGCCGATTCTTATTCTGATAAGTCGTTGATAGGAAGTTGATACAGTACGAAGGAAAGAACTGCAGCGGACACTCCAACAAGTTGAATTAATTCCATTGTTTGGAATTGTTGAAGTTATAATAATATTAACTAACTGAGAAAATCAATTCTACCAACCATTTGACTAGGCCTACCATACAGTCCAGTACTGATAGCCGCTCATTGTCATGAAGTTTACGGAGAGCCGTCACTGGAACTAGTTAAATTAGTTAGACCTATTGGCGCCGATGATTGGACTGATATTGATATTCCTATTGACTGGAAATTAACAATGTAGCGAAGACAGAGATAGAGCTGGTAGCCCGAGGCTGCGAGTAGAGAGCCTCTTGGACTTTATAATTTCCTCATCGCTGGAGGGTGCTCGTCTGGAGAACATTATTGGAGGCCCAGTGTTAGCTTCCTTTATAGAAACAGTCAACAACTTTACTCAACTAATAATCATTTTCTTGATTATATTCCTACAAAGTGGATTTGCACTAATAATTGAAGGACACTGTTATCAAACTTTCTAAAAATTATTACTTACCAAGACTGGCTTATTTGAATATTTTAACGGTATCGGAATTGATAACGTGTTCGGTATAGTAAATATTTTAAATTTATTAGTAAAGTAATGTCCGAGAGCCAGCAACGCACTTTTCATGAAGTGTTTTATGCATCTTGAAATTTTGCTCCAATGTACATCTTGGATATATAAGAAGGTATATATGTGTTTCCTGGACATACCATAGAACACCAGGTACTGCGCATAGGGGAAAGGTACAAAAAAATATTTCCCAAAAATAGAGTTTTATTCAGAAGCCAACTATGTTTAATGTAAAATTAAGACAATTTTACAATGAATAATAAATATGGCAGACACCTTTAAGGGGTATAACACGTAACAAAAAAACAAATAATTGTTTTTATTCTAATATTAAATGAGAGTTTTATTCGCGCTGCCATTAAAACCGGAACAGCTGTGTGAGCAAGAACCAATGAGAGCACAGAAAACAACCAAACTGCGCGGTCGTCTCATGCACTCTTACGGTTACGCGCAGTGTATTGCAGTTTATCATAGGTAACATTTATTTTTATATTTCCTGATAATTAAACTCCACAAAAGTGTTTGCCCTTTTGCAATTATTTTCAAATATGTTTATTGAAGACGCTGTTTAAATCGCAGCGTGAATAAAACACTTCATTTAATATTACAAATAAAAACTAGGTACATTGTTTTTTTTTTAAATTTACATTTTAAACCCCTTAAAAGTGCCTGCCTTATTTGTTATTAATTTTAAAATTGCCTTAATTTGTAATTTTTTTCATTAATAATAGTTGTTTTCTGAATAAAACACTATTTTTGGGCAATATTGTTTTGCACCTTTCCCCTATGCGCAGTACCTGGTGTTCCAAGGCATGTCCAGGAAACACATACTTACCTTCTTATCTACCCAAGAGGTACATTATAGCAAAATTTCAGGGTGCATAAAACACTTCATGAAAAGTGCGTTGCCAGCTCTCCGACTACTATGTATTAGATAAAAATATGGCTACCTTACGCAACAAGCTGTCAAACTGGCCCAGTACATACACAAAGTTTGCGTATTTGATCGCAAAACCGGTTCTCCCTTGGCTATGTATTCTAAATCAATAATGCTTTGGTATGTTTTAAACTCAATTCTCCCACCGCAAATATTAGCTTGCCCCCTCTCAACATTTAACTCAAAAAAGATGCACCCTGGATTATGTTATCTGGATCCAGGTAGTCCGGAAATTAGCGCTTTTGTTACCGAGATCAAGCCCATTATGAAACCCAAATTTTTTATGTACCTACTCCTATCCGACCAAATACAGAAACACAGTTTTCGTGCAATTTTTTTGCCTTTTACTTTTCACTTTTCGTGTTCATTTGCTTTCTTTACGAGCTTAGGTATTTTCATGCCTTTCCTCTTGTTTCCTAACAGATCACATGTTTCAACATTTATTAGCCCAACGCCATCATGATTACTTGCAAAAATTCACAGCTTTGAGTATTTCAGTTACTTCAGTTGACTTCTAACGTAAACAAAAAAAAAAAAAGGGTAGAAACACACATGCAGCGGAGCGGAGCGCAGCGTTTTGGAGCAACAGAATCAATTCCATGTTATCCAATGGGACCGCGCACACAAGCAGCGAAGCGGAGTACTTTGGAACAATCTCGTTTGTTTTTTTCGAGCGTTTGTGGGCGCACGATCCCACAGTAATCTTGGACATTGGGGGAAAAATAATCCTTTTATGGAAAAAATAAACCTTAATTTTAGGTTTTTATTGCATTGTTACAACAAATAATAACGATATAAATGTAATATCTTAGTAATAAAGAATATTTAAGCTGAATAATAACTTTATATACGTCTGTATCACTTGGATATTGCCAATATAAAATATCAAACAAAATTTAATTATTGTAGTTTTCGCTTTGATAAGGAATCTGCTCACTTCACGCGGCGCCCGAGGGACAGCTTGTTTATTAATTTTTTTTCGAGTGAGACACAAAGGTTGCTGAATAAAATTTTAATTAACCCTATTTTCTCTGACAAGACTTTATTACAAGTTAACGAGGCGCTGAGGCCGACCTGTAACAACCTCACAACGAACCTTGTAGCTTGTTAGAATCCTGGTGAGATGGATTTCTTCTTACCGTAACTTGAATTTGTTGAAATTTAATGCGGCCTCGGCTGTATTTATGGACTGCTTTTGAACTGGTTATTGCAAATCGTATTTTGTCTTACAGCATGAGTATTCTAGAATTTTGGAGTAAGTCTCACACTGTCCTATCTCCAAAATCCTCTTTTCCTGGTTTTCGCATGCTCCAATAGTGTTCTAGTGAGATCTGTCATCACGAAAAAAATACATTTTGGTATCTGGAATGCCCTGGGCAATGTTGCTTTCATGCAGAGCCCCAGGAACTACTACGCCAATCAGCCTGAGGTTGCTAAGAAGAAGAAGAAAGAAACATTTTTTTAACTTGAATGAAAATAGTTGATTTTCCCCACACAAATGTATAGAAATAAAAAATAAAAATATAACCAGTATTTACAAATTAAGAATTAAAATGATATGTGCCCAAGGTCGTAGTTGCTACCAGGCGAAATATACAGCTTGTGTTACCTTCTAGTAAGTTCATGACTGTGAAAAGTGACTGGAACAGCTCCCACTTCTCAATGGAGAATCATTTTCCTACGGACCATGGGGGCAACCAGAAACACTTTGTTCTGTAATGCCTGAAGTTGTTTTATGTCTTTATCATTTCTTTTTCTTATGAAAAATATTTTCCTAATTGGATCTGCCTTAATTGGATTAACCTTAACATTTTTTTTTCTTTTTTTTAAAGAAACCAATACTGCCTTCCAGGTATAATATTTTTTGTTTGGTTTTTAGTTTAATTAATAATTCCCGTCTTATATTTGTCACCTTATTCGCTGCTTGAGTGTACAAAAAATAATATTCCCGACATATGACATAATCTCCTCTCTTGAATACTGGACAAATTATCTGAGCTGTCCCTCAATAAGGATTGCAGGAAAATTTTATGGTCTACATTGATTTTCTAGAAATGTTCAAGTCAATCCAATATGTGAAGAATTCGATCCCTCCAATTAAAAAATCTAAGGAAAATAATTGACCCTCCTAACGAAACCAATCATTCTGCTCTCCAATTCCTTTTGTTTCTCCCTCTCCCGACCCCGATATCTCATTTCCTAATCTCATCGCTACGTTAAGATGTTTCGTAGAAATATCAAAGAGTATGGCTCGGTCAACACTGGTCAAGAAACATATTTTTGTACTAAATATTGTTGTTTTATCGTTCAAAAGCTTATTTATTTATCCATTAAGTTATACTGACGTTTCGGCTATTTGAAATTTTACAACTAATACAAAAGTAAACTAATTTTCTCTAAATAAAATAAAGTATAATGTTAATATCTCATTAAAACGTTTTATTTCACCCATACATTATTTTATCAACCCTATATCCAATATTTATACATAATATATAATTTAACACTTACATTACCTCAAAAAGCAGCCTCTTTTTTACAAATCCTAAACTAGGCTTCTGTTCTGGCATATTTCTTACTCTTCAAATTATTTTTATATAAATTGTTGTGAAATAATCCCTGTTATTACATGAAATTCCATTATTAAAAACACCTTACAATCATTTTCCTCCACATGTTCCTCCATATGTTTGTTAATAAAATATTTTTACTACAGTAGACATGTAAACCTTCCATTACCAGGGCAACGTCATATTTAATAATGATAAATATATATAGAAATACTGGATACATCACGTTTTAGAAATTGAAATCTACTATATATTTGTCAAATACCACTCACTCACTCACTGACCTATCATCGGCCAGACCAAACCGCTCGACAGAAAAATTTGAAATTTTGCATGGACATTCCCTATAGAACGTGGACGCTCGCTAAGAAAGGATTTTTTGATATTCGATTTTTTAAGTATTTTTAGAGGGGTTTAAAGTTTTAGTTGGTTAGAGCAGGCAAGCCTAGGTAGCATGCGTTGCTAGGACGATAAAGAACAGCTGTTACCGTACATTATCTATTTCATAGTATTATTTTTAATTGAGGTTAAACTATGATGGAAAACCTTGAATTACTAGAAATAAACTGCAATTTTGATCGTCATAGACTTTACGCCCTGGTAATGGTCCATCCGAGGTAAAATATCCCGAACCACTTGATACAAAAATTTGAAATTTTGCACGGACAATCCGTTTAGAATGTAAACACTCGCTAAGAAAGGGTTTTTTTTGATATTCAAATGTTTAAGTAATTTTAGGGGGGGGGGGGTTGAATTATTAAGAAGTTCCTCATCGTCTCAAAAATGGCCCAATTTTGATGACATTTGGTACAAAAATCTTTCTTCTCATTTGAAAGGTCAAGTTCATTAACTAGCTGAATCTGTTTACTGGAACATGGTTTTTGGAGCAACATTTGCGCGAAAAAATCGATACGCTTATATTTCCGAGTCCATATGCTTGCAGGTACGACGAATGAAACCATTTTTAAAGCGATTTCTGTAACCGTTTACGAGAAACTTTGATAGAAATACTTTTCCAGACTAATTTCCTGTTTGGGTATTCAGAATCGATGGTTGGTTCACTTGAAACTTGTACCAGATATTTGGCATTCATCTAATCTAAGGTATTTATACTTTGGTGTCGTTTGGAGGTAAGAAGTATATGGGAAAAAATTGTATTAATGGTGATACAAAGTTTTCGGATCTGATCATATTTTCTAAAAGATCTCAAAACGGTTGGGGTATCGCAGTAAGTGGAAGCGGCTATTCGAAAGTTTACTAAATTCTCTATAAAAAATATTCTGTTGTAATGTTCGGTGGGGCGATGTCAATCGAAGAGATAAGTGCTTAAAACTTCAAAGGTGTTAGTTTTATTATTTTCAACGTGTATTTGTCTCTGTTTACCTAACTTTTTAAGTGGTTGTTGTATTTTTCTTTTATTTTACTCCCCAACGGAAACAAGCACGGTTACCGCCACATGGTGTTTCCTGGGTAACTTTAAAGTCCGTGCTTTAAAGTCTGTACAAAATTATGAAGTAGCGTTAATTTTGATCATACCTTATTTAACGCATAAAAACTACTTATCGGCCGTGGTGAAGGACGGGTAGTCAGCTAGTAAATTATAATTACGTAAGGTTACAGTAAAATAATTTAATAACAGATATGAAAGGCATTTTGACAGAAATGGCCTTATAAAATCGGAGGAATTCCCAGAAAATGATAATGAGAAGATAAATGACTTCGTTCTCAGTCATTTCCTGACAGTTTTCTGGAATCACCAGCGGAAGTGAATGGTCGAATCGAATTTCTAATTCGTCGAATTATCTCCAGAGGGAGGGGGTTAGATAGTCAAATTTTCCCTGAGTCGACGGGGGATCTTGGGGGAGTGAAAGTTGGAAGGCAAGGAAATTTACTCCTCTCAATTTTTTCCAAGTCAATATTATAATTAGAACTCTCTTAATTGTTGAAAACAAATTTCTAATAATGGTAACAAAATAAAATAAAAAACGAATTGAAGGTAATGAAGTTTTATTAATATTCTTATTATAACCCATTCTTCACTAATTATAAGTTCTTTGAATCGAACTGTTTTTTTAGTTTCAGGGGTTCTTATAAGTAGAATCATATCTATCAAACAATTGACAAAGGAAACAGACAATGATAAAGAGACTTGACTTTTATACACTCTGGGTGTACTCAAATATAGTTCACGACTCGATTAAGTGAGCCAAAATGGGTCGAAAAGTACCATTTCAGTTTATATCAATTAAACAAATAGTGATTACAAGATCAATACAAGTAAAAGTTAAGAAATCGTGTTCGTTTAATGTCCACATTTCTAATTTATTATAAAAATAAACAATATTTTGAATAACGTAGTGAATATATTAACATTTAATAAATTGGGCGTTACTATTTAAGTGATATTGATACGTGATGGATTATTCGAAGTAATTCTGAGCAAATAGTGCTCAAATACGGATTTTCAACTTCACATTCTCCTTCATTTCAAACTGAATAGGAAAAAAAACTTAAATGTCGGAAAGCTCATAAATTGTATTTTTAAAGAAAATAAATTAAAATTAATGTTTCTTTAAAATGGTCTTAAATGACCGAAAATCGTATTTAAAGATTTTTTGTTGCCTTATTGTTTTTTATTAGAACGTCGCCTCCCAAACAATGTATAGAAGAAAGATTATTGGTATTGCCTTTTTTTTTTCTATAAATCTGATTATTTTTAGATATAATTAGATATGCAGGCATTTATTAAATAAGTAAAACCCAGATGAAGGGGCTAAATGGGATTTGAACCCAGAAACTTCCGTTTTAGGCTTATGAATGTGTTCAGAGAATTATTAAGTGGCTTAATAGATTTAAATAATTGAAAGTTGTTCCTACTCCAGATGAAGTTGAAGTTTTGCTTCTATCTATAACTTTGGATATTAAATAGATATATTAATATATATACACATACATAAAAAAAAAATCCGTCACGCAGGAGCTGCATAACTAAGCACTTTCCTCAGAATTTGGGTTGTGTAGACTGCTTTCCAGAACAATTTGCTTAAAATATCCTACATAAATAAAATAAAAACGTGAATAGTTCTCATTTTGTAATGAGTAACTGATCAATTATTAATTTGCATCCAGAGTTATGTTTACACATGGTACCTACTACACTACGTAATAAATACAAAAATCCTCATATTATCGTATTTTGATCTAACGCAGGAACAGGATACAGTCACACTAGTGGTAGAAGGCGCTCCTTGCGGCGGCTTTGTGAACCTACGTCTGCCGGCTTTTCTATTCAAATATATTACAAATTAAACCCCCGCTTTCCGATTGACCGATTCAGCTCATTTTTAAACTTCTTTCTCATGAGTTACCCACGACGTATACAGCGTTTCGTTGCAATACAGCAGAAATTACGACCGGTATGAGTATAATAGGAATTTGGGTCCGGAGTAAACCCCCCCTTCTAATGAACCGATTTAGTTTCTTTTTACAACACATATTTACTTGTAGATTACCACTACGAATACCGAGTTTCGTCGAAATATACCAAAAATCACGGCTGGTAGTGGCGAATTGGTATTGTGGGTCCGGAGTAAACCCCCCCTCCTAATGAACCGATTTCGTTTATTTTTACAACACATATTTACCTGTGGATTAGCACTACGAATACCGAGTTTCGTCGAAATATACCAAAAATCACGGCTGGTAGTGGCGAATTGGTATTGTGGGTCCGGAGTAAACCCCCCCTTCTAATGAACCGATTTAGTTCATTTTTATATCTCACTTTTCTCTCTATATTAACACTACGAATACCAAGTTTCGTTGAAATATAACAAATATTACGGCTGACATAGTCAAATAAGTGTTTTGGGTTCGGGGTAAACCCCCCCTTCCGGTGGACCGACTTTGGTGGTTAACGAACTCGTTCAATCGTTTGCTAATTGAATGCTATATACCAAGTTTCTTGACGAAAAAACAAAAACTCTGGCCGCTATCGTGTTAACAGACACATATATATATATATATATATATATATATATATATGCATATATATATATATATATATATATATATATATATATATATATATATAGATATATATAAATTTTAACGGGGGTCATTTTCGGTGTCTACTAGGTAGGATCGATAAAGATTTGAAGAAATTTTTCAAAAATTCCGTCATGAGTCCAACCTCAATAGCTACTTTCCTTCGGAGGAAAGTGCTAAAAAAAAAAAACAGTCCGGTGACAGACCACGTGGGCCAGATACTATAGAGGTATCTGATTCATGTCCATACAGCACACTAGGGAGATATTGTGGTCAGTACTATGCTCTGGCCGCCTGATTTACTGCTTCGACTGCTAGGGTCATTAGCACAAAGGTACCCATTAATAAATTAATTAAAGGTTGGTTTGTCCTAGGGACGGTCATGGAGGCCGAATTCAACCCATGAACTAAGACACTAGAAGAAAAAAATCTTTAGTGCTTACACGGGATTATGTATATATATATATATATATATATATATATATATATATATATATGTATATATATATATATATATATATATATATATGTATATATGTGTATATATATATATATATATATATATATATAAATAAATGTATATCTAAATATACATGACTGTTACATTAGTATTACGAATAATTATTTATACCTTGTAGTGCTGTGAGCGGTGCAACCTTGTTTTTATTGTGGACATAAATATATAAATAAACAAATAAATAACTTTGGAAGAATAAACTTGCCATGGTGTAATAAGAAGTTTTTAACAGTTTATATCGTTCTGAGTTTTATCGGTGGTTTAATAAGAGCAAGATGCGAGACTATATTTGACCCGCCTTTTTGCGAAATATTGGCAAGTTGTTACTTCAGTATTTGTTTTAAATTGTTTTAGCGGCGCAACTGCCATCGAGGCCATTAGCGATGTTTAGCACTAATCAACACAACACTGAAAATATATATGCAATGAACTCTAAAAAAAATTTACAGTTAAAATGTGTCCCATTAAGTATGTTTAAATATATAAAACATGTATTAACCCATTAGTTTTTCATATTCCTTTCCTCCAGAAATGACCTATAATGGAAGGGGCATATCACGGTAGATCCCTTCCCTATTTTATTGTTCCTTAAAGCGATTATAATTTAAAGGAAATATTTTAATCAATTTTAGTTAAATTTATTAAAATAAAATTGCGTGATCATTGAGCATTTTTCTTAAAAAGAATATCTTGTGTTGGCACGATGTAATTGTGTAGATCCATCGGCATGAGGTTCAATTAAAACATCATAAAATGGTTTACGTTTTAAGTCATATAATTTACTGAAGTATTTTTTACAGTAAGAATGCATATGCAGTTAGGGAATTGTTGGAGTTTGGCTAGGAAAACATCAATACAATTTTTGTAAACATCTGTATTAAGGACGTTTCGGCTACTCTTTGGTAGAACAGCCAAATCATTTATGAACAGAATTATTGAACCAGTAAAGAAATATGGCAGATCTACAAAACCACATTACTAATAAAAATCAATTTTGTTGTTAACACCATTACGTAACAGAACAGGTAAGTGAGGAATAGTTATTTCATTATTATTTATTATATAACTTTTTCCAGGGTAATCGAAAACATACAAATTTTAAAATGTATTAAGTACAAATGAACAGACAAGAATGCTATTTTTAATCATTAATAATAACTAAGAAACTACCTACCCAAAAATGTCGAGGGGGGGGGGTGAGAAAGCCCAAAGTTTGCAGTTAATTGACCAATGTTAAAATATAATAAGAAGCTTGATTCTTCCAGGGTATATGTAACTATTAGGCACCGAGAAGGCATGGGGAGGTCGGGAAAGATTAAAGAGGTTTATGGCAGGAAAATGTGTTAATTGGAAGGACACCCAGGCGGACAACAGGACATGGGAAAATACTAGTTAGGGTGTCTGGAGAGTATGTGGAAAATATTGGAGTATATAGGAGAAATGCCTTCTTTGTAGGTTTTGTATTTTTTTTTTTTTGTTTCGTCCCGTCGAGAGAATTTTTGTGTCTTCGAAATTAAATGTGTTTTTTTAAGTAATGACGTGCTTCGCAAGGCCTGATCTGTAAATTTCGATATTAATGATGGTTCGGTTGTGTTGTGTAAGGCGGTCGTTACATCATTTTTGGATTCTCCTATGTATACTACAGGAAGGGGTTTGACATGGAATTTAATAAACACAGTGGATGTTTTGTTCAAAAGGGATGTGATCTTTGAGTTTAGGGTAGACAGTTTTTAGTTTATTAGTGTTTTTTTTTTGTTTTTTTTTTTTTTTTTTTTTTTTTATGAACGCTTGCGAATTCGCTTTACTACGCTTTCAGGCACACGTTTTATACGTAATTGGGCTTGAAGTATTTAGTGAAACCATTTCCGAGGCCATATCTGTAACCGTTTCGAGGAAACAACTATGGTATTCTTGGTATTTTCCAATATCTTTTTTTCTATATCGAAATCGGATAGAAAATGGTAGTCAATTTAAAACATGTATTCCAAAGCTAATTAAATTTCCAACAAATATGGTTCTTATACGACTTTTCATAGAGCGATTTCATTCGGAGAAGTCGTACTTCAATTGGAATTATTTCCGTATAATAAACTCAGTTTTCTGTTGTGCAGGTCCTGCGAGCCGGAATGTGTTTAATTTATGTTTATATTATTCGCTCCTTTGCAGAAAAATAGGCTGAGCAAGGGATGAAGTGCAGTTAAGGCACCCCCCGCTGGATAATTTGTTTTGTTAAAAAGACTTAAATCGAATATTTTTCAAAAACGTTTATTCACTAACTGACTGGTCAGTAGAGCAACAAAACAGGGAAATCGGGTAATAAATATAGGAACCAGGAAGAGAGAGCTAATGGAGCCGGGGGGTTATAATCTGTTGCTCCCGGAAGAAATAAATGAGGCCAGAATAATTCCATTCCAACCCTTCATATCCCTGTACGTTTTTATATCCTCAAGGAACGTAAAATCTGAAATGGATTCTCTCAATGGACTTCATTCGACTCAAGAATGAACTATTAATAATTCCTGTTTTTTCAATTTCCTACTCTGATTCAGAAACTTTTCTGGGGTCTTTCTGTGAAGACATCAGTTAATTTTGAAGTAGTAGTAGGGTCAATCCATATCAAGTGATCCAAAAACATTGAAAAAATTTCCCTCATATTTTTTGATTTTTTTTAAAATTTGGCTCATCAATAGTACCCCATACGATAATGAAAAATCCAAATTTTTAGAAATTTATCTTTATTAGTTTTCGAGTTATGAATTTTTAAGTTTTAAGGGATCTCAATGGGATCATATTTATTTTAATTAATAACTTAATCAAAGGTAGCTTGGTATCTCGTTGGTACGTCAAAAATTAAAAAAAAAAATCAGAAAATGAAATGAAATCCATCTAATATAGACACAAGACCAAAAAACAAAGAAAAAAAATCCAATGGCATACATCTCGTTTGTGCTTAGTTCCCCAGAAAAACGAAAAAAAAAAAGAAATTATGAAAAGTACGTCTATTAAAAGGGAGATCAATTTTTTTTAAGTACATGTATCGAACCCCATTTTCTTTAACCCCCCCCCCCCCCGCCAAATATAGGAGTGAATATGCCTCTGATTTTGTGAGTAATAATGAAGTATTAGGTCCACATTGTTTTGCCCCTCGATTTAACGCAGATTCTTTCGACGCATTTCTCTATTCTGGTCTACAGAGAGCCCATTGACACAAGGGAGCACCTCATCCATAGCACAGATGGGCCTGGGAACAGATTACAGCAGAGCAAAGCACAAATTCCATCCAGTCTGTCAATATGCATTGTGATGCCTGTATTGCTGCCAGGGGACAAATCTTTGAACAGTTTGTAAATTGATTATTTAGAATTATTAGAAGAAGAAATTTGTTATTTTATAATTATGTATGCGTCCCGAGTTAAATTTAAAATGTTTTAAGAATTGAACATTTATTTTTATTAAGATTTTAAAGGTTTTTTTTTTGGTTGTGTTTTAGCACTTTTCTCAGAAGGAAAGTAGATATTTTAAAGTATGTTGAACTTACAGCTTTACTTGGTGTCAGTTAATTTTTTCGAGCAAGAAATTTATTTTTTTTGAGGGGAGGGGGGATAGGTGTGTGGGCAGAGGGAGTGGAAGATGAAATGTACTTTATTGATTTTTATATAGGAATTATGATGTTTGTTTAGAAAATATGGGGCGAAAAACCTCACGGTCGTCAGCGCCCTACTATGTCATTGCAACGCACAACCACTCATCCCTTGTTCCCGGTGAACCTTAGGGAGTCAGGTTTTTTTTTTTTTTTTTTTTTTTTTTTTTTTTTTTTTTTTTTTTTTTTTTTTAATTTAATTTTATTTATTTATTTTATTTTTTTATTAACAAATTAGACCTTGTACTTTGTATATATTTTTTGCCCCATTCTTTTTTTTCCTCACTTTCTGTTTAGGGGATTTTTTTTTCTTTTTCCTTTTTTTCTTTTTTCTCTCCTTTTTTTTTTTTTTTTTTTTTTTTTTTTTTTTTTTTTTTTTTTTTTTTCTCCTGACATACTCCCCGATATAGCTATTGTCAAAGTGCAGACAATTTTATTTTAAAAATACAGATATCAGGTTCGAGACCAAAAGTTACTTACAAATTAAAGAAACTAAACATATACATATGTCAATATATTAAACGAATAACAATATTAAACAATATTAAATTAAAACTAGAAACTATGAGATTTAAAAAAAAAAATAAATAAATGGTATCACAAATTATCACAGTTTGCTAACTTAAGGAAACACTAAATAAATGGCAACAATCATTCTACTAAACAACAATTAAAAACAAGTACTAGACTGAAAAAAAAAACACATAAGGACCCTAAATAGAGGGCAACATTATTTTCATATTAATCTATTAAGCCCAGTTATCTTTAAAAATTTTATTATTTTGTCAACTTCAGCCTGTTTGTTGCCGAGAGCCTCTGCTATCTTTCTTGATATCTCGAGCTGCCGAAAGAGTTTTGTGTACTTCCGGCAATCTTCAATAATGTGTTGAATGGTGAGGGGTTTTCGACAAGTAAGGCATCGGGGAGGGGTTTTCCTGGACATAAGATACGAGTGCGTAAGACGGGTGTGCCCAAGTCGTAGTCGCGCCAACATTACTTCTTCATTTCGGCAGGGTCTAGAGGATGTCTTCCAAGGCTGGCAGTCAGTTTTCACCAAACTCAGCTTATTGATGCCTCTTGCTTCATTCCACATCTCTTGCCAACGATGTTCGATGGTGTTTTATATATGTTTCACAAACAAAAATGTTTTTTTGTTCCTAGTCATTTTCTCTATATATTTAAGATTTTTTCTTGTCTCCATAGTCTTCGCCTTAAATATAAGCATGATCAATTATACAGATCGCAATCACAAAAACCATCCAGGTTTCATTGATCTCCCTTTTACACTAGGAGAATACTGTCTTCGCCTTTCACGATATGTACAATCTACAAAATCAAATGTATAAGAGCTCAATATTGCAGTGGAACTGCAACGGCGCCAATCTCCACCTGGATGACCTACAAACTTTGACAGACCAGATCAGTCCTTTCTGCATCTGCCTTCAAGAAACCCACTTCAGACCATCAGACGATTTTATTCTTGAACACTACACCTCATACAGGTTCGATGACACCACAAAAGAGCGGGCCAGCGGAGGAGTGGCAGTCTTCGTTCACGACTCAATCGCCTCTAATCAATTAAACCTCCAGACAAATCTCTTTGCTGTCGCTGTGGAGGTTTGGATTCCCAAGCACTTCTACATCTGCAATATCTACCTCCGACCGAGTGAAAAACTCGACAAACTAGAATTTAAGAACCTTCTCCAACAACTCCCCACGCCCTGTATATTATTAGGAGACGTTAACGCACACTCTAGCCTTTGGGGCTCAAGTAAACAAGACAAACGAGGAGCCATCATCGCGGACGCTCTCCGAGATAATGATCTACTGATTCTTAATACCGGAGAACGAACCCATCTCAGCTCAGCGCATAAAACGTTCTCGTCTATTGACTTAACATGTTGCTCTCCTTCCATCTTCCCCTTGATGTCCTGGCATACAATCGATGATTTACATAACAGTGACCACTTTCCAATCATTTCATCCATTAACACTAGCGATAATGGCTTTGCGATGCTAAAGAAGAGATGGCTACTCCAGAAGGCAGACTGGCTTAAGTTTCAATCCTCAATTACAACAACTGACTATAGCAACACAAATTCTGAAGAACATTGCCGTCTATTAACTAATGCAATATTAAATGCAGCTAACATCTCTATTCCCACAAGCCAGAATAAACCCAAACAGAAATGTGCCCCTTGGTTTAACTCGGAATGTCGCGCAGCCATACAGCTCCAGAGAAAGTCACTGAAGAAATTCCAGAGGACAATGTCTACCACAAACTTCATAGAATTTAAGAAAGCTAGAGCCTCATGCTAGAAGAATAGTCAAGTGCAGCAAGGCCGAATACTGGAATAAGTACATTGAAGGTATTGACTCAACCACGCCCACATCTGATATATGGAGGAGAGTGAGAACAATGCATGGCTCCAGTAAGGAACGTCCCCTCGTTCTTTCTGTTGACGGTTTACTCACTGCAGGTCCCGAAATTATTATCGAAAAGCTTGCGGAGGTCTTCGATATAGATGACAACTTCTTCAGTACTGAATTCATTGAACATAAAGAACAAACTGAAAGAACACCAATTTACTTTGAACCTCAGCACCATATAGAAAACTACAATTTACCTTTCTCCATATGGGAACTGAAATGCGCCGTTCGCGGTCTTAAGGGCAAATCTTCTGGGCCTGATCTCATTCACAACGAAATGATTAAGCACTTCAGCTCGAGCACACTGAACGACCTACTAAATTTGTTCAATAAAGTGTGGCTAACTGGAGTCATTCCGAGCAGTTGGAAGCAGTCCTTTATCATCCCCATACCAAAATCAAAGAAAGACAGAACACTACATACAAGCTATCGCCCTAAATCACTGACCAGCTGTCTCGGCAAGATCATGGAGAGAATGGTGAACAGGAGACTGCAGTGGGTATTAGAAGCAGACAATCTTTTAGGCTCTGAACAATCTGCTTACAGAAGTGGAAGGTCAGCGATTGATAATCTAGTTATTTTTGAAGCAGAAATACAGAATGCATTTATTAATAAACAGTTTATGATCGCTGTCACGCTCGATATTAAAAATGCCTTCGATTCCATCTGGAGGCGGAGTATTTTGAAGAAACTCAAAGAGTGGGGCTTCAGCGGAAATCTACCAGCTTACATAACAAGTTTTCTAAATGATCGCCGGTACCAAATTTACACCAATGGTACTCTCTCCAGTATAAGATCCTCAAAGTACGGAGTCCCACAAGGCAGTGCCTTAAGCACAACTCTTTTCAGCATAGCCATCAGCGAAGTCCGCAAATGCTTCACCTGCAATGTCAGAGGTCTACTATACGCCGACGACTTACTTTTTTTCTGCAAATCATCCAACCTCACATTCATAAAGTCAAACATTCAGGCAACGATCTCAAGAATTTTTAAATGGTTTGAGGAAAGTGGCCTGCGGATATCAGTGGAAAAGTCGTGCTGTATTCTTTTTAAGAGAACTAAGGGCGAGATTGACCTTCCCACCTTTACCTTCGGGCAGACTCCCCTCCATTACAGCAACGAAATCCGCCTTCTCGGACTAACATTCGATCGCCGCCTTACATGGACTTCTCACGTTGTGGATCTGAAGCGGAAAAGCCTAGTGCGGATGAAGCTGCTACATTTCCTCTCCAAAACCCCTTGGAGATCAAATCGGAAATCCCTCCTGAGAGTATATTTGGCCACAGTCTGTTCTAAGATTGACTATGCCAGTTTTATTTATGGTTCAGCCAAGAAGCCCGTCCTCTGTCTTCTTGACGCAGTTCACTTTTCTGGAATACGTCTTGCCACGGGAGCCTTCCGGTCAACACCAACTTTATGCCTCTGTGCTGAGTCTGGTGTTCCACCTCTGAACTATCGCAGGCAGAAACTGGGAGCAAAATACATTGCCAAAATTTGCAATTCTCCTAGACACCCGTGCTACCCATACATCTTTAATCCCAAGTTTGTCGACAAATATGACCGTGCCTCATCTGGAAGTTTTCCTTTAGCACTCCGTATGACTGGTGAAGTTCAGCTAATCTCCTCCACACAAGTACAACAGAAAGAAGCCTCAACAAATGCCTCCCCTTGGACCTTCACACCGCCCGAACGCCACTTCTTGGCCGTAAACAAGAATTCTATGACAGACATCGAGCTGAGTTCCTATCTGTGCGAATTCTTGGGTAGTATCGCAGAGAGGAGGGTATACTACACCGATGGTTCCAAGATAGAATCTTCAACTGCCTGCGCGGTGATCGATTCTGACATAGTTTTTATGTTTAAACTCTCTCCCCAATGTAATATCTTCACTGCTGAACTATTTGCAATTGCCACTGCCTTGCAACTAGCTCAGGAAGCCCCAGAGAAGAACATCATAGTATGCACCGACTCATGAAGTGCTCTCGAAAAGGTTGAAGATATTTTTACTGAAAACTTCCTTGTTTTAAAAATCCTTCAGTATAGCAGAACTCTCAGAGACAGTGGAAAAGCTGTCCATCTAATGTGGATTCCCGGACATCGTGGGATTCCTGGCAACGAGAAAGCCGATCAAGCTGCACGGGCTGCGCACAGTTTGAGCGACATTACCAGGGTTCCTCTATCTGGCAGGGAGCTAGTAGCGCCAGCAATGTGCAAGATCGAAGAAGGATGGAGAAAGACGTGGTTGGATTGCGGAGAACAAAAACTTAAGCAAGTCAAGCATGACTTGAGTGCCTGGTCCTCCTCAAACAGAATATCAAGAAGAGAGGAGGTTGTCCTAGCTCGGCTCAGACTCGGCCACTCTAGGCTGACTCATGGGTACTTGATGTCTAGAGGAATCCCACCTGTCTGCGGAAGATGCAATCAGCTGATCTCTATGAAACATATTTTCGAGGACTGCCCTCGTTATAGGCTGATGCTCCAACAGCTGGGAATACCAAGGAACTTGACAGAAGCTCTGCGGGACGATGGAAAAGCAGTTGGCCTAGTTGTGGAATTCTTAAAAAAGGCGCAATTATATCTCATGATATAAAATAATAATTTAGTAATAAATAAATATATTTATGTATACGTGCACGGGTATATTCTCATGTGCGTGTAAGTATGTATGTATGTATGTGGGTGTGTATATGTGTATGAACGTGGGTGTATGTGCATATACGTGTGCTAGATTAGTTTTAGAATTGGTATTACTATAAATTTTGTTATTTAGTATAGTTTTAGTATTAACATTAACGACTAAAATCAATAAAAAAAAATCAATAAAACACTAAGGAAAACGTAAATAACAAAAACAAAGAAACCAAACCTTTCGAGAAACCAAAAATATTTTTTAAGCAGGGACCGAAACTGTTATCACACTTGCGCAAAAAATTCTTTTTTAACAGTTAAAACAGAAATTTATCTATAAGAATTGTTTTCAAATATGTAGTTATTAAAAAATTAATATAATTTTATTTGATGGAATTTTTGATTTCGGTAGATGGAATGTTTTTAATAAAATTTCTCTTGAAATTTTTAAATGAATGTTTTAGGAACAAAAATTAATTTAAAAATTCTTACTTATAAGAATTACGTATCTTTATTGATTTTTTTCTTTTTTACGGCGCACAGACAACATCGATAGTGCGCCGAAAATTTTCTCAACCGGCCCTGAAATGAGAAACATACCAGTTGCTGGAGGGACTCGAACCCACCATCTTCCGCATGAAAATCCATGGTGTTAGCCACTATACGCTAAAAAAAATACATTTTAGAACTAAAATGAACTATGTCTGCCAAGTTAGACGTCATCTTAAGGGCTATGGAGGAGAGGCACCTTCTCAATCTCAACGGATGACTATCTAGTTTTTTGGGTTTTTTTTCCTTAAGGCGTACTTACATTTTAGGATATTAACGCCACAGATGTTAAATAAAGTTTGGCATTTTATTTTATAAATGTATGCTTGTAATAGCTGTTATTAAGCCTTTATATGATAAATTATTGTATTCAAAATGATATATTATTGAATATTAGAATTATTAAACTTAAGTTACTTAATTTAAATATTAGTTGATAGTTAATTTACATTGAGCAATGATTTCTGTTTGTTGCACATAGCCAGGTACAGACCCCGGGCCATGTGCGACAATAATCATAGTTTATTAAGAAGTTGTATGTATTCTAAAAAATCTTTGATCTTAGTCGGGCCATCACCCATATCTTCACTCAAATTACCCGTGAGCTCAAATAGAGACCTTTCATTCTCGTAGGCACGGCATTCAGTAAATATATGTTTAATGGAAATTACGACACCACAAGCTGGGCACTCTCCTCGAAATTTGATAAGAATGAGTCAATCGTGTGTGGTCTATCCTGAGCCGACCAAGGTCCACCTCTGCTCTCCTATTATCCATTATAGACGAAGTCCTCCAGGGCACAGGGTAAGCCTTTATTTCCCTTAATTTGTTTTCTCTGATATTATACCATTTAGAGATCCAGGACGATTTGATTTGGCTTTTATAAAATAAAAGAAACGACGTCATTCCTTGGTACCTGGTAAAATTCGACTTCTTCAGTAGTCAGTAGTAGCTACTTTTGCTGCCTGATCAACGTTTTCATTTTGGGATATTCCACAGTGACTTGGAATCCACACAAAATTAACATCGTTTCCATAACTATCTCTTTACAATGAACACATATTTATTAGTAACAATTTTAAAAGAATAATATAACAGTTTTCATACAATTTATAGTGAGTATAGTTCTACATTTTCCATGCGGAAAGTTTTACTACCACTACTCCTTTAAGAGGGAGTCAGAAGGAACAAAAACTTTTCTGTAGAGTTAGACAAATAGAATATTTAGACTGACCATTAGCGAGTCCCACCCTATTCCCTTGCTTCAATGAAGGGAGACAGGTTGGCCCTTTACAACAAGAAAACTAATTATCAAAAGGACAGCTATCTTCTAATGCTCTCCTATAATTCCCTTTGTACTTAACACAACTCATCCCTGTTTTCGGGCTCACTTGGAATTTTAGCATCACGTCAATAATAAAAAACGACACACATTTGTTAACCCCATGCCTCCAAAATAATAAAACTCTTAAAATAATAATGAAAAATGACTAAATTTATATTTTCGCCACGCAGGACAGGCATAACCAAGCACATCTCTCAGAAACTTTTATATATGTATGCATATTGCTATTCCCTTTCTTACAGGCTCAAAAATGATCTGAATTTGATGAAATTTGGTGCAAAAATACTTCAAAATCAAGATCGTTAACGAGCACAATCCGCTTACCATAACACTCTTTTATGGGCGAAATTTGTGCAAAACAAATCGTTGCGCTTACGGTTTTCGTTTGTAATCTCCCAGGTATTCTTTATATTCGATTTCTTACGTAAATAAACGAATGAAACCATTTTGAAGGCGATATCTGGAACCGTTTTCGAGAAAAACGGACCAAACTAGTTTTACTAACTAGCTTTCGGTTTTGGTACTTACAGTTTGGATTCAGTTGAAATATTTTCTACATGTTTAAAATTCATCCAAACTAAGATATTTATATATTTCGGTAACATTTCGAGTTAAGGAAGTATTCGAAATAAAATATTTTCATAAACAAGCAAGAGCACTTTTCGGATTTCCGTATATTTTCTTACAAATCTCGAAAACAAATTTAAATGAGATCGTATAATCTCCCAGTTTGTAGATGATCTAAATGTTAACGTTCATTTCATTGTAATTAGTATTCTATTGTTTATCATATTTAATTTTTTCAAGATTCTAACTTTACATTTAATATTTTTTGTTTATGTAGTTGTACCTTTGAACATGGGGTGTTGTACCTCTGACCACCTAAAAACAACACAGCAGTGCAGAAAATAAATTGTATTCAGTAATATTGTAATGAATTGTAAGTTCAATAAATACAGGACAAGGATGCAAGAATAATAAAAAAGCTGTTATTGATATTATGTTATTCTTAATATGCTGAAAAATCCGGTCCAATCGATAAACGTATTAACTGCCAAGCAGATCCACTAGCAATAGTAGGGTATGGAAGTTTAGCCACAATGTCTTCAACATCAATATCATACAAATTTTCATCTTCTCTCGTAAACTTGTCACTTAAAGTTTGTTTTTTCAAATATTGGATCTTAGACATTGGACATTTAATACCACAGATCTCTGCGACTAAATATGCAATAGTCTTTTTACTTTTATTTTTAACAAGTATAAAATTTCCTTTTTCCAAATCATATTTTTCAAATTGTTACTGATCATCGACATAACTCACAACATTTATCAGAAGAACTTCACTTTCTCCTAAAGAAATTTCGGTATCAGAATCTGAACGGTCATTAGAATAATTTTCTTTTTATTTACCACTTTTTTTTGGAACGGGTTTATTTGTATGTGGTAACTTACGTTTAGGGTGGTGCTTTTGTTTTTTTTTTTCGCCTTCAATAATTAGCTTTTCAGGAATATCTGTCAGTATACGAGGCCGTCTCCTATTTGCCATTTTCCTTGCATGAGCTTTTCGATGAGGCCTTACAACTTCAGGCGGAACGATAAGGAGCGATAGGTTTGAACTGCTACACTGAGGATTGATAAAGTCAGTTTGAACTTACGTATTCATTTATTATTTTTTAAATTCTTTGAACAATTGAAGCAACCAACACTAAGTATTTTTAAAAAAAATATGTAGCAGAACATAAAAATTGAATTATAAAAAAATTACTCAGGTGTGTTGTACCTTTGACAGGGTCAAAGGTACAACAACTAGTCGAGGTCAGAGGTACAACATCCTAGTAGTGTAAATTAAAATGCATGCTAAAAATTTTAGGGTTAAGATAGATCAATTTCAGAAGCTACACCATGTTTCTTATTGTAAACTTAATACAAAAAATATTATGAGGCAAAACGTCATCAATAAATAACTTACATTTTTATGATAGAAATGGATAAGTATTTTTGGCGAGAATCCTCTTTCACTTGAATAATCTAAAGTAGGTTACACAAGCCCTCTAGTGAAGGAGCTAAACACTAATTACACCAAAATTTATAAAATGTTGCAACGTGCCGCGACAGCCTCGGTGGTCAAAGGTACAAGATGGTTTAGAGGTACAACACCTTCCCCTATATATATGTTGGGGCGCGGGCTTTAAGACTTAGGGTACAAAGTACGTCGTACCCCCACCTCCCTAATATACCAGAGCAGTTCGTTTCCAGATCTAGAGTAGATCACATCTCATTCTTTTAGCTCGGGACTGCCCCCTCAATTCCCATTACGTTCCGGCCCCTCTTCTCTCTTTACTTTCCAGGAGCTGCTAACAGGGCCCTGTTTCTTCAGTAGCTGGCAACGTAATGGTAAGTTTAAATGTTTTTTTTTCTCATACTCTGAACCCATCCCTCAAACCACGTGCCGAGGATTAATTTTCAATCCCCAGCGCGTACATCTATGGTCCTCCGGGCCGCGGATTGCGTAAGTAATCCGTGGAGATTTAACCACGACTAATCCGAATCGCGGAATACATATTAGTTCCCCATTTTATAGAATTAGAATTTTTATTCGTCCAACTTCAAGATGTCGAAGCGAGACCCCATTAAACAACTAGCTATTTTAAAGGAAAAGCGCGAGGCCATGTTCGCAATGGCATCCAATTACTTAAAAAGGGCTACAAATTTAGAAAAGGAAAATTTTCGCGATTTCGCCCCTACGTATATCAAATTGGATCAAATGGAAAATAATTTCTATAGAATACAGGATACGATTATGGAAATTAACGCGGAAGTTTCTATAGAAACTGAGAAATTGGAAGTTCAGAATGTTTGCATAGCCTTCGATGACGTCATACATTCCATACGCAGTACATATCTTAGGCTGGACAGGCTGTATCCCGAAGCTCCGACAGGCGCGTGCCTGCAGGAGAAGCCTATTCTTCAAACCAAATCCTTTCTCCCTAGGATAGAAATTCCACGTTTTTCGGGGAAAATCGAAGATTGGACTACCTTCATATCACTCTTTAACAGTATAGTCGATACCGACGAATGCCTGACGCAAGTTCAAAAATTTCAGTATTTGAGGTCGGTACTCGAAGGAGAGCCTCTATCTCTTATATCAAGTTTCCAACTTACAACCGAAAATTACGCTTTAGCATTGCAGGTGCTTAAAGATCGATACCAGTCAAACAGACGTCTGGCCGCATATTATATAAATCAAATTTTGTTCTTTTCTCCCATTACGACATCTAACCATAATTATCTGCAGAAATTCATTAGCGTACATTCCAATTCTGTAAATGCACTGAAAGTGCTTGATCTAGAAAATTTAGAAGATGTTCTTCTTTTTCATTTGGCCTATAGGAACTTAGATCGTTCCACTCAGATTGCATTCGAAAATCATTTCAAATCAGTAAATGTTCCAACTTTTAAAAATTTACTTGATTTTGTAATAGAACGTGCTAGATCATCTGAGATAATGCAAGATCTCGGAATAAAAGGTAGAATTACTCAGAGTAAACAAGTTAATACTTTCCTAACTAATTCGAATAAAATAGAACGAGAAGATCCCGGCTGTCCCATTTGTAAACATTCTCATAAGATAACATCGTGTCCTCAGTTAATTAATTGTCAACTCAATAAAAAATATGAAATTTTAAAACGCTTAAAACGATGTTTTAACTGTCTTGGTGCACATATGAAAAATCAATGCAAATCGAAAAATGTTTGTAGATCGTGTAGTAGATCCCATCACACCTTATTACACCCTTCTAATTCTTATTCAACTTGTAATAATAATCCGAATGATAATTTAAATTCTTGTGATTCTAATTCCAACGATGCGATAACTCCCACTTTTATCACTAATGAAGAGCCTAGAAATAATTCCGTTACTTTATCTTGTCATTCTGCTAATTCCATAACGGTACTTCTTGGAACTGTGAAAATGTTTATAAGAGATTCAAGTGGCCGTCAACAACCGATTCGAGGAATATTAGATTCTGGATCTCAAATTTCAGCTATATCTCTCGGAGCTGTCAAGCGTCTAGGATTCAAAAAATTCAAAAATTCTATCTCGCTTTCTGGGATATCCAATGTTGCTACACCCACATATGGAGCTGTAGATTGTATCTTGTCTCCCCGTGACAACTCTAAAAGAGAATTTAAAATACAATCTGTTATCTTATCAACCATTTCTAACGACCTACCGCAACAAAGTCTACCGGGAGAGGTAATAAACAAATTTAAAAATTTAAAATTAGCCGATGATAAATTTTTTGAAAGTTCTCCAGTAGAATTCATAATTGGAAATGATTTATATCCACTCATTCTAGAAAACGAACCTATTACAATAATTAAGGGTAACCCCTCCGCAATAAACACTGTTTTTGGCTGGGTTATCGGTGGTAATGTTATCAATCCAGAAAATAAAAACCCAAATAAAGATTCTGCTATATGTTCCTTGATGACTATAACTCCTTCTTTGGATTCTTTAGTTTCCAAATTCTGGGAAACTGAAGAAGTGAGTGCACCCATTCCTATAAACCCTGAAGATGAATTCGTTGAAAATCATTTTGTGACCACTCATTCCAGAGACACTTCTGGTCGCTATGTGGTGTCATTGCCTTTCAAACCTAATGCTCCAATTTTGAGCGATAATCGCAACCAAGCGCTAAAATATATTTTAAATTTAGAAAGGCGCCTTTCTCGAACTCCTGAGATTATGTTTGACTATAATAAATTTCTAAACGAATATTTAGAATTGGGTCACATGGAAATAGCCAATTCCTCTTCTAGTTTCATATTACCTCATCATTGTGTGCTTAAAGAATTTAGTTCTTCTACAAAAATAGCGAGTTTCCCACCAGCAAATTGGTCGCACGTTTCGACTGACCAGAACCCCGCCGATATAGCCACTCGAGACTGCTCTCCGGAGCATTTTTCAGAAAACTCTTTGTGGTGGAGAGGTCCCTCTTTTTTGAGAAAAATTCCCAGCGAATGGCCGTCCACGCGGGTCGTCAGTCCTGAGGAAGAAATACCAGAGCTGAAACCGCTTAAAGTGTTATTATCCGCCTCTGTTCCATCACCTTACCTAATCGAGTTCATAAATAAGTTTTCTTCTTGGCTTCGTTTGAAATATGTTCTAGCATATGTTTTGAGATTTGTTCACAACATTAGATCAAGTAGCACGCGTCATAAGGGCGCTCTTTCTGTCAAAGAGTTAACGTTAGCAGAAGACCTGATATTATCGTTGGTGCAGAAAGATAGTTTCCCATTTTTTTTTTTTTTTTTTTTTTATTGTTTGGAAGGGTGTATTCAACCGCGGGAGGTCATGGGCACCCAACAGAGGAAGGAGTTTCTTAAATCAATGTAAATATACTCTTTAAAGTTGATTATATGGAAAATGAAGAATTGAAATCAGGAAGGGAAAAATAATTTTAAAAAAAAATCTAAAAGCCTTCCACCCACATCGCGGAACGGACACCGTCCGAGCCCAGAACCACCGCGACACCGCTGCACTGCTCTCCTTGTAAAAATGCTTCATGAGGGGAAACTTAATCATGCAAGGCTCTAAAGGGAGTTGTGCTCGCCCCCTCCCCCGGGAGAGCGTCCACAATCTCCAGAGCCCGGGACTGTGACAGTCCAGAGAGTACAGCGATGTCACGGCAGGACCGGACCCAGAGGAACCCAGGCCACAGATAGGGAGAGAAGCTACACCTCACCGAAGAGACATTGTAAATATTGCTGTTTCGCATTTACAAAACTAAATTATTTATGAAAGTTAGTATTTTTGCTGGAGTCAATTGAGTATTCTATATATAATTTTCTTTACTTGTTGTTTAGAAAAAATATAAGTAAATAAATAATTAGAAAATGAAAATAAATAAAGGTGAGGTGAGAAGAACGATCCGAAGTAGAGGAGCAGAGGACAGCCGAGGACCCAGCACTAGCTCTCTCTTGGAGTCTATGTTGAGACTCTTACAGGCATGAGTCGTGGGATGTGCTGGGTTTACATAGCATGGCTTCCTTAGTACCCACCACATCCCACCATGGCTGGGACCGTTCTGGTCTAGAGGCCGATGCAAAGCCCCCGGACGCCACCACACCCCCACCCCGAATCGCTCCTCATTCAAACTAATTTTGTATTGAAATCCAAATTACTAAAGCTATAAATTATCGAATAAACCAGTTGATTTTAAGAATTTTATCAATTTTGTTAAATTTGTTGAATCATTGCCTATAATTTCATCAATTGTTGTCCCTAGTTGATTTAATTCTCTTTCCATGGCGTATGATTGGCAGTCTAGAAGAATATGCTTGACCGTTATGATTGTGCCACAAACTTCACACATCGGTGGATCTTCCCTTGACATTAGATATGAGTGAGTAACTTTCGTGTGGCCTATACGAAGACGGGTTATAACAATTTCCTCCCTTCTCGTCCGGCGCACCGATGACCTCCACGATTGGACACTAGATTTAAGTTGCCTCAATTTATTATCAGTGATTGTAAACCATTTCTTTTCCCATGGTTCCCATGTCTTCCGTTTTACGGATAAGGCAAAATCATTGAATGTGATAGTTCGAACACGAGTCCCTTCTCTAATGGCTCTTTTCGCTAAACAATCAACTTCCTCGTTTTCCTTTATACCGGAGTGGCTGGGAATCCAGCAGAATGTGATTTCGCAGTTATTTTTAATGAGGGACACAAGAGAAGTGAATATATCTACAATTACTGGGTGCTTAGAATAGGAATTTTGTAATGCTAGAAGAGCAGAAAGAGAGTCAGAAAAAACAGTTAATTTAGATTTTTGAGGGGTTACGGTATTGAGGGCTTTGGATATGGCAACTAATTCCGCGGTGAAGATGGATGCTTCAGGGGGTAAAGAGAACATTCCTGAACCACTGTCGGACAAAAATGCTGCACCAACACCATCATCGCTTTTAGAACCGTCGGTAAAAACTACAGAAGAGGAAGGCATTTCGCTACGAATCTTATTATATTCATGTAAGAAGATTTGTTGAATCGTTTGCTTCTTAATGAACTTAGTTAAAGAAAGATTCATTGTAACAGGAGGCAGAGTCCAGGGTGCTTCATTATAAGGTATTTCCGGTAGGATTGGAGGGTTTTCTAAGAGATTTAGGCTTTGAAGGAGATCCTGAATTCTGATAGTGAAAGGTTTTCTTCTATTTCTGTAGTTTTGTATATTATTGAGGTTCGAAAAACATTCATTAAGCGGGTGGGAAGGATTGGCTTTTATAGATATATAATAATTAAGAGAAAGCTGGTTTCTACGTGTTTCAAGGGGATGTTCTCCAGATTCCGCGTAAAGACTCAGCACGGGGCTGGAACGGAAAGCTCCGGTAGCAATTCTAATGCCAGAATGGTGAATGGTGTCTATCATTTGTAGAGTTTTCGGAGAGGCAGAGCCATAGGCCATGCATCCATAGTCTAACTTGGATCTGATAAGGCTTCGATAGAGCATGAGCATACTCGTTCGATCGCCTCCCCAAGATGTATTTGCTAACATTTTAAGTATATTCATTGACTGCAAACATTTATCTTTTAGAGTTTTTAGATGTGAGCACCAATTTAGATTGCGGTCAAAGATTAGGCCCAAAAATTCTGCATTTTGATTATTCTTAATCAAAATGTTATTTATGTAGAGTGAAGGTGGATCGTTGACTTTACGAGGGGTAAATAGGACGGATACAGTCTTTGTAGAGGAGATCTGAAACCCATGCTCATTGAACCATTCATTCATTACATTTAAAGCAGACTGTATTTTATTCTGAAGTTTTTCTGTGCTTCGATCAGATGAATATAAAACGAGATCATCTGCATAGAGCATACCTTCTACCGGAGGTTGTATAATCTGCAGGACACGATTGATGGCGACGGAGAAGAGAAGAGGACTCATGACGCTTCCCTGCGGTACACCGTTTGCTTGAATAAATTCTTCCGACATTACTGTTCCGTTCCGAATTTTATATGATCGGTTTGTTAAAAAATTCTGGATAAATGTTAGAATATAACCTCGTATTCCGATTTCATTTAAACAGTCTAAGATATACCTTCTCCAAACGGTGTCAAACGCATTTTTAATGTCCACAAAAACAGCTAGTAGTTTTCTCTTTTTCCTAAAAGCCTCTCTAATTTCTACCTCAAGCTTTACCAAGTTGTCCCGCGTGCTTCTACCTCGTCGAAAACCACTCTGCCACTTAGCCTGCAAACCTTTCCTTTCCAAATACCAGTGCAGGCGATTGACTATTATTTTTTCAAATAGTTTGCACAGGGAACTTGTCAATGAAATTACTCGGTAACTAGATGCATGGAAAGGGGGTTGGTTTTTTTTGGGGATCGGAATTGAAATTGATTTGGTCCAAAGCTCGGGAATTATACCGGTCTGAAAAATTTTATTATAATATTTTAATATAATGATTTTATTTTCCACTGTTAGATGTTTTATCATTCCGATGCAAATATTATCCGGACCGGGAGAGGTATCTTTGCGAGTTTTGAGGGCTTCTTCAAGTTCTATGAACGAAAAGGGGAGATTTAAAGGGTCAAGAGGATCTATGTGTATATATATTGGTTGGGATTCTTTTGCTTGCTTGATCTGAAGGAACTGTGGACTGTAATTTGAATCGGAGGAAATGGTTTCATAAAATTGGCCGAGATGGTTCGCTATTTGGAGAGGATCTGTTAGAATTTCGTTTGGAGTTTTAATAATATTAAAAGGATGTTTGCTACTTTTGTAACGGCCTATTATTTTTCTGACTGTATTCCAAATATCTGAGGGGGGTGTGTGTATATTAATATTAGAGACAAAATTCCTCCAGCAATCCCTCTTTTGTGTCCTAATTGTAAATCGCGCTTGTTTTCTGCTGTTAATGTACTCTTCTAAATGCATAGAACACGGATGTTTCTTAAATTTTTTAAGGCATTTTTTCCTTTTCTTAACAGCAGAAGCACAATCTTCGTTCCACCATGGAACTAGGACTCTATTACTACCAGGTTTTGTTTTTGGAATTGCCATCTCAGCTGAGGATAATATTACGCTATTAATTTCGTTTGTCAAAATGTTTATACAGCGGCTATTTATGTTTACACAAGTAAGATCGGTATTTGTTTTATATTTATCCCAATCGGCTTCTTCCGTCTTCCAGCGAGGTAAACGTGACTGGAGAGGATTTCTTTCCAGAAAATTTATTAGAATCGGAAAATGGTCCGACCCATAAAGGTCGTCCATGGTGAACCAAGTGCATCTAGGGAGAAGGGAAGGGCTAACTAAAGAAAGGTCGATGGAAGATAGAGTTCCTGTGGAGCTGCAAAGATGGGTCGGCGAAGAATCATTCAAGACACCTAATTGAGAGGAGTTAAGAAAAGACTCAACTATACGCCCTCTGGTATCTGTTGTATCTGAGAAGCAAACACCACTATGACTATTAAAGTCTCCAAGTAAGAAAAGAGGAGATGGAAGTTGAGCAACAAGATTTACTAATTGGTTCTCATCAAAAGGTTGTCCTGGAGGTAAATAAATGGAGCATAATGTAAATGACTGGTGAGAGTATATTTTGACAGCAACAGCTTGCAAATCCGATACCAATGGAACCTCAGTGCAAGGAATATCATGACTGACAAGAACACTAACACCACCACTAGCAATAAGTCCATGACAATAATCTTTCCGGAAGTGACTATAACCATTAAGGGTGAAATTGCTAGTTTCCTTCAGATGCGTCTCCTGCAGACAGATTAAAGGGCAATATTTTTCCCTTAATATTGATAATAGATCTGCTTTGTGAAAATGTAAACCATTAATGTTCCATTGCAGAATGGTCATGGTGTGTGCTTAGAAGAAATTAATACAAGTTTAACATGTGGAAACAGTGGGAAAATATGAAGATCACAATTAAGATGTAGAATATTTAAACTAACAAAGTATTGGAGTTTGAAAAGTTGGTAGAACAAAATAATATTTAAACAAAAATCTTCATTTGTATATATAAGTAAATAATTATCGGAGGATATTTTTAAACTATTTGTGTTAATGAAATAAGATTTGAATGGTGATGAAATTTGATTTTCATTGAAAAATAGATTTTTATGAAAGAACAACAATGAAAAAAAAATACTGTGCATTTGTGTGTCCATATTAAGGGCAAGTGTACAAAATTTAATGAATAATTATATAAAATACGGATCAAATTCATTTTTTTGTTGTTTTGTTTTTGTATCTATTACGAATTTTGGGATTCAGATCCCCGTCATCCACAAGAGAGGATGTTGGAGAGCCACATGTCGAAGGAGTAGAATTCTGGGAAGGAGGTCTAGTCCTTTTATCTCCTATTTTTGGAAGGGGTAGTTGGCTTGATTGAGTAATATTCTGTTTAGGGTCGGGAATTATTGATATTTCCAATGTGTTTGATAATTTTTGGTTAGAAGGAATTTTAGATTTATTTTTATTTCCAGATTTATCTTTAACTAATTGGGGAGGTTTATTACCTATTGATGATTCTAAATAATTAATTTTTTCAGCAAGAGATTGCACGAGACATGTCAGTTTTTCGAATTGTTCCAGGAGTACATTTTTAGTTGGTAATGCTGAGGCGACCTCCGAGTAACTATGAGAGGTACTAGGATGAACCTGTACTCTAGGCTGGAGGGATTTATCTGCTTGGAAATAAGATACTTTATGCTTTCTTCTATATTCCTCTATCTGTTTTTCTTTTTTATATATTGGACATGAGGAGAACCAGGCCGGATGGGGACCCGTACAATGGAGGCACTTCGCCTCACATTCTCCCTCGTGCTTTGCTAATCCACATCGACCGCACAGGGAAACTGGTTCTCTGCACTGACGTTTTCCATGCCGATATCCATAACAATTAAAACATATAAGAGGTCTATAATACGGAATGACTCGTACACTTAAAAAATCTAAAACTATTTTTTCAGGTAGATCGGACCGATTAAATGTAAGAATGATAGATGGAGTTGGAATTTTTGAACCGTTTATCGTTTTAAATATTCTCTTAACTTCGACTACATTTTGTTTGGCTAATTCTTCCTTAAGTTCATCCTCTGTACAATGAAGGAATTCATCGCAGGTAATGACTCCTTTGGAAAAATTTAGCGATCGATGTAATGAAAATTGAATATCATAATTTTCATAGGATTTAATTTTTCCCAGATTAATGAAATCTTTTTCGTTTGAAATTTCCAAAATTATTATACCTGATTTCAAAAATTTAACATTTATTTGAGGGCCAAAACTTTTAATGAATCTACAAATTTTAAAAGGACTGAAATCGCGAAAGGTTTTCTTTTCTCTATTAGGGGCTAAGGTCATAACAAGAAATTTTTTTGTCCACCGACCGGGTGGTAACTCAAATTTAAAGCTATTTATTGAAGAAACCCCGGGATCTGGGGGTTTAGGTTCTATAATTATATTATTTTCCATATCCATGGAGTAAGATGTACTTTATATTAACAAGACTAAAATAAATTAAATATAAATACAAGAAAAATGATGAAAATCAAAAAGAAAATGAATTGTTTATAATCTAAAGTCTACTCCCTGAGTGAAGAAACAATTGAAGGCAGCCTCCTGTCCCAATAATGGAGCTGGCTCCTCCTCTAGCTTCAGGTTAGCAAACTTCAATATCAAATATCTTCCCTCATAGGCTATTACTAGGTGAAAAAACTACATAAACTTGATCTGAACACTTAAATGAAACTATTCTTAATAAATATTAAAAGAAATTTAAAGAAAAAACCACTTAAAATTGAAAAAAAGGAGCACTGAAAATTAGTAAGCGTCACTAGCAACCAGGGCCAAACAGCTGACTGTTTCCCATTTTTATTTGTTTCTAATTCAACTGTTCCTTCCAATATAGCATCCCTGTCCCCATATCTCGATAAAAAGGGACTTATAAGAGTTGGTGGCCGCTTGA
Organism: Gonocerus acuteangulatus; assembly: GCA_946811695.1. Taxonomy (NCBI): domain Eukaryota; kingdom Metazoa; phylum Arthropoda; class Insecta; order Hemiptera; family Coreidae; genus Gonocerus; species Gonocerus acuteangulatus. The sequence goes on along the minus strand of OX328124.1, from coordinate 46,541,089 downwards.
GGTACTCAAACTTAAGTGAGTCCGCTAAGCATCCTATTCTTTTGCCTAAAAAATCAAGAATATCTGAACTCCTCTGCGACTATTATCATTTAGTTTCCTTGCACTCAGGACCTAGGACTACTCAAAGTTTGATCCAGCGATATTATTGGATAATTTCTCTTCGCGATCTAGTGCGCAAGCGCATCCACAAGTGCCTTACATGCCACAAGTTAAGAGCCTCAGTTACGCAGCCAGTTATGTCTAATCTGCCTTATCCAAGAGTCAATGTCTCAAAGCCTTTCACAAGCACCGGGGTGGATTTCGCTGGCCCATTTCTCATTAAGGAAAGCAGCAGGAAAAATGCTGCTGCTAAGAAATGCTACTTATGTCTTTTCGTTTGCTTCAGTACTAAGGCTGTCCATCTGGAAGTTGTTTCCTCTCTGTCAACCCAAGCATTTATCGCTACTCTAGACCGATTTGTTGCGAGACGAGGTCTCCCCCACGACATTTATTCAGACTGTGGACGTAATTTTGTTGGTTTTTCTCGACACCTAAAAGAAGTTTATGATCAGATGAAGGCTTCCTCTCCTGAAATTAGCGCATTTCTCGCATCCCGCAGCATAAGATGGCATTTTAATCCTCCTTATGCACCTCATTTTGGTGGCCTTCATGAAGCTGGCATAAAATCTGCCAAACTCCTTTTGGTACGAATGCTTGGCCGGAATCCTGCTCTAAGTTACGAGGAACTCACTACTCTAGTTGCGCGCATTGAAGCCGTCTTAAATAGTCGTCCACTCTATCTCTCTTGCCCTCATCCTCTTGATGATCCTGATCTTCTAACCCCTGGTCATTTCTTGGTGGGCGGCCCTCTGCTAGCCGTTCCAGAACCTCTAGAAGAAAGTACCTCATATGCATCACGTTGGACAAGGGTCAAGTCTTTATATGCGTCCTACTGGAGACGCTGGACTTCTGAGTATTTAAACACACTCATGCAAAAACAGAAGTGGACAAAGTGCTCCGAAAACCTTGCCGTAGGCGACGTCGTTTTCCTCAAGGAAAATTCTTTACCACCCCTCGCATGGCCTATTGGCCGGGTTGAAGCCGTACATCCAGGACGTGACAGCGTGGTGCGTGTGGTGTCAATCCGCACAACCCATGGCACTTATGTCAGGCCAGTAACAAAACTACTGTTGCTGCCACATTAATTTTTTTTCTCTCTCTCTCTCTTTCTCTCGCAAGAAGCATTCATTTATTTTTCTATTATTTTCACCAGTGTTTTGTTGTCTTTCTTTCTTATCGCCTAGCGAGGCTTTATTATAATTTGCCAAAGGATTCATCCCTCTTTAGTCCTCATCCTCTCCGTGGGCTTCCCGCGAAGAAGTCTTCCATGACAGCCCCCTTGGAAGTGAAGAAGTTGCGTTTCCTTTCTTCCTACTTCTCTCTCTCATACCTTTTCGTGATGAACCTTTGGAAGATAACCACATATTTATTATTATAATTTATTTTCTTCTTTCTCAAGATTTCTTATTTCTCTTTTTAAGAAACTATCGTTTCTTGGTGGGCGGTATGTTGGGGCGCGGGCTTTAAGACTTAGGGTACAAAGTACGTCGTACCCCCACCTCCCTAATATACCAGAGCAGTTCGTTTCCAGATCTAGAGTAGATCACATCTCATTCTTTTAGCTCGGGACTGCCCCCTCAATTCCCATTACGTTCCGGCCCCTCTTCTCTCTTTACTTTCCAGGAGCTGCTAACAGGGCCCTGTTTCTTCAGTAGCTGGCAACGTAATGGTAAGTTTAAATGTTTTTTTTTCTCATACTCTGAACCCATCCCTCAAACCACGTGCCGAGGATTAATTTTCAATCCCCAGCGCGTACAATATATATATATATATATATATATATATATATATATATATATATATATATATATATATATATATCTTAAAACATAACTAGTAAATTACAAATAAACAATAAATAAAATAGTGACTATAAATGATATGGAATATGGTGATGAACCGCTGACGAATTTGACTCACTATTGGATAATGAGGGTAGCATAGTGTTTTTTGTGACAATCATAAGAATTTCAGATTGTGCCAAACCTTCATAATCACTTCCAAGAAAGCTTTTCTTGATTGAAAATTAAATTCTGTGCAAATATACATATTCGTTTTATAATATGATGGACTTAAGGAGATGTTTTTATATAGGACGTTTAAAAGGAACTATCGAGCTCTCTCTAGCTTTAACCTATGGCTGCTGTGGGGATTAAACAGAAACTTCCAAAATAAACTTATGCTGTCACAAGATACGTGGATATATATAAATATGTGTGTATATATATATGTGTGTGTATGTTGTTATTTCTACGCATGTTTGAATTTTCAGCAATCCTCTAGTATTATCTTGAGCGAGTAAAAGCGAGTAGGAGTGGCAGAACTATCGATCAGACCAAGGTACTATGTAAATCAGACAGGGGAAGCGTAAAGAATGGCGAATTAGGCCGCTATTAGCGAGCCAATGGGCGGCGTTCATTCAATTATTTAGCAAGACTTCGACAGGGCTCGTTGTTGGTGTTCGCACGATGATTTGTCTCTTCCCATAACCAATATCTCTTTTTGCTGTCTACAGCTTCCGTGTCAGATATAAACATATGAACGTTTTAAATAATACAAAACATCATGTGTAAAAATGGAATAAAAAAGAAACTGTGAGAAGAGATCATTTAGTTTAAAAACGGCCATTAAACTGTCCTCACTCGCCTCCATAGCCCTGAAGAAAGCATGAATGTCAAGCCGAAACGTCAGCAGAAATATAACTAATTTTGGTTATAAATTTTAGTTCTGTTCAACAGACGGCCTAACCTGGACCATCAAAACCTTCCTGAAATAGGAAATAATTCTTTTGAATCTCGTATTACTAGTTTTTTGTTGTTCTAGTAGTCCCCCTAGTTCACCAGTAGTTAATACGGGTTATTAACCCGTTAAAATAACGGGTTTGTTTTATTTTCATTATAATTAATATTCGTACATATATAAATAAAGACTTATTATTATTATTATAGTTCCCCTAGTTCACCGGTAGTTAATACGGGTTATATAACTTTCTACAGTCTCCTCTATCAGGGCTAAGCTAACCAATGAGTAAAGTAACGAAAAAAAAAAAATAAGAATTTTGCTTCGTTAGAGGCGTGTACCACTGGCCAAATGAATTCCCCTTGACCCTCACAACGCCCGAGTATTGAAGACAGTCAAAAGGTTAATAAGCCTCTCATCTCTAGTTTATTATTGGATTTGTGTGTTATTTTATATGGCATTTAATGATAAATAGGATTAATTATTGGAATGTTTCATTATTATTAAAATTTATTATTATTAAGTCTAATTATTGTTAGAATTACAATCAATAGTGAGAGGCATTCAAATATTGTTATGTTTCGCAACACATAATATACGAATCGCATGATTAAGCGAGTATGTGATTTAGGCACCACTTGAGGTCTTGGCAAGCGGGCCTGGTCCACCACTCATTCTACCACCTGTGCGCAAGCAACTCTTGTTATGTACGCGTATGCCAGTGGCTTTTAATGGTTTGTTTTCCGCTTCCCTTGGCGTTATAAGTTGTTCTTGGAATTCATTCTACCACCTATAGCCGGCACGTGCACAAGGAACTCTTGTTATGTGCGCGTATGCCAGTGGCTTTTAATGGTTTGTTTTCCGCATCCCTTGGCGTTATAAGTTGTTCTTGGAATTCATTCTACCACCTATAGTCGGCGCGTGCACAAGGAACTCTTGTTATGTGCGCGTATGCCAGTGGCTTTTAATGGTTTGTTTTCCGCTTCCCTTGGCGTTATAAGTTGTTCTTGGAATTCATTCTACCACCTATAGTCGGCGCGTGCACAGGGAACTCTTGTTATGTGCGCGGAGCCAGTGGCTTTTAATGGTTTGTTTTCCGCTTCCCTAGGCGTTATAAGTTGTTCTTGGCATTATTCCTATAGCCGGCCCAAGTTTGTTATATTGGACCTTTCTGGACGCCTACATACCCAGCGAATGGTGAGATACTTCCATAATTCCCTCAATTCTCTTCCTAAACCCTGTTTCATTTCTTCTCACCCTTCAATGCCGTATACCTGGAGGTGGATCCCCTGAAGGTAAGGCTAATTATTATTATTTTTACAATATGTTTGGGTTGTTCCCACATTTTATCATATTTTGTCCTTTGCTTCTATCCGAGCTCACCAGAGCAACCGCATTTTTTTTCTTTCGTAATACTATCCCACAGGGTTATTCCATTTTTTATATAGATTGTGGAATTGTGATACCGACATATAATAGCTATATGTAACAAATATAGATTAAACTAAAGGTAGATGAATACAGATTTAAAAATTGTGTATGAGTACATAGAATTGAATTTATGTGTGATCCATACATTATGTTAAATATGTATTTATCTGCCTTTAATGTAATTTACTCACTTCTAAGTTTTATAAAAAATATAAAAAAAATATATCTTTACTACGAGAAAATCACACTAAAGATTACGTTTCCATTGAGTAATTTCTCTAATAGCCCGTAATTCTTGTATTGTCTGACATGCCCATTCATCTCTGAAGGAAGGGCAACTGAAGTTCATGATCCTTAGACCCTCTTCATTGATGGTCCATTCACTCGAGCGGAAGTCCATTAAGCACGGCGGTATTGACCACAAGACAAGCTGCAGTCCTCAGTTCTCTACACTTATCTTGTTTTGGCTCAAAGGAAAATTTCTACATTTTGGCATGAACGGACACATTTTATGCTAACGATATATATTATACTCGTGACGATTATATTTTACATTTCAATGGAAAATAAACATCTTCCGATTATAATGGTTCATATATTTTTGATTGATTGTTTCATTATATCAAAATAATACTTAAAACGAATAATTAACCGAAAAATAACATGCTTAAAATTATTCTATAAATAAATTAAGAGCTTATTGCTCAAAAAACTTGAGTGTAGATAAATTAAAAAATAAATTTAAATAATAATTAAATTTAAAAATATGAATTTGAAATAGTGATTGTGATATTTAAATGATTTATTTACTTTCTGTTGTAAACATGTGTACTTTTGAAATATTCGAGTGATGAATTTGAGGGCAACCTTCTGTCATCAAGTCGTGTATGTCATGGGGCAAATTTAAGTTAATGAGTTGCCTGCAGTTTGTAAGTGTATGTCAGAGTCTCATTCCATTAGTCTATTCTATTTTTCTAGTAAGTACGAATGGGTAAGTAGGGTGTGCCCAATTTGAAGCATCGTTAAAAGAACAGTCTTTATTTTACCTTACATTTCAGAATTTATTTACTTTAAATATTATTTTAGAATGATTGAAAAGTGCATTTATAAAAATTATTCTACCCTGAAAACCTTGGCATTGGAAGCTTTCATTGTAACCTGTCTAGTTGATAGACATGTTTACAGGTTTTAGCGCGGTTCCTCCCTCCCCCATAGGGAGGAACCCCGCTTATAGGGTTGATACAATGAAACAATCCGGAAGTGCCGACTAGAAAATTTCGCGTTTCAGAACCCCTAGAGACCGAAAATAACGGTGGTTCAAATTTGTATATATATATATATATAGTTCGCTCTCTAGATAGAAGACAAATGGTCCGATTTTGATGAAATTTGGTACAAAAATCCTTCGTCCAATTCGAAAGGTCAAGTTCGTTAACCAGCAAAATCCGCCTACTGGAAGATGGCGTTTGGGGCGAAATTCGCGCAAAAAAAATCGCAACGCTTACGTTTTTGAGTTCATAAGCTTCTAAGTACTCGTTTTATATGATTCCTGGGCTAGGAAAACGAATGAAACCATTTTCAAGGCGATAGCTTTAACCGCTTTCGAGAAAATTGGAAAACTATTTTTTGAATACCGTTTTTGGTTTGGGTACTTAGAATCATGGGATTCAGTTGAAACATTTTCTGCATGTTCTACTTTCATCAAAACTAATATGTTGAAATTTTGGTTACGTTTGGAGTTATGGAAAGGTTAGAATAAAATATTTTATTAACAGACATAAAAAGTTTTAGTAACTTTGTTTACTTTCCTTAATATGTCGAAAAAGGTTGAGAATCTTGGTAATCGGAAGAATACCATTAGAAAGTTTATTAAATGCTCTAAAAAAAAGGTTCTAATGAAAGTTTTGATTAGGCGATGTCAATCGGAGAAATAAGAGCTTAAAACTTTAAAGTAATTGATTTCGCTTATTCGAACATTTCTTTTTGTCTGTTTTTTATTCCTTGTTATTTTTTAATTGCTTATTGTTGGATAATGTATTTGAAAATAAAACAGGTTAAGAAAAATAAGAAAAACAATTTAATGTTAGAGACATGGATTTCCAAGATATATAGCTTTTCAACTGCCTAGCGTCCTTCCTAGGGAGGGTTCTTTGTCGTTGATTTTGGTACTTAGAATTATGGAATACAGTTGAAACAACACTAATATGTTGAAATTTTTGTTACGTTTAGAGTAAAGGAAGGGTTAGAATAAAATATTTTATTAACAGACAAAAAAAGTTTTGGTAACTTTGTATAATTTCGTTAGTATCTCGAAAACCGTTGACAATCTTGCGAAGCGGAAGATTACCATTCGGAAGCTTACTAAATGCTCTACAAAAAAGGTTCTGAAGAAAGTTTTAATTAGGCGATGTCAATCGGAGAAAAAAGTGCTTAAAGCTTTAAATTAATTGATTTCGTTTATTCCAATGGTTCTTTTTGTCTGTTTTATTTCTTGTTATTTTTTAATTGCTTATAGTTGGATAATGTATTTGACAATAAAACTTGTTATGTAAAATAACAAAAACAATTTATTGTTAGAAATATAGATTTCTAACACTAGCGGGTCTGTTTCTAGTGTAGCGGACCCTTCCAGGTAAGATTGTAAATCATGACCTTTCAAGACTTTACTACTCACAGGAATGGCGTTAGTGACCTTAAGGGTTGGCACGCCATTATATTAATTAATTTTAAAAAAAAGACTGGTGGAACCAAAATAATAACTGCTTCTATTTTAATCTTTCCAAATTAGACTAGGGATATGAACGGAACCGCGCTAAGATGATGCAGTCCTGCGAGATGGACTTTTTTTTCCATCTCCGGAATTGTAGCTTTCCCTATGAATGTTGTGCAACATATCTTCATTCGTCTGACAACCATAAATCAACATCACGAAATGACCAAGTGTAAGCTGGATTGAACTTTCTCATTCATATTTGTTTGTGCTATCTATCTATCTATCTATCTATCTATCTATCTATCTATCTATCTATCTATCTATCTATCTATCTATCTATATATATATATATATATATATATATATATATATATATATATATATAAGGTGATGTCTGTGGATTGCAGGGGACGAACCCAAGGCATAATATTTCACCAAATGTACCCTTAAGGTGTACCATTACCTCGCAAATTTTTCTTTATCATTTTATTTTTTTATGGGCTTTAATGCTTCCTTAATTAATCAAAAATTATATACAAGCGTTTAGTTGCCGGAATGAAAAATATCGATTTATTTGTTATTCATAGATTGGAGAAAATGACAGGTTTTGCCCACACGAGGTAGTTTTACCTCTTAAATTACAGTCTGTTCAATGCCTTTGAAAGTTTGACAATATTTTTAAGATGTTTAAATTAAAACAGAGGATTAAAATGAAACCAAATTTTGTGAATGTTAAGAAGACTTGAGTAATTCGTAAAGACAAGCTTACTAATGCCATGAAACCCAGGTAGAATAGGTATCTACCTATTTAGAATCCCATCACCACCTTTATCACCACTCCGACCTTTATAGAGCGTTTTAATAGTAATCAACGTACTGCACACAAGATAACAACCTTAGGGAAATAAAGTGCAGTTTTTTAGCCATATTTGTCGGGAGAACTAAGGACAAGACGCGACGAAGTAATACTAACACGACTTAGGATCGGACATACACGACTCTCCCATTCGTACGTCTTCACAAGACAAGACAAACCACTATGTGAGGCATGCAACGTACCTTTAACTGTAAAACACTTACTAACAGACTGCCTTAAAAGAGACAACTTATAGATTCCATGAAGCATCAGTGAACTGTTATCTGATAGGAGCCCACATATTGATACCATACTGACATACAAAGACATATAATAAAATATAGTTATACCACACATAACTCCCAAGTCAAAGCTTCTTATTTCAGGAGAATATACCTCAGATTTCAACTCCACAAATATCATTATGATTTCTATTTATTATTACCATTAAAATTATACGTTTAATTCTGTATTTATTTATTTAAATAATTTCTTATATATTTCTTTATTATTTTTCATTATTCTTTTCTTCATTTTTCTTTTATTATTCATTCTCCATACCCTCTATTTTTTAACTTTGTTACTCATCCTTGGCTTATAATTTATTATTTTATTTATTATATGTTATGTAAATTCTTTTAGGGCAGATCACCATTGCTGTGCAGCTCTTAAAGCAAAATAAATAAAAAATAAATAGTAATCAGTGAATATGTCAAATAAAAATTTCACTTCATTGGGCGCCAAAAAAAATGACCTGCATAAAAAAAAAAAAAAAATTCTGCCCGTTGGATTGAACATTTCATTTGACATTAATATATTTTCGAAGAATTATAAATATTGATACCGGCCCAGAAACTTGGCACAACTGTACAGTAACTTTCAGAATATTGCTAACTTGATTTGGACACAAAGAGGACAGGTTATCCAGTTTAGTGTAACAAGCTGAGAAATTTATTAGAAATGTTCAGCTTGTGTGACTTACATGGCCTACAACTGCCTACCAGATTTCTCCACTTCTACCTATACTATATGACTGATATATGCCTGAAAACATACTGCCAGATTCTCAGCTCATACCATTACTCTCAGTTGCCTCAATTTATAATGATTATTTTCATGTATAAAAAATAATAAAGGAGCACGACACAATGACAGCTCTTTAAATATGTATAATGTTTCATTGTTTGTGACAATTTTTTTTTAAGATTGTTTGTTTCAATGTTCTGTAGTTTTTAAAAATTCAGTAATATACAGCGGAAATCTCGTTTTGTTTTGAAGGTTTTAATATACAAACGAATTATTTAATGTTGATCAATTTGAATTTTTGATAACCAATTATATATTCTTTTCTTCCTATATTTTACTTTTTTACGGATTCTAAAGTCATCCAAAACATGACAAACAAGGTCAATCAATAATCAATAATAATTAAATAACAGTTTATGAGAATGCTATAAAAGAATTAAAAGTAGAAGACGATACATTTATTTAGATCAAATAATAAAATGGGCTGCTATTCTTTATTGGGTTGCTGGGATCGTTTCCCGCGGTATTCGTTTATATCACAATCGTTTATTTTTTTTCGATGTTTGTTGTTTGCTTCTAGGGGATCTGGAAGTGCTAAAACATAGTTGTTCTAAAAAACATTACAATTTCGGGAGAGAATATCATTACATTTATAAATAGCTAATTGTATGTTAATTCCGACTTATTATCAAAAACCGCCGGACTGGTGTCCTTACTGTTACAAGGAGGTTTTCCGGCAGGATTCCTAGCTCTTGTAAGTGACTGCAAGATATTTTCGGAATTGTGCGTCTTGTGTCAAACTGCAGACGCTTAACTACAATTTCTCTTGGTCCACATTTACTTGAGAACTTGTCATGCATTTTGAATAGATCATTTGCTTCAAATCGGACTGTCGGGTCGAAAACATAAGCTAATTTGCTTTTCTGTGGCGTCTAAATAAAACAATAGACAGGAATACTAATGGAAGGACTGTCAAAATATAGGGCTACGTATATAAATGCAGTAGTTTGCTTTTAGCGCGGTTCCTCCCTCCCCCATAGGGAGGAACCCCGCTTATGAGGTTGATACAATGACACAATCCGGAAGTGCCGGCTAGAAAATTTTGCGTTTCAGAACCCCTAGAAACCGAAAATAACGGTGGTTCAAATTTGTATATATATATATATATATATATATATATATATATATATATATATATATATATATATATATATGTATATATTTATTTATTTATATATATATTTGTCTGTTCGCTCATTTCTGGCTTCCCTAATGGTCCGATTGTGATGAAATTTGGTACAAAAATCCATCGGCCGATTTGAAAGGTCAAGTTCGTTAACCAGCAGAATCCGCCCACTGGAAGATGGCGTTTGGGGCGAAATTCGCGCAAAAAAAATCGTAACGCTTAGGTTTGTGACTTCATAAGCTTGTAAGTACTTGTTTTATAGGCTTCTTGGGCTAGGAAAACGAATGAAACCATTTTCAAGGCGATAGCTTTAACCGTTTTCGAGAAAATTGGAAAAATAGTTTTTGAATACCGTTTTTGGTTTGGGTACTTAGAATCATGGGATTCAGTTGAAACATTTTCTCCATGTTCTACTTTCATTAAAACTAATATGTTGAAATTTGTGTTACGTTTGGAGTTAAGGAAGGGTTAGAATAAAATATTTTATTAACAGACATAAAAAGTTTTGGTAACTTTGTATACTTTCCTTAATATCTCGAAAAAGATTAAGAATCTTGGTAAACGGAAGAATACCATTGGAAAGCTTACTAAATGCTCTACAAAAAAGGTTCTGATGAAAGTTTTGATTAGACGATGTCAATCGGAGAAATAAGTGCTTAAGACTTTAAAGTAATTGATTTCGCTTATTCGAACAGTTCTTTTTGTCTCTTTTTATTCCTTGTTATTTTTTAACTGCTTATAGTTGGATAATGTATTTGATAATAAATCAGGTTAAGAAAAATAAGAAAAACAATTTAATCTTAGAGATATGGATTTCCAAGATATAGCTTTTCAAATGCCTAGCGGGGCCCTTCCTAGGGCGGGGACCCATCCAGGTAAGATCGTAAATAAGACCTTTCTTGAAAGTAAAGATGGAACTGTCAACTTTGGTTCTCCTCTGTCTCCCGGCACTTTCATTCCTGACGAAGGCTACCAATGAGTAGCCAAAACGTCCTAAATATAGATTTTTTAACATAAATCGTACTGAGGTTTCTTTAGCCGAATCCCAACCATTCGATCTTTACTTATCACCTCGACGGCTAACTATTTAATCTTCATGCTTTCTAGAAATGTGGAACCAAAATAATAACAGCTTCTACTTTAATAATTTTAAATGAGTCTAGAGATAAGAACGGAACCGCGCTAAGATGATGCAGTTCCTGCGAGTCGGACTTTTAATGGTATTCTTCCGTTTACCAAGATTCTGAACCTTTTTCGAGATATTAAGGAAAGTATTCAAAGTTACCAAAACTTTTCATGTCTGTTAATAAAATATTTTATTCTAACCCTTCCTTAACTCCAAACGTAACCAAAATTTCAACATATAAGTTTTAATGAAAGTAGAACATGCAGAAAATGTTTCAACTGAATCCCATGATTCTAAGTACCCAAACCAAAAACGGTATTTAAAAACTATTTTTCCAATTTTCTCGAAAACGGTTAAAGCTATCGCGTTAAAAATGGTTTCATTGGTTTTCCTAGCCCAAGAGGCATATAAAACGAGTACTTACAAGCTTATGAACTCAAATACGTAAGTGTTACGATTTTTTTTTGCGCGAATTTCGCCCCAAACGCCATCTTCCAGTAGGCGGATTTTGCTGGTTAACGAACTTGACCTTTCAAATTAGACGAAAGGTTTTTGTACCAAATTTCATCAAAATCGGACAAGTATCAAAATCACTAAGAGTACAAACCCTCGTTAAAGATAAGGCGAGAATTTCAACCCTGCTTAAAACATGAGAAGTGTTCCGCCGGTTTCCTCTTGAATAGGACAATGCGGAAAAAAGGGTTCTATAATTTCTCTATTTCAAAGGGAGCTCTAATTAGTGCTTACTGAAAAATTCATACTCGGTGTAGAGCCAAGCTCTTTAGCTAACAATTGATGAGATTTTCTGGAAGCTAGCCTTCCCTCACCAGGCTTACAATTCAACCCAGATTACATATTAAGCTTAATGTGTGATTTAGTTATTGATAAATGTACAAATCAAGTGTCTGGATTAGCGATGTATAGCATTGGTCGTTTTTACTTCTGAGGCGAGCATAAAGTAAAATTAGCGCGGTTTCTCCCTCCCCCATAGTCTCTAACATTATATATATATATATATATATATATATATATATATATATATATATATATACATATATATATATATATATATAAAATTTTAGAGATATGGATTTCCAAGACATAGCTTTTCAACTGCCTAGCGTGGTCCTTCCTAGGGAGGGTTGGCCGACCCATCCAGGTAAAATCGTAAATCAAGACCTTTCTAGAAATGTGGACCCAAAATAGATACAGCTTCTATTTTAATCATTCTAAATGAGTATAGGGATAAGAACGGAACCGCGCTAAGATGCTGCAGTTCCTGCGAGTCGGACTTTTTAAAATGGCAGAAGGTAATGTGGTATAAAAACGTATTTAATAATTTATTTTTATTTTTCAGGTAAGCCACGATGTTGAACAATAATTGAATAAAATCACTTTAAAGTTCTTAGTACCCGTATAAATGAAAAATATATATATATATATATATATATATATATATATATATACACAAGTTTAGAGTACCCTTAGACGACTGATTTATTTGAAAATTCTTTCACACGCTGCACAATCATCAACCCCCCCCCCCCCCACAAAAAATACGACAAACAAATAAAACGCCTTATCAAATGCGAGAACAGTTATTGATTTATCATAAAAGTTCTGAAATATTTTACGAAATCGTGGTCATTGATATATGATTATTCGAAAGCCTAGTAAAGCCTCTACAAGATTCAGATGGAAATATAAATAGGACTCTTCCTCGCCCCATTGAAGACGATACATGGATGGTCACTGGGAATAAGTTGGTAAGTCAGAAAAATGGGCAAGACAACTTACATGTGACAGTGTAAAGAAGTCACTATCTTAGAGCCTTGATCGTTTGAGACTTAAAAATATGTGGTTTTTTTTTCATCTCCAAAAATAGCATGTTTTCTAAGTAAAATTCTCTCTTAAAGAGCTGCTCTGAAAAGTTGAGATTTTCAACTAACCATGTTATTCTCTGTGACTATCCATATAAGGGGTTTCTATTCTAGGTTTTCCAATATAGACATTAAAGGGAGAAGCCCTAAGATTAAGCAGTCCAGAGAGCAGGAGTTTTTGTTTATAAATTTCTATACTTTATGAGGTAACCCTAATGAACTCTTTGTAGCTCAGTCGCATGTATCAAAGTGTAACGCTTGGACTGTAGAGAAAACTTTTTCCAAGAAGGAACCACTTTAAGGTCGCTCATAACTTCCTCACTTCGAGGCTTTAGGCTCGTTTGAAACAGGTGACGCGCTTTAAGAGTAACGCATTGCATCTTCAAACTTTTCAACCTATTGCTCTCGTTCGTTCCAAGTAGAAAATAAAGTTCGCCCTTCTCATTGAGCCAACTTCTCGCACTGTCTTAAATAAGTTCGGGCTGAGATTTCACTTAAAATCCTGCTCTAAGTGCAGGAATTGAGGATATCCGTTTACTTTATTTTAGTTATGAGTTCTGTGTTTTTATTTTCGGCCAAGTGAGTATCATTCAGTCCCATGGAAAATGTTGTTTTTTAGCAGAAGTAGTTTATTATAGTCATATAAGATAAAATTCTTTTTGTTAGAGATTCTGAGAAGTGGTATACGGAGTTGTAATGCCTACAATAGGGAGGGTGTCCCTTATTTTTCAAAGTTTTGATTTTCAAATGCATAGGTCCTAAGTTTGTTCATTCACTCCTAAAACACTCGAAAATAAATTTTTACCTTATTTGGAGTAGGATAACCCGTGCCGACTTCCATAAACGTGGCCATACAGGTTGAGTTTGGTAATAGCTGCGCGCACTCGCCGTATTTATCAGTTGTTCTCTGTTATTCTCTCGATTAACACATGTTGTTTTACGTTTAGAAGACGACAGTACAATTAAGAAGCATTAAAAAAATATTTGCTTAGTTGGTTACGGGAAATATCAAATAACAGGTACAAAGTTATCATCTATCTGTCACATTTTGGCAGTAATTGTTTTTAACATTAGCGAATTTTTTAACATACACTCTTAGAGTGTATTATATTCTGGGAAAAGCAAGAATCCCTACCAGAGCTATACCTAAATGTGTAAAACAACTTGTGGTTCTTCACCATGCTCTGAGTGAGTTGCAAAAAAATAATTTATACAATAATAATAATTTATACAATTTATTCGATAAACCACAAGCTAGTGCTTTGGAATGGATGAAAATAGAGGATGATAAAATCTTTTTAGAAAAACAAAGAGGACCGGGGCGTCCAGGATTGTTAGGAGGTGTAGATAAAAAGTTAGACTACTAACAAGAAGAAAGAGCAAGACTGAGAAAATTAAAAGAAGGGAGAAGAATACATGAGCAAATGTGTTCCGATTGTTTTGTTATCATCTTTTAGTACACACAATTTTGTACAAACGCAAGAGCATCAACATACTAGCTCTGATGAATTGCGTTAGGAACCCTTGCCATCGACATCTCAAACGTTTAGTTCTAGAATTACAACAAAAAGTGTAAGGAAAGACTTTATCACGCATAAGTTAGTTGCAGCTTTAGATGGATGCCAATTAAGCATAAGGGATTCTGCCTGTATACTTCAGGCAGTAGTAGAAGCACTAGATCTTAGCTGTGGTAATTTACCATTAAAAAAAAATCGTCTATTCAACGGATTCGCACACAGAGTAGAAAATATAGAGCGGAATATATAAAATCAGATTTTCCGAATAATATGCCCGAAACGGTGAACTTTCGCTGGGATGGAAAATTATTACCTGTACGTGTCGACGTGAGAAGTTGTAAAGAAGAACGCCTGCCAATTGCTATTTCATTTGGAGAAAAAGAACCACTTTTGGCTGTACCCAAACTGGAGAGATCTTCCAGTCAAGATCAAGCAAATACTGTGGTTAACGCACTTTATGAATGGAACCTCGATGATGCAAGTACAAATAATGTGATGTAATACCACTGTTCCTAATACCGGACGATGGAAAGGAGCTTATTTACTTTTTGAACAAAAAGGGCCAACATTTTAGTAATACAACAATAGAAGAATTATCGGGAACTATCTATTATTTTCTTAGGGGGAGATAAGGAGAAAAAAAATAAAATCAGACCTGGAGCAATTAATCAAGCAAGGTAGATGGCTAGAGCTATTCCCGCTTTGAAAATATGTAATCCCAGTTAAAAATTAACACCATCGATAAAACGAGCCCTTCAAGACGTTAGTTTATTCGTTGTGGTTGTATATGTAAAACCGCGGCGTGGATTTATTCTGGCGGTGAAGGCACCTAATCAACATTTCTGCTTTCTAAAATGGCCTAAGAAATATGAAACTGTTGACAAAGAGATCTCCAAAGCGGGCCTGAGCAAATTTTTTCAACATCTTTGGTATTTGTCAGAAGAAATTGTCTTTTTATCACTCTTTGAAGATGAAGTTGATGAACAAACGAAGAGTAACATTCTAGTGAACTTAAAAAAAAGGTAGTTTGTATGATTCTGGGAACGACTACATTCCATCGAATGAAGATATGTCTCAATAATTGTATGCTATGTGGGAATACATGGTTTTATTTCTTAGACGGTTTCAACGGACTTGAAAATAATATTACCTTCTTTATTGCCGCAGGAAGATCATTAAGTGCTTTTGTGTCTGGAAATATCACAAAACTATTTTCTCGATTAATAATTGTTGAGAATTTCCTTCAGAACCCCATTTCTAGGTGGGAAGAAGATGTTGCCTATTAAGAGGCAAAAAGGTAGATTCTTTCTTTATGAGCAGTTAACGATACAGCTGAAAGAGGAGTAAACCTTGTGCAAAATTTTCATGGCTTGATCACTGCAAAGGAAGAGCAAAAACAATATTTTCTAGGCTCCGTGCAAGAGCACAGAAATCTATCTCCAGACTGTAAAAAAAGGACTTGTCCTTGCTGATCTGTAACTTTACGTTCTTTTCATAAATAATTATGCATTTACGAACTTTCTATTTTATTATTATTTTTATTAAATAGAAATATTTAATTTAATTTAGCTACATAATGGAAGGGATTAATACAGAAATTTTCAAAATTTTCAGAGCCAAGTCGGCACAGGTTACTGCTGACGTAGAAAAATAAAATTTTGTACATAAGTAAGTCTAAATAGTTTAAAAAGAATTAGAGGGTATGCGTTTCGATATCGACAACAAAAATTTTTTCGCCAAGGGACACCCTAGCCTACATCCTTCGATTGGAATCCCGCGTGACTCTTCGGCGTTTCATTCCCCACAGTTCACGAAAACAACACTAGCTCAAAGTTGTGTGTGTTGTGTATTTGTAAGTGCTCCTACTGCCAGGGTGACTGAACCTACTAGACCAGTATGTATTTAATGTATTAAATTTCGTTCCCTAAAGTATTTCTTTTTTAAATAATATATTTATAGCATTTTCAGATGCATATTAAGAAAAACACAAAGTCTGTCACGCAGGAGCTGCATAACTAAGCACTTTCCTCAGAATTGGGTAGTGTCGAATGCATTCCTGAATAATTTGCTTAAAATAACCTATATAGATAAATAAAATAAAAATATTAATAGTTCTGCAATTTTGCTTTTGTTATAAGAAGCTGTTTCAATTATTAATTTTGTAATTAACTTCATTCCAGAGTTTTGTGTATGCGAGGTACTACAATACGTAATAAATACACAAAGCTTCCCATTTTCATCTATTGATCTTGATGAATAATAAAAAACCTATTTTTGGCGGGAGAATTCAAGCATAGTACAAAGTTACCCCCCCCCCCCTTCCGATAGACCGATTTAGTTTAGATTTAGTTTTTACAACACTTCCTTCTTATTAGATAGCCGGGACGTATAAATAGTTTCATAACAATACAACAGAAGTTACGACCGGTATGAGCAAATTAGTAATTTGGGTCCGGAGTAACCCCCCCCCCCCCCCTAATGAACCAATTTAGTTTACTTTTACAACACATTTTTCTCTTCGGTTGACCACAACGAATACCGAGTTTCGTTAAAATAGAATAAAAATTACGATTGGTATTGGCAAATAACTACTTTGGCTCCGGAGTAACCCCCCCCCCCTCCTGATGAACCAATTTAGTTTATTTTAGTTTATTGAGACTAGTACTGACCCAAGTAAAAGACAATTCTCCTGGAGAAGATAGAATCGGTTATAGGATGCTAAAAAATCTTCCCCCAAGTGGGCTGTCGCTACTGTTAAAACTATACAATAATGCATATGAGATTGGTTATTACCCATCTTCGTGGAACCAAGCAATCATAATACCTATAAAAAAAACGAATAAAGATGCGACTTCAGCTGTCAAGTATAGACCAATAGCTCTGACAAGCTTTATCTTTAAGGTCTTTGAGAGAATGTTAAAGAAGAGGCTTTTATGGTTCCTTGATAAAAATAAGCTCCTATCAGAGTACCAATGTGGCTTCAGACCGAATCACTCGGCTATAGATCACATTGTTACCTTGGATAACGAAGTATTGGAATCTTTTATCTCTAAGGAATCTGTTTTAGCCGTCTCTTTTGATATCGAAAAGGCTTATGATGCAGTTTGGCGCCGAGCTATCCTATCAAAACTAGGCGAATGGAATATTCGGGGAAACTATTTCAATTTTGTATTAAATTTTCTTTCGAATAGATCATTCCGAGTTAATATGGGTACAGCTCTTTCTAATGTATTCACTCAGGAAAACGGAGTGCCCCAAGGCAGTGTAATAAGCACGACCCTATTCAAAATAGCTATGGACACCGTCCGTGAGCATATTACTCCCCCAGTCAAATATTGCCTGTATGTGGATGATTTGCTTATCTATATTCGAACTAAAGATCTAGAAAATGCCGCAGAGTCTATCCAAAGGACTGTAAATAGGCTACAGAATTGGGGCGCAACTTACGGACTAGTTCTCTACACAAAAGACTCAAAGCATAATGTTTACATAAAAGCGTCGTATACCACAAATTACATTGAACTTAAATAATACTCCTATCCATTTTACAAACTACATAAAGTTCTTAGGACTTCTCTTTGACTCTAAACTTACCTGGGTTTCCCACCTAAAAAATCTCGTTGATAGACGTAAAAAATCTTTACATCTCTTAATGATTTTATGCAACACAAAGTGGGGAGCCGAAGGAAGTGTACTGCTGATATTTTATCGAGCATATACTAGGTCCCTTCTGGATTATAGGAGTGTAGCATAGACATCTGCCAAGCCCAGTACCCTTAAAATCCTAGACTCAATACAAAAATTGAACTGGTTTACGCATTGCAACCGGAGCCATTAGATCCAGCCCATCTAACAGCCTCCATGTAGAATGTTGAGAATTACCATTGGAATACAGACGTATGCAGAATTGTTTGAAATATTGCCTTAAACCTAAATATTTAAATAGTAACTGCGTCCCGAAATCTATTGACGTGGAATTGTTACGAAAATACCAAATGCAACCATTCAGGCAACGCCCACTGCTGGTAAGATGTATGATTTATGCACATGACACTGACCTACTACAAACACAACTCTTACCCAGACCTCCCGTAACATTCATACCATGAACTCTGCACAATTTGAAACTTGACCTAGGACTGACTAAATACAAAAAATCCAACCCGACATTTACACATTCATACGAACACATATTCTAGTCATACCTTGACAAAAATAAAGACACAATGTTTATTTACAAGGACGGATCCAAGACAACTGAGGGCACAGGCGCAGCAGCTGTAATAGGTATAAATACCTTACAGCTGAAACTAACAAAAAGTCCGTCACGCAGGAGCTGCATAACTAAGCACTTTCCTCAGAATTTTGGGTAGTGTAGACTGCTTTCCAGAACAATTTGCTTAAAATATCCTACATAAATAAAATAAAAACATGAATAGTTCTCTTTTAACTTTGTAATGAGTAACTGATCAATTATTAATTTGCTTCCAGAGTTATGTTTACACATGGTACCTGTACTACACTTCGTAATAAATACAAAAAACCCCATATTATCGTATTTTGATCTAACGCAGGAACAGGATACAGTCCCTCTAGTGGTAGAAAGCGCTCCTTGCAGCGGCTTTGTGAACCTACGGCTGGCGGGCTTTTCTATTGAAATATATTACAAAGTAATCCCTCCTTTCCGATTGACCGATTCAGCTCATTTTTACAACAATTCTTTCTCATGAGTTACCCACGACGTACACCGCGTTTCGTTTCAATACAGCAGAAATTACGACCGGTATGAGTATATTAGTAATTTGGGTCCGGAGTAAACCCCCCCCCCCTCCAAATGAACCGATTTAGTTTATTTTTGCAACAAATATTTACCTGTAGCTTACCACTACGAATACCGAGTTTCGTCGAAATATACCAAAAATCACGGCTGGTAGTGGCGAATTGGTATTGTGGGTCCGGAGTAAACCCCCCCCCCCCTCCTAATGAACCGATTTAGTTCATTTTTACAACAATAATTTACCTGTAGATTACCACTACGATACCAAAACTCACGGCTGGTAGTTGCGAATTGGTATTGTGGGTCCGGAGTAACCCCCCCTCCTTATAAATCGATTTAGTTCATTTTTATATCACACTTTTCTCTCTATATTACCACTACGAATACCAAGTTTCGTTGAAATATAACAAATATTACGGCTGACGCGGTCAAATTAATGTTTTGGGTACGGGGTAACCCCCCCCCCCTTCCGGTGGACCGATTTTCGTGGTTAACGAACTCATTCAATTGTTTGCTAATTGAACGCTATATATCACGTTTCGTGACGAAAAAACAAAAACTCTGGCCGATATCGTGTTAACAGACATATATATATATATATATATATATATGTGTGTGTGTGTGTGTGTGTGTGTGTGTGTGTGTGTGTATACATGTAGATATATATAAATTTTAGCGGGGGTCATTTTCGGTGTCTACTAGGTAGGATCGATAAAGATTTGAAGAAATGTTTCAAAACTTCTGTCATGAGTGCAACCTCAATAGCTACTTTCCTTCGGAGGAAAGTGCTAAAAGTACAAGTATTTATTCTGATGAGCTGCACGCCATTCACCTTGCTCTGGAAAATACACACCACATATAACAACCCAAAGTAACAATTTTTACGGAGTCACTCAGCGCAATACGTGGACTACAAAACATATACAACGACAATCCCATCATTATGAATATACTAGAACTGATAATAAAGAAATAACAATATATTCGCTCCCAGGACATGAGGACATAGGACAAAGCACTCAAGCCGACGTACTGGCTCGGACGACAAGACAAAACCAACTAGACATACACAGAGTTACATTAGAAGATATGCAAACTGAAGCCAGATGATTTGTTACAGAGAAGTGGGAGCAATCCTGGCACATGACGACGGATAACAAACTTCGAGAAATAAAACGAACAGTAAGTGAATGGCCTTCAATAAGGGATAATAGAAGAGACGAAGTGATATTATGCCGCTTAAGAATTGGCGACTGACACACACTTATCTCATGACAAGACAGTAAAGACCGACAGGTACACAGTGTAACACACCGCTGACTATAAAGCACATACTGACTGAATGTTTACAGCGACAAAACTATGACTTACTTTACACAATATGACGGTGGAAGCAAATACATCGATGAGATATTGAACAACCTCAACAAGACCAACTTACTAACCAGATTATAGCATAATTTAAGAAAAAAAAAAATGTACGTGAAAACAATCCAAGGAGATTTTTTTATATATACCATTATTATTGATATAAAAATATACCATTATTTATTTATATTAACAAAAAATAATAATAATAATAACATAAAATATATATGTGTATATGTGTGTGTGTGTGTATATATATATATGTACATGTATGTTTGTATGTATGTGTGTGTATATATGTGTATATGTATATGTATTACATGTACATATACATACATTATTAGTATTTGTTAGTATAATTTGCTAGTAAATCCTACTTTTTGTATGATCAAAGAAATAAGTAGAATGGTATTCTCCTATGTCTAGAAGTAGAATAAACTACATAAACATAGTCCAATGTATATTTGTATACTTTGATCTATATATATATAATAATGTGTTTGTATGCACAAATGTAATAATGTAATTGTATCTATGTATATGTGTATGCATATACAGATATATATATATATATATATATATATATATATATATATATATATATATATATTATATATATATATATATTATATATATATATATATATATATATTATATATATATATATATATATATATATATATATACATATATATATGTAACGATAGTTCTGACCAAGTCGCTATAATTGCGAAAAGCTCATAAAAATAAAAAATAAATAAAAAAAAAAGTTTATTACACATATTGGGGTCTCCCGTTCGATCCCCACCGGCGACAGGAATTTTCTCATCTAAGGGCTCGCTGAGAAAATTCCTGGTTGCACCCTGGAGGCCCGGCGCTAATGGCCAAGATTTGTCGATGCGCCGTAAAAAAAAAAAAAAAAAAAAAAAAAAAAAAAAAAAAAAAAAAAATATTACACATATTAAAGTCTTCTGGTATTGACCGTGTCACAAACTTCTTTGCCGACGTTTCGCTAGTCATACTGCCAGCTTCCTGAGGGCTTAGTCTGAGAATGAGGATGTTCTTCTAGTTCTTCTGTATAAATACCTCTCTTTGTATTCCTCCGCAGGCGTAGTCTGCTGTTCCATGTCCCTGATTGGTTGGTCCCGGTCTTCCTTGATTCTGGTTGGTGGGTTCCATCTGGATCGTTGATAGGCTGAATTTCGTTTTTTCTTTTTCCTCTAGGTTTTATCACCGGATGCCATAATTTGCTGAGCTTGTAACCATCTTCTTTGTTGAAATTTTCCGGGCATCTTGCTATTTCTGTGGCTTCCCTAATGATCCGTTCTTGGTAATTTTCTATTTTCGCTAGAATGCTTATTTGGTCGAATTTGATTGCATGGTTAGTGTTATAAAAATGTTCTGCTACCGCCGATTTTTCAATATTGCCATTCTTGACTGTCTTCATATGTTCAGAAATTCTTGTGCACACCAATCTTCCTATCTGTCCAATGTATTCTTTTCCGCAAGAGCATGGGATACTGTAGACACCTGGTGATTTTAACTCTAAATTATCTTTGGGGTTATTTATTATTTGACTTATCTCGCAGTCAGTGGTGTACACTGTTTTTATGTTATGTTTCTTCAGAAACTTCGTAATTTTCTCCGTAGTACCTTTCACGTAGGGAATGATTACTTTTTTCTCGTTTGGGTCTTTTTAAATTCCCTTTTCTGTCGACTTCAAATTTCTTTAAATAAAAAAAAAAGTTTATTTTTTCAACACATTTTTATCTTGAGTTGACCATAAAGAATACCGAGTTTCGTTTAAATATAACAAAAATTACGACCTGTATTGGCAAATAACTACTTTGGCTCTGTAGTTTGGTTAACGAACTCGTTCAATCGTTTGCTGGAGGAATGCTATTTACCAAGTTTCGTTGAAAAAAAAAACAAACATTCTGGCCTGTATCGTGTTAATGGACACATATATAACTATATATATATATAAATTTTAACTGGGGTCATTTTCGGTGTATACTAGGTAGGATCGATAGAAATTTTTTAAAAATTCTGTCATGAGTGCAACCTCAACAGCTACTTTCCTTCGGAGGAAAGTGCTAAAACAAAACAAAAGAGAATGTGATGTAATTGAATGCTAGCGGATTTTCTAAGAATTACTTCGAGTTTCTTAGTTATATTATTTCCATGAAAAAACGAGCAATGAGTGTATAATGTAATCGGGTGCGTCCTCTGAAGCGAAAACGAGCGGAGTTGTAATATATGCTACGGAAGCAACGCCCAATTGGCATGGGCGTATATAAAGGGGGGGGGGCTGAGGGAGCTGCTCCCCCCCCCCCCCCGAAATTTTGATATGATCGGCAAAAATATCATAAAACCTTTAAAAATAAATGAAATAAGATGACTTAGTTCATAAAAAATGTTTTATTTTAGTTTTAGTTGGCTAAAACAATTTCAAGTTCTAAATTGTTAGACTTTCACATCCCGGAAATGGTCTTAGCCCCCCCCCCCCCCGAAATTTTTCCAGCCCCCTCCGAAATTATTTCCTATATACGCCCATGCCAATCGTCCGCTGGAAGCGTGTGCAAGCGGGCTAGTTGTAGCTCTTTTAATACTAGATGAATTTGTCAAAACATCTATTTTTTTGTTCTCTTTTACTTCGGAACTGTTTACTGTGTTCTATTTTACTAGTATTAAGGAAGTATTCTATTTTCCTTGTAATTTCCAGTCAGTTCTCGCTCAGATCCCGCTGTGACTAGAGTAGGTGAAAATTACCAATATAATTTGTTTTTATTTACTTTTTTACTTTTGTATTAATTTATTTACTTTTTCTAGTCAACACACTGAGAAATTAATCCGTGCCATTCATTCTCATATGCGTTTCTGGGATATGGAGGACAAAATATACAATTCAAGGGACATTGCCTTTAAAATGTAATAAAACGTGCATATGATAATAATCAAAAATATTGTTAGAGTCGGCCTTAAGTTCATCGTAAAGATGGCGAGACTCCACCTTTGATAAAGTTTTTTTTTAATTTATTTATTTTTTTTTAAATTTGTTTTTATGAAATTAATAAAAATAATTTAATAAATTAACAAGATAGCTCCATAAAATACCTAAAAACATATTCTTGAAATAATTAATGTATGTAGATAATTTACTTCCAATCTTTGTAATATATTTCTATCTCTGTAGTATATTTTTATTTTTATAAAAATAATATATGTTCCACACTATTTATATTAGTTGAAGGTGAGGGTGGAGAAGTATTTATGTTATTGTACTCTCTCTTATGCATAGATTTTAATTTTTACTTTGCTTTCCTACATCATAAAATTGGTGCTAATGAAGTACAAAAAAAAAAAAAAAAAAAACGTTCTGAAAGGATCGTGTCCCCCACGTGCCCATGTAGCCCGAAGCTTGTAGCGTGAGCTTGAATGCACTTGCAGTGGACGCCCCCTGTCCTCGTAACCTCTTCTTCCGTAGTAGTTTTTAGTGCAATGGACGAGCACCCTATCAAAGTCATACAACTCCCAATTTGCAAGTGATGTTTTTGTTTACTGCTGCGAATAGGTGTTTCTGATTGCAGCGGAGGATCTGTCCGTTTATTCCAGGAAAGTTAGAAACTGATGAGGGCAAAACATCTCCATCCTAACTACATCATATAAGAAACAACAACTACTCCTGTTCCTGAACTATGTAGGATGTTGGAAGAACATGTTGTTAGAAATGAATAATGAGATCAGCAGTGTTGCTTCTTTTTTTATAAATAGAATAGTAGAATGCGATCGTCCCTTACTTCGTAAACTTAATTTAAAATCCACGAATCCCGAATGTTCGGTGTAAAATATATTTTTTTCTTTGTGTTCAGAGATAAGCACATTCATTTGAACTGAATCACCAATTTTGAGCATTGTACCAGTTTCACCGAATAAAAATAACGTTTACTTTTTCAATTACACCCACATCACAAAAAGATTGCTATAAGTACAGGTTATCTGCAGTTCGAATTCTTGTATAACAGAAATAGTCAATAATTTGTTAATAGAACAATAACGTCCCTCAGTATTGGCTTCTAGGCCGAACGAAGACATTGGCCCGATGACTAACGTTAACATACCTATAGAAGCAAAACTTGTAGAACGATAAGATCAACTGGACATGCAGAGCTTGACGTACATAGACCTGCAGACTTAACCAAAGTAAATAATAATGCAAATGAAAACACAAAGAGACACGGGCGTATATAGAAAATATACAGGGGGCTGGGAAAATTTCGGGGGGGGGGGGGCTGAGACCATTTTCGGTGTATGGAATACTAACAATTTAGATCTTGGAAGAGTTAGCCAACTAAAACGCTATTATTAAATTGAATATTTTTTATGAACTAAATGATCTTATTTAATTTATTTTTAAGGATTTTATGAAATTTTTACCGATCAACTCAAAATTTCGGGGGGAGGGGGGCTGCAGCCCCCTCAGCCCCCTCCTTATATACGTCCATGCAGAGAGAGGAGGAGTCTACGGACTGGGATATACTAAAATAGCCATGATATAGCTTGAATTAGGAAAAGGGGATGGTAGGAATGACGGGTTTGGTAGGATAGTGTAGTCCACCAAAACATTAATCCTTATGTCTCCCTACCGATGCAAAATAGTACATAATATCACTACGTGTCTCAATAAAAATAAGAATCAAAGCATCAATGATCATATATTATTTATGTATTTATTGAGTTTCGTAATAATCATTGCTCGCGTCTTTGTTACGGGATAAAATAATAAATAAATAAATTTACAACGTAAAACTCAACAAAAAATTGAAAAAGAAATATTATTAAAAAAAAAAATACTATTTCTAAAATAACAATTAAATTGGAGGCTCCCTGTGGTCTAGTGGCTAACGCTTTAGATTCATATGCGGGAGATGATGGGTTCGATTCCCACCGGCGCACAGTGTAACGTCCAATGGACAAAAACCTGAATTTTTGTTTTCTTATATTTTTTTAAAATCCTCTAGTTAAGTTTAGAAACAATTCAAGGAATTAAAATGGCATAAAACTTATAAATATTAGTTTTATTTTGACCATCAAACACATTAGCAATAATATAAACAAGGCAAAGTCTTTAAAACCAACAATCAGTTTGAACCTCTCTCGTTGAAGGTAGAACAGTGTTTTTATTAAGTCATCCGAAGGAAATTACGTCAAAACTACTCCTTTTTTACCTGATATAATTGATTATGGGTAATTACTCCCCTATTATCCTGAATTATTCTTCATTGATCTTTGACATTTTTCTTAAGTATAAAATTTTGATAGACCATAGCACAAACTTCATCTGAAAACATCCCAAGTTTTTAGAGCTTAAAATTTACCTCAAGTATAATGTACTGAGACCAATTTAGTTTGCCGAAATTTGCCGACTCCAAAGATTTTTAATTTCAAATCCATCACATAATATAATTCCAAATTTCAAAAAATGTGGATAAATCCAAGAAAACGGTATCAATCCTTGGGCAAATACTGATTCAATTTGATCTGAAGGATGCTTCTAAAGAAATATTGATCAGTGTTAGAAAGACTGCCAGTTTAGTCTTATATTATATGACAAAAATGTGGGAACGTGTTCACCGCAGAGAAAAAATTCTTATATAAATACTGGTTGAAAAATGATATCAACTTAGAAGAAATTGTTAGTAATTATTATCAAGAAAAAAGAAATTCACACCCTGATCAGGCTTCTTTAGAGGTAGACCTAAAAAAGAGTTTGCAGCGTCGTGTGGGAGATCTACAAAGCTCCCGGTTCTTCTGAGATCTGACCCAGAGCTTGCTTTAGGAAGAAATAATATAATAAGGCAAAGCAAAATCAGTCCGGACATTAATGAAGGTATAATAGAGGATAACATTAATAATCAAACAGATATTGGTTTCGATATAAGTTTACATTCTCAGGAATCCAAAACCGATTCAGACGCAGAATAAAGAAATTATTTAATAATTTCATTTAAAATGGTAAAATATTATCATTCTATTATTAAATTAGTAGTAAATTATTATAATTTACTACTGCATTATACTATTACTACATTGTATGCTACAGTTATATTATATTTTATAATATTGTTAGTATTAATATTATTACATCCTATATTATTTATATTAATATTACAAATAATATTATTATAGCCGTATAGTATGCATTATTATACTACTGTTACCTTGTTTTTAGTTGAAATCAAATAATAAAAATGTTCATTTGAAAATAACTAGTGGTTAATGATTTTTGTCCATTATCCCCAGTACTTGGTTACACTGTGCGGCGGTGGGAATTATTTCATGTCACCGCTCTTTGGAAAAATTCCTTGCTGCACCCTGGATAACGGCGCTAATGGCCTAGACGTCGATGCGCCGTAAAAAAAAAAATAATAAAAAAGTTAAAAATATGAATTCGAAAAAGGGGTTGTGAAACTTGGATGATTTGTTTACGGTTTGATTTGTTTCAAATGTTTGAGTAGTGTGTCGATGTGTGTCTTCTGTCAGTAAGACGCTGGCATATTTAAGTTAATGAGTTGCCTGCAGTTTCTAAGTATGTATTTACCTATCAGAGTCTCATTGCAGTATTTACAGGTTGGTCTGTCCTTTCTTTCTAGTTAGTACCAATGCGTAAATCTTTATTTTACCTTACAGTTCAGAATTTATTTATTTTAAATATTATTTAAAAAAAAAAAGTTTCAATATTGGAAGTTTTAAAAGAATTTTTAAAGCTTTCTTCGCTCCTCTATAAATATATTAAAAGAATGACATTTACATAATTAATTATACAGTATTAAGTGCTTCTAGAACTTTAAAGAGATAAAGTGCTTGGAGCTTTAAGTACTCAAACGGAAATTTCCTGGGATATACAGTCACTGGAAGAAACATCTTCTAATTATTAGTTCCTGTTAGTCGGACTTTTGTATTTTTTCTATGAATTTAACCTTTAAATGGTACATTATTATGTCAAAAGTTTCTTTTTTGGACCTATTTACATTTGTTATGTAAGTACTTAATGCTTTAATATCTCTGTTTAGAGAGTGTATTAGTAGAGTTTTCCACTGTTTGCGTGAAAAACAGAAATACTTCTATAATTGCTGCCCCATTAAATATCGGCGAATGCCGTACTGGAACGATAAAATCTCGATATGTAACAAGTTAAAGTGCACTACAGGGAAACTAAGATATATTAGTTTGCCTGTTGCGGATCTGGTGTAAAATCGATGGTACCGCAGGCTAAAGTTCTTGCCCCACTTCACCGGCTCCCATGAGGATCATGAGGACATTCTCAGACGATTGAGAATCCCTCAAACGACCATTTGCTCTTCCAACCACAAGTGTGAACTTGGTCTCGTAATGCCTAAGCCCTTTGGTTGTTTCATTTAATGATGTACTATTTGTGTTGAATTATATTCTCAGGAAGGCCGCAGTATCTTGAGACAAATCATATGCAGGAAATATACAAGTGTATTATAATTACCAAGAGAACTTCAAATTTATAATAATTGTAGAAGTAACAATAAAAGCCCTCCTAATTCTACGATTATTTTGAAAGTCCGTAACAATGGATTTTAGGGGTTCTCACTCTGTAACCGTTATTATTTTAAATGAAAAATAAAAGATTCTAAAAAAAAAAAAAAGTACCTATTTACCCCTAAAAGTAACACTTAACACAGAGAAAGCACAATTTAAAAACAAGCACATAACAACGTTTTGGAGCAGAAGGAAGAAGTCTACTTTAAAAGATCATGAACTCTAACCTGAACGGAGAGTGAAACTAAACATAATATTTATTTATTTTATGATGAGCTTCGTAATGATAGCGAGGAGCTCATGATAAAGTTAGTGACACGTAAACATATTAGATATAATCTGTGATTATGATTGATTGTCACATTCAACATTTCCAAAATTATAAGAAAATCAGATTAACCGTATAACTCCTGATTGTAGACATCGCATCATCCTTAATGGGAATCGAAGCCATGACCTTAGGTACGGAGAACATACGCCTTAGCACTTAGGGCCACCGGGCCCCGGGACTAAAATTTAAACAAAATTTCTTATAGCCTAAATGAGGAAAACATATGATTAAACCGAAATCCGTTTTTACAACCGAAATTTACAAAATAACAATTAAATCAAATTTAATGACCGTAGAAGCCACCGATCATAGCCACGTTGAATGCAACGGTTCTCGTAGATCACTGAAGTTAACGCAACATCGGGCGTGGTCAGTACCTCAATGGATGACCGACCACGTGCTGTTGGCATTATAAAATTGTGACAACCTATAGATAGCTCAATAGTGGATACACCGTTAAATGCGAAAACAATATCATAGAACTTGAAGACAATAGAAATTCTACATTCAGCCACATTTACACAAACATTGCAGTAGTAACAGCGTAACTCAATTAATTACCAGAGAATAAGTTTGCCATTCCCAATAATAAAAATTATTGCTAAAATTAGAACTTCTGGAAAATACCATATTAACTTCACATTTATAGAGCAGTCTTATATATCTAATATAAACCCAAAGTTAAAGTGCTCATTTCGCGAAGGAAATATCCTTCATATTTTTCTACAGAGTAAATTTTATAAAAAAAAAAAAACTTAGAAATAATGTTTTGACGATTAGGCCAAATTTTAGTGAGTTAGAATTATTTGAAATTTTTAACTCCACTTATATCAACATCTATAATTTTTGTCACGAGCATAAGAGACATTTTTGAATAATATAATTTAATTTAATATTTATTTAAAAATAAATAAATTAAAACTACCAATGATGAAGAAGAAATCCAGAAACATTAATGATAAAACATTTAAAAAAAAAAAAAAAAAAAAAAATGGATCGATATTTATAATTGAATTTACAATCGATTGCGGAATAAGCATTCGCAGGAAATTATATTGTTAACATTTACTGAAATGGACTCTGTGAAATCATTCTTGGAGTAAATTTCTATTGTCAATGTAAATCTATTGACAGTGAATAATCTAGACAGAGATAACTTTAATAATGCAGTTCTGGACAATGAGGATACATGGCTTTGCAATTTACTTTCATGTAGGAATATATTGGCTGATAAAGATTACACAAAAAAAAAGAAAAAAAAAAAAAAGAAAGAAAAAGGGGCTTATGTGTTTTCAGCAGATCTTAGTTTTCAACAAAACTGAGGAAATCAAACATAAAAACCGTTCAAAGCAACAAACAATCAATCGCCTCTTCGAACTTTACTTCACAACATTTTTTGTGGACAATTTAGTAAGGTTCCGAATGGTCACTTTCCACTTACTGTGAATTTCCAAAAAGAAACTCCAAATGCACAAAAAATTTATATATATATATATATATATATATATATATATATATATATATATATGAGATCAGATGATTGTTAAACGTTTATGAACAGGTTTCCACTGAATTAATCGTTTCTGAACACCTATACGGAAAATTAGTTAAGAAAAGTAGTTGTATACACTTTTCTCGTAAATATTTCTTTCCATATGTTATATATAATTTTCTAGTCTCTGTGCAGGGAGAGAAGAAATACTTATAGAAAAATGCAAATATAACCAATGTAATAGTTGTACTAGCACTGATAAACTTATCGTTGCTTCCTTCAATAAACGATTTCGCAACACTTTAGTCTATTAAAATAAATTATAGTGTTGGTTATGACATTGGAAGTAGTCGGAATATTGAGAATAAAAAAAATAAAATAAATAAAAAACAGACAAAGTCGAGGCATAATATATTTCATCCATTAGCCCATTTTACTTATTACGGTCGAAATATACATTTTTTTTTAAATTAGCATCCCCCCCTTGTTTGAGTAACGGGGTTTAACTGTCGAAAATAATGAATTGTGGCATGAAAGTTGATATGCGGGCTAACGAGCGAATACTTTTTCGGGGAATATAACTTCCTGACAAATGAGCCTGCCATTCCCGCGGTTGCCTCATTAAAAGTACTTTTATCTTCTTCCATAAAAACCAATTTACAATTGGAGGGATAACAGACTTATGAGCACGATATTTCCATCGCCAACTTGATATACTCTGCGTGAGAAAAGTTCTAATAAATTATCTATATTTTTGAAGTAAGAATATTAAGGTTTTTATTATTTATATTTGACGGAAAATTGTAAGAAATATGCTTTAGTATAACATTCTAAATCATCTGATATAGCACAACATTGTCCGAGATTATGGAAATATCTGTTTTTAAAGATCGCCTTACTTTGTGATAATTTAATAAAAAAAACCTTGGATAGTTGGCTGGTGAAGGTTCATCATCGTAACTAGGATGAAGAACAGATCAAACACCTCCACTTTGAATTTATTTTATTGGACAAAACGTTTTCGAGGTCACGACCGCATCCTCAGCTTAGCTAGGGTGAGGTTGTGATCTCAACTAACTGGAGGTGTTTGTTCTATTCGTCGTCCTATTTCCTAAAATAATAATTCAGAAGGGCGGTATTATACTACATAGTTGGTTTCCTTCGACGATGAAAACTATATTTTGTGTTGCTTAAGATCCTACCGGTGCCACAGATTATAGGATATGAAAGTATCTTACAGTTTCAATCTATGGAACAAAGAATATCATTATTTTAGGCACTGAGGACATGTCCTAAAAGTCCATTAACACGTAGCACAGTGGTACCGAGAGGAAAAAAACCCCACATTTTTGTATTCCTAATTCGTTGTAGAATTCTACTTAGCTTTTCCATTGTATTTATAGCTCTGATCATAAAACACCTTTCTGTTGACCGTTTTCTCAACGGTTAAAAAACCCACAGTTTTTAGTCAAAAGTAAAACAATATTTCACACCACATATTTTATCCCTGAAAAATTGGTATTGGTTGATTCAACACTAAGTGCAAAGGCTGAGATCCTGGTTGGATCATATTATCTTCCACCGAAAAACGAGGTGCCCAGAGTATTCCACCGATTTGGGGTAGAAAAATATAGGATTTTATATAAGGAGGTATCTTATTAGTGCTAGAATATCTTCCTCAATTTAGGTCTATGTACCTTTCCTCAATTTGTTAGATAGAACTGAAATGTTTTGGGACGAAGCAATGTTAACGCACCCAACGATGTATCTAACTTCCTTATCAAAAGTCAAGGGAATGGCTGGGATTCGGCTAAGAGAAAACGACAGACTTTCTGAAAAATCTGACTTTTACTCATAGCTGAATCCCAACTAATCTTTGACTTCTAATCACCTTAATGGCTAACTATCCTTAATGGCTAATTAAGAACATTCTTATCATTGAGAAACGGACTAATGCAGCTGTTATTATTAAAATCGCAGTTCCTAAAGGTGACAATAGCCGGATATCATCGATATCGATGAGTTTATAATAACCCTGAATCGATTCCCTAAGGGCATGAATCTTTAAACCCCAGAAAACTAGAAATAAGTGGTAGGGTATTATTCGGTCCTTGACAAGGCATTAAGAGCCTAAATACTATGATATTATAACTTTAATAATTTTTGGAAGAGGCTTGGAACTTGGCCTTTTTTTTCAGCTGTTAGTTTTTTTGGGAGTATATCAATATTCTTTGTAAGTGAATTTAAAGTTGGCTCTGTCGACGCTTGGCTTAAAGAGGAACGACGGATTTCCGAAGGAGCAACAAGCATGGAACGAGCACCCAATGGGAGCAGAGTCAAATACACCTTTTTAGGATTTTCTGATTTGGAATAACACCCTAATGTTTATTATCCTGCAAAGTATACAGTCTCTAGCTTTTAGGGAAGCTATAATTACATATAATTTCGATGTTTGAGCCAGCGAGTGTGATAAATCTAGGCGCACGGTAGTGCGCCAGGCCAAGTTCCAGCCTAAGCATACTGTGTGTATATTACAGGCGGTCTTAGAGCCGATTTTTACCCCCCCCATAACTTTCAACCAGGTAAAGAAAAAGTTACACAGGTATTATTCTACTAGATGTGAGGAAAACTGGAAATTTTCATAATTCTATATCGAATAGTTTCTGAGATATAAGCGATCGAAAATCGGGATTTATAGGACTCACACACTCACTCACTCACTGACTCATCAAAATTATTAGGCACTTCCCATGATGCTAGAGACTTGAAATTTTGCATGAAGATAGATATGAAGACGTTGTGTTTGACTCCGCTTCCGGGGCGGGGGCGTGCCAGTTTTGTACTTCCTTCGGAAACCCATCATTCCGCCCGAAACCCATGATGTGGGGTATCAAATGAATTGTCTCGGTATGAAGAACCTATATTTGATGTTTTAAGAAACAATAAGACGCATATAGGCTCGGTAAAAATCTTATACCAGCTGTCTGTCTGTATGTTTGTTCCTCTTACAAATCCATACCCTTTGACCGATTTTGACCAAACTTGGGACACAGATGGGTCTTGATACGGGGAGAATCATAGGCTAGGTTAAATTGTCTATCAGCTGTCTGTGTGTCTGTCTGTTTGTTCCTTACACAAATTCACACCATTTGACCGATTTTGACCAAACTTGGCACACAGGTAGGCCTTGGTCCGGGGAGTGCACTAGGCTAGGTAAAAAAGGTCTTTCAGCTGTCTGTCTGTATGTTTGTTCCTTATACAAATTCACACCGTTTGGCCTATTTTGACAAAACTTGGCACGCAGGTAGGTCTTGATACGGGAGTGTCATATTACCTATGACGTTTTCTACTTTTTGTTCCATCGAAATGCCATCATTCCTTCTGAAACCCATCATGTGGGGTATCAAATGAATCGTCTTGGGAAGGAGAACCTATATTTGATGTTTTAAAAAACATTTCGACGCATCTTAACAAAAACAGTTGTGACTTCTTTCTTAAATGTAGTAAATAAAGTCGAAGGGGTTCACTGCATAATATACTTCAAAGCAGATACTAAGTTTTTCAAAGTCGAGCCATCTAAATTACAAAGTTTAGGATCACAAACCCAAAATGTATCGTCTTTGTTCTTATATTTTTCTTGAAGGCCTTCTGCACTTTCCGTATTGTGATCTTTATCCTCGGTATAAGGTTCCTGTGTATCAAGCAGTAAGGAGAGCCTTATGCAGAATCCAAAGACCCTGGTTTTATATGAAGTACAAAAGCCAGTAGGTATGCGGCAACTAAATTCTATTTAATACTTAGAAAAAAGTAGTGAGATCCCCAAAAAAACATAAATGTGAAATAGAGGCCAAGTTCCTGCCCCCACAAAGAAACACTCCCTTCCTCAAAAATATCGCCTCCTAAAACCCCCCAAAAACGCCTTACCATTCTACACTCCAAAAAAGTAGTATGAGTTGGTGTATTAATTCAACAAAAAATATTTGCCAATACAAGAGATGATACAAGAACGAAATGTCCAAGTTCATTACTTGGAAGACCTTATAGTTACTTACTATGAACAGTAAAGACACTTCAACTGACCTTTAAAAACAACAATAAAAATACTTACATCCAGTTATTAAAATATCACTTTCCCCAACCAGGTATATTCTTAAACTTGGCAATGTTTTTTTTGTGCCGAAATTATCTTTAGAGAATAACTAAACATTGCCAAGTTTAAGAATATACCTGGTTGAGGAAAGTGATATTTTAGTAACTGGATATAAGTATTTTTATTGTTGTTTTTAAAGGTCAGTTGAAGTGTCTTTACTGTTTTTAGTAAGTAACTATAAGGTCTTCCAAGTAATGAACTTGGACATTTCTTTCTTGTATCATCTCTTGTATTGGCAAATATTTTTGGTTGAATTAATACACCAACTCATACTACTTTTTTGGAGTGTAGAATGGTAAGGCGTTTTTGGGGGGTTTTAGGAGGGGATATTTTTGAGAAAGGGGGTGTTTCTTTGTGGGGGCAGGAACTTGGCCTCTATTTCACATTTATGTTTTTTTGGGGATTCAGATTTTCCCCCTGAATCTCAACGCTTCAATGTAGAATTATACTTTGTGTGATATACGCACAGTGTGCTTAGACCGGAACTTTGCCTGGCGCACTACCGTGCGCCTAGATCACTTGTATGAAAGCAAACAATTATTTGAAACCAATTATTATACTTCCTTATCATAGTCAATATGCGGCATAGTTTAATCAATAAGGAGACAAATTAATTTTAATAACTAAAAACTCCCAATTGCCCTGAATTAAAGCTTTATAACCAGATTTAGGTTGTGTAATGATTAAATGTGCTAAAACCATATATATTATTTTAATCTATTTATCTTGTAAGAGTGGAAGTATTTATTGTATGAGTGTGCTTAGCGTTGGTATGAATGTAGAGTGTAGTTGTATTTATTATGCTTGCGTGTGTGTGTGTTCTGTTTCATGTGTATAATCATGAGTGTAAGCTAAAATGTAAATATGTAAATATACTCTTTAGGCTTAGATTTAGGATTAATGTTTGTTCCGATATATGTTAAAAGGGAACTAACACACTTTGTACATAGAATTAGAGTTAGAAGTAAGTTATAAATATTTATTTTTTTATTTAATTTAAACAGTGTTCCGCTTCTTGGCAATAACACAGTGAGCAGCATCTTCTGAATTTAGTCTCACTAGGAAATCAGCTTGTTTGATTGCATATTTTTAAGTGTATGTGTAAAGGTAGTGTAATAGGGTTTTAAATGAAAATATCACTTAAAGTTCACAAGAACTTAATGTTTTCAAGACAGCACGCTTTCGGTCATCAAAAAAGGTCTTACAGTCCTGTGTTCCTGAAGTATGTAAGTACAGTGATTACTGGCTATCATTGCCTAAGAGTTCTTGCATATCATACGGCCGATTAATATCGTTTCTTCTGCGGCAGTCTGTCAGTAAATGTTTGACTGTAAGTTCGCAGGTACATATGTTACACATTGGTCTGTTACGTCTTGTCATTAAGTATTCGTGTGTTAGTCGAGTGTGTCCAAGTCGTAGCCGAGCCAGAACTATTTCTTCACGTCTGTTTTCTCGGTGACTGGATGGCCAATCCTCGACAGTATTTTTAATCGATCGAAGTTTATTATCAGTTAGTTGCGTCCACGAGTTGTGCCATTGTTGTAATATTGATGATTTTATAGTTTTCGTCAGGTCTTTTTCTGTTATTAGTTCAAGGTCTCATGTCATATGCCTTACTGCATTTTTAGCGTAATAATCTGCTATGGAGCTTTTCCCAAGTTCTTCATGGCCTGGTAGCCAGTACAGAGTAATGTTTCTGTTCAGAGTCTGTGACTTATTAAGAATTTCTGTAAGTGGATGAGTCGTGTAACTGTCTGTAAGTGCTTGAAGTGCGCTTAATGAGTCAGTAAATAGTATAACGTCTCTATTGTCAGACACGGGTATGTTGTCCAGACCGATGAGGATGCCGTGGAGTTCAGCTGTAAAAATACTCCAAAGTTATGAATAAACTTGGCTTTTATATTGAGCCTCGCTAGAATTGTTTCTTCATATGTTAAAAATGAAACAATTTACCATCTGTTGCTAATGACCTCGGCAAAAGATGAAAAAAAAAAAACAAACTAAAAACTATACAACAACCAGTAAATATTTTGTGAAAAATTATTACACTTCTGCAAAGAAATTTTGGAGGAAAATAAGATTTTAGGTGCAATGATATATTACAAAAAAAAATTGTTTTTTACGAAGATTGCTTCGCTGGCAAATCAAACATACGGGAAAAAATCACTTAAAAAATTAACGAGCAATAAGAAAACTAAGAAAATCAAACCAAATCAAAGAACTGTTAAATCCAACGAAACAAACCTTTTGGAAGTTGTAAGCACTTATTTCTCCTATTGACACTGCCACATCGAAAAATCACTTCAGAGCCTTTTTTTGTAGAAAATGTAGTAAACTTTCGAATAATAAATTTGTTTTTGTTCTATTACCTGCGGAAACCACCGATTTAAAATTAATATTATTTAAAAATTGGGAGGTTTTTAGGATTTGTTAAGGGTAAATTTTAGTAACATGAGTCACATAGAAGAATATAATGAATACAAAACCTGGTTTTACCTCCATTATTGGTTATTTTTTTGTGAATAAAGGAACAATTTGGCGTCAAATAATATTTCAGGATGTAAAGAAATTTACAGATACCGATTAGAAACTAAATGGCCCAAATTAGGCATAAAATGAATACAGAAGTGGTGCGGTCTCTAGGAGGAATTCAATTCGACCTTTTGATTGATTTGTCGGCTAAACTTTTTCAATTTCAACTGAGCGACAATAAATGAAAGTTCTGGCTAATTCTGCGCCCAACACTTTTCCAATTTCACCTTAAAACCTCTACAAAGTATTACCTTTTTTCGCCATTTGTACCTTTCCTCAATTCAACATTTCACAGGTGATAAACCGAGTAATTAATGATCTGACCTTCATGACAACAATGTATGAATTACAGAGGATTACATTGTCTCAGGCGACTATTATAGATGAGTTAATCTTTCTTCGAAGGAAGTTCATTCAACCATTCTTATTATATTCAGACCATTTTAATAAAATATTTGAACAAAGAAATGAATGAATATTGATACGAATGAATTTCCAATCTAAAATTGTTTGCCTTAATGTGTCTCTATCTTGAATATGTGTTATCTTATAGTTCGTAAGCCTTCTTTTACTTCCGCAATCCATTTAATTATTTATACCAAGTTTTATTTATTTCTTTGTAGTTTTTGTTCAGTATTCATCACCCCTAATATTTTTCTCTACACACACCCATATGTATATATATAGATATATATAGGGGAAGGTGTTGTACCTTTGACCACTTTGCAAAATTTAATTTTTTTAGCTTGAATATTAAGACAGTTTTTTTATTTCATTGTAATAGGTGCTCTATTGCTTATCATATTTAATTTTTTCAAGGTTCTAGCTTTACATTTAATGTTTTTTATTAATTTTTTAAAAAATAATCGTACAGTGGTCAAAGGTACAACATGTAGTTGTATGGGGTATTGTACCCCATACACTGTACCAGCAGTGCAGAAAAAAATTGTATTCAGTAATATTGTAATTAATTGTAAGTTTAATAAATACAGGACAAGGATGTAAGCATAATAAAAAATCTATTATTGATATTATGTCATGCTTAATATGCTGAAAAATCCAGTCCAATCGATAAACGTTTCAACTGTCAAGCAGATCCACTAGCAATAGTAGGGGATGGAAGTTTAGCCACAATGTCTTCAACATCAATATCATACAAATTTACATAATAAATAACTTACATTTTTAAGATAAAAATGGATAAGTATTTTTTGCAAGAATCCTCTTTGACTTGAATAATCCAAAGTAGATTACACAAGCCGTCTAGTTATGGAGTTAAAAACTAATTACACCAAAATTTATAAAATGTTGCTACATGCCGCCACAGCCTCGGTGGTCAAAGGTACAATATGGTCAGAGGTACAACACCTTCCCCTATATATATTTATATATTTAAAGAAAGGGGTCTCCAATCAAGGTGATTTTTATTTCTGGACTACTACCTGTTAATATGTCCTCACTAAAAAGAAAATTGGCTGGTTCATGAAAATCATAGTGACCTGTGAAATCCCTAATTAGTAATTTCAGCGATTGATTGAAAGTTAATGGCAAAGAGCTCTTGATAAGCGTTGAAAATAATGTTAGGAAGTCATTCCTTTCAATTGAAAAATATGAGTTATGGTCCCCCAACAATCAATGCCCCTGAAAGGCACGTTTTTCAATATACTTTTTTTTTAATTTTTTATACTAGAATATGTTATTTGAATACAGGATCATATGTTTGGTTTTGGAGCTAAAAGCTGTGTGCTTTTAGTCTCCAACTAAAAACCCAACATTATGATATTAGATAAACGAAATAATAGTTCAAAAGTGCAAATTAGTAATAATAGTGACTCGGAAAATAAGAAGAATTGGTTTGATGCCGTAAATGAAGAACATAATTCGTCTGAAGAAGAATTCTATGAGTACCTAACCGTTACCATACTTGATGAAGGTAAACATTTCAACAATATTAATCCTTTTTTAATAAATAAGTGGGGTAAACAATTTAGTAAAGAGCTAAGTATTAACAAAAATAGAAGAAATGGAACCTTATTAATAAGATGCCCAAACCTAAATGTTAGTAAAAGTCTACTGGATTCAAAGAAATTCTACAATATATATATACAATACAATATATATATTTCTGTTACTCCACATGACAAATTGAATTATATAAAAGGTATTTTTCGTTGCCAAGATATCGAAAATATGTCAGACTCGATTATCCTGAACGAACTTAAAGAAGGTTATTGTAATAATGTTAATTTACAAAGAATAACTCCCAAGAAAGGAAGAGTATTGTTTTTAGTAACATTCAATGGTGGCTCGTTGCCTAGCAAAATAAGGTTAGGTCATCTGATAACAAGACTAGACCCCTTCATACCATTACCGATGAGGTGTTTTCAGTGTTTTAGACTCAACCACCCTGCTAAAAGATGTGCATCGCTTCAAATATGCCCGAATTGCTCGGAAATTAAACATGAAGGCCCTTGTAGTAAAATAAAATGTGTCAACTGTAGTCAAGGCCATCATTCGTTAGATAAAGACTGTCCTTTATATAAATTAGAACAAAATATTTTATCCAAAATGACTCTTGAAAAATTATCTTATGGAGAAGCAAAAAGGCGGCTTTTAGCGACGAATACTTACGCTAAAAAAGTAATGCAAAACCAAAATCCAGAATTTAAAGAACATCTCAGTGCATTGACTAACGTAGTGAGAGGACTTGAACAGCAGGTTCACTCAATTGCACAGCCATCAAATATCGGTCAAAATACAGAAAATATTCTCTCGAAAGGCTTTGAAGAAGTGTTTGAAGAAGCGTAGAATTGAATCTCTATTCGTTGAAATGGAAAACAGAAGAAGTACCCATTTATCATAACTGAAGAAGTACCCACCAGAAGCAACTCCAAGAAGCAAAGATATAGATTTATCTAAGACAGAAAATGGAAAAACTCGAAGGGGTCGGAAGAAAGGAAAGGAAAACGACGACAAAATCCCAGAAATCGCTAGAGCAGGACTGAACAAGGAGCCAGGACCCAACATCATCCCTGGACCATCAGAAGACCCGATAAGGCCGATAGATGGAACTCAGCATCAAGACCCACCAAAAACACAAAGGTACCCAGAATACAAAGGCAGAAATAGGGAAAAATAATTCTTTATTCTAAATGTATTTCCATAATGTTTCAAGTTTATCAAGTTCACACCCCTTCCCCAACATGCTTTTAATTAAATTAACTTCATTTTTGTTCAATTTTCTTCCTTCTCTACTTATTTCTAATATTTTTTTTCAAATCATTATTATCAGTTTGTCCTTTTTTTAGTTTTTATTATCTCACCCCCTACCCCTAATTTTGTTTTTCCAAGAAATTGAACTTTTGAGATTTACATTTATTATTATCTTCTATAACTTAGCCCTTTCAAAATTCATTATAACCAGAAAACAAATCTCATTTGGTATTGATTAAGGCCATACCGACGCTAAAGAATATTCAGGCTACTTATTTGCATCTTTTACATGTATTATCTACTTTTATATATAGCTTTCCAATATTTCTTTGTATATTAAACAGTGATCCGCCTTTTATCAGTAGTATACGATTATTTACACCTGAATTTATATATGGTATTTTACTCGAATTTTCGGGTAGATTAAATCTCAAGTTTAGTAACATTTTATTAATACTTTTGTTATTTATTTACACTTTAAATGATCCTTATTTGCCAATGGAATCTCAATGGTCTACTAAGGCATAAAGCTGATTTATCATACCTGTTACAACAAAAGTATATCCATATTTTTGCATTACAGGAAACCCATACCCATCCTAATGAAAGTATCGACATAAATGGTTTCAATGTTTACAGTAAGAGCTATTCTCTAGGAGGAAGAGCATTCGGTGGAGTCGCTGTATATGTTAGGCATAGCATCTACAGCGAACCCGTGCGGTTCCTCACAACATTACAAGCTGTTGCTGCGTCTCTATTTATACCCTTTAGACTTACTGTATTTTCGCTATATCTCCCCCCCCCCTGGGCAACCCCTTGATTTAAATTCACCCAATGATCTATTTCTTCATCTGCCACCCCCAATTCTGTTGCTTGGAGATGTTAACTCTCAA
Organism: Gonocerus acuteangulatus; assembly: GCA_946811695.1. NCBI lineage: Eukaryota > Metazoa > Arthropoda > Insecta > Hemiptera > Coreidae > Gonocerus > Gonocerus acuteangulatus. The sequence continues at coordinate 46,500,191 of OX328124.1, read as the reverse complement.
AACACCATTTGGGGGTCAGTGGGAAATAATTCCGGAGGCCTCTTGATTCAAAGACTACTCGAACTTCATGATCTTATTCCACTAAATACCCATTCCCCAACACATCTTTGCCCTAAAAATAGAACTTATTCTAACATTGATTTGTCCGCTTCCTCAAGCTCAGTTTACACACGGTTTTCTTGGGAAACTTATAGTGATCTTCTAAGTAGTGATCACTTCCCAATTTTAATTTCTACTGACTCTCCCTCCCCTCGATTCTCCTCCACTCCAAAGTATAACATAAAAAAAAAAAATTCCGGGGTATATCCTGCCTCGTGGAAGGAATCACTGATAGTTCCTGTGTTGAAGGCAAACAAGGAAAGTCTTTTACCCACAAGCTATAGACCAATTTCCTTGACCAGCTGTGTTTGTAAGCTTTTTGAGAGAATGGTCAATAGAAGACTAACATGGTTTCTTGAAAAAAATAAACTGCTATCAGATTTCCAGTGTGGATTCCGAACTAATCATTCGACTTTAGACCACATTGTGCGCCTAGAAAACGACATTTTAAATGCTTTTATCGATAAAAAATCTACATTAGCAGTCTCTTTTGACATTGAAAAAGCCTACGACACAGTCTGGTCTGGAACTTTGGTCTATAAACTTAATGAATGGTATGTTGGTGGAAAGATGTTAATGTTTATCAAACACTTTTTGACCAACAGAAAATTCAAAGTTAAAGTGGGATCAACCATCTCTGACTCATTTAACCAGGATCTTGGGGTCCCTCAGGGAGGAGTTCTAAGCACTACTTTATTTAAGGTAGGATTGGACAGTATAAAGTACAGCTTACCCCCTGGTGTAGAATACTGCCAGTATGTCGATGACTTATTGGTTTATTCATCATCTAAAGATATTAGTGCTCTGGAAGAAACCATGCAGAATGCTCTTCGGTTTTTAGAAAGATGGAGCAATTGGAATGGTCAATAGAAAAAACAAAAATTATACTTTTCACAAAAAAGAAAAGGGTTCCTAGCATTAATTTATTTATTTACAATAGAAAATTAAGAGAAGAAAAAGTTATAAAATCTTTGGGTATATTATTTGACAGCAAACTAACTTGGGTACCCCATGTCAAAGAACTCTGTAAGAGATCAAAGAAATCACTTAATCTCTTGAGAATTCTGGGAAATACGAAATGGGGTGCTGACAGGAGTCTAATGCTAACACATTACACGTTCGATACTAGATTATGGATGTGTAGCATATTCCTCTGCCAAGCCCAATCTTCTAAAGTTGCTAGATTCTGTCCATTACACGGGACTAAGGTTAGCTACCGGTGCTTTTAGAACCAGCCCGACCAATAGCCTTTGTGCCGAGTCTGGAGAGTATCCGCTAGAATACAGGAGAAAGATGCTAATAAGTAAGTTTGTACTTAAGAGTATTTCTTTAAATAGTCCATGCCTTAAGTACATCCACAATCCATACACCAAAACATATATCATGAACCCTACATTACAAAAGCCACTTTACATTAGATTTCGCGAAATTACCAACCACTACATTGACTCAACAAAAATTATACAAAAAGCAAATCACATTTTCCCTCCTTGGACAATTCATAATCTAACAATAAATTTAAGTTTGACTAAACACAGAAAGCATGACCCAACATCTGACATTATATATAAAAACAAATTTAACGCTTACCTTAAAGATCATTTAGAGGCATTATTTGTATACACAGACGCATCTAAAACACAACACGGTACAGGAATAGCTGTAGTAATAGGAGAAACAATAATAGTTAATAAACTGCCTGACATTACGACAACATACACAGCTGAACTACGAGCAATACTTTTAGCACTGACCAACATCAATACACGACAAGAAAACGACATTATCATTTGTACAGACTCTCTCAGTTCCCTTATAGCCATACAAGACATTTTTAGTACACATCCAATTGTAACACAAATACACGATACAATACATTCATTGAAGAAACGAATAATTATTTATTGGCTTCCCGGTCATGAAGATATACCACAAAGTACGAATGTAGACAGACAAGCAAAATTATCCACAACACGAAACCAATACGACGTCACAGACATAACATACGCAGATATATTCACTGACATACAGAAACACATTGAAAACCAGTGGTACGATGTATGGTACAGGACAAGAGACAACAAACTACGTGAAATTAAATCTACAATTACTCACTGGCCATCGAGCAACAGAAGTACAAGAAGAGAAGAAGTAGTACTGACACGTTTACGGATTGGACACACTCACTCATTGGAGACTTATACACTCATTTCTAATGACCAGAGAACAAGCACCGATTTGCCCAATATGTAACACCTTTTTAACGAGTAAACACTTACTAACGGACTATTTAAGACTTAACTCATTTCCCTTCCCAGCTATAAATCTAACAGAGTTGTTAGCAGAAGGAAGCCATTTATAGATTTTGTTGTTCGATCTACGAGCTTGCTATATCACTCGCCTATCGAAGATGATGCTCTCCTACATCCCACGCACTCTCTCGGACCAGCGGGTGAAGCAGGAAGTTCTGCAAGCTCGCACTGCAGCACGCAGCGCTAGGCTACACGCACGGAGCCTTGAGACAGCAGTACGTCCTGGGCAGCTGAAGAGCAAGTACCCCGCTCAACAGCTCTTCCTCAGCAAAACCTCCTCACCCATTTACCGAAGAAGATGCAATCCAACGCCATGAGGGAGTAAAGGCTCATCTCCGGCCAGGAGCGCGAGTGCGGAGGAGAGAGGAGCGAAGACAGCGAACCGGCGAACATCGAGGCAATATCACAGCATGCGGCCATCATAATCCCCAGGCAACATTAATCTCAATCATTAACAATATTAACACCATTGGCTCTTCAAGCCCAGGGAAGAAATATGTTTTATTTAATATAGCTATTTTTCTTATATAAATCTTTGTTACATATCATTTCATACAGTCCACTTTTATCAACTCCACGCCGGGACTCATATCCGGCGATGCCGAGCTTGCTCGATCAAGATTTGCGCGCACCACCCATGCCAGGGAGGCGTGCAAATTATACATGTGGTCCGTACCGGGCCGGATATTATTTTCGAATTTTCACATTAATTAAGTATTATACAAATCACATATGTGAAGCTCCCGGCGTGGATATTTTATTTCAATAATAAAGATGAAATTTCAGAAAAATCAAATTTAACGTCGATAAATGACGTTAAAGTTCAATAAATAAATTTATTGTCAACATTTAAGTAAATAAATAACATTTGTTAATATTTAATGAGCCTTCAGCTAGATATATTTAATTCCATATTAGTTAATTATCAAGAGAGAGTCTTTAATCTTAAGCCTCATTGTCTTATCTCTCTCATTTAATGCTTATCTCTGCTCACTTAATGCACCTTGCTTAGCGAATTCCGCAGTTTAGTATAAAACATAAACACTAAAATTGCATGTATATACATTATTTATTTAATGCATTACTGACGTATCACTGCATGTATGCTTGTTCAGGCTATGTACCTTGGCATGTTAAAGGCAGCAAAATCATATTTCTAGCCTGCAGTTATCACGTATATTTATTTACATGCATTCCATTTATACTATATGCATCATGTTTTATATTTGCATTATATCCTATTTCTATTTCATGATTTAAATTGCAAGGTGCAACATATAATATTATATCAGTTCTTAAGTGGGTTTTTTCATATAAATAACATAACTTATTGTAAAGTTTCACTCACGATTATTCAATTAAGTTTCATATTCATAAGCGCTCATTATCTCCATTAGCGATTTTCTTCCATGTTAGTAAATGCCTGTAGCTTCAATTAAATCTATTACATCTTGACTTGGTATTTATTGAAGCTTTATTGCTCAAGATAACTTTATATTTCCATGCTTATCATGTTTCATGCCTTTATCAGGCTTCTTCAGGGGACTTTTCATTCTATATTTCAGGTGGATTGGGGATTTTATTTCATAAATGTCATTTCTTGCTTATAATATTTATGCTTAACCTATTCAAGCTTTTATTTTCATGCTTTTCCTATCTAGGCTTGTTCTATTTATATTTCTTTATTTATGCCATTTATGTTTATTCTATTTTGCTTATGTCTTGATGTTTTTGCCCTTATGCCTATATTTCTTTAGCATGCCTATCTTCTTGTGCATCGATTTTGTCTTTCTTTCCCTGCTTGCCCCCCTCAGAGCGCGGCAAGCACGTTGCATGTCACAAGTTGTTGGCATCATTGGTGCAAACTCCAATTTCCAGCACCCCGAGTCAATCGCACTCATTTCAGGGCATGTTCCAGTCCCATGACAGGACCTTGTTGTTTATATCTAAGCATCATGTATTTCTTTATTTGTATTTTACCCCTCTCCACTGCCTTTCATTTATCTGTTTGCTTGTTCGCTCCCCTCTCAGCATGAATTTTGTACATTGTTCGCTGTCTTGCCTACTGTTCTCTTCTTCTTCGTCCTCGTCGCATACCACCTGGCCGGTATGCATTATCATTTGATTTATTTGAAAATACACAATGTCTGACAAACTGGCATTAACATTAGAGCGACGGCTACGCAGTTTAGCCCGTAGCATCACCGGCATCATCAACACATTGAAGGCCACCGCGGATGATGATGTCCACCTCCTTGAGGCGTCTCTTGACACAGCGCGCTCATTCTGGAAGCAGTATCAAGAATCATTTCTTCAGCGCGAGGAACTATCCGGCGAACCCGACGTGAGCCCTTTCCCCGCCGAATCATGGAACGCACAGTTTCTTTTATTTCAAACCGAGATGATCACCCATGAGGCCAAACTTCTTAGGCTCAAAGACGCAGCGTGCAGAGCCGCTAGAGTTTGTGAAGCGTTACCACAGCCTGATGACATTCCAAATGCTACCTGCAACGGAGGCCACACCCGTCTGCAGCTTCCCAGGATTCCCATCCCTTTCTTCTCGGGTGACCTACTAAAATGGACAAGCTTCAGGGACACCTACACCTCGCTTATCCACGAGGAAGCCTCCTTAACAAACGTAGAAAAATTCCACTACCTCTTAGGAGCCCTCAAGGGTGAGGCTGCTACCCTAGTGTCCCACCTTGTCGTTGATGACGCGACATACACCCTTGCCTGGGAAAAGATCATGACCACCTACAACAACCCGCGGATCCTCGCCAGCTTCCTCATCAACAGGCTTCTTGAGTATAAGGCCTCCTCAAGTGTCAACGCTGGGACAGGCCATGATTCATTCATAAATGAAGTGGCAGACTCTATCGAGGCTTTCAAGGCCCTACATATTGAGAACCCCGAGGAATTCCTATTGGCGTCCTTAGCCCTCCGAGCTCTTGATCCTGAGACAAGGCGCAGTTATGAGCTTAGCCTAGGTACTGCTCAGATGCCAACACCCGACTCAGTAATAACGTTCGTGAGGCAACGTAGGTTGGCGCTAAGAATGGCAGACGACCTCGCAAGCTCGTGTTCCTCAGTTCCTCATTATAGTCGCCAAAAATCCACCTCGCCACGAGACTTCAAAAGAAGAGGAGTTTCCCTTCACATTTCATCACCAAGTCTGGCACAACCCAAGGCAGAGAGGCCCCAAGCGAACCCAACCAGCGGCACAGCAAGGCGCCAGCTTCGATGCGCCCAATGCCAACAGCATCATGGTCTTCACCAGTGTCCTGAATTCATCAAAATGTCCACCAAAGAAAGGCTGAATGTGGTGAGAGCCCATAATTCTTGCTCCAACTGCCTTAAACCGGGACATCACGTCGCCAACTGTTTTTCCAGATTTCGCCGCAGGAATTGCGGCAAAAGACATCACACCTTACTGCACGGTGATACCCGACGCTCCGAGCCAGCAAAGGAGCTTGCGCAGCAAGAGGCGACTACGAGCGCGTTCATCGGATTCGGCTCTGCTCCAGTTCATCCAGTTGCCACCACCACTACGGTCCTTTTAGGAACCGCTTATGTTCTGATTCGCGGTTCTCGGGGCAATTATCAATCAGCCCGCGCCATCTTGGATTCTGGGAGTCAGCACTCTTTCATCACCAAGGAGCTCGCTCGCAATCTGGGAGCCAAAGTTTTGTCATATAGCGGCCAGGTTCTTAGCTTAGGCGAATCGCAAGTCCCAAAATCCATCCTCAAGGGAACTACCTCTTGTACGATCCGCAACGTTTCAGGAGAACGAGAACTCCCAGTTAATGTTTTAGTTGTGGATAGAATATCATCATCCATTCCTAGCCAGGAAGTGCCCTCTACCACCGTCCAGCAACTCGCCCAGTATCCGTTGGCGGATTATCAATTTGGCAGCCCTCAGCCAGTTGAAATACTTATCGGGGCCGATCTCTATTCGCACGTGATCACAGGAGCGCCTCAGCCTTCTGGAATTCGAGACATATTCTTCCATCCATCAATATTCGGCCTTATTGTGACGGGAGTCCTCCATAACGTGCAGTCCTCGCAGACTCATTCCTTTTTCCTGGACTCTCCAATGAACGTGGAGCAACAACTTAGGGCTTTCTGGGAGCTAGAAGAACCCTCCCCGGCGCAAAGGGACCATCCAGATGATGCCCTCTGCGAGGACCACTTCCTCCAAACGCATTCGAGAACCGCAGAAGGCAGATACGTCGTTCGCTTGCCTTTCAAGGATAAACAGCCTCGTATAGGCCACAACAGGGAAGTATCTCTACGTCGGTTCTACTCACTGGAATCCAAGTTCCGCAGAGACCGCATATTCGCCCAGAGATATGGTGACTTCATGAGAGAATATCTCGCCCTCAAGCATATGTCACCCACAACGCAGCAGTCTCAGTATCTAATCCCTCACCACGGCATATGGCAAGAAGGTCCGCAGGGCAGCAAGCTACGTGTGGTTTTCGATGCGTCCTGTCCCTCTACAGCCCAAAGTCTTAACGACCTCCTTCATGCAGGACCCAAGCTGCAAGAAGACCTATGTTCTATCCTAATCCGCTTTCGATTGCACGCCGTCGCCGTCTGCGCTGATCTCGTGAAAATGTATCGACAAATCCTAATTCATCCAGAACATCGGCGCTATCAGCATATACTTTGGCGCAGCGATCCCTCGACATCCGTTTCGGAAATGGAACTTTCCACCGTCACTTACGGTGTGAAATCTAGCGCCTTTCAGGCCCTTCGAGTGATCCGCCAGCTCGTTCTAGACGAAGGCCATCGTTTCCCAATAGCCGCTTTGCGAATACCACGCGACATGTATGTCGATGACATTGTGAGCGGAGCAGAGACGAAGGAAGAGGCATCTCAGCTTATTCACCAATTAACTGATCTTTTCGCGGCAGGAGGATTTGAACTAAGCAAGTGGGCGTCAAATTGTCCTAAGATTCTTCCTTCATCATGCAGTTCCGACAGAGTTGATCTAGTCTCCGTCGTGCCGCCAGAAGGCGACTTCGTGAAAATCCTGGGGCTCTGCTGGAATCCACACCTTGATTCATTTCTGTACACGATCCGGAATCCCCCCTTCGAGCACGTCACCAAGCGCGCCATGTTATCAGCCGTCGCGAGAATCTTCGACCCTCTCGGACTACTCGCTCCCATTGTGCTCTCGGCCAAATCTGATGAGGCGGGTGTTGTCAGGGTGGGCGGCCGTCTCCAAGAGTCGTCACTCCCCCCGAGCCAAAAGCATCCAATTTTGCTGCCGCCCCGAGCGCATTTATCAAAGATTCTGATAGACGACATCCATGTGCGCAACTTTCATGCAGGACCTTCACTATGCCTGGCGCTTCTAAGACTGCGCGACTGGATTCCTCGAGCCGCTAAACTAATCCTTCGATCTTTGACGTGCTGACACCTGGACACTTCTCCGTTGTTCGCACTCCTTCCGGCACGCTCCTTACCAGAGTTGGTTTATTTCATCCCCAGGGGGACTTCATTTAATTGTTATTTCTTAGCTAGGTTTGCTATTATTCCTTTTGTTTCTCATTTTGTGTCGCTCCCAACGAGCCTTTATTATGCTTTGTATATATTCGTTCTTATCGCAAGGTGAGTGAAGCTATTTACTTTTAACGGGCATTGTAAGCCCTCATTACATTTGTATATCACTGCTGCCTTTCTTATTGTAATTTATTAAATCAGGCGGACACCGCTACACTGATTTAGGTGGGCGGTTTGTTCGATCTACGAGCTTGCTATATCACTCGCCTATCGAAGATGATGCTCTCCTACATCCCACGCACTCTCTCGGACCAGCGGGTGAAGCAGGAAGTTCTGCAAGCTCGCACTGCAGCACGCAGCGCTAGGCTACACGCACGGAGCCTTGAGACAGCAGTACGTCCTGGGCAGCTGAAGAGCAAGTACCCCGCTCAACAGCTCTTCCTCAGCAAAACCTCCTCACCCATTTACCGAAGAAGATGCAATCCAACGCCATGAGGGAGTAAAGGCTCATCTCCGGCCAGGAGCGCGAGTGCGGAGGAGAGAGGAGCGAAGACAGCGAACCGGCGAACATCGAGGCAATATCACAGCATGCGGCCATCATAATCCCCAGGCAACATTAATCTCAATCATTAACAATATTAACACCATTGGCTCTTCAAGCCCAGGGAAGAAATATGTTTTATTTAATATAGCTATTTTTCTTATATAAATCTTTGTTACATATCATTTCATACAGTCCACTTTTATCAACTCCACGCCGGGACTCATATCCGGCGATGCCGAGCTTGCTCGATCAAGATTTGCGCGCACCACCCATGCCAGGGAGGCGTGCAAATTATACATTTGTTTTTAGATACTTGAGGAAAATTGGACTATTTGAAGAAATATAATGTATGCGTATATGGTTTTCTATGTTTGTATACGAGCTTATCTGTTTGTGTATGTGTATATGTGTATGTATATTTATTTTTCTGTTTACGACCTCCTATCATTAATAAATATGTAAAAACTATGATTTGAAATTCATAAAGATCTAAGTCTATAATTGTATTTACAGACTGTCCTATCTGCCTTTGTGTTGTTCGTACCTTTTTATAGTCACTGCAAATTGTATTAGTAATTTTTTTTTTATTTTAATATTTTTTTAAATTATTTCATTTTCAAATTTGTTAACAATTGATTACTATTGTTTATTCTTATGTATGTATTTTAAGTGATGAATTGCCCTTGTCGCGGTCTCACTAATAAACAAATAAATAAATATTTGAATACATTTAAGCGAGATATTTTTACGTAATGCAATGTTAGTAGAACAGATGTTAGTAAAAATAAAAAATAAAAATTATCAAAACAGGCCACGTTTTGTCAATTGGTATGGAATGGCTTTTGATACCCTGGTTGGACCCGATTATCTTCAACGGCAAAACAAGGTGATCAGAGTATACCACCGATTTTGGGAAGAAAGATATTGGATGTTGGATATGGAGGTATCTTATTAATGCTACAATACGTTTTAGAGGAAGATAGAAGTGTTTTGGGACGAAGCATTGTTAACGCACCCAACGATGTACCAAACATTCTTATCAAAAGGCAAGGGAATGGATGGGATTCGGTTAAAGAGAAAACGTCAGAGTTTCTGACATCTACTCATAGCTGTTTCCCATTCAATCCTTGACTTCTAATCACCTTAATGGCTAACTATCTTCATCTCATTAAGAACATTCCTATCAATGAGAAGAGGACAAAGACAGCTGTTATTTTATTAAAATGATTGTTTAGTTATTTTTCTGATAAGTTGTTATAGGCCATTTTGACCATAAGGATAAAAAAAATTTGAACTTGAAAAATATTTCAAGCGATTTCCGATCTCGCCGTCACCTGGCCAAAGGATGAACATTACTTTTCTGACACCCTATACAATGCTTGATTTATACACTGAAATCTATATAAGGAAATCAAAATGGACAACATTCTTTTGTAGAGAAAATAAATATCAGGTAGTGTTATCACTTCCCTATAGCAGTGAGAAGGTTATTGTAGGCAGAATTAAGGGAGACTCACCCCTGACTATAGAACAATGCCGGAGACCAGCTAGAATATGCAGAACTATAATAGAATCCGAGGAATAAAAGGGAAGTTCTAGAGGTGAAGGGACTGCCCTTAGGGTCGTATAAATCCCGAGGGGGCTCCGCTCCTTTATCGCCTCCTGCTAGGTTTTTTTTTTTTTTTTTTTTTTTTTTAAATTAACTCGAAACTTTCCTTTTAAGTGAGAAAAAAATATGAAAAAGTGTCTATAGAAATTGAATAACTTCCTTCAACTTCTATCAATAAATCGCGCGATACTGTTCAACGTCGTTAGATACAGAACGATCGTAAACTAGAGGTGTCCAGCTGTCTGATATGAATGGAGATTTTTTTAGTACTTGCGCATTTTGTGATATTTGTTATGAATGAATTACAAATTAGACCAGAAAGTCCTTAATTACACGACTTAACCCATTCGAGACGACGATTTTTTTCGAACACGGTTCACAGGAGCCTAATTTTTTCTCTTCTTTATATTGTTCATTGCTAATAAATATAATACATGTTTACAATGGAAATAACCGAGTTCGTAAGTGAATTTACATAAATAAGATTTGGTGTCATTGACCATAGCAGTCGACGCACCCTAATTAAAAATAAAAATAAAATAAGATCATTGCACACCAGGTGTGCAAGTCGCTCCTCGGAAAAAAAAGTTTCAATTTTTTTTGACAGCGGATTGGGCACATTTGCAATGTAAGGTAAGATGAAAATACAGATAATTTTTAATTTTTTGATACACAGTAAAACCAATGCTAAATTTTGATTTCCAGTACTTTACAGATTTCATTAGTCCAAGAAAAATCATATTTTGACAACTTGCTTACTCAGAATAACTGATAATTGCTCATCACTGTTATTGCACACACGGTTTACAAGCTGTCTTATAGCCTCGGAAATCTATTGCACACACGGTGTGCAATCGGTCTTGAATAGGTTAAAGTGATCACCTTAGGCCGCTTTTGAAGACAAAAAAATTACATTTAACAATGCTTGATGTTCCAAGACAATTGTGATAATTCATTGAAAAGCATTGGAATATGAATCACTTTGAGTACACTGAAAAAGTTAGACTAGGAGGAACAGCATCATCTTTAGGCTTTTTTTAGTAATGCTTATTCCTGTTAATACTTGAAAAGCTAAGATCAAACCCTTGTAATATTTCTTCCCAAGGGTCTTGATATTTTTGCTGGCAACGTTATGTTATATTAATCTTTAAACGGCTACATTCAATACACAGGCGTTGTGCGTGTCAAACGGGGTTCTTTGGCCAGCAGTGCACGCCTCACTGGTTTTCGTATTTCACGTTTTTTTAAGGTTTTTATTCAAAAATCAATTTAAGGTTTTTTTAGGTTATAAGAATCACTCAATAGGTTCAAAAATAGTCCTATTTAGGTTTTTATTAAAATAAGTTCAACCTATTATAATTTATCATTAATAATTTTGATTAATTTATCATTGATAAATTAATATGTATATATAGTGACATAAAAATAAACATCCAGTATCAGCTTAGACTCGGAGCAGAGCAGACCTTGTACCTCTCCCGGGGATTAGCAGTGCATACTTCAACCCGTCTACTCTCACAGGGAGTACCTTAGCATTAAGTCTTTTATTTTTACTTATTTATTATTATTATTATTATTTGTTTCTTCTTTGTCTCTCTGAAAAGAAGATTTTTCGTTGGGCGTTTATTTATAGACCCTCATTATTATTTTAGAAATCGTATAAATTTCAACATCTAAAATTTCTAAAAATGGCGGAGAGTAATCCACCAGATCCTAAACCCCCAGACCCTCCATTTAATTTTGAGGTTCCAAAGGGTAAATGGAGTAAAAAGTTTCTGATTATGAGCCTAGTGAAAAATAAGGACAATAAAACATTTCGGGACTTTAGCCCATTTAAAATTTCACGTTTCATCAAGAGCTATGCTCCTCAAGCAAATATTAAATTTCTAAGATCGGGCATAATTCTTCTTGAAATAAATCTCGAAAAAGATTACATTAACTTAAAAAACATAAAAAGTTATGAAAATTACTTAATTGTTTTTTCCCTTCATAGAACTTTAAATTATTCAAAAGGATTAATAACTTGCGAAGAGTTCATAAATTGTTCGGAGACGGAATTGCGCGAGGAATTGGCTCCGCAAAATGTCGTAAATGTCAAACGTATTTTCAAAACCGTTAATAAACAAAAAGTTTCCACCTCCAGTCTCATCTTAACTTTTGATAAAGCCGAGCTTCCAGAAAGGTTGTACCTTGATTTTATTAGTGTAAGGGTAATACCGTACATAAAACCACTTGTATGTTTCAAGTGTCATGATTATAGACACGGAATTAGAAGCTGTCGAAGTGAAGTTGACATATGTGGGAAATGTAGCCAACACCATGAAACAGCTGAGGAGAAAATCAGTTGCAATATCTTCAAATGCAAACATTGTAACGGTCCGCACCCTGTCTGGTCAACTTCATGTCCAGTTTTCAAAAAGGAGAAAAAGATCGAAGAAATAAGAATTTCTCAGAAACTTTCATATTCTCAGGCTGAAAAAGTACTTATGCCAAGTCCCTCTCCTCCAGATAATTCCACTGTCACTTATTCAGAGATGGCGTCATCTCCGTCCGTTAAAAACACTCTCATAGAGCAGCTACAAAAACTCACTTCCATGGTAGATTTGTTAGCAAATAAGATTAACAAAATTGAATCCCAAATGAATATGAATAGCACACAAAATGGTCATAAAGATAAACAAAATAAGCCGGTTACACCTATAGTAAAACAGAGTAACCAAGTTAGTCCAAGAATAAATAAAGACAAAAAAAGCCCTTCGGTACTTCCTATTTCCGAGACTGAGGTAACACCCATTACCCCCTCTCCTAGCACCAGCAATAAATCTATTACTGTGAATCGAGTAGAGAAACGACCTTTATCTCGTTCTTCTAACTCGTCGCAGTCCGATCTAGCTTTATCTCATCATGGAGGGACTATACCTAAAGGACAAAGGCCACAAACTAAAAACCCAAGGAAAAATGTCTAGAATTAAGCAAGGTATACTAATTTACAAATACAAACAGAAAAATCATAACAATGAAATATCATTACAAACACACACATTAGATAATTATTACTCTTTCGTTCCATCATCAGTATCATATTATAATATTATAAGAATTACAAACGAAAACCATTTGATTAATTACTTTCTATCAGGGATAAAATATTATTTTTTTACATTTACTAGTATAATTATTATAATGTTTTCACTTAGTTTATTTAATGTTTTACTTTTACTTATTATGTATATTATTTTCTACGTATATACGTCAATAGGCTGTCAATATAAAAATTCTTGCAATAGGGCATCATTATTTATTTGAATTTTTCTTTTTAATGGACAACTTTACAATTATTCAGTGGAACAGTAATGGTATATTCTTCCATAAACCTGACCTTATGACGTTATTACAGAATACCAATGCTCATGTCATTTGCATCCAAGAAAGTAGGTTAAAAGAAACTGATAATTTTTATGTGAATGGTTTCCAGTTATTTCGAAGAGATCACCTCGAGGGGCGCATAGCCAGCGGGGGCGTGTGTATACTCGTACGGAAAGATATTCCTGTGTACAGTATTAATCTTAATACCGAATTACAAGCCATAGCTGTCCGCATACTTAGCCCAATAGAACTCTCAATATGCTCTATTTACTTGCCACCAAACAAACCCTTCTCAGAACAGCAACTCCTTCACCTTACTTCTCAGCTTTCATCTCCACTAATGCTGTTAGGGGATTATAACAGCCATAATCCCCTTTGGTTTTCTACTAATACTGACTCTAGAGGTAGGATTGTGGAAGCGTTTCTTGATGCCGCTCAACTTAGCGTATTAAATGAAAATTTTCCCACCCATGTATCTAATAGGTTTGAAAATTTCTCTCACATTGACCTCTCAATAGCCAGCCCAACCATTCTTCACCGTATAACATGGCAAACAGCTGAAGATCTGTATGGTTCCGACCATTTTCCTATAATAATTAATTTTATTGACAGGCTACCCTTTCAATCCCCCACCCCTAGGTGGAAAATAAAAGAAGCTGACTGGGACAAATTCCGTAATCTTGCCGTTCTTACAGATATTGACCTTAATGACCCAGATATTAACAATATAAATAGAAATATAACCAACATTTTATTATCAGCAGCTGAGCAATCCGTACCTAAAACTAATCCTCACCGGAAAAGAATTGTTGTTCCATGGTGGAATGAGGAGTGTGCTCAAGCTGTTAAAGGTAGGAAAAGAGCACTTCGAAGATTTCTACGACATCCCTGCACTGAGCATGAAAATAATTACATTGAAGCTCGACGGGAATGTAAAAGGGTACTTAATAATGCTAAGAGAACTTCTTGGAGGGAGTTCGTATCCCAAATAAATAGCTTTACTCCGCCAACCCAAGTCTGGAACATAGTAAGGAAAATCACTGGTCGAAACAAATGTAATTCCACAATCACACACATAAAAACTCCAAGCACAATTCTAACCGATCAGTCAGATATAGCCGAGCACATAGGCCAGTATTTTCAAACAATATACTCTGATTCAAGTTACTCCCCGCAATTCTTAGAAATTAAAAGAAGGAAAGAATTAGAATCTCTATCGGTGGTAACCGATCCTCTAGACCCTTTGAATTACCCGTTCTCAGTTTCTGAATTCAACGAAGCATTATCTTCTCGTAAGGATACCAGTCCAGGACCGGATAACATATGCATCAGTTTTATCAAAAACCTCACGGCCGATAACAAAAATGTAATTTTAAATTTCTTTCGAATCATATATCGATCCGGCAAATTTCCTGATTCCTGGAGGCTATCGATCGGTATTCCAATCCTTAAAAAAGGAAAGCCTTCTAACGAAGCTGCCAGTTATCGGGTAATATTTCTAACCTGCTCGCTATTTAAGCTTATGGAGAAACTATTAGCTATCAGAATAATGTGGTTTTTGGAAAGAAATGGAAAACTTACTGAGTGGCAAAGTGGATTTAGAAGAGGAAGGAGCACAAGAGATAACATAGTAAGGTTAGAAAGTGATATCTGTGAGGCCTTTTCACGAAAGGAAAAGATATTAGCTGTCTTTGTAGACATCAAAAATGCTTTTGACTGTGTTTGGAAAAGGTTAATACTCCTAACTCTTAAAGAAATGGGGATACAGGGATATTTCTTCTTATTTATCAAAAACCTCCTCAGCAACAGAACATTTCGAATTAGAAACGGCCAATCTTTTTCTAGTGATCTAGTACAAGTAAACGGTGTTCCCCAAGGTGGAGTTCTCAGCCCTCTACTTTTCTGTCTAGCGATTAATAAAGTTCTCCATAAATTACCAGTAGGAGTACAAGGGGATTTATATGTAGACGACCTGAAGTTTTATTATACCCATAAATCATTGACCTTCCTTCAGGAAATAATGCAAGAGGCCTTGAACGTTTTAAATACCTGGCTAATGCAACATGGATTCACCATTTCACCCACAAAAACTGAATGCATTTTGTTTTCTCTAAGGAAAGTGCCTGCCCCTCCTCCCTTAATGTTAAATGGGACCCCTTTGATATACAAAGAGACGGTAAGGTACTTGGGAGTAATATTCGACAGGAACATGAATTGGTGTGCTCACATAAAGCATCAAAAAACAAAATGCCAACAGACCTTAAACATCCTCAAGATGCTCTCTAATACGGCATGGGGAGGAGATCGTGTTAGCATGCTGATGCTGTATAGAAGCCTAATAAGATCAAGGCTGGACTATGGTTGTGTGGCGTACAGCTCAGCATCTGACAGGACACTTCAAATGCTCGATTCAATTCATCACACAGGTCTAAGGATCGCAACGGGTGCCTTCAGATCGAGTCCTGTCTTGAGCCTATGCGCGGAGAGTGGCGAGCCGCCTCTGAGATATAGAAGGGAAACTCTCATTATCAACTATTTCTCCAGT
Source organism: Gonocerus acuteangulatus (assembly GCA_946811695.1). NCBI lineage: Eukaryota > Metazoa > Arthropoda > Insecta > Hemiptera > Coreidae > Gonocerus > Gonocerus acuteangulatus. The sequence goes on along the minus strand of OX328124.1, from coordinate 46,484,208 downwards.
ATAATGTCATCTCCTAATCACCCTCTGTATGAAGTATACGATAGAGATCGGCTTTCACGTAACCACTTCAGAAGACGAATACCATTCAAACAGCGAGCCCAAAATATACTGAATAGCTTAGATATAATATTTCCACAACTCCTTCATAGAACTTACTCTGCTAGAGCTCCTTGGACTCTACAGCGACCAATAGTTAATCTCACACTAACAAGATATATTAAAAAAGACACTAATCCACTTATTTTCAAAGCTGAATTTAATAAAATAAACATGAACCATAGACATGCCATGAAAGTTTTCACTGATGGATCCAAAACAGGAAATGGAGTTGGAGCAGCTTTCGTATGCAACAATAGGGCGCATAAATTCAGATTAAACCCCGTTAGCTCAATATACACGGCAGAAATGTTAGCTATAAATAAATCTCTTCTTATATTGGCTCCAAACACAAACACCATCGCCATATTTACTGATTCACTCTCTGCTCTATTATCCATCTTAAAGTCTCAACCAAGCAACCCACTAACAATCGAAATTCAAGAAACTCTGTCCTATCTTGCGAGTAGCAATGTAATGGTTCATTTTATTTGGGTACCCGGACACTGCGGTATCCCTGGGAATGAGGAGGCTGATAGAGCAGCCATGGACGCAGTAATAACCGGGATTCCCTACAATAAAGTACACTATCAGGATTTAGCAAAGCATACCAAGGGAAAAATTCTGAATTCATGGAACTCCTTATGGCTGGACACTACTCAAAATAAGCTTAGAGAAATAAAGAACAGCACCAAACAATGGCTAACATCTACTAGTGAAAATAGGAGGACAGAAGTGGTACTAGCTAGACTCCGCATTGGTCACACCCGTCTCACCCATTCCTACCATATGTCCAAAGACGATCCCCCAATCTGTGACACTTGTGGGACACAAGTAACCGTCAAGCATATACTAACGGAATGTCGATTTTATGAAAACATGAGGGCTAAACATAAAATAGATGGAACCCTTGATGAAACCCTGGGCAATACATTTGTCTCTGTAAACAACTTGATGAATTTTCTTAGGGAGTCGAAATTAATGAACAGCATATAGACTTAGGTATATCGGAGGCCTCACCGGGTTCCTGCTCGGGTCTTGGCCGATGGGCGGCGCTGGCTGGCACTCTGGGTCGTGTTAGACCCCGGACTCGGAGGGACTGTGGACGGTAGAGGCACGTGCACACTCCCCTGGAGAGTCTGCAGCTCTGAAGATGACTAGTCTTCCAGAGGAGAGCAGTCCGTCGGCGTTCGCCCGTCGGAATGGATTCGGGTGGGTCGCCCGGTGGGGGCATCGATACCTAGCACTTAGAAAATACTCAAAGTAGTAGTTCTTATTTTACCCTTCTCAATTTCACCAATTTTCGAATTCAAACAAACAATATCACCTGTCTATATATAAAATAAAAAATAGTAATAGAAAAAAAAAAAAAATTATTTGATACATATTCCCATCTTCACTGGCGTTAATGGCTAAAAAGCTGACACGCCCAAAAAAAAAAAAAAAAAAAAAAAAAAAAAAAAAAAAAAATAAACATCAAATAATATTATTTTATACAATAGTATATTGAGAAAAGAAAAAAAAAAAAGATGTGGAAATAAAAATAAAAAGGAAATACTAGTATGAGTTATTTAAAAAAAAAAATAATAAGTAGTTCAAATATTCAACAAAATATTTATTAAAAAAAACAAAGTGAATGAAATTTATATAAATAAAATACATTTTAGAACTAAAGCAAAGTTAAAAAAAAAACATTAAAAATATAAAAATCGAGTAAATTATTTTATAAAATGTACATTAATGAACATAATAAATAAGAACATAAAATAAAAAAAAACTAAATATGTAAAGAAAAAGTTTCTCTGCTAAAAAGTTCCGCCTTCTAAGGAACACCATGAAGAATTTCACTGCCTATCGAAAGGTACTTAACTAAGTTAAAACCAAATAATTAAATCTTGGAAAAATTTAAAAGGGAAAATATGGAACTAAAATAGGTATTAACCCTTGTTATAGTAAATTACCATATAGGTGCCCAGGTTTTCGACAGTGAAATACTTTCTGTTGTCTTAGAGAACTGTCTTAAAGCGGAGAAAGCTAAAGATGCGCCCGTTTACGTCACATCTTTTAGCTCCAGTGTTGACGATTCAAATTTTCCAATGAGATTTGGAAGATCTGAGAAATGTGCTGTTAGGAATGCGAGTGCACCACGAATCTCGTTGGTCTGGAGGAACATCGAAGCCTTAGAAATATCAGCTGCTTCATTCATATCCAAAGCGACACTCCTAGTAAAATTTCCCTGAATATCTGGACCGAGGAGTTCATTGAATTGTATTTTCTATTTTAAAGATTATGTCTTTCTAGGTCATTACATCGTTATTTAGGTGATTTTAGGTGATATCATCCTGAATAGGATTTTTTAGGTTCTTCCAAATTTGCATGAATGATACTACAAGTCGCGAATCATGTAAAATAAAAAAAAAAAAACAAAAAAAAAAACGAGCATTATCATGTTTAGCAGAAAGGGCTATTAACGCCGGGCTTTCTACAGGTTGCCACCCTTTTATAATGCCAACGGCACGTGGTCGGTCACCCAGTACTGGCCACGCCCGACGTTGCTTAACTTTGGTGATCTATGGGAACCGGTGCATTCAACGTGTTAGTCCTATTAATGAAGACAGGAGTAAGTTATACATCACGTAATATTTACTGGTGAACTAGGAGAACTAATAGAATTTCAAGAAAAAGCCCATAGGTAGCCCGAAAATTCAGTTGGAAACATAATGAGTTTATCACTATTAAATGTTAAGGTTAAACAAATTTAAAAAACTGCAGCAACGAAATCACACAGAAAAACGAGATTTTTCTATGTGTGCCTATTATGACGTAGTGACAACGTCAATTGGTAGCAGATTTAGCCTACTCTCCCCGTCTGTTTCTCCTACCGGAACGGGGTATAAGAAAAAAAAAAGTAATAAATTATTCATGAGATTCTTATATCTAATATGCTTTATTTAATTAACTTTTTTATTTAGTTCGAATCGTTGGGAGCGCTTTCAGCTGGATAGTTAGGAACTTCAATTGACAGTATTTTTCTTGGAAAAGGGCTTATTTATTTTATAGGCAAGCGGTTAATATTAATATTAAAAAAAAAAGTCTATGCGTGGTTATATTTATTTAATTGGTAAATGCAAAAGGTATCTATCAGGCACAATGTGCAAAGTTTCATGTGCTTAAACGGCTAAATTTTATCTTTAGTGAATGGAATATAAGAGGTTGCACTTACTATCATCAGATATTATTGGCGGAGTTTCATAAGTTTAAAGGAAATAAATGCGAAATAACAAGGATATATCAGACAGCTATTCTACAGAATTAAAAATGTCCATGTATTGAAACCCTCAGGAGCCCTGAGCAAATTATTATACAGGGTGTCCCACATTGAGATGTCATAATTTTAAGGGTTTATTTTGCACCTCATTTGTAGTTCAGGGACGCAGAAATGAGCGTCCTATCTCAACATGTAGCAGAGCTATTCAAACTTTTGCATATTTTCAAAACTATTGGGTTTTCTCATGAAAAACTGTATTTTCCGGATTTCTGGTCTACGTATCGTAAATGACAACCACATTTTTAGAATCTCCGTTAAATTTCCAATAAGAAACACCCGTTGATGAAATGTTGTCATGTAAATTAAGAGCTTCACTAAGAGCCATATAGATGTTATCTATTGTTATTAGGGTTTTCTTAACTCATTTAATATTTTCTTAATCAGCTATTTGTAGACTTAGCGGTTTGCCTCCACCTCAAAAGTTGCCTTATTTAATAAGCTTTAAAATGGTACCCTGTTGTTTTAAAAACAAAAATTATTTAAGTCTATTTTGTTCTGATTTCTAAGTCAAAACCAATACATTTGCTTTAGTGTGAAGAAAAGATTACGAATACATTATTTAATTTCAGGCGAATATGGTGATGTCCCATCCTTCCAACATTAGGTACACACACTTTTTGCTCTGATTAAGGATTAGGGGACACCTTGAAAAGAGTGAAAGATGACAGAAGAACATTTTGGAAATAATCACAATTATTGTTAGCATTATAAATACAGATGTTATATTTTTATGCTTTGAGGGCCTTGTTTTATTAAATTTCTATTTTTAATTCTATTCTATTTAATAAAATTAGACACTAAAATTTCTGCTTATAAGTTATTGTTCATAAGTAACTGGGTTATTCATTAGAATCAATAGAAATTGTATTGAAAAAACTCTCTCCTGCAAATATAAAGCGAAAAAAATAGACTTAAATGAAAAGACTATTATACTACTCTTAAAAATAGAAATTTCATAAAACAAGACCCTCAAAGCATAAAAATATAACATCTGTATTTATAATGCTAACAATAATTGTGATTATTTCCAAAATGTTCTACTGTCATATTTCACTCTTTCCAAGGTGGCCCCTAATCCTTAATCAGAGCAAAAAGTGTGTGTACCTAGTTTGAGAAGGATGGGACATCACCATAATCGCGTGAAATTAAATAAAGTGTTGGTAATGGCTTCTTCGCACTAAAGCAAATGTATTGACTTAGAAATCAGAAAAAAATAGACTTAAATCATTTTTGTTTTTAAAACAACAGGGTACCATTTTAAAGCTTATTAAATAAGGCAACTTTTGAGGTGGAGGCAAACCGCTATATCTACAAATATCTGATTAAGAAAATATTAAATGAGTTAAGAAAATCCTAATAACAATAGTTCACATCTATATGGCTCTTAGTGTAGCTCTTAATTTACATGACAACATTTCAACAACGGGTGTTTCTTAATGGAAATTTAATGTAGATTCTAAAATTGTGGTCGTCATTTACGATACATAGACCAGAAATCCGGAAAACACGGTTTTTCATGAGAAAACCCAATAGTTTTGAAAATATACAAAAGTTTGAATAGCTCTGCTACATGTTGAGATAGGACGCTCATTTCTGCGTCCCTGAACTACAAATGAGGTGCAAAACAAACCCTTAAAATTATGACATCTCAATGTGGGACACCCTGTTTATTTAATGGCATCCTTTAATGCATCTATCGAGTATCCTCAGCGAATATTTATAACCTGAGAACATTTACAGCAAGCATTTACAGCTGACAGGTGTTATGGCATAACCTACATATACTTACACAGTCTTGCCAACTAACAGGCATATTTTAAGCATTCACATTAGCCACATTGCAGACATTTGTACACATAAGAGATTAAAATCGAATAGCGTAGGAGAGTAAAATTCAGAGCGTTTGTTTGCCAAAATTAGCGGGTAATTATTATTTAATTAGGAAACCTTTTAATGAAATTACTACCAGTTTTCCTTATCAATGAGTGATAATGTAAAAGTTTAAAATAACTGCAAAACCATATCGCTCAACTCGAAACTAACAGAGTTTTAACTGAATTGTTTACAAATAAAATAGGCTATGATTTAATCGATTTCAAATAAATTTTCCAAAGAGAAAAATCACATAAAATTCGTTTAGAGCCTTCTGCTCAAATACAGGAACATAAATATGCTTTAGCTCCACCCTACAAACCTATTTAATGCACTATATAATATACAGTCTTCTTTTTCGTACATGGACGCTGCGCATGCGCGAAGGCCTGCGGACACTTTTCTGTAAGTTTGGTAACGTTTTTTTCCAGTTTAGTCATCGCTAAAGCATATTTATGTTCGTACATGGCCACACCGCATGTGCGAACGCCATGGTTTCGTACTTGGCCACCGCGCATGCGCGAAGGCCAGCGGACATTTTTTGTGACTTTTTTTTTAGCTTTTTTTTCAGTTTGGTCATCGCTAAAGCATATTAATGCTAAAAAAAAAGTCGTATATCTCAAAATAGAGCCTCGAACAGGTAACATTTCTCACATCGGCAAGAACAATCTCAAATCTAAAAATTTCGTAATGCTTAATAAAAACTACTAACTTATTAAATAAATAAGCCGTTCTAAAAGAACAATAGTGTGAGATGTTCCTAACAATCCAGCTGAAAACGCAAGTAACAATTCGAACCAAAAATAAAAAATTAAATAAATGAAACATATTAGATACAAGAATGAAATGGAATCTCATGAATAGTTTATTTATTTATACATTTTTGAAGCCAATATGTGAACAATACTGTCAATAACGATATAAATAACAAAAATACATTTTTGCCTCTTAATATACTTCCCCTTGTACTATTTCTTTGCACATATATGGTGCAAATACCTTTACTCAAGAGAATTGTGCAAAACAACAGCATTCTAAGCTCCGTATTTAAAGTTACACAAGATCAATGAATAATGGAATGTTAAGACTCAAAAGGCTCTATAGCTCGGTTGGAATTCTGCCCAGAGAAAAGAAAATGAGATAGGAATGAGAGATGTCTCTGGATTAGAGCGAGAAAGAAAGAAAAGCAATTAAGAGAAAATTAGGGTTGAGAAGTTGGATAATAAGGGAGGAAACAGGGAAGCGCCTCCTCGAGGTTCCTAAAGGTAAGGGGACATTTCTGGGGAAGGATTAAGCCTGTTATTTTTGGTCGGGAGTGGTGTGGGGATTTCCTTTCCTCATCTTACCAATTATTGTAAGCGAAACAAGGCATTTAGAAGTAAAAGGGAAAATGGTTTCTTTAAGGAGGATAGTTGTGAATGAATAATTTGTAACCGAGAAGCTGAAAATTACATATGGAAAAAGAAACATATTGCAAATGCTTTGAAGGTACAACTTATAGCTTTAAAGAAATATAAATACTTATGTCATCTTCAAGTTATGTGAAAAGCGCATTCTAGCCAAAGGCCTAAGGTACGATAAGAGCGATGAGTGAGAAGCGAAAAGCCTCAGAGCAATGTCGCTCACATTAATCTTAAGCTGGAGAGCAGTAGGAATGGCTACAATAGGCACGAGCGACCGGGCGACGTGGCTTGAAGTTTGCAGCTTGTCGCTCATCCCTTGGCCCAGACATTACAATTTTTCTCGTCGCTCACTCCAGACATATTTTGCGTGCTACAAAAAAAGGCTACAGCCTCTAAATCTTTTAGTTTAGCGTGTGTGGGCTCTCGCCTGTTCCGGTATACCGCAGAGGTACACCTGTGCAGGTATACCGGAGCGTGTGTGGGCTCTCGCCTGTTCCGGTATACCGGAGAGGTACACCTGTGCAGGTATACCTCTCCGGTATACCGGAACGTGTATGGCCGGCCTTACCTTGCATGTTTAATGCGTTTCCAACCTCTTCTAACAGTTTCTTGGTTATGAATGTATTTTTAAAATCACTGTTTCTGTCATTCCATACTTTGTATTTCCAAAATTAAAAGCTTACATTCACTATCATCCAACTTACTCTTTTATTAGTATTCATATTTTAAAATGATTTATAAGAAAGGTAGCCTGAAGGTTATAATCACTGGAAGGTTATAAACATTGGAACGTTATAAATATTGGATGGTTTCAACATCTTTTCACGTAATTTAATAAAGAAGGGAAACAAAAATCATAAATGTGAATTGACATGTGTGAGTTGTTCTAAATTTTATTAGCTTTCATTAAAAAAAAATCATAGAAATCGGTTAAGATTTAGAGGCTGTAGCCTTTTTTTGTAGCACGCAAAATATGTCTGGAGTGAGCGACGAGAAAAATTGTAATGTCTGGGCCAAGGGATGAGCGACAGGCTGCAAACTTCAAGCCATCTTTACTTAAGATTAAACTAGTGAGTGAATGAAATAAACAACAATATGGTTGGAGACACAAGTCTGTGAGGCAACAATTACCCTCAACAATGCAGATTGTTTGATTTTACACGTTTTTTTTTTTTTTTTTTTTTTTTATTTAGAAGTAATATAATACTTGCACAATGTATAATTTCAATTAATACAGGTCCCAAATAAGACGGCTCAAACTAATTTTGCGGCCAAACGGTTGATCTGAGAAAAAAATGTCAGAGGAAAAAGTTGTAGAGCTTGACCTAAGCTTTCTAAATATGTCAACTATTGTCAAGCTTTCTAAACATGTTGACTGCGCATGTGCGCTCGGCGCTAGATGAAATGTTGAGGTTTGCAGATTACCCTTATTATTATGCACATCATTTTGAAGGAAATTTAAAAACAAAACCTTTGCCGCAAACCGCACTTCGATATCTTTAAAATCAAATGAGTTTCGTGCGATTCAAATTTTATTGTTTTAAATTAAAACGATTTTTTGTAGGTACTCACAGAGGTCGGTTATGAATATGTGATACATGACTATGAGGTATTTTCTCCTCAACTTTCTGAAAAAAATATGGCCGATCCTCTAAAAGGATTATTTCCCCTAATAACTTCAATCAAATTGAAAATAAGGCATCTTTTTTAAGTATTTAGTCTGATTTTTCTTTTGAGACGTTCAATTTAAGTGATAACCCTATTTCATTGGTAGATTAAATAATAAATTGTAAAGAAAGCTCTTATCTTGCAGTTTCAAAGCATCCATTTTACTGTATTTTTATTTCTTCAAAAATGAATAGTGTCTTCAAAGATGCCACCTCTTTGGATTGGGCCTCACCAGGGGAAACACGTTGTTTACAGCCAGTGCTTAAATAATTGCTTTATTATTGGGATTTTCATAGACCATTGTGTTAATAACGTGTGAAAGTTGTTCATTAATATCTTCTGATAGCACATTTAATGATGTTTTGTGATTAGTGATATATTAGTGGAGATATTTATGATTATATCTGGCTAGTGGATTGACTAACCTTAAAGTAAAGCTAACCTCCATTAGGGAGGGAGATCGTTCACGAACGGCTCGGTTAGAATCGATACTCCCATAACCTACCTTGTCTGGTTATTAGTTGTTTTGATTTTGTTTGTTTACACTGGAGAGTTTAGAAATGATAAAGGCCAATTTGCCTCCTGATCCAGAGCCTCCTGATCGTAATCTCTATTCAGATGATATAAATCGGAATAAATCACGAAAAAAATGGGTTAAGAAGTTTTTAATTATGGATCTCACCGGCAAGGACGGTAAATCATTTAAAAATTTCAGCCCATTTAAGGTGTGCCGCTTTATTAAATCTTATGCTCCACTTACTAAAGTATCATTTCAGAAGAACGGAAGTATCCTTCTTGAAATTAGTAGTGAAAAAGATTATTTTAATATCAATAATGTAAAAACATTTGAGGGATATGATATAAAATTATCAAATCATAAGTTCTTAAATTTCTCAAAAGGCATAATTACCTGTGAACAATTTCAAAATTGTACTGATGATGAATTAAAAAGTGAATTGACATCTCAGGGCGTTGTAAGTGTAAAACGCATATATAGAACAATAAATAACAACAAATCAGCCACTAATTCTTTTATTATTTTATTCGAAAAGCCAGAATTACCGCCACGAATTACCTTGGACTTTGTTTCCATTAAAGTGAGAGCATACATTAAACCATTACAGTGTTTTCATTGCTATTCATTTCGACATTCTCGAGTGAATTGCAAAAACATGCTGTGTGGTAAATGTAGTCAAAGTAAACATGAAGGACAGTGTGTTTCTGAAATGAAGTGTATAAATTGTAATGGCCCTCATCCTTCCTGGTCTAGCAAGTGTGAAACTTATAGAAAGGAATGGAAAATAGAGGAATTAAGAGTTAAAGAAAAGCTGTCCTATAGACAAGCTGATAATATTTTAAGCCGTAACGAACCTCCTAAGCATTTTCAAACACAAGCATTTGCTGAGGTAGCTGCAGCGCCATCTGGCAGGGACTCCTTACTTTCACAGGTAGAGAAACTAACTAATACTATTGAATTTTTAGTAAATAAAATGGAAAAGATGGAACAATCAATGAAAGAGAACATGGTACCAGAAGTATCTACCTGTGAAAGTGATTCCAGTCCTATGTCTGATAAAAGGCGCGAAACTCCGACAGCAAATAATAATCTTAAGGCTAACAAACCTAATAGTCCTCCAGATGTTAACACAAAAATTTCAAATTCACTCCAGAAATCTCCCGATATATCTGAAAAAACTAAAAATGAAAAATCTGCAAACACCCAACACACTTCAAAAAATGAAATTTTGAACCCGCCTAAAGGCCGTCCATATACTAGAGGACGCCCACAGAAACAGTCATAAATAGAAATACTAGATAATATACCACTAGTATATAACATTAACAATATTATATTATTAATGTTAATTTATACTTTTTTTTTCTTTTTTTATTTATTTATTTTTTTTAATTTATATAAAGTTAAAAAATATACTCACATATATAACCTCAAAATCAAATATAAATATTTTTCGGGATAATCAAATGGTAGTCATCGCTCAGTGGAATATAAATGGTATAAAATTTCACAGAAATGATCTGTTATTACTGCTACGTGATGTAGCCTTTGACATAGCGTGCATACAAGAAACACATCTCAAACCTAATGAAGATTTTACATTTAAAAATTTTAATATAATTCGGAAAGATTTTACCGAAGGACTGATTGCTTGCGGAGGTGTGTGCATTGTAATATCTAATAATACTCCATATTCTGATGTTGCTTTGGGCACGCATCTGCAAGCGGTTGCTGTCCGTATTCATCAGCCTTTTGAATTTACTCTGTGCTCCTTATATCTTCCACCAAGTTTAAATTTCACTACAGGCGATCTTAATAATCTTTACAATCAATTACCTCAGCCTTGTTTAATTCTCACTGATGCTAACTCCCATAGCCCCAGCTGGGGTAGTACTAATTTAGACCACAGGGGCAGGATTGTCGAACAGTTTTTGGAGGAAAATACTCTTTGCTTCCTTAACTCTCCATCTCCTACACATATTTGTTTTTCTTCAGGCACACTATCTAGTATTGATTTATCCATAGCTGTTCCCCGGCTCTCTCCTCGTTTCACGTGGACAGTGTCGGAGGATAGTTATGGCAGTGATCACTTCCCGATTACAATAGAGACAGTTGACAGAGTTCCACAATCCTGTCCCTGCCCTAAATGGAAGCTGAAAGAAGCTAATTGGCAGCTTTTTCAGGATCTAGCAGATCTCACGAATATAAACATTGAGCACCCAGATATCAACACTGTTATCAAATCGATTAATAAAGTGATAATTGATTCGGCAAACCAATCAATACCCAAAACCAAACCTTGCCCAAAAAAGGTTCTTGTCCCATGGTGGTCAACAGACTGTGAAACTGCAGTTAAAAACAGGAAAAAGGCCCTTCGTATATTTAAATCAAGGCCTTGCTCAGACTCTCTTGAGGCTTACAAGCGTGCCAGGACCCACGCTAGGTTTATTATTAAACAAAGTAAGGGAAAATCATGGCAAGACTTCGTATCAAAAATAAATACAAGTACTCCTCCATCCCAAGTCTGGGAAACTATTCGAAAGATCGAAGGGCGAAGTTTCTCAAAATCAATAAATAAAATAAATCACGATAACAATCAGTATACAGAACCATATTCCATAGCAAATACTTTCGGCAATTATTTTCAAAACAACTCATCATCGATGCATTACTCTGAAGAATTTTTACGAATTAAAAATGATGAAGAGGCAAAACCATTAATAATTAATTATGAACCAAATAATCCGCTCAACATTTCTTTTACAATCAATGAATTCAACTTGGCTTTAAATTCCCGCAAAGAAACTGCGCCCGGCATTGATCAAATATGCACTACTATGATTAAAAATTTATCCATGCAAAGTAAAATGATTATCTTAAGAGTCTTCAACCGTATCTATTCACAAGGTGAATTTCCGAACGATTGGAGTCTTGCCATTATTGTCCCAATTTTGAAAACTAATAAGCCAGCAGACAAAGTTACTAGTTATCGTCCTGTATCTCTCACATCTTCACTCTGCAAACTATTGGAGAAACTTGTGGTAAAAAGACTTCAATGGTACTTGGAAACACATAGTTTTCTCCATCCTTGGCAGAGTGGATTTAGGGAGAACAGGAGTACTACTGATAACTTAGTGGGCCTGGAAAATGCTATTCTTAACGCTTTTAAAGCTAAAATGAGACTCTTAGCGGTTTTTGTTGATGTAGAAAGTGCTTTTGATCGCACTTGGAGGCGGCATATTATAAACTCACTCGCAAGGAACGGGATTGACGGTCACATGCTGAAGTTCGTTCAAAATTTTTTAAATAACCGATCTTTCTATGTAAGATGCGGTTCAACGTTCTCTGATATTTTTGTTCAGCAGAATGGTGTCCCACAGGGCAGTGTCTTGAGTGCAACACTATTCTGCGTTGCCATAAACGAGGTCCTCAATCAGATACACGCTCCGGTATTCGGAATGTTGTATGCTGATGATTTAACAATATACTGTGCTCATGAAAGTGTGGCTTACTGTTTTAACGAAGTTCAAAGAGCCCTTTGCAATGTCTCTGCGTGGCTTAATGAGAATGGTTTTAAAATATCAATAAGCAAGTCAGTGGGGGTTCTTTTTAGCCGACGTAGGATATTGGAGTTTCCTCCACTTAATATAGATGGGGCGGAAATCCAGATTCAACCTGAAGTTCGATTCTTGGGTCTAACCTTCAACTACACACTTTCATGGGCACCGTATTTAAAAGAATTAAAAAAGAGATGCTCAAACTCTTTGATTTTTTTAAAAGTTCTAAGCAACACTAAATGGGGAGCCGATCGTAAGAGTATGTTAATGCTTTATAGAAGTTTGATTAGATCGAAATTGGACTATGGATGTGTAGCTTATGGATCTGCCAGTACCAGAACCTTAAAAATAATAGACAGTATTCATAATTCTGGTCTGAGAATAGCAACGGGTGCTTTCCGGACAAGCCCCGTAGATAGTATATTGGTAGATGCTGGTGAGCCCCCTTTACAGTATCGAAGGGATTATCTGGCCTTATCTTACTTCGTAAAAATAATTACATCTCCGTATCACCCTTTAAACCACAATTTCAGAAACATATATTTGAATGATAACAACCTTGCTAACAGCAACCAATTTATACATAGATCCATAAGATTGCTGTCCAATGTGGATTTCGATCTAAGCAAACTTCATCAACTGGCATTTCCAAATCTCGAACCTTGGACTCTTCACGCTCCTAAAATCGATCTCTCACTTACTAGATACATCAAAAGAGATACCGCTCCTATGATATTTCAGGCTGAATTCAATAGAATCAGATTGAAGTATCTTGGAGCAACAGAGATATACACAGATGGTTCCAAAACTCAAGATGGCGTAGGATGTGCGATGTTGGATAATGTCAGAATACAGATGTTATCTCTACCAAATCTTAGTTCCATTTATACAGCAGAGCTACTTGCATTAAGCAAAGCAGTAAATAGTTTAAATCATAATACTAATAACCTAGTGATATACACAGACTCTCTGTCTTCTCTCCTTTCAATACAAAACTTCTATTCCCGCAATGCGATCATTTCAGACCTTATTGAGGGAATAGATTTTCATTACAAAAGAAATCGACACGTCATTTTCTGCTGGATTCCGAGCCACAATAATATAAGCGGCAGCGATAAAGCGGATTTAGCAGCAAAAAAAGCAATTACAGATGGCATTCCTTACTCGCACATCCTACAGTCGGATGCTGTTGCCCATTTAAAATATTATACTCACTCAATGTGGCAATATGAATGGAATAGAAAAAGAGACAACAAATTAAGAGAGATAAAATCCACTACCTCGGCATGGAAAACCTCATCTCAAGACAGTAGGCGGGATGAGGTGGTTCTGTCGAGAGTGCGAATTGGTCATACTAATCTCACCCATTCTTATTTATTCAGACGGGAAGAAAGGCCTGAATGTACAGTATGTGGTGAAGATCTAACAATTAAACATATTTTCATGGACTGTAGAGCATACGAAGAGATTCGAAATCAACTGGACATTCATGGTACTCTCTTTGACATACTTGGAGACGACCATGAATCGTGCCAGAGAACATTGAGATTCCTCAGGGCTACAGATCTGATCACAAAAATATAAATAACAATTAAATCTATAAGGAGAAGTAGATCTAGAAAATAGACTGACGCTCGCGTGTCAGTGAAGGTGTGTGCGCGCGTGCATGTGTGTATGTATGAGTGTTCGTGTGTGTGTCATCCCACGTGTTTACATTTACACCACATTTTTAAGTATTTTTCCCCTTTGTTATCTTATTTTATTCTGACTATTTAACATTTTTTTTTTGTTTTTTTTTTTCCCCTCTAAAATAAAAATATATTCAACGACTAATTATATGATTGATTAAATATCAAGTATATGATTAATCTACATATATGATTCAAATAATCTACTCTTTTACATCTTTACATCAATTAATTTCCAATTGCACGCATATACATAGGCATCCATGACCCTAGTGGTTGAACTGCCTTAAAACACCAAAAAAAAAAAAAAAAAAAAAGATGCCACCTTCAACATCCAGACACATTTGAAGTATGGAACGTATGCTGTCAACTGCTCTCAATACTTGTTCCTTCAATATAGCTCTGGAGCCATCAGCAATCCTTCCTTGCATTTGGTTTTGTGTACTAGGCGGATTAGAGTAGGCCATATTTTTAAGGGTACCCCATAGGAAGAAGACCAGCGGAGTGAGTTCAGGTGATCTAGGTGGCCAAGAAATAGGGCCATTCCTGCCAATCCAACGGCAAAACGTCGTATTCATGAGGAATGTTCTCTTCCATGAAGCCACATTTGTAAGTGATGGGTCCTTGAACAGGCATAACTCACATTATTGGTCCATGAATAACCCTCACTGGATAAGGCAGCTGGACCACCAGTATCGGTGGTCAGTAAACGTCTGGTGCGGGATTCTGGGCAGTAAAATTATTGGCCCATATTTTTTGGAAGGTCAGGGAATGCTTACAGGACATTCATCTTGGATCGACTTCCAGAGCTCATGGAGAACTTACCACTTGAAACAAGACGTACCATGTGGTTCCAGCATGATAGTTGTCCAGCCCATTATTCCCGAGAAGCTACGAATGCTGTAACCTCCATATTCGGAAACCTATAAAATATAGTCTACTCTAATCCGCCTAGTACACAAGACCAAATGCAAGGAAGGATTGCTGAAGCCTCCAGAGCCATATTGAAGGAACAAGTATTGAGAGCAGTTGACAGCATACGTTCCAGACTTCAAAGGTGTCTGGATGTTGAAGGTGCCATCTTTCAAGACACTATTCATTTTTGAAGAAAAAAAAAACAATTTAAATCGTAAAGAATTAAAATCGTACAATGATGCATTAGGAGAGGGACTTGGAGTACTATATGAGGTGGAACTTGTGCAGTCAAAGTTATATGATGTTGTAGGTGTATTTAGCATGCCCTTTTAGATTGTTAATTTTTTTTACTACCGAACTCTTATTCTCATTGGGCTCAATTTCTTTTAATTTCATTAGAAGTCTGTCATAAGCGGCCTCCCTCACGTCACGGTTGTAATATTCTTTGCTTTTTACTAGCCACAAACAGGGTTCTGACCGATAAATTTCGATGAATTCCTCCAGATTTCGGTTTCGTTTTCGGACAGACATGATAAATAACCACTGGCACGCGAGTGCAGAGAACATACAGTAAATAAAGCACAACACGAAGCTCTCTAATCAGAGTATTTGCCACAACTAGCCCCACACCTGCACAGGTATACCGGATGACTCCCACACACGCTCCGGTCTACTCGCCTGCATAGGTAAAAAGAATTGAATTTTGATTCTTCTCCGGTATACCTGTACAGGTCGCTACGCCTGCATAGGTATACCGGAAGGGCTGGCACACACGCTCCGGTTTACCTGCGCAGGTATACCGGATGACTCCCACACATAGTTGGGCGTAATCGTAATCATAATTACGATTACGATTATAATTATAGGCTCTCGAGATATAATTACAATTACGATTATAATCACAGACTCTGGAGATATGATTACGATTACAATTATAATCGTAATTACAGCTGTGATTACGATTACACTTGTAATCACAACTGAAGGTATAATTACACTTGTAATCGCAACATTTTTCTGTAATTACAACTGTAATCACAATTTTTTTCTGTTATTATTTTTTCAGATTCTGTGATTATAATTGTAATTGTAATCATATCTCGAGAGCTTATAATTATAATCCCCACACACGCTCCAGGCTACTCGCCCGCGCTAGTAAAAATAATTTAATTTTGATTCCTCTCCGGTATACCTGTACAGGTCGCTACGCCTGCACAGGTATACCGGAGGGGCTGGCACACACGCTCCGGTTTACCTGCGCAGGTCACCTGTACAGGTAAACCTCTCCGGTATACCGGAACGTGTATGGCCGGCCTAACTAAACTTTTAAATATTAATTTTTAATAATATTTTAATTAAAAGAACGTATATTGGCGTACGCGACGACTAAAGGAAATTACCGCCTAGCTGGTGTGTATCGTAGCCAGTGCCACTCTTCTGCTAAACGCTCCGTCGCTCTGTCGGTCTGTCGCTCATCGCTCGTATCGTACCCGAGGCCTTAGTCTCATTTCCAGTGCTATAATTGATCGTGGCATTCGACCCATACTTTATCGAGCCTATTAAACACCTAACAAGATAAGACAAATGACTCCCATTGGCCTTTTATCCATCTCTCTCTCTCTTTCGCTTGCTCACACTCTTTCCCTATCTCACTCTCTCCTCCCTCCCTCGTCATCACTCCCTCTCACACACTTTTTCTCCACTCCCCCTCCTAACACCTTCTGAGAAATTCCAGCAAAAACTTTCATAAAACCGACAGGTAGCAATTCAGAACTAAATATGTCTCATGGAGAAGCGGGTGTAAAAAAGTGATTTTTAGTGAAGAAAAGTGTTTCTTTCAGAATGGATATGGATATTATTTTCATGGTTTACGGAAGGGAAAAATGTTTTTAATCAATCATACGCCAAATGAGCCATAAAAAAATACCCAGGAAACAATCAGTTAACATAAACAGTTAAAAGCAAAAAAAATATTTAGGGATTATTAAGGAACCGATTTTTCGAAGAGAAGAGCTTACAAGAGGGAGGTTTTATCATTCAGGAAGACATTGCGCATTGTAAAACTTTGTTTGAAATCGAAAATATTTCTAGGGGTGGCCTAGAATTTTAATCGGGTGTGTATGAAATTTATACGTTTGTATACGAAAACACACACACACACACACACATATATATATATATATATATATATATATATATATATATATATATATATATATATATTTTTTTTTTTTCTTGTCTCCTCTGGATTATGAAATTTCCGGATTCTTTCATCGAGTCAACCTCATACGTCAAGGAAATGCGTCATTCTACTGAATCATTGCAACGAGTTGCATAAAAACAATAATAAATTATGTCTAACATATTTTTTCGAAGGATTATTAGAAATTCATATTTATAATATATTGTTTCTAATATTCTATGAAGATATTTTGCAGTTGGTGGGCCTTGTAAGCCCAGATATGGATATGATTTCAGATGCGGGTTTTACCAAATTCATGTAACAAGTTAGTTGGTGAGTTGTGAATGTTTTAAGGCCCTCGCCTCAAGCATCCAGCGGAGTCTAAGAGGTATAAAATTTGCATATTGGCCACACCGAACGACTGGAATAAATTCAGCTTGTTTGCTATATTAAAATACTAAATTAATATTTGTCCAAGTAAAGTATATTAATTTACATAATGTTAGCTGGTTCCTTCTCCAACATGGAGTGGATGGTCCTCATAGTAAACGAACGTAGGCAGTTAATTTGTTTTTCATTATGTTCTTCTTTCATAAAGCATCTTTTAAACTCCCTCTTCATTATGGCGGAGAGTAACTTATCCAACATTATCAGATGGTTTTAAAATACGGAATTGAAGAGGAAATTAATTTTTTTGCACTACATTTTTCCTTCAGTAATTCAAAAACTTTCATTAAAAGACTGCTTGCGAGCCTATTTACTTTCTACCCAGTAAATTTGGACGGATCTCTTATTTATAAGGCCTGAAGCAAATCTTTTACATTATTTTGGTATTCCACATCTCTACTTCATTATTCTTCTGAAGAGTGTTTGAGCAATGAATTTTATGGGATAAAGAAAATAAAAAGTCAAAAATAAAATATATGCGATGAAGAAAATGCAACATTAAACCAAATCTTTACGAAAAGAAATTTTAAATCTAAAAAGTTTTTTTTCACTCTGTACGTTCAAAAAGAGGTTTAATATATATAATTTTCAGATAGCTTCCTTATTATGTTCTAGGTTTTTGGATGCATTAAAGGTTCAATAATAATGATATGTACTAATGACCCTGGCAATTGGAGCGACTATAATTAATAAATAAAACAAAATAACAATGATGAACAATAGTAATAATACTTAATAATAATAATAATAATAGTTAATAGTAATAATAGTAGTTAGTTTGTTGAATTGAAGGAATTTCTGACTCTAAGTCTAGACATTGACATTGGTACGAGTAACATTCTGTTAAGAGTCTATATATGTTTTTTCGTTTTTCGTTATTAAGTATCATTGTGTACGTATTTGTGTTTGTCTAACTCTAGTCTATACTCTTGTCTTTTGTGCGGCTGGTAAGCCTTTCAGTGTTTCTTCCGTTTTAAGTGGAAAAAAAATAGAAATTATGTAATATATGTACTATGTATGTAATATAGAGTGGAAATGATATTAGCGGTCGTTGCAACAATATGAAAAAAAAAAAGAAATTATAATTTCTAATGTCAGTTATGTCCATTGTGATGATTATTATCAGTTTATATTAATTACTGGTGAGTTAATACGAACATTTTAATATTTTAATGGACTTGTTATTTTCTTTCAATACATGGAAATTTACTTCGTGAAATGCACTTTATTATTAGTAAAAGGTACATGGAAGCTCCCTGTATCTGTGTGAGTAGGCGTATGGCTAATAGCATTGTAATCCTGGAATAGCAGCTATATAAACTGCTGACTGGTTAGTAACAAATAGGCCGTTGGGTCTATTGGGTTAATGGAACCACGGCTGCAAAGTAATTTAAAATAAAAAAAAATTTCACGACATCAATATATATATATATATATATATATATATATATATATATATATATATATATATATACACACAAAGTTTGGGTCATTGTAATACATTTTGGAAAATTTTTACATATATTTTAAATAAGAAAATTGTTAAGATGATCAATATTATTAATGCTTAATATCTTTCTACTTAAAGAGTTATGCATAAGCATCAAGAGATTAAAAAAATGGTCGCCGGAAGATGAGGAAATTCAAGAGATCCCTTTACCATGGGGATTTATCATAAAAAATAGAAAGAATCAACTAATTTATTAAAAATAAATGTTAAATATCTGAGTATACAGTTGTGGGGTCACCGATTTGGTCTCTGCCGGAAATTTTTAGTCTCTGCCGGACTGGGAAAAATTATTATTTTTTGATTTCGATGATATTTACCATACAGGGTATGTTGGGGTGCTGATTTTAATTCTGCTATTATTATTTTCTGTAAATTCATTTTCTATGAATTCATTTGACGAAATACAAGTTATTGTTTAATGATTGTATTTTTTCTTTAATCTAATCTCTAAAATAAAATAAATATATTGGTGAAAAATAATGTCGATATCATTCTCTAATCCCAAGAAATAAAATAAAGCATTTTATTTTATTATATATCTCGGCTCCTAAGGCGTATTGGAAGGAACGATCGACATCCCGACCATCACCAGAAAAAAATGAACCAGATGGGTGACCCCACCACTGTATACTCCCCCCGTAAGAGGTGCGAAACAAATTTTATAAAGCAAAAACAGTCGACCGGGCAAAAAAAAAGTGTTTTTTGAGAAATACGTTACATTTGACACCATCTAACAGCGTCCTACCCTCTCTAGCGGCCACTCCCCACCACGGCTCTCAGCCCCCACTAAGGTAGTCAGTCCCCACACCACAAATGACTACCACCTTCACTGGCTGGCTCTCTGCCTTACTCATCTGCTTTCTGCTTATGACCTGGGATTCCGGGAAGGTCAGACATTTAAAGCGATTACTGAAGTCTGCACGCCTACTGGGAACTGTGACCTGGCTTTCATTTGGAACTGCCTTTCGGCGTCTCACTAGCTTCTGACACGAACCTCTCTCCGCTCTCGTCCATCGTAGAATCTGTAGTAATCGGTCTATAAGAGTGATTTGAAGAAGAAGAAGAAAAAAAAAAAAACGTTTCGGGGCTTGAGAAGTTATATCGAAGAAAACCGACTGAATTTCTCCAGAAACTAGGCCTTGATTTAAATAGCTGAAGAAATACTAGTTAATAATACCCACAAAAAACTATTTAGGATAATTATCAATAAGAAAGTTATGAGGAGTAATAAGTTATTTTTCAAAACCCCTGACGACATCCTTTGAATGAAACTATAATGCCAGCCAAGAAAACTTTCGGTTTT
This sequence comes from Gonocerus acuteangulatus, assembly GCA_946811695.1. NCBI lineage: Eukaryota > Metazoa > Arthropoda > Insecta > Hemiptera > Coreidae > Gonocerus > Gonocerus acuteangulatus. The sequence goes on along the minus strand of OX328124.1, from coordinate 46,463,722 downwards.
TAAACAGCCTCATATTCTTTATATAAATTGAATACATTTTAGTGGCCTTAAAAGGGTTATCGAACAAAGTAAAATCGATCTAAAAATGAATTCATTCATTTTCCGTCGTATACAAAAACTAAAACACCAAGTTTTTTTTCGTGCAAATTTTACTACAATAACCGAGGATAGGATTTTCGTAACTGATTTCGTTAAAATCAGACCATTTTTAGCGCAGCTACAGGGCAAACAGACAAATATAATACACACACAAACAAATTTGTGACGCCCTTCTTTTCGTAATCTATGGGTTTTGAAACTTAAAATTTTCTAGTCGGAACTTCCGGACTGCGAGAACCTCGTAAACGGGCTTCCACCTATGGAGGTTGGGAGGAAACGTGCTAATACTGTATGATATTCTACATGGTTTTTATTTAATTTTGTCGTAACATGCACCTAAATCCCGGGCCTACTATTTAACTCCAGTGGGATGTGTTTCATTATAATAGGTTTCATCTATAAACGGCCTGATTCTGCTAGACAAAGGCTAGCTATTAATTCAGCAGGTTATACACGGGGTTGGCTGGAATCCACGTAGGCGGCAGGACAAAGGGTGGAATGGCGTATCATTAAACAACCAACGCTCTCCTCCTACATTCAATAAGTGTTATTTTTAGCTTCAAACAGGGCAAGATAATTTTGATTCTAAACTATTTCCACTAAAGGATAGTCAGGACTTTAGTTAAGGTCAAAGAGAACCGACCGCTTTTGTATGTTATAACTGTTCCCAAAATACATAAACATGTTCACCGGGTGTAAAGCAAGCAAGCCTTAAGTAAACATTACACGTATGTACGGTCCATTACAGTAAGGCGTAATATTCTATTTTTTCTCATCGATAGGTCTTGTGTTTATTCGTTGGGTTCCTATTTTTATGATATCCATACTTTAAGTTTTAAAACTGTATCCATTTGCGTTTAATTTAATCTCTAACTGCAACACATGTGTACCAGCAATCAACCGCTAAGAGTAATGTATTACTTTTATTCCTTCTATAAATGATTACTATTGGTATTAAAACTATCCTTGTTTATAGTCCTGACGAAAGCTTGAATCCCAAGCTAAAACGTCGGCAAAAGTAATACTTCTTTCACGTATAAAATGTAGTTCTATTTAAGATATGAACAAACCCCGATCATATACACCTTCAAAGTCGCAACCAACCGGCTATCTCTTCACAGTTAAAATACTCTCTGTTTCGCCAACAAATGATTTATCAAAGCGAATAATTAACATCTATATATTTATAAGTTTTTATAGCTAAATTTATGGATTGTTTATTTCAATTAAATGGAAAAAAAAATTTTATATAAAAAAATGTAGTTTTAGTAACCTTGACCGAAACGTGACAATATCTACCTTTAAATTTGATTTTTGCAGTCATCAACGGCAAATAATATTCTTTTATGTCTCGTTTATTAGCGTCTATATTAGAAACTTTTGTAGATCAGAGCTCTTTTGATTCGAAAATCAAACCAGAAAACCTTCCTTATCTATATATATATAAAAATCACGTGTCTGTCTGTTTGTCTGTCTGTATGTCTGTTTGTTCCTTATACAAATCAACACCGTTTGACTGATATTGACCAAACTTAGGTACGTCTTGATCCGGGAAATCTCGTAGGCTAGCTCAAAATCTTCTAGGATTCACAGTTGGGAAGTTACGAGGTCGAAACTGTCAAATACAGAAGAGTTTATAGTCAGAAATCGGCATTTTTGTTCCAGTGTTGCAACAATCAATACAAAATCTTTTTTTTGCGAAAAGTTTTTCTTTTGAAAAATAACTTTTTAGTTTTAACCTTTGTTTGTTTATCTAAATAATAGGTTTATATTCTCAGAGTTTGGACAAGATCAATTTTCTTAATATCAGATCAATTTTCTTCATATCAAATCAATGTTAATTTGATTGCCTAGAGCAACACTGGGCTCTAACCAGAATATGGAGTAATATCATAAAAATGTTCTGTGTTTATCTAATCATAATTTGGACTAATATCATATAATTAAGTATTCCTGTTTCTATTCAGAAGTTTAATAATTTCAATACTTTTGTTGAGAGGTAGTTTTTTATCTCTTTAGTAAAGAAGGAAGGTTGCAATGTCGGTTATAATATAAAGTAAATGAATATGTTTGTACTGGTATTTGATGGAGAGGGTTGTAATATGTGGAAAAACGCTTAACTTTTGGGAGATCTTCAAGTGCATTTAAGGCAGTAAAGAATCAGTTTATCTGGACATGTTATAAATTTATAAAACTTGTATTGTAAACTGAATCGTGTCCCTTTTGAAAACAATAGGAGTCTCAAAGGTGAAAAATATTTTGTTTCATTTATAGATGATTATAGTAAGATTGCTAGGATTTAAACTATTAAACCTAAAACAGAAATTTTTCATTCCTTTGTCCAATAAGTAAATGAGGTTAAAAACTTAGGAAATAAGAGAATTGGTATTATGAGATGTAACATTGGTAAGGAATATTTAAATAGTAAGATTTACGACTACCAAAAAAAAGGGTATCAAAATTAATCCCTGCCCCACATATGTTCATGAACTAAACGGTGTGATTTACTAGAACAATTATGAACATATCTCATTGTTTACTAGCAGAAGCTATTGTAGAAAAAAATGTTGGCCAGAAATTGTCTGTGCTGCAACTTATTTGAAAAATCGCTCTTTAGGTAACACCATTGAGAATAAAATAACCTATGAAATATTTTTTGGAAAGAAACCAGATGTTTCTAACTTTAATTTATATGGTAGTAAAGAACTCCAAAACCATAAAAAACTCCAAAAACATAAAGATTTTTTTTTTTTTTTTTTTTTTTTTTGTTAAAAACTCCTTTGTAAACAATGTCATTTTGTAAGGGACTTAAATTTATGAACTTAAAATTAATCCTCTTACATACATATGCAAATTGTTATATTAACTTATTTTTTTATTCGCATATAGATAGATGTACGTAATAAATTACATAAATGTTTATATTCATACAAATGAATGTATATAAATGATTTAATTTTCACCACATTTTGAAACATTATTTTATTATTAATATTTCTTTTGTATGCTATTTTTTTGTTTGCAGATAAATTAATGTATTAAAATATTATTTTTATAAGAAGAGGAAGTCACGTGAATTGTTCTGTTTTAATAAATAAATAATTAATTAAATTTTCCATGCAATTTTTTATTAATTTAATATCTATTATATTCTGACATATGCTTTCTTTTGTCTGAGATAGTTATATCCTCTGACTGTCACCATTTAGTCGGAGAGCTGGTAACGCAAATTTCATGAAGTATTTTATTCACCTTGGAATTGTGCTGTATTGCATCTCGTGGGAAGGTAATGCATATATGTGTTTCCTGGACCATAGGGGAAAAAATATGTCACAAAAATAGTATTTTATTCACAATCTTTAATGTATAGTTAAGGCAAGTTGCTTTATTTCTAGAACTACCACAACTGTCCTGTCCATATGATTGGTGCTCTCCCTCACTCTTACGGTTACACGCAGTGTATTGCAGTCTATAATCGGATAAATTTATTTTCATGTTTGCTGATTACTAAATCTCAGAAATAGTGTCTGCCTTTTTGTAATTATTTTGAATTATGGTGTTTAAATAGCGGTGTGAAGAAAAAACTTCATTTAATATTACAAAAAACCCACTTCGGTTTTTTTTTTAATATGTTATCCCCCTTAAAAGTGTCTGCCTTATATATTATTCATTATACAATTGCCTTAATTTTACATTAAAGAATTATGGCTGAATAAAACACTATTTTTGCCCCATAGTTTGTTACTGATTACCTTTTTATCTACCCTAGAGATCCACTATAGCAAAATTTCAAGGTGCTTGAAAAGTGTGTTACCAGCTCTTGAACTAAATGTTTAAATACGGTTGCAATTAAGGTAAAAATATTGTTGCTCGCCAAATCAATGTCGTTATTGAAATTCCCAAATATCTTTAATTCATTGTTGTCCATAACTGCAAGAAGAATATCTTAAATTTGTTTTTCTTCTTAGATGCCCCTATTTCCTATGATAGAAGGACTATCCTTATAGAAGAGCTCATGAACCATAAAATTTGAAACAGAAGCTTTAATAGAAAGGGGAAAAAAATGAAAAAAAAAAAATATGTGAAAGTGTATTTGAAACAATATGTTAAAACTTTCCTTTTGGCATAAATAACATAAACCCTGCACTACTTACCTACCTTTTTCATTCATAAGAAAAAACTCACAGATTATTACATGAACAGGTAAACAATATAACATATTAATATTATATTTGCGCAAGGTTGAGGTTTTAGCTTTAGGTGCGAAGCCCTTAAAATAAAAAAATATTATATTTAAAAAAAAAATCAATGAAAATAAAGAATATAGTTTCAGTTATAATTATTACAACTTATAACTAATCATAACCTTAATTAAATGCCTCAATTTTGCCTCCAAGCAGCAGTGGAAGAACATTTTTTTAACAAAGAAGAAAATTATTTTTTTCATGGTATAGAAATGTTGCCAAAGCGTTGTATTAAGTGTGTTGAACATAGAGGAGAATATAATGAAAAACAGTAAATCCAGTTTTTTTCCTTCACCTTTCCTTCTATCCCAGGCCGGAAACTTGTGGACCTTACTACGTACATGTGTACCGAGTTTAGTCAAAATCGTACGAGCTGGTAGATGTTTTTGACCTAGCTTACGAGACTCGCCGGGTCAAGATCTATGTGTGTGTCAAGTTTGGTCAAAATCGGTCAAACGGTGTGGATTTGTATAAGGGACAAACATACAGACAGACAGCTGGTAGATTTTTTTGACCTAGCCTAGGAGATTTCTCGTATCAAGACCTACCATTATTCCAAGTTTGGTCAAAATCGGTCAAACGGTGTAGATTTGTATAAGGAACAAACAAACAGACAAACAGAAAAACAGACAGACACGTGATTTTTATATATATAGATATTTGATCAAAGAAAGCTAGACTATTCATATTCAGTCTTAGGAGTAGATTTTCTGGGAGGATGAGCAATCGTTGAAAGGCTGTTCCCAGCTGGAGGATGGTTGAATTCTCGAACTAGGTTTATTCCTTTCTTCAGGCCCAATTCATCCAGACCAGAACAAGATTCAAATTGACTGCATCCCCTTCAATCCAATCTAAGACCGTCCATGGAGCATAATCTAGCTTTATACACGTGCTTTTCATTGTTATCTTTATATCTCTATAGTTTTATTCAATTGAATCATAGTTCACCGTACACGAAAATAAAAATCGTTATTTTTATTCAAAGTTTATAAGTGAGGAGATGGCGAACAAAAAGTATTTTGTCACACAGATCATAATTTGCAAAAAAATGTATTTCCAATTATTATTAAATAATAAAAGAAAATGCCAGGATATTATTCAATATAACATTTATTTTTTGTAATATCATTACGGACTTCCGGGCAAGAAAAAGGAAAATCTATATATATAAAAATCACGTGTCTCTCTGTTTTTTCCTTACAAAAATCTACACCGTTTGACCGATTTTGACCAAACTTGGCACACAGGTAGGTCTTGATAAGGGAAATCTCCTAGGGTAGGTCAAAATAGTCAAATTTCAAAATTTGGTCAGAAGGTCTAAAGTTTTGTTGAAGCAAAATTGGCTACACTGAACCATTCAGATTCCGACGGCCATTTTGAATCGACCTTCATTTTGAATAACGTCGCAAATTTATTTGTTGATGTTCTTGATAATTAGAATAACTCGAACTCATTGATGACTTTACATCAATATATAATCATGTAATGCAGTTCATTTCAATTTTATATCAACAGTCACTGCCTAACTAAGGAGCGCAGGCCTTTCTTCGATAAGAGTTATCTACTCGTAGGCTGTGGTGCTGGCCTCTGTTGAGCTGTTTTATGAATTGCTGTGGTGCTGGCTTCTGCCGGCTGCTTTCTGAATTACATGATAGATATAAACAAATTCACACCGTTTGACCGATTTTGACGTAACTGGGTATACAGGTAGATCTTGATACGGGGAGGGTCATGGGCAGAAAGTAGGTGTAGCATGGCACGCCGGGAACAGCTAGTAGAAAATAAAATATCTGTTAAGCATAAAAATGAATACTTTTTATATCTAGACTAATCTGGTACAAAACTTATGTGCCAAAGTCATTCAGAGAGTTGTATTTATCGAAAGGAGATTTGTGGTTACAAACTTATTGTTTGAAGCGAGAACAAACGATAGCTGCTGCAAGAGAGGCGATTTACCGGAGAGTTGCTTTCAAACGGACTTTAACTCGTCCGGGTTAGGACTTAGGAGGCTAAGCAGTGAGCGGAATAAGTATAGGAAGGCCGTTACCCTCGGAAAAGAGGGGCCTAAGCAGGCAGTGGTATAAGTCTTGGAAGAGTGTTACCCCCGTGGAAAAACCCAAAGGCTCGTCGTAAAGGGGGATACATACCCTCCGTTTATCCACATGGTTCGCCCATAGATCGGCCTTTAGTGTCTCTCTTTACCAGCTACTGAATAGTTAACGCTTATCCTCTCTATCGTAAAGGGTGTAATCAATGCTCTACTTAGCTTCTTAACGCCTTGCGGTCCATTCCATTCCTACCGCAATTTATGCTGAGTTCTTTCTCTAATATTTTATGTGGCATACAAATTCGGCTATTTAGCAATGTCCCTGTTACCCTACTTAATGTTCAACATTGATAAAATTATATTCCATATGATTATAATTACATGGAATAAGAACTAGTTCCGAAAACGTAAAAAATAATAATTATTATTTAGTAAATTTTCGTTTCTAGGCAATATTGAATTTAGAAATAATTATTACCTATTTAATTACTTAAAGTGGCGGAAGGTGCATAAAAAAGCACAAGATTTCACGCCCTCCTGGCGCTTCTTCAGAAGCTTATAACTAGGGAACGGATGCCCATGTAAAATAAAATTGAAAATATGTACATATATGTATTTAGCAATTTATAATGAAATATGTAATAAAAAATTGAAAATATGTAGTAAAAAATACTATAAAATATTGAAAAGAAAAGCATAGAACATTACGAGCTCTGTTAAATGGAAAGAACAAAAGTTTAAAAAATATAGAACAAAATGACTAAAACTCTATAGCATATTGAAAAAAAGCGTACTTAAAAATTAAGAGCTTATTTTAAAAGGGGGAAAAAGAAGTTGAAAATTTCTAAAGATGAACATTATTTTGGAAAATTGTAAGCAAGAAAATGCATTTTTTAAATTGTCTAACGTGAAATGACGCCGGTCTGATCTCATAAGGGTAATACAGTGGTGGGATCACCGATCAGGCCCATTTATGTCTGGTGATTTTTTTGCATCGAAAAATAGTCCACACGTGTCCGAGCGTTTCTTCCAATGCGTCTTAGGAGCTAAGAAATAAAATAAAATATATATTCGTCTGTAGCAGAAGGTCAATAAAAACACACTTACTTTCTTCTGTACTCTTTTATTAGGCTCTACATGTTTCACGTGACGCCTCTTCAGGAGCACTTAATCTAAATAAAATAAAATATGGTTACAGCCTATCCATTAGAGAACCTTCCGCAGGTAGTTCCACGTGTGACAGCCCAGACGTGGCCCTTACCTGCGGAAGGTTCTCTAATGGATAGGCTGTAACCATATTTTATTTTATTTTGATTAAGTGCTCCTGAAGAGGCGTCACAGCGACGTGAAACACGTAGAGCCTAATAAAAGAGTACAGAAGAAAGTAAGTGTGCTTTTATAAAATTGACCTTCTGCCACAGACGAATATATTGGAAAAATAGGGTCATTGTCTTATAAAATAAAATATGTTGAAAATTTATTATTTTATATCTCGAGTTCAGAAAATGATATGGGCATGATTTTTTCGCGTATTCACTTGTATTAGAGAGTATATTAAAGGAATAATACAATTGTTAAACAATAATTTGTTACATATATTTTTAAAAACGCGTCTGCTCCTGGACCATTAGCGTCGGGGAAGCATGGCTGCAGGCCACCTTTGCTTCATGCAATTAGAAAAGACACAGTGATCTAGATTCAATGGGTAAAGCGTTCTTTCTCGGTTTCCCTTTATTTTTTCAATTAGAAAATAAAAATAATATCAAAATATGTAGCAAAAATATGTATTTATGACAAAATATGTAAAAATGTGGATTTTCTACAAAATATGTGAAATAAAAACCTGTTTAAATGCTTTAAAATCACTTAAAACATGCAGAATTCCATACAAAATTTCGATTTGAGCATCAGAAAAAAATACGTAAATACATGAACACCCGTTCCCTACTTATAACTAATGTTTTTGGTTACATCAGTAAAAAATGATAGTCATGGGGCTAAACCACCTCAGCTGATTCAATACTAAAAGATTCAATATGACGGGCAGGTCTATCAGCTGATACACTTGAATACGATTAAGTTTATTTCCAGAAGTGTAGTCGCTAAATATTTAATTAATTCACCAATCCTGATGATGATCATGATATGTTCATTGAATTCACTTTTTCAACTTTGTTTTTTTCTTAAATTATTCAAATTATATTTATGTTTGTTTTTGTAATTGACCTTCCGCAACATTTAAGTAATTCAGTAATATTAATGTTCACAGTAATCATTATTATCTACGCAGTTGAGAAGTCCGTCAAGCAGGAGGTCCTTTTTAAGCTCTTTTCGCAAAAAGGACCTCCTGGAGGAAGTTAATTTACTCCTGATTTCTGAAGAATGCTGCTAAACCTATATAAATACAAAATAAACATAAATAGTTTTCATCGTTTACATTTTTAATGAACAGCCGAATCAATTATTAGTTTTTTATTTAATTTTCCTGAATCCGACTTTTTTGGGAAACAATTTTTCTCAAAAGTATATTAACTTCTCATCCCTCTCGTGTACATGATTCCCATTTATCCGAATGAGACGAATTCCTACAATAACCCCTTCCTCGTATCCTACCGCCAAAGGACGTTAATCCATCTGAAGTTAAATTTCTAATATCCGGATTAAATTGCAGGAACTCCTCTGGTTTCAATCTCATCACCTCCTAAATCTTTAGACATCTTCCAACCAAGGCTATCTTATTCCTCTCCTACATCTACAACTGCCTCATCCGAACTACCCATTATCCACATACCTAGGAAATTATCAGTTATAAGACTTTTTGTTAAATCTGATATACCTTCTAACAACCCGACCGCATACTGCCCTACTGTTTGTAAATTATTTATTTGTTCATTTGCTTTAAATACTTATATTTAAAATTATTGGAACCATAGTCATATATCATGTTTGTAATCTATTTGTAAAATAAACATCCTTATTCATACTACCCTACAAGTATTATCTCTAAATTCTCTCAGCTCCGGGTTATCAATAGGTTGCCAAATCTCCTAAACGTCCATCGTGGATCACGGGTTTTGCCAACGGGCCTAATATGAAAAAATAACAAAACAAAAAAAAAAAAAAAAAAAAACATTTGCCGACATGAGAGGGACTCCCTGCATGAAAATCCAAGGCATAAGCAACTGGTCCACGGAGAGTCCCACCTATCCCTAATTCCCCAAATACCATCCCATCCAATCAAATATGTTTCCTCTAAGAAGCATGGGCTTTGCGTTGTTGTTGATGTCATGTCCTCATCCGTCGAGCGGAAAGAGTATTGCACCTCTGCCTTCTTGGATGTTCTCGTCAGAATCTGACATTAAGGTTTGCTCTATAAATTCAAACCCCACCTTCCAAGCACCCTTTGCCTAGTCCTTTGCTTCTACCTCTCAGACAGGGTTTTCCGGGTGCGGCACCAACAGCCAACAGATTACTTCCATGTGAAAGCGGCAGTTCCTCAGGGTAGGCTCCATGGTCCTAAGCTTTATACCCTATATACAGCTGACATTCCAACAAATCCCCATACCCTCCAAGGTATTATCCTGTACATGATACAGCCATCCTTTCATCCCACATAAATCCAAGCACAACTTCGCAGAAACTACAAATACATTTCATTACTGTTAAAGTGAAATATTTCACTACATAACTTTCACTCTTCGCCGTAAAACCTGTTATCCCTTTTCCTCCAACAACGATCTGTTACTCAAGACGATTAACCAGGTTCACACCAACTTAATAGGTTAAAACCAAACGACAAGAGCTCAGCTCCCGACGATTTGGACAGCTATAAAGTCTACTAAACTTACCATCACTGAATCGAACATAGCAAACTAACATCCGCAACTCACTACTAAAAGACACATGGAAGTACAGAATAGAACTTTGGGGGGCAGCCATACATTTCAACATCCACCAAATACGAACATTTCAATTTTTCTGTAGGTAGAAGTATAACATATTCGTAACATGTTTTTAATATTCGAGATTCTGGTGATTTTATCGCTTGCCTCGTTGCTGGATTGTTGTTGTCTGAAGATATTGCTGATAAAATTACCCAGATTTTGTCTTATATTACAGAAATACATAAGAAACAAAGACATGATCTTATTTCCATTCATTTTAGCACTTTCCTCCGAAGGAAAGTAGCTATTGAGGTTGCACTCATGACCGAATTTTTGAAACATTTCTTCAAATCTTTATCGATCGTACCGAGTAGACACCGAAAATGACCCCCGTTAAAATTTATATATATATATATATATATATATATATATATATATATATATATATATATATATATATATATATATACGTCTGTTAACACGATAGCGGCCAGAGTTTTGTTTCTTCGTCACGAAACTTGGTATGTAGCGTTCAATTAGCAAACTATTGAACGAGTTCGTTAACCACCAAAATCGGACCATCGGGAGGGGGTGTTTACCCCGGACCCAAAACACTAATTTGACCATGCCAGCCGTAGTTTTTGTTATATTTCAACGAAACTCGGTATTCGTTATGTTGATCTAAAGAGAGAAATACGTTGTAAAAATAAACTAAATCGGTTCATTTGGGGGGGGGGGGGTAATCCGGACCCACATTACTAATTTGCCACTACCAGCCGTAATTTTTGTTTCATTTCAACGAAACTCGGTATTCGTGGTTGTAATCAACAAAGAAAAATGGGTTGTAAAAAGAAACTAAATCGGGTTATTTGATGGGGGGGGGGGTTACTCTGGACCTAAAGTGCTAATATACTCGTACCGGTCGTAATTTCTTCTGTATTGTAACGATCTCCCACTAGAGGGACTGTATCCTGTTCCTGCGTCAGGTCAAAAGACGGAAAATGAAGTTTTTGTGTGTTTATTAAGCAGTACAATATCATTTATTAACATAACGCTGGAAGCAAATTATTTACAAAATTAATAATTGAACAGTTCTCATAAGAAATGTAAATGAGCAGAACTATTCACGTTTTTATTTTATTTATATAGGCTATTTACGACAAATTATTCAGTACTGTTGTCTACTCTACAAAAATTCTGAGGAAAGTGCTTAGTTATGCAGCTCCTGCGTGACGGACTTTTTGTTTGATCCAGCTGAGTGTATTCAATTTATAATAATAATGTTTTTTTTTCTGGGGTAAAAAAATGAAAAATACATAATAAGTTGAGATAATAGTTCCCGTAGTTTGTAGTGAAGTGTTTCTTGGATTAAAAACGTGAAATATCTTTAAAATATAGATTATTTTTTCCATTTATAGTCCTTTAGTAGAATCTCCATATAACACCAGAATAATGGCCATTATTGTAATAGTAATTAAATGCAGGAGTAGATTTTAATGAAGAAAGCCCTTCAAATGGACTTGGGCTGGAAAAAAATTCATCAATGGAAGGGCTGCATCATTAGAATGGAATGTGGGCATTCCTTTATGGCCCTCAAACATTTCAGAAATTCTTATTTTATCCAAATTTTTAGAATTATTTAATTACGAATTGTTTTGCATTAATTTTTGAGTAATTCGCTTCATTAATAGGTAAAAAAATGTTTGTCTTGTAGATGATCACACATGATAAGCAATTAGCTCCAAAGAAAATCCTTGTCACTATCAGACAACTGAATAATACCTGGTCAAGAATTAAAGTTAATTTTGTCCCAAAAAATGTTTTGTACACAAATAATTCTGTATATACATATTTTTATAAATATTACTTCCTAATTTTTTGGTTTATTCGTTCGTTTTGGATGGATTTTATAAAATGACTAAATGGATCATTAAGTTTATTGAAGGGGAAAAAAAACAAAAATTGATAAGAAGCCCTAAGCACGTTAGGAAAATAAAATGATGCTTCAGTTGATTAAAAGTACATTTACTTTGTTTACTGTTCTTTTGGGAGAATTTCATCCACATTGAGTTAGTTTTATCGATATTCACTTGTACGACTAGTTAGGTGAACGAATCTCTTGCAAGTACTGTTATGTCTTCTAGTGAATTAGCTTGCATTTAAAATGGGCCGACACTAACTATCTTTCGATTTGTTGGCTCTTAATAAATTGCATTTACAGCCATAATCAGAATATTGTTCTGGAAGATTTGTACACTATGTTTGATTTTTTTAAGGTTGCATATTCATTCAAAAGAAACGTAACCCATTATTGGCCTTATTAGTAATTCTTGCCACGATAATGGGCTATTTCCACAGGTTTTCAAAAAACGCGTTGCAATGTCCGTGGTCACATTTAGATGTTTAAATCAAATTAATAAATTCAAAATCAATGAACTATTGACTGCAACGAAAAGCTGCTTCTTTTATTGACCTGGGTTAGTATCAATTACATTTACCTGGTTTCACCTGATAAAATAATGTAAAAACATATAAATTTAAAAATTATACTTAATGCTTGCCTCAGAAGTGAAAACGACCAATGCTATACATCGCTAATCCAGACACTTGATTTGTACATATATCAATAACTATAAATAGAAAAACACACATTAAGCTTAATATGTAATCTGGGTTGAATTGTAAGCCTGGTGAGGGAAGGCTAGCTTCCAGAAAATCTCATCGACTGTTAGCTAAAGAGCTTGGCTCTACACCGAGTATGAATTTTTCAGTAAGCACTAATTAGAGCTCCCTTTGAAATAGAGAAATTATAGAACCCTTTTTTCCGCATTGTCCTATTCTAGAGGAAACCGACGGAACACTTCTCATGCTTTAAGCAGGGTCGAAATTCTCGCCTTATCTTTAACGAGGGTTTGTACTCCTAGTGGATTCTGGAAATACATATAATCTCTCGATGTATCGTTATTTTTCATTTTCTAACACGATGCGGTATCTAATGATTATTGGAAATAATTAATAATGGCGTAGTTCGTCAGGGCACCGTTGGAGACGTTTATATGTACATGTATATATATTTGACAGGAAATGTTGAGCAACTAACAAAAAACATTGTCATTCACAAAAAACTGAAGAGGCTTCCAGCGTTGGCATATTGCGAAATTAAACGCAACACAGTGGAGCCGTTGAACCATATATATATATATATATATATACTGACATGTTGGGCTACAACAACAAATATAATACATATAGGTAATTAAATTTATTGTTGTAGATTAGTAATGTTGTAAAATTACATTTATTAGTAGAAAATTCGAAAAAGTTGTTGGGGAAATCAAATATCATTTTCATGCTGTATGTAGAGGAATATTTTTTTAAAATAATGAATGGAATTAGAAATTGAAATCTTTAATATTATTTAATTATTTTGAGAAATACACTATTAATGTTAGAAGATATCCCTTGTTTGTTAATGTCATTATGTTATGTTGTCGGTCTGCGTCCACTTCAAGATATCTTGATTCCATAATTATTCTATCAGATCACTTCAAGATATCTTGCTATATCTTGAAAGGCTTCAGTAAGATCCTCATTCTTAAGACAGCCTTTCATGTGAGAAGTACGCGGCAAGTGACGTGAGTCGAATAATTTATGAACCTTTTGAGCTTTAAGTTGATCGTTGAACTTTACATTCTAGTTATATTATACAGTCTATTAATGAACATTTCTTGTTTCTGGGTTTTATCATTGACTTACGTTGTTTAAAACACTTAAAAGTCCAACTCGAAGGAACTCTGACACATTTTCGCGCGATATGAAGAATTAAACACTCATTTCTCCGATTGGCATCGCCCCATTCAAAACTACTTCGGAACCTTAGAAAGTTTAGTTATGGAACAGTAGAGAATTTAGTTAGCTTTCAAATGGCCATCTTCCACCTACCACAATTTCTGAACCGTTTGCAAGATATTTACTAAAATATACGGACACCCTAAAACGTTTCATATCTATTAAAAACCTGTGGTCAACCTCATAAGCGGGTTTCCTTCATAACGAGTGAGGAAGGAACCATTCTAAAAATACTTGACTTTTAATGAATTGTATTGCAAGCGAGCACATTCCTCAGCTATCGGCAGTAAATTCGCCAAATTGATGATGAAGAGCTTTGTTTGCACAGCTTTCGCATCAACTCTATAGTTCTTAGATTTCATTGTATAATATTAGTTTTTGGTTTTTGTTTTTAAAAAGTTTGATTAAATTAATAGAGAAATCACAGTGGCTTTCATGCATATATAGCTCTTCCATACCACAATTGGGGGGTGGGAATTGTGTTTAAATATAGAAATAATACTAATTAAATCATTTAAAAAACATTTTTACTAATTCGCCGCAAAATAAAACAATTTTCCGTTTTATCGTGGCAACAAATCGGGCTCAATGTGGAATAAGCTCTCCAGTTAAATATCGTTCTGGAACTCTTTATATTTCCACTAGTGAACTTTCTGGTGATATAAATCTGTTATTGAAAGAAATAGTAAGTATGTTGCTAACTTCCATTAGAGAAGTGAGCACATCTTATGGCAAAAGCAGCTCAATTCTTACGCGGGTGAAAACTTTATTATCCTGCGGTTCATCACAAATCCTGGCTTGGCCTACAGTGATTTCGCATACGATAATTGGAATTTTGCTTATTCCAGCCTTTTCCTATACTACCACTATGTCTTTCAGATTCATTGCCCAGTTGTATTAACTGGTAAGTCCTTTTACCTTTAAATATTAATTTATGTCATCTAATTATGCAATACAGATGCTACCAGAAATAAAATATCCCATAGGAAGCGTTGATCGTCGGGGTTTCGGTCAGTGTTCTTATTCAATAAAACACATTTTATTTGCTAAAATGTATATTTATTGCCGCCAACGTTTCGGCTTGCTATACAAGCCATCTTCAGAGCTGTAAAAACATATATGGTATAACAATGGTAAGGACAAAAAAAAAAAAAAAAAAAAAAAGGCTAGAAACATTAACATAAATATGAGTACCTATATGCTTGAAAATATAAATGTGTATATATGTATATATATATATATATAAAAATATATAAATATTATAATAATAGCAATATAAATAAATATATATTTATTATATTTATATGTATATTTATTTATATTGCTATTATTATACTATATATATATATATATATATATATATATATATATACATATATATACATTTATATTTTTAAGCATATAGGTACTCATATTTATGTTAATGTTTCTAGCCTTTTTTTTTTTTTTTTTTTTTTTTGTCCTTACCATTGTTATACCATATATGTCTTTACAGCCCTGAAGATGGCTTGTATAGCAAGCCGAAACGTTGGCGGCAATAAATATACATTTTAGCAAATAAAATGTGTTTTATTGAATAAGAACACTGACCGAAACCCCGACGATCAACGCTTCCTACTTCCGAACGGTCGACCATATCTTCTCAAATATCCCATAGTTTTGATATAATAATTTATAAATGTAATAAATATGCAAGTAGTAAGTTAAAGAATTTTCCAAACCTTATTATAAATTACTTTTTGAGTTTCTTTGAGAATTAAGTTATTCCCCTCTCTACTAGAGGGTAAAAATTGAACGAAGCATCAAAAGAAAAGTAAAAAAAAATCTGTAAAAAGGCAGCTTTAAGAAGAATTTGATTAATTGTTAATAGCATTGACGCCAGGATTGCATCAATCTTATTCCAGCTCCGGCCCATTAATCATGGGTTTTAACAAAAGAATCGGTACAACTCTTTGTGGGGCTAATCCATCTTTCGGAGGCGTTTTGCCTCTGTTCCTGCCGTGTTAGTTTCATTAGAGTCAGCTGATTATTATATATATCCAAAATTATATGAATATGGGCAAGGGAATATATTGTATCAAATATTAGACTGTTCATCTAGAACATTCCAAAAGAATCTAGTTATCGACGATGGATTTAAGAAAGAATGTTTGCAAAACATCATGGACCCTACCCACTAGATACTGCAAACGACCTCTATTAACATTTACATATATACATATATATATATATATATATATATATATATATATATATTTACACAGAAACATATTATGTTTCTGTTGAAACGATATCCACCAGAGTTTTTGGTTTTTCGCCGAAAAACTTGGTACATAGCATTCCCATAGAAAACGATTGAAGAAGTTCATTAACCAGCAAGATTGGTCCATTTGGACGCAGGGGTTTACTCTGGACCCAAATTACGTATTTGGCTCTGCTGACCCCAATTATTGTTTCATTTCAACGAAATTCTGTAGAAGTCATGGGCATCTACAGAAAAAAGTGCCTTGGAAAAATGAACTTAATAAGCCCATCCGGGGTCTCCCGTGGTCTAATGGCTAGCGCCTTGGATTCATAAGCGGGAGATGGTGGGTTCGATTCCCAACCTCCGGCAGGAATTTTATCATCCCACGGCTCGCTGGTAAAATTCCTCGCTGCACCCTGGATGTCGGCGCTAATGACCTAGATGTAGATGCGCCGTAAAAAAAAAAATAAAATATAAAAAAAAAAAAATAAGCACATCCAAAAGGCGGGTTTACTCCGAACCTAAATTACTAAATTCCTCATATTGGTCGTAATTTCTGTTGTATTTCAACGCAACTCGGTCCACTTAGTGAGTAACTAATGAAAAATATCTTGTTCTTTTTTTTTTTTTTAAATATTTATTTATTTATTGTGTCCCGCTTCAATGGCGATAACACAAAGGACAGTATCCTCTGAACTTAACTATTCTAGGAAATCAGCATGGTTATTGGTGTTGGGAGTGTGCGTGGTTATGTAATGGTTTAGACTTAGGATTCACCTATAAATAGTGCTTAGTATCAATGGAAATGTAATATCTTGCAAGCCAACATTGCAGACATTCATCAAATAAGGTTGTATAGTCCTGTGTTCTTGAGGTAAGTCAGTATAGTGTTGATGTACTGGCTATCATTGTCTAGGAGTTCTTGCATATCATACGGTATGTTGTAACTGCTTCTTCTCTGGCAGTCTGTCAGTAAATGTTTAATCGTAAGTTCTGTTTCACATATGTTGCATATTCGTTTGTGGCGTCTTGTCATAAGAAATTAGTGGGTGAGTCGAGTATGTCCAATACGTAAGCGAGCGTTTTTAAAAATAAACTGAATGTTTAGAGATGTTTAAGAGAATATGCAAAGATATCTAGTCAATTCTACTTTTTCCCCAGTTTTCTCGAAAACAGCTTTAGATAAGGTCTTGAAAATTGGAAAAGTAAAATCCAAGGGTTTTCGCCGCACTTTTGCTGGTTAATGAACTTGACCATTCAAATCAGTAACAACCAAAGGTATTTGAAAAGAATACTTGACTATTCAAAAGTATTTTCACCAAAATCGGACTAAACGCTCCAAAAGCCATTTTGGAAAGGTAAAAGTATTAGGTTCGTTCTGAAAAAAATACACTTTCAAGATCTCCCCGCAATGAACTCGAGAAAGGATGACTATGACATTATAAATTATGAAAATGAACAGCTAGCGGTAAAAAGTCATTTTATTAAGCAATACCCAACAATGGTAAAATGGAATTGAATGTAACAGTATCTCTTTAGTTGGTCTCTGGGGAAATTTTTTCATCTCCTCCTCAAGGTTATTTTCAGGATGGTTTGCTTTATGACAATCTACGTTATAATGAAAGTATGAAAAAAATGGATGAATATCTATTATATAAATATATTTCATTCTGACCCATGGTGGGCTTTGACGGTTTATGACTTAGTTCCACACAGTTGTTAGTAGATCCTCCCAAGCATTAGCGCATTTTTTCTATAGAAAGAAAACCTGCTTATGAGGTTAACCCCATGACGCAATCCGGAAGTATTGAATAGAAAATGTCACTATTCAGAACCCATAGATTACGATAATAACGGTGCTTCAAATTTGTGGACGAGGTTTAGCTTTGTGGCAGAGCACTCGACTAATATGCTGGAGGACCTGAGTACAAATATTGACTGCACTAAAGATTTTATCTGCTAGTGTCTTCGTTTGTGGGTTGGATTCGGGCTGTAACTTAGGCCTACCATGCCTGTAATTAATTTACTATTGGTGGTAGCCACTAGACATTTTTTAGTAATTTATTTCTTAATATTTTGCACAACCTCCAGCCGAAACCTACTTCCTAATAACGACATCAAATTGAGGAAGAATATGTTTTCACCCTAAACAACTACTAACACATCTATGTAACATTTCTCAAATCACCTCCGGCCGGAAATGACACCTTTTTGTTATTATAACGACCATTGATGGTCTTAAAATCAATGTTGGCGCCTGAAATCAAATAAAATACTTCTTTGGGATGTTATAAACGCATATTTTAGGCCGAAAAGTTGGAGAAAAATACTTCCAAAACATGGGATTTGTGCGGTTTTTGCCACTGTGTGTCGAAGCGTTCTAAATATAGACGTTTAGACCAGACGAAACTCATTGTTATTTCTTAGCCGACTCCCAACTATTCCCCGACTGCTTATCACCTCAACGCCTAACTATCTGCACCTTAATTGTATATGAATTGTATAACTTGCACTTTTAAAAAGGTTCTGTTACAATCTTGTTATATATAACATTTTTTAGAATGTTGTTAATTATAAAAAAAAAATGTATACAAATGAAGTAAAATGAAAAATATTCAGTTATTTAAATTTTATTATTAATTCCATTATAATTAACTCAGAATTTTAGGACGGGTTATATATATATCTATAGGTCACCACCGTTCTCTAGCTGGGATAGGGCTAAGGCCTTTTCTTTTTTCAAAGAAAAGCAACCACCCCTAGTGGGAATCGAACCCACGAACCCTCAAGTGCTCACGTCATTACACTCACGGCCACTGGGCATCCAAAAATGACAAATAAAAGTTTTAATAAACAACAATAAAATTACGCTTATATATATATATATATATATATATATATATATATATATATATATATATATAGGCTCTAATTTTGATCAATTCTTACATAAAATACATAGCTACAAGCGTTATATCACCATTTTATCTCTTTGTATTACATCAAAGTATAATATACAACGATAGAATAAATAAAATATAATAAAAAACGAGGATATTAATTGGAAACAATATTTGTCAATTATGCTTTATTGACTGCCTCCATTTATTACAGAAGTATCAGAGAGAGTCAATAAACACAATTTACGCGATGTACACACACTTCAAAATGAAACTGGCTCATGAAACTCTCAGAACCCCGATTCCATTTCATTAACGAACAGCAGTACTAAGCGGTGACAAGCAATTCCACTTTTATGTAAAACTGCTCTAAATAATTTTTATTCATTTTAGTTGTTTACCGTTTAGTGATAAAAATATATCTTTTTCTCGTAATCTTTTTCTACTATATGTATTTTGCCATACAAAAACTGTCCCCAAATATGTTGTGTTTTTCGAATGTTCTGTTCCATTATACCCAACAAAAAGTGAGTACCTTTTTGTTGCATCAATTAAAAAAAAACAATTTCACTAAATTGCTCTGGTTATCTTTTCTTACTTAAATATTCTTGCATAAATGTATATTTCTTAGGTATTTGAGATGTTTGTCTATGTACTTGCTAGCAACGGAAAGTAAGTTGGTTAAAAAGTAGGGTAGTTTCGACATTTTCCTGAGTCTACACTATGCTTTATATGCGGAGGCAATATATGCTTTATTGATAAGTGAGTATCTGGTCTGTCCTGTCTTGTCATACTGTAGGAGTGAGTCAGTCGTGAATGGTGAATCCTGAGCTGGCATGAAATGACTTCTTCTTGTCTATTTTATATTTTACTGGATGGCCATTCGTAAATAATTGAAACGATGTAATGTTGTCATTATATCGTTATGGCTTCAACTGAATTCCTTGAGTATTTTACTGGCCAATTCTGAGGAAAGTGCTTAGTTATGCAGCTCCTGCGTGACGGACTTTATTTGTTTATACGCACAAATACATAATTTATTTTGTAAATGTTTTTGTGAATACATTTTTATTCACAAATTTTAATGTGAATTTATTTGAATTGCTTATATTTAAATGTGAATGTTTCTGTAATCACACGATTTTTGGTGAATACTCACAAAATTTGTAAATATTCAAAATGTTTGTGTATATTTAGAATTTTTCCTGTAAATTAAATTTTATTTACAGGAAAATTTGTGAATACAGTTTTATTTGTATTTATATATATATTTATATGACTTACGTGAATACAAATAAATTCGTATTCAAACTTATGAATAAGAAGTTATTTATATTTGTATGTATTTACAAATAAATGAGGTACAAATAAATTCTTATTTTTATTTCTAAATAAAATTATGCCCAACTCTGATAACCATCCAATGTAGAATAGGACGGTAATGATATGGACGGTAATGATGCGGACGGTAATGATGCGGACGGTAATGATGCGGACGGTAATGATGTTTGTTACAAAAATATTTTTTCATTATACGTGGTTTGTCCGGAAAATACGTATAAAAGTGGAATAATAACTTTATTTTACAAATATTTAGGTATTTCAATATGGTCTCCTTCAAAGTACTCCCCCCGAGACAAGATGCACTTCTGCCAACGCCGTTTCCACTGCTGACACGATCGCTGAAAGTCTTCAGTTGTGAGGCTCTTCATATGCCGTGTCGTTTCAGCCTTGATGGTTTCTACATCCCCCAAGTGCCGCCTCCGGAGCACCATTTTGCATTTCGGTAACAGGAAGAAGTCGCAAGGTGCTAAATCGGATGAATAAGGCGGGTGTTCTGTTACGGTGATTGAGCTTTGAGCCAAAAACTCACACACAACGAGAAACGTGTGAGCAGGCGCGTTGTCGTGATGAAGGATCCACCTGCCCCCTTGTGCCAAATGTGGTCGAACTCGGGCCACGAGCTCTGAGACGACGCAAAACTTCAACATAAAAATGCCCGGTCACGGTCTGGCCGGGAGGGACAAATTCAACATTGTTTTCAAATCTTCTCGGCCTTCCCGAAACCTTTTCAACCACTTGTTGACGGTTGGTTCCTTCAGAGAATTGTCTCCGTAAACTTCTTGCAAACACTCAAAAATCTCACGACCATTCTTACCTAGCTTTGCAAGAAACTTGATGTTGATGCGCTGTTCCATCAAACAGAGCTCCATGCCGACGGCAGGTTGAAAAGGGGTTACTTTCAACAAGCACACGTAAATCCTACTTAACTCTCAGAGCGCTCCGGTTCGAACTGAGAATTGAGTGGATTGCATAGAGAGGGGAAACCACCGGGCGCCTCTCCACAACGCCTTGACAGGACGCCCCGAATTTTTTATAGGTATTTTCCGGACAAACCACGTACTGCATCAAAAAACATGGGTTTTCAATACTTGGTTTGAGTCCGTAAAATAGTACTTTTCGGGCCTAGGCCCGAAAAATCTTTTTCGTGCGCTAACCTTACCTGCTACTAATAAACATGTGTTTGAAGGAGGTTACTTTTAGATACTATGATTCATTCTAATATTTGTTTATTTATAATAAGTAGTGTGTTTAAAGTGCAATACAACATGGATATACCAGAAGTGTTTTAGAAGAAGCCCAAGTAGCTTTAAACGGACTACTTCCAGCTAAATCCCGTGCTTTATATGAAAACGAATACAACAGATTTCGTTACTGGTTAGAAAGAAGAAATGTTCGGGTTGTGTGTGATGAAGTTATGCTTGTTTATCTCTCAGAAATGGCAAAAATCTTAAAGCCACCTACTTTATGGTCAAAATATTCGATGATAAAAAGTTGTTTATCTCTTAAAGAAAATATAAATTTAAATAATTTCCAAAAGTCTGTTGCATTTTTGAAACGTAATAGTGTTGGCTACACGGCGAAGAAGTCCAAAGTTTTGACGGCAGATGGAGTAAAAAAGATTATGCTTGAAGCTCCTGACAAAGTGTGGTTGTTAACAAAAGTGATTTTAACTTTTGGGATATTCGCGGCATGTAGGAGAGATGAACTGTTGAGATTGGAAACAGGCCACATAAATGAGAACGGGAACGTTTTACTTGTGTTTCTTAAAGCGGGAAAAAATCATAAATCCAGAACATTTATTATTTCAAATGATGACTGTTCCTTTGACCCACGTGAATTATATCGAAAGTATCGGTTGGCAAGTAATCAAAGTATGATGTTTCTTGACATTGGGGCACTCCGGACCTTCCCAAAATTCGTTGTTAATAATAAATGGACGTTAAAATTTAAATAAATAAATATCGAAAGTATAAAGCATTACGTCCTTCTCGCATGAAACGTGGAAGGTTTTTCATCGGCTATGCCAAACAAAGGTATTAATATAATGAATAATCAGAATTTTACTATAAATATTAATGTAAATGTATAACTACTTTTCTTCTATTATAGGTTAATAAACAAATGTTTTTTTCCAAATAAAAAAAAGGTGTCAATTTAATTTCTTTTAATGTATCTTTAAGTTATTAATGAAATATAAAAGGGTTTTAATGTACTCAAGTATGAGCAGTATAATGAAAAGTATTGTTCATAACACGTACCAAAAGTGTGTTTTCGGTGCTTGGTCTAATTTCCGCGCGAGGCTACGCCTCGCGCGTTAAACTCGACCGCGCAACGAAAACAACCACGTTTGGTACTAGTGATGAAAATAACAATTTTTTTTTTCTAAAATAATTATATTAATAAAAAATATTGTAAAATACGTTTCAATATTCAACAACCAACAATTTCATGGATGTTTTAAATAATAAAATGGGAGACAGTAATGACCAGCAAAATACTCCAATTGTGATTTACCTGATAAAACACATTGAAAAAACTGATACATACGAAATTTCTCTTCCGTTCCTTCTGGACAACAAAAATCAGTTTGAGAGAGCTGCTCCAACATCTATTTGGAAACAACTTGCGCCATCCTGATAGGTTTTGTCGTTAATTCAAAAAGGCGGACGGTAATGATGTCAAAACTGAGGGACAACTTTAAAGGCACTATTACGAAGTTAGTTTTTTTTTTTTTTTTTTAATTTATTTAAATTTATATGAATTCACCTTAAATATTATTATTTTAAAATGAAACATCACATGAGCAAAAAATATAATATCCTTCCCCCCTAAAAAAAATAGCGAAGTGTTCAAGGACAGCGGACGGTAATGATTTTGGGTCTATAAAATTAATAATTTTGACATTAAATTTTAAAATTCAAAATTTAATTTTGGTAGCATTAATTTCCTCTTTATTCCATTAGTCATTCCAAGAAGAAAAAAATTAAAAAAATCTGGCCGCCTCAATTATATCGCCAAGGGACAATAATGTTAAAACTATTTGAATAATGCTCATATATATTTAAATGTCAAATTATTGTTACGACTACTTATTTACTCGAGCCTCGTAGTACTGTGAGTGAAGCAAGGTTGCTTTTTAATATGTACATGAATAATAATAAAAAAAAATGTTAATTATTTAATGTTGAATTGCTTTCATAAACTGTCGCATTTAATATTGGGTCAGCTACAAATATATAGGTCCATACTTATTAAGTTAGTATGTATTTATTTATTTAAGTTTAAACGTCCACTTATCCTTGACACAGATTTTAGGACACGTTACCATGGAAATAGAGGGCTGATATATTTTCTGTTTTGAATGAAACGCCTCTACACGTAGTGACAATCGAACTGACGCGCAACGCTTCAAGGGGTAATAAACACTATCTTGTAACTTTCTTTTTACGATTTTTTTATGGGCTAAAATGTATCCTTAACTAATGAAAAATTATATCCAAGAGTGATTATGTGAAAAAAAAAATTGTTTAAAAGGGCAATAAATACGATTTTCCAATTGAAGACCCGATGCCCAGACAACGCGATGCTGATTAGAAAGTAATTTTTTGAGCGAGGTTCGATTGGCCCCTTTTTAGTTCTTTTTCATCCTACTTCAATACATTTAAAAAAAAAAAAAAAACCTTTTTCTTTATCTTTAATACAAGAAAGTACGAAAAAACAATTAAATAGGGAAAATAAGAACATTAAACTTTAAAGTCGTTTTTCACATTGGGCGGTACTCTGTCGTCTTCAATTTTTACCTGATCAACATACAATTTTAACTGCAGCCTCCTAATGATATTTTATAGTAAAGTACGTAGGAGGTTATTGATTCATTGAATTATAACGATTTTATGACCTTTTTTGACGTATGTAATAGAACATGAATAATCGTTCGCCATTTTTCGATAACACTAATATTTCTAAAAAATCCTACGTACTTTACTAGATTTAACCTTCTTACTTTGAAATAATTTTAGTTTTTCGTTCTTAATTAAAAATTGCCACCTGCAGACAATCGCCCGTGAAAAAAGAGGGTTTCTGTTGGTCAGACACAGCGCTGCCATTTTTTTCGAAGAATTGAAAGTTATTGTTTTGGATACATTAACATCCCATATAAAACGTTTGATATAAAGAATTGAAAAATATTGTTTTATTTGTTATTTATAAATTCAAGGAAATTACTTTTATTTTGATCACACAAGGTAAAACTCACTAGGCCTCCATTTCGTATTATTAGGTTAATTTAAACATATTCTTCAGAAAACTGTCTGTTCAAGAATGTGCTCAATTATGCAGCTCATACGTGACGGACTGTTTCATAAATACTTTTTTTAATTGGAAAGTTAACAAATAATAGTCCATATTACTTTGAGTCTAATAAAAAAACGAAAAATACAACTAGGAATGAGTGTGGGTTAACTGAAATTTATCTGAGGAAATAAATTTTTATTTTTGGGAGAGGAGTGGGGAGTTAGGAGGAGATGTACTACTGGATTGATGGATGAATGCTGAATGATGTAGCCTGATTCCCGGGGAATTCAGATAAATAAAAACACAAACAGAAGCTATTTACAAATTCTTTTATCTGAATATTGCCCTTTTGAGAATACTCTTTCAACTATTTCAGTTTTCCTGTGCCATAGAAAGATACTTGAAAATGATTTGGATAGGAACTCCTAGTAAGCTAATGTACGTTCGCAATTCCATTTTACTAGCATTTTAGGATGTTATACTTATTCTGAACCTCAAATTACCCAAAAAGTTGTAATTTTTTTCCCATTTCATGATTTCATTGTTTTGTTAATGTGAAAAAATAACTTACCTATTAGAAATTCTGGATAATTTTCTTCAGAAACATGTTTTTTTTACCATGACACCAGTTTCTCCGTGGTCTAGCGGCTAACGCCTTAGATTCTCATGCGGGAGATGGTGGGTTCTAGGCCCACCGACAGAATGAATTTTCTTATCTTACGGCTTGTTGAGAAAATTCCTCTCTGGGCCATTGATGTCGGCGCTAATGACATATGTCGGAGCGCCGGTAAGAAAAAGAATAAAAAAAAAACATGACACATATGTAGTGAAGAAACTCTCCAAAGACAACATTCCTGACAATCGTGTGGATATTTGTGAAAATGATGGTGATAGTGAGGGCAGTGAACATGACATCGACACTACACAGAGTGAGTGTGACAAGGTGGATACACTGATGGACAGTTCAATGTTATTTTGGAAGGGACAACAAAACTGAATGATCAATACAAGCTCCTCGTGGAAGGACGTCATCCGAAATTATTTTTTCCGATAAAACGATAAACTATATTGTGACATGTACAAATATTTATTTGGCAAAACTTCAGGAAAAATACACCCGATAAAGAGACTACAAGTTTAGACGAAATATGTGCTGTGATGGGGTTAATGTATATGTCAGATCTGAAAAAATGCCAATTTGCCCAAACCCAACCGAAAACAAAATACCAATTTACCGTTTTCACGTGCGAAAAGTGTATACAAGATCAAAGTGAATCAGATCATACATAAGAACTATGCAAAGAAGTTAAACATCTTTTTGTTTTCATATTATATTTTTTTAAATAATGGCTTTTTAAATTCATAAAGTTAAAAAAAATACTTATCTAAATCAATAAATGTGTTTTAGTAAATTAAGATTATAATCAAGGGTAAAATATCAAGCGTGAGTGATTCTCTCACACGCGACCAACGGCGTTACAGTTGGCCTAGCGACCTCTTCTTAAAGATTTTTCTCGCTCTGAGATAACTGAAATTGATTTTGAAACAGGTACGTTCTGAATGCATAAAACGCCTTTGCCATCCACCTAGCATGACAAGCTCGTGGTACAGGAAGCAGGAACAGACTTCATTGTTTATCTTTTTATCCAACGTTAACAAGGAAACGACTAATTTTAATTCCATTTGTAGTGCTTACTTCCTCAAAAGTGCTTAAAAAAATAGCTTAAAAAAATAATTATCTGAAAAAATTACTTTCGAACGAAAATGTCAATATTTCAAGGTCATTGCTGGTCGCCTCGGAGTTGTTCGATTTAGCTAAACTTTTGCACATATCGTTATTTTGTTCATTGGAACAGAATTTAGCGAGCCCTAAAAGCTGATGCCTCAGCGCTAATTTAGCGATACTGTCTAAACCCAGCGCTAATAATTAGCGTTTAGTGACAGCAGGATGCTAATCACTAATTTATTTATGAAATGTTTAAATGTCCGTGTTGCTAATTAGCTTTAGCTATAGTTACAACAATTTGACATCTTAGTGTTCACCGTCTGCTCTGAGTAAATTACAGGGGCATTCTACCTCACTCCTATTCCACTTTCGGTTTAATCTAGATGATTTCCGATCACATCAATGTCAATTTAGATTACTTCTCTTGTTTGTGCCCTCATACTGTTCACCACGCCATTATTTGCCCCGTTTTCCAGTTAGTTTTCTGTTGTAAAAAGTTAATTACTATTGCTGAATTTAATACCGATTTGTTGTTTAGAAAGTTCTGATTCCATTGGCAGTAATAACTAGTTCAATATACATTCAGTGAATTTGAAATCATCGAGCAAAGTTGAGGTGTTTTATTAGTTGAAGGAAGTTAAAAGGTTATAAAGACTTCAGTCCCTTGGTGGTGGGGAGGAGCGCCTGCGTACTACTCCCAAACGTCATATCACCTGACTCAGTACCCTTGAGTAAGGTGAAAGGTGGGTTATACTTTTTCTTTAATCGCTCTAATACGCATTCATTCAATAATACAAGGATGGTGGTCTGCTCAGTCTGTAATTCTACAGTGCCTAGAGATGATAAAAGGATTCTCAGGTGTTCAAATACCTCCTGTAAAGCTGTTTATCACAGCAAGTGCTGTAATTATGAAGGGACAGATATAGACAGTCTGAAAGCACTCAGCAAATCATGGGTGTGCATTAGTTGTGAAAAAAACTGATAAAAATGTTTCGGCCTCCGAGGGTACTGACGTGCATTTAAAATCCCTTTCACAATCGTTAACGCATGAAAACTTGGAGTTGCAAAGCCTTAGAGATATTATAATATCTATGGCGACTGAATTTAGGGAATTCAAAGCTAATTTCCCATTCAAATCCATGCAAGACACAATGGAAAAACAAACCGATTTAACGTTCGCCCACCTCGAACAAATAAAAAAAATGGAGAGCTTGATAGAAGCCCAAAGCCAAAAAATCCAAGAACTATCCCTAGACAATTTTTGTCTTAAAAAAAAAAGATAAAATCCCTGGAAGAAAGAGTTAAGGATGCCGAACAGAATCATCTGAGGAACTCAGTAGAAATCAGGGGAATTCCTTCAAAACCTGGTGAAGTGCTCCCGGCTGTCGTCCAGAATGTTTGTGCTGGCCTCGGTCTCAAGATCCTCCCGGAAGACATTGACCATGTATTTAGACTCAGATCGAGACAAGAAGAAACCCCTGGCCCAATCATAGCCCGATTTGTCCGCCAATCCCTGACTGAGGAGGTTATCCGCCTGAGAAAAGTAAAGAGAGTTTTTTCTACCCGACACTTAGGTTCGACAGACATCGACTCCAACAGAATCTACATCGGCGAAGCGATGACTCCTACAAATAAACACCTTTATTGGTTGGCCATACAGAAGAAATCTGCAGACAAGATCAAGTACCTCTGGTTTAGCGGTGGTTGAGTCAAGTGCCGTCGAAGTGATGGTCATCCGGTTGTTATTGTTAACAGTTCCGAAGATCTTGATGTATTTCCTTGACGCAATTTTATCAGTCTCCCATCTCTTCCCTTATTAGAGCCTTTTATTTACTTTTATTTTTCATTAAAACAAATTCAATATTTTTATTTTTATTAAGGACTTTTATATACTATATAATTAGAAACTATATTTATTCATCTGCCAGAGGTAACTTTCACTTAGTATCCAGCTATTTTTGTTACTTATTTTATACTGGTCAGTATTATTATTTTGATTTTAATTATTGCTATTTTGGTAAATATTTTGTTTTTTGTTTTTATAATTATTCGAGTGTAATTAGTATTTGTATAATGTATGTTCCATCCACTTCCTTTTCCTCTTCCATCAGTTCCATACCTAACACCTTCTTCCTGAGATCAGTTTTCCGTAAATCCCCGTCATGACTAATGTCCTGATATCCTGTCACGTTAACGCCCAATCCCTTCTTGCATACTACGATGAATTCCTCCTCTATTTCCACGAAAATGTTCATCATATTATAGCTGTTTCGGAAACCTGGCTCAAACCTTTTATCTCTTCCTCTCGAGTTTCCCTTCCCAACTATACCCTCTTACGTCATGACAGAGAAGACAGAACAGGAGGAGGTGTCGGCCTCTTTGTTCATGATAGTTTAACGACTAAAATCCTTTTTCATTCACCTCCGTCTGATCTTCCTCACCTTGAGTATATTTTTGCCGAGATATCGACGTCTTCTTCACCTCTCCTATTTTCCGTTGTATATCGTCCTCCCCGTGAGCCAATCTTTTGAAACTTTCCTTTATCAGTTAGACCCCTGTTATTCCCATGTAATTCTTGCTGGCGACTTAAATACCAATCTTGTTGTCGAATCCCCTGACGTTACCTACCTTTCTGAACTATTCTTTTCGCTCAATTGGCCGCTATTTACTGTTTTAGGAATTTTTTTTTATATTCGTGGAAGTAATTTTTTTTATTGTTTTAAGTAAATATTTGCTTAACAATTATGTAAACATTTATAAAAATAAATATTTCTCTTCAGCTTTTTGAATGAACTGAAGAAAAAAATATAATTTTCTTTTCTTTTTTTTAAACTTTTGTTCCTAAATCGTTCACATACTTCAATAACACAGGGTTGTGATGCATGAATGGAAAGCTGGTCAAATGAGGAAGTTTTTCTGAAACCCGGAAATCTCAGATCCTGCCCATTGAGGAGTAACGCAGGAAAGAAATATCAAGAAAATGTCAGGAAATTTAGAATAGCTTTCTTTTGGTAAGATAGACATACTTACATTCATTCATTTTTACTTTTACTATCAACTAGTCTTATAGTAAATTTACTCAGCTTTTGATTGGTTTCACTTTCATTCTAGTAAACCCATCTGGGACGGAGCTACAACGAGTATTCTTCTAAAAACCACGTTTGTCTCGATAAAACAATAAAACGACGTTTTCTCCCTTATGGGCGAGAATTCGGAAAATCGTCATAGAACATTTTTTGTTCTACTAAAGGTCCTCTATCACCTCTCACAAAATGACTAGACATGTACGGGACACCCTGTATATATATATATATATATATATATATATATATATATATATATATATATATATATATATATATAAATTTTAACGGGGGTCATTTTCGGTGTCTACTAGGTAGGATCGATAAAGATTTGAAGAAATTTTTCAAAAATTCCGTCATGAGTGCAACCTCAATAGCTACTTTCCTTCGGAGGAAAATGCTAAAAATGGGCTAACTCGGTGACGCCACCATTGTATACTCCTTGTGAGCTATTCGGCGATGAAGCTGATGCCGCTATATGCCACTACTTGTTCAAACATGAATAGGGCTCCTGAGCCCCGGCGGATCTGGACGGATAAAATGTTCACGAATATCTCTTATCAGATAGCCCGATGATTCCCGCCACAATTTTCTATTTTCCTTTTCAATTTAACTCCACCTATTTTTATCACAAAAGGTGAAAAAACTCCAAAAAAGTGCTGTTTAAAAATTTGTTTTATTTTTTTCAGAAGCGTACAATGACCAAAACAAGCTCAAAAATATTTGCAGGTGAAAAAAAAGTATGCTTCTGTGCCACATCAATAATGAGTTGAACACTGAAATACGGCATATCCTAAGAAACTCGCGGGGAAAAGTATAGGGTATTACGAGTTTTTTTGCGCAGTCTGCTGTTTTTTTCATATACTCTGGACTTTGTGGAACAAGTCCTTGTAGTTTTCGAACAAAAAAAAAAAATTTCAAATTCGTCCAATGCCGCGTGGTTTGGGCGTTTCGTTCCACTGTGTGTCGTTGCTATGCGCTAATTATTAGCACTGGGTTTCTACCAGAGTTGTAATGTAATGATTACTTTGAGTAATGATTACTTTTCAAATTACTTTCCTGTTTTAATAGGAATTCGCCTTAGGCACACACTAGACATTGTCAAAAATCGGAATCCAGGCGTTTTTACTAAAAATTACATAAAAAGTAATTGCCATTCCCATTCCCATTACTGTAATGGGAATGGGAATTGCAATTACATATTCCAATTAAAAGTAATGGGTACTGATTTTTTAGATTCCCATTACTTTTAAAAGAAAAAAAAGTAATTGCCATTCCCATTCCCATTACTGTAATAGGAATGGGACTTGCAATTACAAGTAATGGGTACTGTTTTTTTAGATTCCCATTACTTGTAATGGAAAAAAGTAATTGTAATTTCCATTACAATTACAGGAATTAGAATGGAGTAATGGGAATGGCCATTACATGTCTGTAATTGGATTACATTTCATTAGATAGTCCGGGTCCTTTTTAAAACTGGTTTGTTACTTATACAAATTCACACCGTCTGACCGATTTTGACCAAACTTGGCACACAGACCTGTCTATTCTTGAGGGAAAAGGGTCTTGACCCGAGGAGTCTCGTAGGCTAGGTCAAAAACATCTACGAGATGTCGGTCTGTATGTTTGTTCCTTATACAATTCCACACCGTTTGACCGATTTTGACCAAACTTGGTACACAGGTCTTGACCCGAGGAGTCTCGTAGGCTAGGTCAAAAGGATCTACGAGATGTCGGTCTGTATGTTTGTTCCTTATACAATTCCACACCGTTTGACCGATTTTGACCAAACTTGACCCGAGGAGTCTCGTAGGCTAGGTAAAAACATCTACGAGATGTCGGTCTGTATGTTTGTTCCTTATACAATTCCACACCGTTTAACCGATTTTGACCAAACTTGACACACAGATAGGTCTTGACCCGAGGAGTCTCGTAGGCTAGGTAAAAACATCTACGAGATGTCGGTCTGTATGTTTGTTCCTTATACAATTCCACACCGTTTAACCGATTTTGACCAAACTTGACACACAGATGATAGGTCTTGACCCGAGGAGTCTCGTAGGCTAGGTAAAAACATCTACGAGATGTCGGTCTGTATGTTTGTCCCTTATACAAATTCACACAGTTTGACCGATTTTGACCAAACTTGGCACACAGATATGTCTTGACCCAGGGAGTTTCGTAGGCTAGGTCAAAAACATCTACCAGCTGCCGGTCTGTATGTTCGTTCGTTATACAAATTCACAACGTCTGACCGATTTTGACCAAACTTGGCACACAGATAGGTCTTGACCCGGGGAGTTTCGTAGGCTAGGTCAAAAACATCTACCAGCTGCCGGTCTGTATGTTCGTTCGTTATACAAATTCACAACGTCTGACCGATTTTGACCAAACTTGGCACACAGATATGTCTTGACCCAGGGAGTTTCGTAGGCTAGGTCAAAAACATCTACCAGCTGCCGGTCTGTATGTTCGTTCGTTATACAAATTCACAACGTCTGACCGATTTTGACCAAACTTGGCACACAGATAGGTCTTGACCCGGGGAGTTTCGTAGGCTAGGTCAAAAACATCTACCAGCTGCCGGTCTGTATGTTTGTTCGTTATACAAATTCACACCATTTGACCGATGTTGACCAAACTTGGCACACAGATAGGTCTTGACCCGGTGAGTCTCGTAGGCTAGGCCAAAAACATCTACCAGCTGCCGGTCTGTATGTTTGTTCCTTATACAATTCCACACCGTTTGACCGATTTTGACCAAACTTGGCACACAGATAGGTCTTGACCCGAGGAGTCTTGTAGGCTAGGTCAAAAACATCTACGAGATGTTGGTCTGTATGTTTGTTCCTTATACAATTCCACACCGTTCGACCGATTTTGACCAAACTTGACACACAGATAGGTCTTGACCCGAGGAGTCTCGTAGGCTAGGTAAAAACATCTACGAGATGTCGGTCTGTATGTTTGTTCCTTATACAGTTCCATACCGTTTGACCGATTTTGACCAAACTTGACACAGAGATAGGCCTTGACCCGAGGAGTCTCGTAGGCTAGGTAAAAACATCTACGAGATGTCGGTCTGTATGTTTGTTCCTTATACAAATTCACACACTTTGACCGATTTTGACCAAACTTGGCACACAGATATGTCTTGACCCAGGGAGTTTCGTAGGCTAGGTCAAAAACATCTACCAGCTGCCGGTCTGTATGTTCGTTCGTTATACATATTCACAACGTTTGACCGATTTTGACCAAACTTGGCACACAGATAGGTCTTGACCCGGCGAGTCTCGGAGACTAGGTCAAAAACACCTACCAGCTGTCTGTCTGTATGTTTGTTCCTTAAACAAATTCACGCCGTTTGACTGATTTTGACGAAACTTGGAACACAGATTGGTCTTGACCCGGGGAGTCTCGTAGGCTAGATCAAAAACATCTACCAGCTGTCTGCCTATATGTTTGTTGCTTATGCAAATTCACACCGTTTCACCGATTTTGACCAAACTTGGCACACAGATAGGTCTTGACCCGGGGAGTCTCGTAGGCTAGATCAAAAACATCTACCAGCTGTCTGCCTATATGTTTGTTGCTTATACAAATTCACACCGTTTCACCGATTTTGACCAAACTTGGCACACAGATAGGTCTTGACCCGGGGAGTCTCGTAGGCTAGATCAAAAACATCTACCAGCTGTCTGCCTATATGTTTGTTGCTTATACAAATTCACACCGTTTCACCGATTTTGACCAAACTTGGCACACAGATAGGTCATGACCCGGGGAGTTTCGTAGGCCAAATCAAAAACATCTACCAGCTGTCTGTCTGTATGTTTGTTCCTTAAACAAATTCACACCGTTTGACTGATTTTTACGAAACTTGGAACACACATAGGTCTTGACCCGAGGAGTCTCGTAGGCTAGTTCAAAAAAAGCTAAGAGCTCTCTGTCTGTATGGTTGTTCCTTAAACAAATTCACACTGTTTGACCGATTTTGACCAAACCACTTCTTTCTTATGTACAAAGCAATAAACTTCTACAACCATTAAGCAATTGCCTTTCTCACACGTGTGAATAGATTTTATTTATATAAGTATATTAAATATATAAATACAAATAAATTTTCATTCACAAATTTTTCTGTAAATACAAATAAAGTGACAGGGAAAAGTGTAACTGTTCACAAAAACTGTGATTACTAAAAAAAAAATAATTACAACATAGACGCACAAATGTTTCACATTATAACATGTGAATACCAATGTATTCATTAATACATTCATATATTATAAATTTTTGCTCATTAACGATAACATTATATTACGAAGGATATAGAAAGTGGTTTTATTAGGAAGATATAGAAGTATTAGGAAGGGTATAGACGGTAGTAATAGGAAGGGCATGAAAAGAGGTATTAGGATGGTTATGAAGGGTGATATTAAGAAGAAAATAGAAGCTTTTATTAGGAAGGATATTGAAGGTGGTATTTGAAAGGATTTATAAGGTGGAATTAGGAAGGGTATACCACCTTCAATATCTTTCCTAATATTACCCACAATACCCTTCATAATACTACCTTCTATATCAACTTTACAATATCACCTTTAGGATGGAGGTCCAATAATAAGAAATAAGTACTGCTTGTTTATGATGAATAGATATTTGCATTGTCAAACTACATTGCATGAGAAACGTCTCGTATTCACTACATTTCACTACATTCCCCGGGTCAAGACCTATCTGTGTGCCAAGTTTGGTCAAAATCGGTCAAACGGTGTGAATTTGCATAAGCAACAAACATACAGACAGGCAGCTGGTAAATGTTTTTGACCTAGCCTACGAAACTCCCCGGGTCAAGACCTATCTGTGTGTCAAGTTTGGTCAAAATCGGTCAAACGGTGTGAATTTGTATAAGGAACAAACATACAGACAGACAGCTGGTAGGTGTTTTTGATCTGGCCTACGAGACTCCCCGGGTCAAGACCAATCTGTGTGCCAGTTTGGTCAAAATCGGTCAAACGGTTGAATTTGTATAAGGAACACACACACAGCTGGTAAATGTTTTTGACCTAGCCTACGAGACTCCCCGGGTCAAGACCAATCTGTGTGTCAAGTTTCGTCAAAATCGGTCAAACTGTGTGAATTTGTTTAAGGAACAACCGTACAGACAGAGAGCATTTAGCTGTTTTTGACCTAATCTACGAGGCTCGACGGGTCAAGACCTATCTGTGTGCCAAGTTTGGTCAAAATCGGTCAAACGGTGTGAAATTGTATAAGCAACAAACATACAGACCGGCAGCTGGTAGATGTTTTGACCTAGCCTACGGAACTCCCCAGGTCAAGTCCTATCTGTGTGCCAAGATTGGGCAAAATCGGTCTAACGGTGTGAATTTTTATAAGGAACAGACAGACAGCTGGTAGATGTTTTTGATCTGGCATACGAAACTCCCCGGGTCATGACCTATCTGAGTGCCAAGTTTGGTCAAAATCGGTGATACGGTGTGAATTTGTATAGGCAACAAACATATAGGCAGACAGCTGGTAGATGTTTTTGATCTAGCCTACGAGACTCGCCGGGTCAAGACCAATCTGTGTGTCAAGTTTGGTCAAAATCGGTCAAACTGTGTGAATTTGTTCAAGCAACAAACAAATAGGCAGACAGGTGGTAGATGTTTTTGATCTAGCCTACGAGACTCGCCGGGTCAAGACCAATCTGTGTGTCAAGTTTCGTCAAAATCGGTCAAACTGTGTGAATTTGTTTAAGGAACAACCGTACAGACAGAGAGCATTTAGCTGTTTTTGACCTAGTCTACGAGGCTCGACGGGTCAAGACCTATCTGTGTGCCAAGTTTGGTCATAATCGGTCAAACGGTGTGAAATTGTATAAGCAACAAACATACAGACCGGCAGCTGGTAGATGTTTTGACCTAGCCTACGGAACTCCCCAGGTCAAGACCTATCTGTGTGCCAAGATTGGGCAAAATCGGTCTAACGGTGTGAATTTTTATAAGGAACAGACAGACAGCTGGTAGATGTTTTTGATCTGGCATACGAAACTCCCCGGGTCATGACCTATCTGAGTGCCAAGTTTGGTCAAAATCGGTGATACGGTGTGAATTTGTATAGGCAACAAACATATAGGCAGACAGCTGGTAGATGTTTTTGATCTAGCCTACGAGACTCGCCGGGTCAAGACCAATCTGTGTGTCAAGTTTGGTCAAAATCGGTCAAACTGTGTGAATTTGTTCAAGCAACAAACAAATAGGCAGACAGGTGGTAGATGTTTTTGATCTAGCCTACGAGACTCGCCGGGTCAAGACCTTTCTGTGTGTCAAGTTTGGTCAAAATCGGTCAAACTGTGTGAATTTGTATAAGGAACAAACGTATAGACAGATAGCTGGTAAGTGTTTTTGACCTAGTCTACGAGACTCGCAGGGTCAAAACCTATCTGTGTGCCAAGTTTGGTCATAATCGGTCAAACGGTGTGAATTTGTTTAAGGAACAACCATACAGACAGAGAGCTTTTAGCTGCTTTTGACCTAGGTTACGAGACTCCCCAGGTCAAGACCAATCTGTGTTCCAAGTTTGGTCAAAATCGGTCAAACTTTGTGAATTTTATAAGGAACAAACATACAGACCGGCATCTGGTAGATGTTTTTGACCTAGCCTACGAGACTCCCAGGGTCAAGACCTATCTGTGTGCCAAGTTTGGTCAATATCGGTCAAACTGTGTGAATTTGTATAAGGAACAAACATACAGACCGGCATCTGTTAGATGTTTTTGACCTAGCCTACGAGACTCCTCGGGTCAAGACCTATCTGTGTGCCAAGTTTGGTCAAAATCATCGGTCAAACGGTGTGAATTTGTATAAGTAACAAACCAGGTAAAAAAAAAAAAAAAAAAAAAAAAAAAAAAAAAAAAAAAAAAAAAAAAAAAAAAAAAAAAAAAGCTTTAAAACTGCATAAAAGCTCCTTTTCCCTTGAAAAATACAATTTTTCTAACCCGGACTATCTAATGAAATGCAATCCAATTACAGACATGTAATGGCCATTCCCATTACTCCATTCCAATTCCTGTAATTGTAATGGAAATTGCAATTACTTGATTCCATTACAAGTAATGGGAATCTAAAAAAAACAGTACCCATTACTTGTAATTGCAAAATGTAATTGCAAGTCCCATTCTCATTACAGTAATGGGAATGGGAATGGCAATTACTTTTTTTCATTTAAAGTAATGGGAATCTAAAAAAACAGTACCTATTACTTGTAATTGCAAAATGTAATGGAAATTTCCATTCCCATTACAGTAATGGGAATGGGAATGGCAATTACTTTTTTTCAAAAGGAATGGGAATTTGTAATGGGAATGGGGATTACATTCTTAACAACTCTGGTTTCTACGGTATCGCTAAAATAGAGTTGAGGTATCAGCTTTTAGCGCTCGCTAATTTTTGCCCAACCCTGGTGGGAGGTAATCTTTTAGAAGGTTGAAAAATAAGGGCCACCCTAATACATACATACATATATATATATATATATATATATATATATATATATATATATATATATACATATATTATTTAAGTTTAAATTTGAATTAATTCAATGTTATCAGTATGTAAATGAAGGATCTATTTTATAATATGTATTAGGGCTCACAGCCATAGTTGCGAAGCCTTTAAATAAAAATAACCAAAAAAAAAAAAAAAAAAACAATTAAACTTCGTTCTACACGAACTTATCACATTCTTCTAAAGGTAGTAAGAACAACAGTTATCCCTAAATTATTAAAGAAAAAACCTAAGATTAATAGCAACAAAACACTTGTATTTATGCTTTCTTTTGCCATACATATTTCCCCGCCTGCTTTATGGTTTCTACTAAAAGTAAAGTACAAAAAGGAACCTACATTATATGGCATAAGTGTTCCACAGACATTCAGTAGTAAACGATCAATTTATTTGGAAGCTAAAGAAGCAAGAGGCATTTAAAACAATGTTATAACAATAAAATATTTCTAAATAATAAATTTACTCACGTCGATATGAGAGTCTACAGTTCCAGGTATGGGGAAAGCCTTGATGGAAGGTGTCTCTCTAGGGACATACCTGAAGATCTCTCTACCTCCCTTGTACCACTTCACCGAGTACAGGGCGTCTCCTTCAAGGTCGAAATAGCATCTCAGGAGGGCCGTGTCGCCTTCTTTTACTGCCATCGGCACGTAGACTCGCACGTGACGGAGGCCGCTTCCACCTGCAGAGAGGTATTAGATATGTATTCCTATAAAGGTATATTTTGCTTTTAAATGAATATATAAAATGTCCGTCACGCAGGAGCTGCATAACTAAGCACTTTCCTCAGAATTGGGTAGGGTCGAGTGTATTCCTGAATAATTTGCTTAATTACCTATATAGATAAATAAAATAAAAACATAAATTGTTCTGCTCTTTTGCTTTTATAAGCAGCTGTTTCAATTATTAGTTTTGTAATTAAGTTCCTCCCAGAGTTTTGTGTATGCGTGGTACTAAGCTCCGTAATAAATACACAATGCTTAACATATTTATCTATTGATCTTTATGAGTTTCGCGAACCTACGTTTGGCGGAAGAATTCAATTTAAACATAGTACAAAGTAACACCCCCCTCCCTTCCAATAGACCGATTTAGTTCATTGTCACAACACTTATTTCTTATTAGATAGCCAGGACGTATAAAGAGTTTCGTAACAATAGAACAGAAATTACGACCGGTATAAGGAATTTCTTTCCGGAGTAAACCCCTCCTTCAAGTCAACCGATTTAGTTTATTTTTACAACACATTTTTTTCTTCAGTTGACCACAACAAATACCGATTTTCGTTGGAATATAACAAAAATTATGGCTGGTATTGACAAATAACTACTTTGGCTCCGGAGTAAACCCCCACTCCAGATGGACCGATTTTGTTGGTTAACGAACTCGTTAAATCGTTTGGTGAGGGAATACTACGTACCAAGTTTCGTGGCGAAGAAACAAAAACTCTGGCCTGTTTCGTGTTAACGGACACATATATAACAATACATGCATATATATATAAATATATATATATATATATATATATATATATATATATATATATATATACATATATATATATATATATATATATATATATAAATTTTAACTGGGGTCATTTTCGGTGTCTACTAGGTAGGATCGATAAAGATTCGAAAATTTTTTTCAAAAATTCCGTGATGAGTGTAACCTCAATAGCTATTTTTCTTCGGTGGAAAGTGCTAAAAAGAAACGCCACAAATACGCCGAGCTCTATTCAGTTGTTAATTGAATAACGATATCCGCCATTAAGAAGCAAGAAGCTAATGTGACGATATTTTTTAATTTATTTGTTAGGAGAGTCATTTATACAAAAAAGTCAATATAACACTCGGGCGACTTCTTCACTCGCTCTAATGAGGCTTGCAACCACAAAGAACCTAGTTGCTGCGAGATCTAAATTAGTTCAATATAATACTTTAATCCAGCCTTAAAGAACATTAAAATAAAAAACAATATATCCACTTTAATATATACAATAATAATGAAGCTTGTAAATTAAAGTAAATAAATAAATACAATAAAATAAAAACACTAAAAAAAAAATAAATAAAATACAGCCCGAAGTCAAGGCCGCTTCCGCCTGCAAACAGAAGTTCTATATATATTCCTATAAATACATTTTGTTCTTAAAAGAATATAAAAAAAAGGCCAAAAGTATTTTGAGCTCTATTCAGCTTTGCTCATTGAATGACGATATTATTGAAGAATCAAATGTCACGATATTTCAAGTGAAGAAAATTATGCGCTGGAATAACAGGTCGTTCTTATGTTCCGCGCGTAACATCAATGTAGTTTGGGTTGAAGGATGCATCAGGGAATGTGCAGTTCGGTCTACAGGTTTATATTGTGCACTTTGATAAATATAATTGAATGTTTTGATTCCTATAATACAATAATTACGACTGCGTGAAGCACATTCAAATTTTGGTCAAGGGTAGAGGTAAACAAATGTTATATGTTACATACATATGCTATGTGTAGTGGAAAGCGCTTTATTCACTGTGAATATCATAAACTGTAATTACAAGGCACTTTAAACGCTGATTGCCTACGTTTTCTAGAGTTGTCATCAAACAGAGGTTTCGGCAGAACAATATGAGTAGGACAATCATTCAAAATTTTATGTTTAAATGTGGCGTTCTGGGCTCCTGAAGTGGCATCTATAATGATGAGACACGTGAGGAGCACTGTACAATAAATTATTTGACAGATATAGGTTATTATTGACCAACCCCCTGTATGATATGAATAATTTGGTCCACAATAAATAACTGAACTAAAATTTGTGATAAAATTGGACATTGTATTTATCCATTGAACGATAATTTGAAGAGTCCCTTATAATTATGACTTCTTCCATCACTACAATATTTTATTTCAAACTATCCTGTAGCTGAGATGACGCTGTTCCGGTGATTATGTGAAGAAATAAAGTTGGAAGGAGACAAATCAATGCCAGAGTTTCAAAACATAAATCAATACTTTTCGGAACGGATGGAAATAGTAATAGAATTTGTCTGGACAATTAAGTAGTTATACTGTTGCTGTGTAGCAATAATAAATTATAGAACTGATTAATTATTTTATCTATTTTGACTCGGCTGTACAGCTTTCTGCTTCAGCGTGGACAGAAGCTGTTTCACAAGAGATAAAATGTCAACTAGGTATTTATACAACACATTATTATTACATGTTTGGATGATCATCATCACTTCATCAATTATTATTACATGTTTGGATGATCATCATCACTTCATCAATTATTCATATTTTAGCATAGTTCCTTTTTCCTCGCTGTTCAATCAAGAAATATGTAAAACTTTTATTGTTACTATAAATCTAATTTAATTTTACCTTTACTTGAGGCAATTCTCTGTTCTGGTATATCCAGCTTAAAATCAAATTTTATGCGAAGAAAAGAGTTCAATATGAAAGAAATCGCTGAAAAATACGCAAAGGGAGGAATGATTATGGAGATCTGGTAAATGGGGAAATAAGCGAAGGCGTTGCAGAAATCGAAATGTCCTCAAGACCTATCTTTCTGAGTTTAGTGGCCTACGCAGATCAGAGGAAAACATGAATTACCCTGAATTGTATTAGACAAATGGGATTTCTGGATATACAATAATCATAAAGCGGGTCTCGACAAAAAAATGTTTTCATTAGCTGAATGAAATATATTAGCTAAAATATGTTTTTGGCATGTTGAATCCTAACATTAGCGTCGATTTTGTACATCACGTTTAGTTTTCTTGCAAAATATGGGGCTGCACACATAAAAAACACAAAATATAGAAAAAAACCATAATTTTTACTATCTGAAATCTAAAAGAAAATTCTTGGTGCAAGGATTTTCAAGGAAACAGATTGAAGAGTTGTTACGGAATGATTTTGGACATCCTTACCGCACCTCTTTTATTTTAAATGATTCCTGGAAAATGGCTAAATATGAATCCTAAACAATTCATTTAATTGAAACCCCGGAGCCAAACACCGAATTTGAGGTTAAACACTGAATAACATCAGACAATTAAAAAAATATATTCTTATCTTCGTGGACGGCGGAAGGTCAACAAATAAAATCTTCAACACTCCGTATCACCAACTTTATTTCATCCCCACATGTTTCAAACCCTTATTGGTGCCTCTTCAGGGGAAAAATTACAAAAATAAAACTTACAGCCTACACCTGAGGAGGATAACCTTCCACCAGTACGGCCACGTCTAGAATGATCATGGTCTGAAAGAATTCAATAGGGCGAAAAATAAACAGCTGATCGATAATCGATATGTCATACCTTTAAAAATGTTTAAAAATGAATTTCCAGAAGAAATATAGTCCTAACAATTAAAACCATCTTCCCACCTTCAAAATAAGAACATAATTTTACTTTTTGTCAAGTAATCCTTCTTTACAATAAAACTTTAACTGCCTTGCTCAGAACAAGTCCAAAATATTTTCCAGAAATTAAAAATAGATTAAGGGCTACATTCAGAAAAAATTGTTATCCTAGTGAGATAATAGAGAGAAAAAGGTATCATATGGAAGGAATACGCACAGGGTTGATAGCAGCAAAGATAATTCTAAATTTGACACACAGGTTTTTAAATTTTCAGATGAATTCTTTTTGGAGGATAAGAAAAAAGTTTTAAAGAGGAAAAGGGATGACGATGAACAAATAGCACGGAAATGCATAAAATTAGAAAATATATCTACTACTGAAAGTCCAAATTTGAATTGTGGCAATAGTTTAAAAAGAAAAAGAGAATCAAGTGGTGGATCGGAGGAAATAACTAATTACATAAAAAGAACTAAAATAAAGCAAGCAAAAATTGATGATTTTTTCAGCAAGGGAATTCGAACGGAGAAGGACAAAGATATATTGATAGAAAGCTCAACGCCATATAATAATCATATTTATGAACAATTAGGCAGAAAAAGATGTAAGGTTTTAAAAGATCAGAATACATTATTATTATTTTGGCTTCAATTATAACCCACCACCGACTGGAAGAATATCTTTCTTCTTTAACGCCCCGTAACCACTCACTGTGGGAAGCCACAAAAAGAATTCTTAAATTTCAAGCTACCTCCTCTCCACTCCGACGTGAAGATGGAACTTGGGCCAGAAGTGACGAAGAAAAAGCTTCCCATTTTGCCAATCATCTAGAAGCAACCCTTTCCCCGAACCCAGAGTTAAACCCTTCCCATACTGAAGAGGTAATCACTTATCTTTCCGAACCCTTACCGATGTCCTTACCTCCACCTTCCTTTCACCCTTCGGAAGTCAAATACATCATTAACCATCTACCCCTCAATAAGTCCCCTGGTCCTGATCTTATCACCGCTAAAATCCTTCGGCACCTCCCCCATAAAGCCATCATGTTCCTCATCCTTATATATAACAGTGTACTTCGAACCACTCACTTCCCTTCCTCCTGGAAACACTCCTGTGTAATCCTTATCCCCAAACCAACCAAACCAGCTACCGAAACATCATCCTACCGCCCAATCAGTTTGTTACCCATCCTCTCTAAAATCCTTGAAAAACTTTTGTACAAACGTATCCTTCCCATAGTTGAATCCTCTGGTATCATTCCAACTCATCAGTTTGGCTTCCGATCACTCCACTCTACGACACAACAAGCTTTCCGAGTTGTAGACACAATTTCCTCAACGCTTGAGCGTAAGGAATTCTGTTCAGGAGTCTTTCTTGACGTAGCCCAGGCCTTTGACCGAGTCTGGCATCCGGGCCTCCTTTATAAGCTCAAGCGTTTTCTCCCCATCACCTACTACTTAATCCTAAAATCCTTTCTTTCATCCCGCTTGTTTCATGTCCAGTACAATGCCTCAAATTCTACATCCCGCCCCGTGTCTGCTGGAGTACCCCAAGGCAGCATCCTAGCCCCTCTCCTCTACTCCATCTTCACCGCTGATATCCCCACTA
This sequence comes from Gonocerus acuteangulatus, assembly GCA_946811695.1. Lineage (NCBI taxonomy): Eukaryota > Metazoa > Arthropoda > Insecta > Hemiptera > Coreidae > Gonocerus > Gonocerus acuteangulatus. Next base: position 46,420,459 of record OX328124.1, on the reverse strand, counting down.
ATCCCAGTACCATTACCACAACTTTTGCAGATGATACTGCAGTGCTTTCATGTTCTGCCAACCCGCAGCAAGCCTCAGAAGCGCTCCAAAATCATCTATTGGAAATCGAGATGTGGCTAAAGAAGTGGCGAATTAAAGTTAACGCCGAAAAATGTAAGCACGTCACATTCACACTGCGGCGCAGTGAGTGCCCATCTGTTACCCTAAACGAATCCCTCATTCCCAAATCCGATGTTGTTCGATACCTAGGCTTCCACCTCGACAAGAGACTTACTTGGAACACACACACAAAAACAAAACGACAAGAACTAAACAGACGCTACGGCCTACTTAGACGACTAATAGGTCCCAAATCAAAACTCAGTACTGAAAACAAACTAACAATCTACAAAACGATTATTAAACCGATTTGGACATACGGCATTGAACTATGGGGTACAGCAAAACCTTCCAACATGAACCGAATCCAAACCTTCCAGTCCAAAGTCCTTCGCCGGATCCTTAATGCTCCCTTCTACGTCAACAATAATATCATCCACCGAGACCTCGAAATTCCCTTTGTCACCGAATTAGCTAAAACCCGCTTCTCCACTTTTCATTCCAAGCTATCCTTTCATCCCAATCCCCTTGCCCAATCCCTTTCCACAGATGCGATCCCTTCCAATCCCCCGAGACGCCTGAAAAGAAAGTGGCCTAGGGACCAACTGTAACACTTAAAAACATTATTCATTCCTTAGGGAGTGACAGCAATGGCTGCCTTCTCCCCTCTGTTCTTCCTTGTGTATAGCGATGTATGAGATATTTATTTACTTATTGTATTTATGTATACAGATTGTAAATATTCAATAAAAAAAAAAAAAAAAAAAAAAAAAAAAAAAAAAAAAAAAAAAAAAATTATAACCCAATAATTTCCAACAAAATAAGACATATATGTAAAGATATAGGCAGGATATCTTGGAAATATGACAACAGAATAAAAAATAGCTTTAGTCATATTAAAGATAAATTAAAATTAAAAGAAACTAAATACTTTATCAACAAAATTAACTGCAATAGTTGCAATAAATCATATATAGGGGAATCGGAACAGTTACTTAGAAAACGAATTAAACAGCATGCGCAAAGTATTGATAAAGGAGAGAATAAAACAGCGTTGGCTTATCATGCTATAAAATATAAACATAGTTTTGATTTTGAAAATATTAGCACATTAGGTAAAGAAAGAAATAGATTGAAAAGAAGAATAAAGGAAAATATCCATATCATAAAAAATAGGAAAAAAGTGGTAAATAAAAAAACGGAAATACTACATTTAAATACTATTTTTATTAACTTATTTGACAAAAAGTAAAATTATGTTTTTATTTTGAAGGTGGGAAGATTGTTTTAATTGTTAGGACTATATTTCTTCTGGAAATTCATTTTTAAACATTTTTAAAGGTATGACATATCGATTATCGATCAGCTGTTTAGTTTTCGCTATATTGAATTCTTTCAGACCATGATCATTCTAGACGTGGCCGTACTGGTGGAAGGTTATCCTCCGCAGGTGTAGGCTGTAAGTTTTATTTTTGTAATTTTTTCCCCTGAAGAGGCACCAATAAGGGTGTGAAACATGTAGGGATGAAATAAAGTTGGTGATACGGAGTGTTGAAGATTTTATTTGTTGACCTTCCGCCTTCCACGAAGATAAGAATATTGAGAAAAGGGTCAGTTGAAGAATAATTAAAAAAAAAAAAATATTATTGGTAAAAAGTTTTTTTAATTGATTTCCGCATAAATCCTTAGAAAACAGGCAAAGAATCTCGGGTAAGTTTTGGTGGCAGACCTGTGTAACTAATTATTTTCATACAAATATTTGTTTTTATTATGACAGACGAGTAACGTACCAAAGAAACAATTTATTTCTTTTATACACACGGATTGACCCCTTCCTATAATTTTTATATCCAATAAAAATATTTATTCATTATGGTTCTTGCAATTTTTTACGCTATTTAAACAGGCACACATACCTAGGTTTATTTTGTAAAAAATAAACAAATTTTTTACAAATAGACATATTTGTCCTTGAAATTAACTTGATTTTGTGCCGATGTGGTGAAACAGACCTCGGATTCGACCCTCAAAACCATGGAAGCTGTAGTTATTTCTTCTTTAACAACATCACACTTGATTATTATACTGCTACTAATTGTACAGATTTCAAATAAATAAATGAAAAAAAAAAAAAAAAAAAAAAAAAAAAACAACTTCATACGAAATTTGACGTTCAAATGCTCTTAAGCCTGACGCGCTGGGGTGATACGGATTACCGATTCGGATTCAACGTGTTGAAATACATAATAATAAATGAATGATGTCTTCGGAAAACACCACTTTTTTTTTTGTGTGCGGGTGTTACTTTGTTTTTTCACTTGTAAATGAACATTTACACGAAATGTTTACCTCAATAATAAATAATGGTTAAAAGGCTATTTAGAAATTATTTTTCGGCAGAACCCTTGCAAGACAAGAAATATAAGCTTGTTAGTTTGAAGGGCTAAAGCGCCCCTTCAAGCATGAGAACTCAAGAGATGAGAAAGAGTTGATGGACTGTACATTTCTGAAGATAGTATGGATCCTTGGAGATTAGTTTCTTGAAGAGTTTTAACTATATACGTCGGATTAAGAGAGATGAGTAAGGATTTAGTTGCTCAACTCAGGATTAAAGTCTGAAGGAAAGTTGTAGGAATCGATACACGATCTAATTGGTACAAGGTTTCGCCATCACCTCGGATTGGGAACCTATCAAACTAGTCTATATCTGATCACTCTCACGGTACATATGTCTCTACCTATCTCAAATTACGAATTTAATTATTCCGATACATATACAAACATAGACACATATTGTTAAATTATCTAAAGCCATAATTTTTTTTCTTTTTTTCAGGCAGTTGGGGCCTCTAATACGACCTGGGATGGTTGTGCTTAGACCTTGACAAGTGAGTGTATCTGTGCTTGTGTATGTGTGTGTGTTTGTGAGCACCCATATTTGAATCTACAATTTACTAAATGAGGATCAACGTGGAGATAATTTCAAGGGGTCGGGACAAAATAGTGCCAAGCAACATTATGAACAAAACTTAACTAAAGCCGCTATGTGTTGGATAATATGTGGGGGGGGGGGGGTCTCCCGTGGTCTAATGGCTAGCGCCTTGGATTCATAAGCTGGAGATGGTGGGTTCGATTCCCAACCTCCGGCAGGAATTTTATCATCCCACGGCTCGCTGGTAAAATTCCTCGCTGCACCCTGGATGTCGGCGGTAATGACCTAGATGTAGATGCGCCGTTAAAAAAAAAAAAAAAAAAAAAAAAAAAAAAAAAAAAAAAAAAAAAAAAAAAAAAAAAAAATATGTGGGACTATGAGTCTATGATGATGCTACTAAAATATGACTATGCTACTTAATCTTGTTGTACCTAACTGCTTCAACTGATAGCCCAATTAATATGTAACATATTGCATTTACAGTTAAGTGTTGTTAAAAACGTTGCTTGGCACTATTTTGCCCCGACCCCTTCTTTTCTACTTTTAGGGCAACTTCAAATTGAATAATTCTAGAAAAGGGGACTCTCAAAATTGAACTTTAATCTGAGCGTATACCCTATGAATGCCACGTTCTGAATTTTACACACGTGATACCCACATTCTGAAGGATTTGGGCGCGAATCTTTTATCCTCCTTTTAGCACTTTCCCCCGAAGGAAAGTAGCTATTGAGGTTGCACTCATGACGGAATTCTTGAAAAATTTCTTTAAATCTTTATCGATCCTACCTAGTAGACACCGAAAAGGACCCCCGTTAAAATTTATATATATATATATATATATATATATATATATATATATATATATATATCTGTTAACACGATAGCGGCCAGAGTTTTTGTTTTTTCGTCACTAAACTTGGTATATAGCATTCAATTAGCAAACGATTGAACGAGTTCGTTAAGCACCAAAATCGGTCCACCGGAAGGGGGGGTTTACCCTGAACCCAAAACACTAATTTGACCATGCCAGCCGTAATACTTGTTATATATCAACGAAACTTGTTATTCGTTGTGGTAATCTAGAGAGAAAAGTGAGACGTAAAAATAAACTAAATCGGTTCATTAGAAGGGGGGGGGGGTTACTTCGGTCCCACAATATAAATTTGCCACTACCAGCCGTGATTTTTGTTATATTTCGACGAAACTTGGTATTCGTTGTGGTAATCTAGAGAGAAAAGTGAGATGTCAAAATAAACTAAATCGGTTCATTAGAGGGGGGGGGGGGGGGGTTTACTTCGGACCCACAATACCAATTCGCCACTACCAGCCGTGATTTTTGTTATATTTCGACGAAACTCGGTATTTGTAGTGGTAATCTACAGGTACAAATGTGTTGTAAAAATAAACTAAATCAGTTCATTAGGAGTGGGGGGGGGGGTTACTCCGGACCCAAATTACTAATAGACTCACACCGGTCGTAATTTCTGCTGTATTGTAACGAAACGCGGTATACCTAGTGGGTAACTCGTGGGAAAGAAGTGTTGTAAAAATGAGGTAAATCGGTCAATCGGGGTTTATGAGGTAAATCAAAAGGGGGGTTTACTTTGTAATATATTTCAATAGAATATAGACCAGACGTAGGTTCGCAAGGCCGCCGCAAGGAGCGCTATCACCCACTAGAGGGACTGTATCCTGTTCCTGCGTCAGATCAAAAGACGAAAATATGAAGTTTTTGGTATTTATTGAGTAGTGTAGTAGGTACCATGTGTAAACATAACTCTGGAAGCAAATTAATAATTGAACAGTTACTCATTACAAAATTAAAAGAGAACTATTCATGGTTTTATTTAATTTATGTCGGATATTTTAAGCAAATTGTTCTGAAAACCAATCTACACAACCCAAATTCTGAGGAAAGTGCTTAGTTATGCAGCTCCTGCGTGACGGACTTTTTATTTTATGGTTATGGGTCTGATGAGGTGGAATTTAATATAATTCATGATGACAAGATCTTGATGACACTCAGTTTCATAAAGACAAAATAATTGTTCCTAGAAAAATCAATATCGTTTGTCCCATTTTGACCAAACTTGTCACACAGGTAGGTCTTGATCCGGGAAGTGTCATATGCTAGGTCAAAATCGTATATGACTCACAGTTCGGAGGCCACAGGTTCGCACCCTGAACTCGAACAGTTACAGAAGGGTGAATTGTCAGGAACGAACTTTTGAAAAATGAGTTATTCACCAAGACGGACTTTAACGGAACGTCATCCTATCATGTGTGGCATATTGTCACTTGTTTGACAAGTAAAGTCCTAAGGTGAATATGTTACTCAACACCACTGCTGCTTTCTTATGTTGAACTCCATCATCTTAGCGTTTCTAAATATAATGCTAACGTAACTGTTGAGGAGACAAAGAAAATTTAGTAACTGTTAAAGGGTTGGACTTGGGTAAGATATTGACTGGCGGAACATGTAGGTGTTTGGTCAAGAATCAACGAAGATATGCTGTTTGCTTAGCCATTACTCTTGGGAGGTTGTCAGGAAGTTGGAAGTCCTCTAGAGGGAAAATCACATAAATGCTGTAAAGGAAGTTACACATATGTTTTTGTAAATAACAGTTTGTCTTATTTTTTCTGTGGGAGGTGGAATTACTTCAATACAATGTGGATGTACTAAATTAAGTAAAATTATTCATAAGGTATTAGTATTACCAGTGCAACATTATAAAAAAGTTGTAATTTAGAAGAAACCAAACGATTTCAGGATATTTTCTTGTTAATTTAGTTAATTATTGGGCTTACAGGTGTTGGATTCTCCACCGTTTGAAATATTCACCTAGCGCTATTAGAGTTCTTTCGAGACATGAATGTCTCATTTTCAGGGCCTAATGACTGCGTCTCTACATTTCTTTGACTCTCGAAGAGATTGCAAGTCTCTTCTGTGAGAGCTGAATGCAACTTCTCTATTATTGAAGAAAAAATGTTCCTTAGAAAATAGCTCTTAAGTAAGAAATGTTGCAATTAATAAATTAAATTTACAAAAAAAATCCTTAAAAGACAAATAACATAATTTATATTAGCTTGGGATTTTTTTTTTTTTTAAATATGAATACCGTCAAAGGTGAAAATCTACCAAGGAAGGATTTTCATGAAGAATGAGCAACTAACTAATGACTTTCCACATATCGCTTAAGAAATGTGGTTACAAGGTTTATTTTCTTAAGTACTTACTAATCTGATTGGATTTAAACTACAAAATTTAGTGTCTGTTTGACGTCCGAATATGTCTTACATATGTGTTCCCTTAAATTTCTTATAGTAAAAGGAATAGATTGAACAAATAAACTTTATCTGATAAAAATCAGTAATATTAATTTGAGTAATTCTCTAATTAAAATAAAATTTTCTAAAATGGGAAAGTGTAACTTTATGAATGAAATTAGGCTGTTCACTAAGTAAGGAAATGTTTTCTGAACTTTGTTTAACTAAAAGCACAGCTGTTTAGGAGAGATGTGGGCGACAGGCCAGGTAGTAGAATGTGGGAGAGAGAAAAGGTAATCCTAAATGTGATTGTAAAAGAAAGAGAACAGAGGACTGGAGAAGGAGAGAAAATGAGAGGAAAGAGGGTAGAGAAATTAGAAGGACTGCTAGGGAGACAGTCTGTTGAGGAAGTCCGGAGATTTAATTATTATTGCCTGAAGTTCTGGTGTGTCCCATGACCCACCTTTTAAATACCCCAGGACTGGAAGACAGCCATAGGGAAGTCTAGGGGCTCACATCGGATCTCCTACAGTCGTTCTCCTAAATGTTCTCTACCTGGAATGTCGGGCTCTATTTCTTCCCTTTATTTCCCTACATGGTGCTACCACAATGGCCCTAGATCTTAGAGAAATATAAGGCAAACGGGATGAATACAAAAAATACCATGTGTTTACTCTAATTTTTTTTTTTTTTTTTATTATGTTTATTTAAAAGCTGTACAATTCATATAGTACAATAATTAATTGTGCTCGTCTTATTTACATCTCAGTGAGTGTATGGAAGGAGCCAATCATTAAAGGCACATCTTAATATATGCTAGCATTCATATGTTCACAGTTTTTAACCGCTGCTCGGGAACCTGGTCACGGGGCCAAAGTCTCTTAAGCCTCCGGGGAAGGTCTTTCGGATGGGTCTGAGAGGAAAGGGATTGACCTCTAGGATTTGGATGTGATGAAAATTTGGAATGGAACGTTAGGATACGGGATTTTGCGAGGTCTTTTACAAAGGGGATATTTAGGTCGTTGTGTAGGGTTTTGTTGGAGACATAAAAGGGAGCATTGACTATTCTACGAAGGACTTTGGATTGGAATGCTTGTATTCGTTGTATGTTTGAGTGTTTTGCTGTTCCTCATAATTCAAGTCCGTAAGTCCAGATAGGTCTGATTATAGTTTTGTATATAGTAAGTTTGTTGTGTGTCGTGAGCTTTGAAGTAGGTCCAAGTAGTCGTCGTAAGAGTCCAAATCTCCTGTTCAGCTCTTGTCTTTTTAGTCGTGTGTGTGGGTTCCATGTGAGTCTGCTGTCTAGTAGAAGTCCCAGGTAACGTACTTCATTAGATACAGCAAGTTGGATGTTGCAGATGAAGACAGGAGGGCAAGTGCTCTTATTGAGAGTGAATGTTACGTGACAGCATTTTTCGGGGTTCACTGTAATTTTCCACAAGTTGCACCATTTCTCGACAGACACTCTAAAAATAAAACGATTTTAGTTTGGTAATAATGGTATAATTGCAATAATGATTGCACTGAGGGTAATTGAAAAGGTGCCTGAATATTGGATAGGCACACAGTTCCATTTTGCATGTGATTCTATAAATAGAGAAATGCTTTACAAATGCCTGAGGCAGAGGAAAATCACCCAAATTGGTCCGAAGGGTACAAGTAGCCATATCCAGGTCTAAATGCCAAATGAGGATTCAATCAAATCCATCCGATCCCTTGCAAACTAGAAATGGACTTAATAAGGCGATACTGTTCAATATAGCTTTGTAGAAGGTTATAAGGAATTCGCGTATAGTTAGAAATGTACACAAGAGAACGTGCAATTTCTGGTATATTCTGATGTTATTGATATAATAAAAGCAGATTAGTGCCTTAAAAGACCTGGAGCGATTTTCTAGAACAAAGTGTCTTATGAGAAGTAAACCCAAAACGAAATATATAGTTGCAGGAGCAGTTGCAGGAAGTTTAAGCATATTGGGTCATTTATAGATGTAAAAAATAACACAAGGTAAGAAATAGAAAAGACAATTCAAGCTGCTAAGATGGGTTATAACGGCTCAATTAAACTTTTCAAAAGTGAAATTGAGGGAAAAAAAGCCACTCTTTAACACTCCTGATTAGCTGCATATTGACGTATGGGTATGCTGTGACCTGAAGAAAATGCATGAGCGATTGCAGTTTCTGAAAGGTAAATATCAAGAAGAATTTATAGGCCTTTACGGGAAAATGGCTCCTGGAGATGGACCAGGTTGGAAGGAATGCAATGCGGCCGGGCTGAGTCAATTAGGAATGCATTTTTTGTTCAATTGTTCATAATATATTAGTTTGCGTTTCAACTCGAAATAGTGTATTGCTTCACGCCTTCAAATTTCGAAGCAGATGTTGGCATGATTAACATTTTATGATATTTAAGATCGCCTTGTTTGTGACATTTCATACAGAAACTAAAAACATAACGCCTAACATAAGCAAATGCATTTGAAACTGTGTTAAAAATGTCATCCTCTTGTTCAGTATGGGTTCATAAGCGCCAGAGGCTCTATTATTGCATATCATTTTATTTATTGAAACCATTTGCAGCTTTGGCGATAAGAGCATTGCATATGATAGAATTTTACCTAGATGGAAGATAGAGCTTTGAATGTGATAGAATTTTACATTGGTAGATTGTACAGCTTTACATAAGATAAAGGTTTTTAGATGCATGATGGTTTGCTATATTAAATAAGATGATTTACAATGTTAACAATTCTCAACGAACAAAAGAAAAAAGAAAAACAGTGGGGGACAAATATAAATAACAAAATCGAAAAATGTAAGTAGTTTTATTATGTCTTAAGTAATTGACAAATAACCTTAATAAAATAATTAAAATAATATAATTGTTATCTCAAATTTTGAAATCGTAGAAGTTAAAATTTTAGTTAAATATGGCCTGTGAAAGATTATTGCACCAAACGACAGGCCAGTGGTTCACTTGGCAGCTAAAGTTGGGTTCCTTCCAAGTGCCTTTGTCTAATATCACTCCACTTACCGAGGAAGACCTGCGGGTTATCAATGCTTACCTCTTGTGCCGTGATCTTCTCATATTTAACTCAATATTTTTTTATTGCTAAAGCCTTTGATCATTGAAAAGAGATCTTCGGCCCATAAGATTCAGGAGGTACATATAGTCGGAGTTCGGTCTTATGGTAAATAAAACTACTTTTAATTTAACAAAAAAAATGAATTATTGTTAAGAGGAGATCGTTCACCGTTGGGAATGCGAAGGTAGAGTTTGTCAGGGTTCGTGGTATCTTAAAAAAATTACATTTTGTTTTATAAAATTTTTCTGCCGACGCGTCGTTTCGGCTTGAAATACAAGCCTTCATCAGGGATATAAAACAAGGAGGACTGAGTTAATACTAATTTATATACAGAAGAACTTAATTTAAAGGTTGGTTAATACAAATTTAAAATATAAATGGGTATTATATAAACATATATCAAATTAATAAGTACAGGATGAAAATAGGCTTACCAGTGAGAAGAAAGAGAGCTATGTCTCACGGATGTACACTAATTTCTGAATGTGGTGGATCGTGGTAAGTTTGAGAAAAGGGGCGAGTGGAATAGAAGTGTTTTGATCGCCCATTAACTTGAGGGTTGTAGCAGAAGACGAAGGCCCGGAAAGAAGTGTCATAAAAGTGAGGTGATAATGGGAGGAAGGCAGGTAGGAAGAGGTTTTATTTGTTTATTGGAGGCAGGATAGGTTTTCAATTTGGATGTTTTTAATAAATGGAAAATGTTGGAATAGAAATAAATATGAAGGAATTTAAAGATTTTCGACTCTACAAAACCAGAGTGGAAAGCATCGAAAGGGCTTTTTTGTATAGACGTTTATTAAATCGAATCTTCTGCAATAAGGACGTCCTAGTTTACCGTTCCCAATGAACTGATTTGAAATTCAATAACCATTGTCCATGAATTCACAAGTGGTGACAAGAGCATTGAAAAAGAAGAGGATCGCAGCCGTAAATCTGTGGTTGACAATGACTAATTGAAGCCTTAACCGAAGCTAATCCTCGTAAAAGCACACGGGAAGCTGCATACGTTGACCAATCAATAGTCATTCGCCACCCGAAGCAAATAGATAGGTCAGAAAACCTCGATAAATGGGTGCCACACGAATTGAACGAAACCTGAAAGAATCGTCCCTTTACAGTTCCCTTGGCTCGAGAATCGACCTCCTCAGCTCAAAGGTTGGACCTCGATGAAGCTCGCTATCACTTCTTAATTGCACCGAAAGAAGGTTATGATGACTGTTTGGTGGTCTATGGCAGGTCCCGTCATAAAAGTTTCCTTCATCCACGCGCCATGATTAAGGCACAAGTACAACCTAAAAATTGACCAAATGTGGACCGGAAACTTAGGCGTATATGCCTTCCTTATGCCTCATATAATTCGGCCGCGAATTTTAATGATGATGTTCACTAGTTGAGCTCTAAGGCTCTTGACCGTCCGTCATTCTTGCCGGATCTCTTATTTACAGATTTCCACTTTTTCAAACATTTTTACAACTTCCTCCAGGATAAATACTTCAAAAACCAGAAGAGGATGCCGACATTTTCTTGAGTGACTTCACTGCCTCCCGGGCTTCGGAATTCTACGCGATAAGCGTAAATAAACATGTTTCTCGTTGGCAAAAATATGTTTATTAATATGGTTTATTAAAAAAAAACGAGATTCTTTTTCCATGAACCTATTTTGAAACATATATTATTAATTAACCTCTCCCCTGACAGCTACCGAGTTGTGTGGTATCAACTGTTCAATATTGAAATTTCTGAGAGAGGTTTAATATGAAGAAGGTGAAAGGGTCCTTAGAAAGGAGGGGGGGGGGAGATATTTAATGAAGCCGCCTGGATGTAGATTGTGCCGAAACAGGTGATTGGCCCGTCAAACTTGTACAGTCTGCTTCTAACACTCCTGATTAGTTTCCGGCCACACCATGCTCTCTCTAGTGAAACTTTCCAAGTTTCAGTAGTTGACAAATGCTCACGGACACAATTCCCGGCCCCTTCAAACATCACCCAGATAATGGATGCCGTATAATTTTAGCCGCCTCACTGATTTGGAAAGTAATGATCAACAGTACTCTCATCACTTGCAACAAAATGTCATAACTTTATTGCACCTCTGTATAATGCACTGTCAGTGGCATTATTCCCAAATCATTATTTTTGTGATAAAACTTAAGTCACCAGGCATTTCCTTTTTAGGGTCTCGTATCCGCTAAATATTCCACAGCCCTGATATTATGGCAAGGGAAATTTATTCGTCCGAAAACGAATTTCCATGCTACAGTTCATACAGTAGCCTGAAGCATAAAAATTGCAGAGACACTTGAGCGTAAAAAAGGAGGATTTATATTCAAATTCCAGCTCAACATATTAATTTACCTAATAAATGAAGAATTCACAATTGAGTGTCTGATGCTAACTAAATATCACGAATTCTTAACCTTAGTGTCCATCTGGGCACATCGGAAAAACAAACTTCTGGCAGAACATGGATTATTATCATTAAACCTAGATATAACATTCATTAAATGTTCCAAACATAAATATGATTGTTAAACTTAGAAATGTCAGGAGTATATACAAGAAATAATTTCGGAAGGGGTTGGCAGGGAGCATCGGGGGATTTGGAGCGTATGGAATACTTAAAAACCTAGAACGTGGAATAGTTTGCCAACTAAAACGGTATTGCGCCCAAAACATTACTTTTTCTGAACTTAGTGATCTTATTTAATTTAAGTTTGAGGTTTTTATAACGCAATTTTACCGATTAAATTAAAATTTCAGGACTGCAGCCGCCCCTCAAATACGCCCATGAGGAATGTGTAAAAGTGGAATCCTCGCTCTATTTGTAACGAACTCTATCGCTACCTTTTTTTGCTCAAAGCGAACTTAAAGTAAAAGTAAAAGTTTCCACGAGTGAAAGAAGTAATTGGTAAAATAGACCCTGCTGGTTTTTCCAACGGGTTTCCCGTAATTCTCGTTTCCCCGAAATCATCCAACTTCTAGAGAAGATCCTCCCTCCTCGAAACAAGTTTTATATGTTGCTCTTGGAATAAACACGCACACGCCATGGATCCACGTCTTGCACGTGCGCCTTTTAAATGCCTTGCAATGAGGAATTTTTATTATTTTTTTATATTTAAATGTTTAAAAAATGTTAATATTGATTCTATTAACTAAAAATAAAATCTATTCGACATGGATAGTCTTGAAAAAGCCATTACCCTTCAAGAAAGTGATTTCTACATTTTCTAGTACGCTTTACATTTTTTTTTAGCCAGTACAAGTACATTATTGTCAATGCATGTATAATTTTATTTAGAATTTATTTAAATTATCCTTCAGACTCTGTTCTGCACTTTGCTCTATCCTTTGAAGGTGAGCATCAATTTTCAATTTAACTTGGAATATCAAAATTTGCTATAATCAGTGAAGGTTTTAAAAAGTAATAAACCAAAAGTATTTTCAAAGATTTTAGCAGCGATTTCTCCAAATGAAATCGACACATCGAAAATTACGCCAGAACCGTTTGTATAGATAATTTAGTAAGCTTTTCAATCGCTTCGGGAAAAAAATATATTTTCGAATATTTCCTTAACTCGAAATGAAACCAAAATATAAACATCTTAGTTTTGATGTGTTCAAACCTGTAGTAAATATTTCAACTGAATCCGCCGATTCTAAGTACTCAAACCGAAAATTAGTTACAAAAACCAGTTCTCCCCACTTTTCTCGAAAGCGGTTATAGATATTGCCTTGAAATGGTTTCATTCGTTTTCGTACGTACAGACCCTATAAAAAGAGTGTCTGTAAGCATATTAACTCGAAAACGTGAGCGTTACGGGTTTTCTTGTAAATTTCCTAAAAGTCGGACGATTATTAATCCTGTGGGACAGCGAACAGACAAATATATATATTTATACACAAATTTGAACCACCGTTAATTTCGGAATGTGTGGGTTCTGAAACGTGAAAATTTCAAGTCGGCACTTCCAGGTTGTGTCATGAGTTCAATTTCTTAAGTGGGTTTTTTCGTTATAGAGACAGGGAGAAAACGCGCTAAAATAATTAGTGCAACGTCACATTGAGTTTTGTCTATATTGAAGCACAAGTGATTAGAGATAGATGAACTCATTAGTGCAACGTCACATTGAGTTTTGTCTATATTGAAGCACAAGTGATTAGAGATAGATGAACTCATTAGTGCAACGTCACATTGAGTTTTGTCTATATTGAAGCACAAGTGATTAGAGATAGATGAACTCATTAGTGCAACGTCACATTGAGTTTTGTCTATATTGAAGCACAAGTGATTAGAGATAGATGAACTCATTAATTTTCTTGCACCAGGCAAAGAAGATTTCAACCCTTCACTATAAAAATAAATTATTCAAGGGTTGTTTTGTAGTTTGAAGATACACAAATAACGAAATAGCCATAACGCAAAAGCTCAAGGGCTTTTCAACAACTCTCAAGAAAAAGAAATGCTTAAAGTAGTTTATATAAATCTAGAATTCAGAATATTAAATTTCAATCAAAACTAGAACATTTTATTACAAAAATATTCGTGCATTATATACTGTTAACTGAAGCGAGTTCATTATAAACTTAGTTTTTAAACTTTATAGAAGTCTAAGGGCGTTTAAAACTTTACAGAGTAAATCCTTTTTCCTAAGACCTTCTGAAAGTAGAAGAGTGTTCACTTGAAAAGAATTTCTTTCTGAAATATCTTTTCTGGAAATGCATTTATAAACTTCTTTCATCCTATAAAAGAAACATTAGTTTTAATACTAAACTAATAAAAATGGTGTTTTAAAGGTGAACTTTATTGTATTAATTTTGTAGGAAACGAAACAGAGTCAGAGGAAAATTATTTAAACAATTTCATTCATTTTCTTTTAACAATAAAAAATAAGCAAAGAATGCTGGAATAGATATACACTTGAAAATATGATTTTATGATGATACGATAAGTTTATAATGTTGTAAACAAACGAGAGGAAACCTCCCACGAATAAAGTAATAAGAAAAGTAATTTGCCCCGTGAATTTTGGCCAGAGCCTTTTCAACTAAATCAACCATTTCAGCTATGGGCAATTTTTGACATGTTGTGGGCCAACATTTAGTGTGCAAATACGTTTGCCGAGTAAATGGTTAAAATAAAATAACATCAGATTTTAAAGAAGTGTTTATAATTTTTAGCGATAAATATCAGACATGCAGTAATAATACAATGTTATTGTAATACAATTTATTAAAATAAAAAAAATGAAACGAAATAACATCGATTTAAAATTATTATTGAATCGTGAAATTTGGAATTATTAAAAACTTCGAAATTTCAATCAATAAGACACTTGGCTTCCTCGCTTGCTTGATTCCGCAGGAGCAAGCGACAAACCCCACCTCACTCAATCTTCCTCGTGTGGCGTGAGCGTGAGAAAGTTGTGTACAATTTTTTTTTGGGGGGGGGGGGTTAAAAATTTCTCGGGGGCCGGATCTGATCTTACAGAGTACCCGCGGGCCGTTCGTTGCCCACATAAATATGATCTATTTTAACAGGCTACTGTTTAATTTGTTGTTCTTAGCTGTGACTATAAATCAGTTTTTAAGGTTCACGCAAAACGAGATTACTTTTTAAATGGCCGAAAAGATGGGAAAGTGATGAGGTAATTTTACTCAGAAGTTCGGGCATGCTCAATTCAACGTTTGTTTCTGTATACCTGAACGGGCTATAAATAGAGCTGTTGAATTATATACAATCTTTCCTACGACAACCAAGGACTTCCTGGCGGGTGGCAAGGACTTACGCCGACTTTAAAAAAAAAAACCTATAGACTCTTCAAAGAAAGGCTCCTATGAGAAAAGTGTACTCCTCAATCAAACACTGACAATTGTACCTAAAAAATATAAATTGCATTTTAAATTTTATAGTAAAAAAAAATAAATAAATATATTAAATAATTTATAAGAAATTTAATCTTATAAACGTAATATCTTTGACGAATCCGTTTCAAAACTTTACTACTACACAAACTTATAGAATTATAGCAATACCCAAATAATTGCAAAAAATAATAAATAAATAAGCTCCTCAAAAAATGCTTAATGTTAGAGAAGTGCAAACATTTTGGGATAAAATGATGTTGCTACCCTGAGCATGACCCTTATGCCTATGACCCTTGAGTCATTTTCCCATCCGACCGAATCCCACTATAACAGTTTGTCAGTGTGTGGGCTGTCCGTGGCCCCACCCTTGGTCTGTGTTCCCTCCTAGTGGGTAGGAAACAGACGATTTAACCCCAAACAAATGGAGGGATGTCTCCCTTCAAGCCCTATCCCTCCCGGGCTATCAGCCTGGATTGACGTGACCCTACCAAACCAGGATTATTCTTGTCTCCCTTCTCCTGATTTGACAGAAGGAAATATACGGTGCTCATATTAAATTATAGCGATTTCTCCATAGCAATATAAGGATGGCTTTAGGTCCGTTGGAATATTTTTGTTGTTGTTAAAGAAGTGGAACTTAGAACATTAACTGTTATTATTCTGATATAAAATTGAACTATTAAAAAATATACAAAAGAGAACATATCGTCGATGCAAATGCAAAGTATCGAATGTGAAAAAACGCATTTTTTATTTTCAATCTTTACTGATTGTTGTTGGACTGCTGGACAACAAACTCTCGAATCTAAGTTCACTCAGTGAAAGGGGAATGTAACCACTGTCAAAAGGTCGAATCTGCCGACAATCTGTCCAAAGGCAAAGTAATAAATAAAAGTATTTTCACTCTATAAACTGGTGTTATCACATTCGATACTTTGCATTTGTAACGACGATATTTATTTTGCGAAGAGCTTATGACTATTAAAATAAACAAGGAAAAGTCAACAGATGAAACAGGGCTTAATAGAATTCAAGAGTGTTAATACATAAAGAATATACTACTGTCTCGTACCAAATAAAAAGTGAAATATATGTATAATACAATTTCTCTTTTATTACTAACTAGGTGAATACCCGTGCTTCGTCACGACAGATGAGTAGTTATTTTCTTGCATTAAATAATGTATCACCAAATTTAATGCTAGTGCATACACAATTTTGTGCAGTTTATTATGGCAAGGTTCCCGTCATACTATAAGTTATTCATTAATTGATAAGTAATCAAAGTATAATATGCCTTGACATTGGGGCGCTCCAGACCAGTGTCAAGAAGCAGATAACGTAGAGATAACCCGTTATTTATAGGTTAGCAATAACAGCAGTTTAACCAGTAGAGGTTAATATTATTTATCAATAATAAATGTACGTTATAATTTAAAAATTTATTTTTCTCAGATGCCATTTGGAAACTAACAGCCATTGGTTTTTGCGAGCATTACCAAGATTAAAAATTAAATCCCATAAGCTGACATTTGAAAATGCCAAGCGACGGAATACATTTTTTATGTTATGGTACGTTTTTGGTCAAAAAGATCTTTTAAAGATAATGTTCTACATTAAAGTAGATATATTAGTTAATTGGGGGGAAGTATTTGATGTTAAAAATGTTTGTCCTGAAAGTTTAAAGAGCTGTGAGAGTTATTAAAATTTATTGACTGCTGTCAGTAATTAATGTGTACATGTGGCATGTATATATTTTGACTTTCAAGCCATTCGGTTAGTTGTATATCACGATTAGTTCAGAGTTAGTTTTTTTTTTTTACATATAAATACAAGCAAACCTGTATTTCTGTTTTAGTCATCATGTACACGGGGGTCAGTCGTGTATTTCTTAGTCTAAGTGTAGTGAATACCTATACACAGTGTAAAATTTTATTTTATTTTGTCACTGACTGGCAGGCTAGTCAGGGATGTTCCATTTTGTGTTTCGAAGTTTATTATCAGTATTCAAGTTTGTCATCATAAACTTAAGACCGGACTTACTTAACAACAGTCAATGTTCTTTAATTTTTTTTCGATCTTTTATGAGCGTTTATTGATAAAGGTGTATTGTCATAAATCTATTCGCTGAATTAAATCATTTTTATTTGCTAATGCTGTTTTGCAGTTTCGAAATATATTTTTTAAAGGTTTTATATATATGTGTGTGTGTTCAAAACGTAATTTTAAAAGGTTATGTAATCTGACAAGTTAAAATTACAAACTTTGTGGGTTTGTGCTCATAGGGCAGGATAAGTGCCAATGCGTAAAATTTTAATTAATATATAAAAATGTAAATAAATACACATTTTTATCTGATAGGAAATGTGTAGTAAGTTCTGCTCATAACTCTGAATTAGAAACGTTTTTTGAAATTAATGTAAAATATGTAAAGTTCTTTCATAAAACAAGTCAATTTATCGAGAGTTCAAGAATCTCTGGAAGTCAAGAATATAACTGGTGATACTTTCAATAATGTGTAAGCATAAATTTTACAAGTCGATGGGCGAGAGAACCTTCATCCTAAAGGAGAGAGGGGGTTAGATTTCACAACTGGAATGTGTGTTTTCGAACCACAGAGAGATTTGAAAGGTAATTATGATAAAAAGAATTGGCTTCCTGGTTTGTTTGTTGCTGGCAGAAAGTTGATTATTACTGGAACAGAGAGGAAGCAAGAGTTACACCCGCTTCGAAAACTGAAGTTGTGAACAATGACAGCGCCAACTTTGTTACCCCAACAACTCCTAATTTAAATATCATTATTAAACAGAGAATATCTGGTCTCCCAGAAGCTGCCATGATTAAATTTCTGAATCCGCCATCCGCCTTTGTTACAGGAGAGACCTGGTTTTGGTTACTTAAGTTTCACTCCATTATTCTATTAAATTGGATATTTATATTCCATCATATGGCTAATTGACATTGAAACCATGGATTACGCGGCCCTTAAACGATTTAAGCACGTACGTCACTCATGTATCCTGTGATACTGCTAAAGTTCTGTTTTCTCGAAATGCTGCAGTACTCTAAAACAAGATTATTTCAGCGAACGATACTAATGGAGCAGGGATTCGTATGATGAGAAATATATCAAGTTTTATTTTCATTTTCCCAAATTTATGATGACTAATAAGAACAAATCCAAACTCAGGAGATATTTTACTTCTGCACATTATAGGAACCCTGTCCCAAAACATTGCGCAACGAGAAACAGTTTTTTAAATTTATAAATTAATGTTTTTAACATCTATTAGGATCGCTTGTAACGGAGTCAAAGTCTCTTAAGCCTCCTGGGAGGTCTTTAGGATGGGTCTGAGTAGACAGGGATTGACTTCTTGGATTTGGGTAGGATGACAAATTGGAATGAAACTTTAGGAATTCGGCCACTCTCAGATCTTTTCCGAAGGGAATATTTAGCCAGTTATGTAAGGTTTTGAGGTAGACATAAAAGAGTGCATTGAGTATTCTTCGAAGGACTTTGGATTGGAATGCTTGTATTCATTAAACGAAAATACGACCCGAAACTAGCGTGATCACTTCCGGTCAGTTTCCGATCAACTAGCGATCCCCCCTAGCGGTCCGGCTTGTAAAATGTTTCCACTTCCGGTCTATGGTCCGGACCGATACCGGCCAACTCCCTGTTCCCTTACGGACCACTTCCTGCTAGCATCCTGTCAATTAAGATTAAGTGAACCGGAAGTAAAAAGGAATGAGTCAAGATAAACTTGCTAATAATGCATTTTCCTTTCTTGATGATTAATTCTGGTATTATGCGGAAAGCAGAAACGAACGAAGAAAAAAACCCCTTGCAGGGCCAAGGGTGGAGTTTTCTCTTCTGAACATTCCTTAACCCATTCGATGCGACGCCGGAGAATACTCGCCAGAGAAAGAGGTTCCTCAGAGGCGACGCCCGAGTATTCTCGCCACAGCTGTATCTCTTAATTGCGAGCCTTCTTTAGCCTTGAGCGTGTACAGAGTGCTCTAGCAGGAATGGTGGATAATTGCTGGTTTAACCCTTAACTGGAAACATGCAAATTTTGAACGTTATAAGTAACATGCGTCTGTGAGGCGTGGCAACGGTAAAAATGTTCTAAGGGCATTTTTTATAGTGATACTGTAAATAAAAAAGGAGAAGCTTATTATAATAATAAATAAAAAAACATTTCCATTGCTACATTCAAAAATGACGCCTAAAAACAAGCAGCGGTTTCGGAATGAAGTAGAAAAAGGCAGCTAGACCACGACGCATCGAAATCGTTAAAATTCGTTACATTGTATTTCCAACTGTTAACAGTTTATTTATTATTTATGAATAATATTAATTTGAAGGGTCTAATATTATTTACTTTCTAAATCTGCACCGAAACAATAGCGACTAGGTTCTTGAATATTGAACTGATGCCAGTGATGTATGGCTACCGTTTTCAATAATGGATTTTGTTAAATTGTTAGTTTTAGATTGATCATACATTTTAAATTTGAACATGGGTTGTAGAATGAAAGGACCCCGCCCTTTCCTCATGGAAAATGGCTTTCGGTCAAATTGAACGAAACTATGCTCGTTGTATAGAGAAAGTCTTTCTGAACAAAAGTCTCCATGGGCACAAAACCCAAAAGTTCGAACTTTGGTACTTTTGGGTATCCGAAATTTTCCATTTTTGATTTTTGCAAAATCTTGAGATCTGGTTGAAAGGTTTCCTAAGCCATTTGGCCAGTAAAAAAAAAAATAAAAATACTTATCAATTATTTTTCGAAGACCTTTCGAACGACACCACATTTGACACTCCTAAACCCCCCTCCACCCACGGGAGTGGGGGGGACGCTTCTTTTTGTAATTATCGTCTATCCATTATCATTTGAAGATCTTTTCGAAGGCAATACACTGAAACCTTGCCTCACACCCTTACCCCACCCCCACACCAAACCCCAACGCACCTCCAGCTCGTATGTTTCCAAAAAAGTCCTTTTTTCGCAAAAAAAAAGTGTTCCGTTAGCAGACTTTAACATTAGTGGCCCTGAAAAGGAACGGTTACGTACATCTAGAAGAAATGGAATAGATTAGCATCACAAATCACAGGAAACTGACAGTAGTCAACTTACACAGAAGCGGATAATTCTTAATCTGTATAAGTCAATACAATTATGTACTAAAAACGTACTTACTCTTTGGCTTCTGCTGAGAAGGCTCTATTCTAAACAACCTAAAATTCGTTGCCGTTTTAAGTATCTTGCTTTACTGGCAAATTCGTTTTACTGTTATAATCAACTGTAAATATGTGCTTCATGGCGAATTAAATTCCATTCTGTCGTGGGTTAAATCTTTCTATAAAATAAGAAATAACGGTAACTTCAGTTGGAGGCTATGAGGAAGGTTATATAGATAGGAGAATTCAAAGCAACCTACGTCATCATGATTAGCCACTGCCATCATGATTACCACAGCCACTCCAAACTTATGACCAGTACCTTTCACCGTTTCTTAGCTTATTTTACTACAATACTAATTTTACTGATAAATGCAATTTACAACTAGAAACAACCAATTAAAAAGTGAGATAAAGAAAGAGAAAAACCATTTTAAAACAACAAAACAAACACTTTTTAAGTTTTAAGCGCTTATATCTCTCATTGACGTTGCCGCATCGAATATTACTTCAGAACCTTTTTTGTAGAGAATTTAGTAAGCATTCGAATGGTCACTTTCCACTTTCCACGATTTCCCAACCGTTATCGAGATATTTACGAAAAATGTATGGAGATCCGAAAACTTTACATGTCTATTAATAAAATATTTTTTTTCGCATACGTCCTTAAATCCAAACATAACCAAAATTTAAACATCTTAGTTCGGATTAATTTCCAAGATGTAGAAAATATTTCAATTGAATCCCGCGATTCTAAGTACTCACAAAAAAATAATTACTTACAAAAACATTGATTCCACTTATCTCAGAAACGGTTAAAGATATCACCTTAAAAATGGTTTCATTCGTTTTCTTATGTAACGAAACCTATAAAAAAAGTACCCAAAAGCATATAAACTCAAAACGTAAGCGTTACGATTTTTTTTGCGCGAATTTCGCCCCAAACACTATCTTCTAGTGGGCGGATTCTGCTGGTTAACGAACTTGATCTTTCAAATTAGACGACAGATTTTTGTACCAAATTTCGTCAAAATCGGACCATTTTTGAGCTTGCTAGAGAGCGAACAGACAAGCATATATATAAATATATACATATATATATATATATATATATATATATATATATATAACTTATGCGTCGGGTAGTAGCGAAGATGTTTTTAAAAAAGGTGATAGTATGGTAAGACGGACACAAGACACGTTTGAATGCTAGATAACAACTGTTTTATTTTAATCCGGCTGGGCTTTATATATGCCCCACCTGTTTATTTATCTCCTACAGCTCTTCCTCTCCCATAACAGCCCCCTTCCAGTTTCTGGACATATACCAGAAACTCAAAAGAGGTAACAAAAACAAAACATGACAACCTTATATAAAGCACTAATACAAACTGAAATGAAACTACTGAGCTACAATAATAAAGTAAAATAATGAAATTGAATGATTAAAGCTGAACTCAAACTAAGTAACATACAAAACTTCTTAATGCATGAAAAGAAAAAAAAAAAATATATACAAAAGAAACATATTTACAAACTACCGACCACGTAGATGGGCTGCGTCGGTGTCGGCCGGGATCTTCAATTGTTCCAGGTGGACTATGCGTTGTCTGCTAGGGGTTTCATGGGACCTGATGGTCACTACATTGTGCTCCTTCAAAGCTACGACCGTGTAGGGTCCATCATAACAGAGGTCTTGTTTAGCTCGGTTCGATGATATACGACGAAAAACTACGTCTCCCAACTTGAGCTGCTTATCTGGTTCTTTGAGTCGTAGGTTATGTTTGCGCACTCGCTCCCGCTTTTCTCGTTGTAACCTTCCTCTCGTTTCTCGCGTTATTCGCCTCTGATGTGCTTGGCGTTGGAGAACTGCTGCTACGATCCCTGGTGCACCCGCAGCTTCCGCACATCTCTGCCCAATCTTAAGGTTTCAAATAAGATTTCGAACGGTGTGAATCCAGTGACGCTGTGTACTGAATGGTTATACGCTTCCACTGCTATGTCCATGGCTTCTTCACCTTCTAGTCCCCGCTCCGTCTGAACAATTCGTAGTGCTCACTAAGAGTACTGAGTACCCGCTCGATGCCCCCATGACTTTGGGGGTGTCCCGGCGTAGTTATGTGAAGTGCTGTTCCCCACTGTTGGAGGAGTTTCCTGACCTCGGCATTTCGGAATTCCCGACCTCCATCCGTAACCACTTGTTCCGGGGTCCCGTAAGTTTGACCCCAACGACGGAAACCTTTGATGATTTCCTGCGCACTTTTTGTGACGATAGGAACGGCCATAACAACTTTGCTAAATGTGTCAACAAAAGTTACGCACGACTGGTTCCGCCATGTAAAGACGTCTGCCTGGAGCACTAAATAAAAGGGGGGTAAGAGGAGTAGCTGTCTCTTCCTGAGTAGCTTGTGGAGGATGTCGATCGTACTTCGCTTTATTCCATATATCACACCCTGTTACTACTCCCCGTACTGTCTGAGCCATTTTCTTCCAATAATACTTGCGTTTCAGGCCTGCTAAAGTTTCTGTTACGCCACGATGATTGGATTTCCCTTGATGTTGGGCGACTGTGACGTCGCGTTGTGTTTGGGGGTCCGTGATCACTTCTCGTAACCTCATGCACCCCAAAAAGGCTCGATCAGTGCCAATACGCTCCTGCTCCCAGAGGTGGGCGATTCTGTTCCACACAGAGGCATTCCCGACGTACAAGTATATTGTAGTCCCAGGTATTGATGCGTCTTCGAGAACCCTACAAATGACGTCGTCCGAAGCCGTGACCGGAGCACGAACAGTGCACTTCAAACTGGATCGGGTGCGTCTGCCGTATGTGATCTGCGGTGTTCCATCGTTCGCCGACTTCCAAATGATGTACCTCTTCTTCTCTACCACAATATGATCGTCTACTGGCATATGCGACCGGTATTTCCCCCACTGTATATTGCTGAGCGAGTACTGCTCCGATTGCATAATTACTAGCGTCTGTTGTGACAATAAAGTCCTTGGTGAAATCTGGGAACGCAAGCATCGGTTCGTCCGTAAGCATCGCAATACATTTTTCAACTTGCTTCACCATCTGCGGGGTTAACTTCATCTGACGGTTCTTCTTGAGGAGATCATTAACTTCAACTAGGTGTTTCGCCATGTCAGGTACAAAGCGCCTATAGTAATTGAGGGCCCCCAACAGTCTCCTAATTCCTTTCACATCCGTTGGGATTTTTATTCTTGAGAGAGTTCCCACTTTCGCCGGATCGGGCCGGATGCCATCGCCGGAAATTATATGACCCAAGAAAACTACATCTGGCAGAACGATGTGTGTTTTTTCTTTAGACAATTTCAGCCCAAACTCTCGTAACCTCGTAAACACTCTTCGTAGGTGATCTCGATGTTCTTCTGCTGACCGACTAAAAACGAGCAAATCGTCCATGTAACCCTGGCAGAAGTTGGGGTCGAGTCCCTGAAGTAGTTCGTCCATAAGCCTTTGGAACGTAAGGGGTGCGTTCTTCAACCCGAACGGCATCCTGGTAAATTGAAAATGTCCGCGTTCGAACGAGAACGCGGTCTTCTCCTCGTCTCGTGGATCCATCTGGATCTGATGATACCCCGCTTTTAAGTCGAGAGTACTGAAAATTTTTGCTCTGCTCAGTCTGTCGAGAATGTCCTCCAACCGAGGTAAGGGGTATTTTTCATCCGTAGTCACTTCGTTTAACTTGCGGTAATCAACCACCACTCTATATTTCCCTGGAGTTCCTGCCTTTGGGACGGCCCATAAGGGACTGTTGTAACCGGAGGTACTCGGTACAATAATGCCCTGATGGAGAAGGTTTTGAATCTCCTCAGCAATCGCTTCTTTAAGAGTTTGAGGATACCTGCGTTCCTTTACGAATACTTTGCGATCCTCTTTGAGACGGATTTCGTGCTGCGTACGTCCCGTTGCGCTGAGAGGCTGTCCCTCGCAATGGTAGATATCCGCAAACTCCCGTGTCAAATCGCGAAATTCTCTCGTTCCTGGTTCGATGACACCGACGCTGTCTTGTTGTTGTTTCTGTGCTCTGTCGTTTCTTGGGCACCAGTACGTTTTCTTCCCCAGGTACACGGTCCAACATTGTCAGATGACCTCAATTCTCCTTGCAATGCAGTCAAAACGTCGCAACCCAAAATACCCTGATACTCGCATGGCATTCCGGGGATCACATGTGCAGTTAGCGTCTTGTTCCCAGTATCCCAAATTTCCGCGGGAATGCGTATTTCTCCGACGACTTTACATTTCCCTCCTAACGTCTGCAGCGTGCAGGTACATGTGCGGACTGCTTGATTAGTCCATAGGTGCCCTGCAGTAGTAACAGCCTCCATACCCACTAAAGTACATGTGCTTCCAGTGTCCACGAGCCATCTCATACCCGCTTCCTCAATGATCGGCAACCCGCTCTTGCGAACACTCATGAGTTTCCCAGGGTCGCCGCGCCTCTGACACTTTCCTCATTGCTTTCCATGGCTGACTCTCGAGTTCCTGAGGATGGCGGCGTACGACGTCATCGTTTTAGGTGCAGTCTGCTTTGTGTCTTCCTCAGGGTCACTACTGTCGTCTGAGTCTACGTCAAACCTTTCGCTCCGTTGTCTGGAATTAGTGCGGTTCACTCTGTGATAATTTACCTCCATGGGTTCTCCCAAATCCTTCTTCGGATTTTTGACATAGGGGCATTGGCGTGCAACGGGGCCCGTGTCATTACATTCAAAGTACCTGATTTTTGGGCAGCGAACCGCTATATGACCTGTGCGCCCGCACTCATAGCACCTCTTCACGTTCTCCCTTCGTCCTTCTTCTTTCCTCCTGGGTGGGTCTCGCCTGCTCGATTCGCGGTATCGGTCTTCCCTGGGTCGTTTCCATCCCCTTTTGCTCGGCCGATAATTCTGCTCGAACTCCCTGCTGTAATGGCTTCGAGGTTTGGTTCTCACCTTGGCCCACGTATCGTCCTCAGGTACCGCTACATGGAGCTCCGCTTCCTTTTCATCTGCTTTTACCATGGCTTGAGCTTCGACTAAAAATTCCTTATTAGCATCTAGTGTCCTACCTGTTTCTCGGCTCAAATGCACCTTGAGCACTCGTTTCACCACAATTCGATTCGGGTGAAACGAGTGCTCAAGGTGCATTTGAGCCGAGAAACAGGTAGGGGTCGCGTTCGATTCGGGTGTTCCTGGCTGTTCACTTAACTTGTCCATTATTTTGTTATACCATGCAATGAGCCGTGCTGCAAAGTTTCCTACGGATTGTCGTGGTCCTTTCGTTTCCTTGAGCATCATGATGATATCCTCTTCGGGAGCCCATCGCCCTCCACCATATGCCCTCTTAAGTCTTTCTTTGAGTGTGTCCCAGGGCTTGTTTGAATCGCTTTGCACTTGATTCAACACCTGCCTTCGCACTCTGATAATGAGAGGGGCTTTCAGCGTTACTACATCATCAGCGTCCAGCCATCCTGCCTCTTCCTTGGCTAGAATTGATTTCCAGAGACTCTCACCATCCTTTAAAAAATGAGTTAATTCGCCTACATATCCTCCGAATTTTTCAATTTGGCTAATCGCGGCCCTCATATCTTGCGCGTTAGCTGCTCTAAATTTAAGCCATTCCAATGTAGTCGCCACGTCTTGAGTTACCGCCATCCTGTTGAATAGTGGTTCGATTCCGTCTTTCAGACATACACTTTCGCGCCGCGGTATACGGTTAAACTCCCGGGTTTCGGCACCATTTATGCGTCGGGTAGTAGCGAAGATGTTTTTAAAAAAGGTGATAGTATGGTAAGACGGACACAAGACACGTTTGAATGCTAGATAACAACTGCTTTATTTTAATCCGGCTGGGCTTTATATAAGCCCAGCCTGTTTATTCATGTCCTACAGCTCTTCCTCTCCCATAACATATATATATATATATATATATATATATATATATATATATATATATAAATATATACATATATATATGTATATATATATATATATATATACAAGTTTTAGCCACCTACTATAGGGTCTGAAACGTGAAAGTTTCTAGTCGGTACTTCCGGATTGCGTCATGAGGTCAACCTCATAAGCGGGTTCTCCCTATGGAGATAGGGTAACCGCGCTAAAAACTTCACTATATAATTACACTGACTTTATTTTGTCTCTACTTTTTGGTGTCTCTTTAGGGAAACATGTTACAAATATAAAACTTACAGTCTCAACTTGAGGAGGAGAAACTCCCACTAGCAGGGACACACACACACACCACATCAAAATAAAATAAAAAAATTAATGCCAACGGCCATTGCCACGTTGAATGCACCGGTTCCCATAGATCACCGAAGTTAAGCAACGTTGGGCGTGGCCAGTACCTGAATGGGAATCGCGTGCCGTTGGCATTATTAAATGGTGGCAACCTTTAGATAGCCCGGCGTTAATAGCCAAATTGTTGATACGCCGTTAAACACACACACAAAATAATAATAATTAATAAAAGATTAATCTGTTCATTGCAAAACTATTTATGTTTGTTTTGATTACTATTTGTATCCGTGCGAACTCCATTATATAACGTCTTTTATATATTTATTTGTTATATTAGCAAGAATAGCATGAAGAGCAAAGCTATTCACATGGTGTCGATGACATCAAAGGTTGACACGCGTTAGAACCAACCAAAAAAAACTATTTATGTTTATGTATATTTATATAGTTTATTTTAGGGAAATTATTCAGGAATGCGGCGAAGACTAGCCACATTGCCGAGTAATGCGCTTAGTTAAGCAATTCCTGTGTCACGGACTTATTTTTAACTAATATTATCTGTTACAATATTATATAATCGCTTCGTGTGCGAGCTCTTAAAATTAATAAATAAATACAATATTATATAGGATTATGAAACTTTACAATTGACGGTAAATACGCCAGGCTACACACTTGAATTGATGGAAAGCCTATAGATTTTTGTTGAGTGAATACCTTTCTATAGAGAAACGATATTCTAAAGAGAATGACGAGAAGGGCCTTTTACAGCTTAAGGAATGTTTTGAAAGCGTTAGTGCCTTGAAAATTGCCGCTTTGAGGAATAGCTTGATCGAGGAGTTAAAGATTTCCTTTAATGCTCTATACCTGATAGCCCCCGGTGTCTCTCTTACACCATATTTTCATGTTTGCACACTTTATACTTTTCTTTTGAGAAAACCAACATCGAAAGCGAGAAAATGTAATACTATAAAGAAAGAACAGGATCATCTATATGTATATATATATATATATATATATATATATATATACATATACACATATATATATATATATATATACACACATATATATATATATATATATATATATATATATATATATATCACGTGTCTGTCTGTTTGTCCGTATGTCTGTTTGTTCCTTATACAAATCTACACCGTTTGACCGATTTTAACCAAACTTGGCACACAGGTAGGTCTTGATACGAGAAATCTCCTAGGCTAGGTCAAAATAGTCAAATTTCAAAATTTGGTCAAACGGTCAAAAAATGTGTTCAAGAAAAATTGGCTACACTGAACCATTCAGATTCTTACGGCTATTTTGAATCGACAGCCATTTTGAATAATGTCTCAAATTTATTTGTAGGTGTTCTTGATAATTAGAAAAGTCTGTCACGCAGGAGCTGCATAACTAAGCACTTTCCTCAGATTTGTGTAGGGTCGAGTGCATTCCTGAATAATTTGCTTAAAATAACCTTTATAGATAAATAATATAAAAACATAAATTGTTCTACTTTTTTGCTTTTATGAGCAGCTGTTTCAATAATTAATTTTGTAATTAATTTCCCTCCAGAGTTTTGTGTTCTCAAATTTTTTCAAAAATTCCGTCATGAGTGCAACCTCAATAGCTACTTTCCTTCGGAGGAATGTGCTAATAACTCGAACTCATTGATGACTTTACATCATTATATACTCATGTAATGCACTTTATTTCAATTTTATATCAACAGTCACTGTCTACTCGCAGGCTGTGCAGCTGGCCTCTGTCGGCTGTTTTATGAATTCCTGTGGTGCTGGCCTCTGCCGGGTGCCTTATGAATTACTTGACAGATACCAGGTTGCACTCATGACGGAATTTTTGAAAAATTTCTTCAAATTTTTATCGATCCTACCTAGTAGACACCGAAAATGACCCCCGTTAAAATTTATATATATCTATATATATATATATATATATATATATATATATATATATATACATATATATATATATATATATATATATATATATATATACATATATATATATATATATATATATATATATATATATATGTGTGTCTGTTAACACGATAGTGGCCAGAGTTTTTGTTTTTTCGCCACGAAACTTGGTATTTAGCATTCAATTAGCAAACGATTGAACGGTTCGTTAACTATTAAAATCGGTCCACCCCGAACCCAAAGCACTAATTTGACCTTGCCTGCCGAAATATTTGTTATATTTCAACGAAACTTGGTATTCGTAGTGGTAATCTAGAGAGAAAAGTGATATCTAGAAATAAACTAAATCGGTTCATTAGGAGGGGGGGGGGGGGGGTTTACTTCGGACCCACAATACCAATTCGCCACTTCCAGCCGTGATTTTTGTTATATTTCGACGAAACTCGGTATTTGTAATGGTAATCTACAGATAACAAATGTGTTGTAAAAATAAACTAAATCGGTTCATTTGGAGGGGGGGGGGGTTTACTCCGGACCGAAATTACTAATATACTCATACCGGTCGTAATTTCTGCTGTATTGTAACGAAACGCAGAATAACCCATGGGAAAGAAGTGTTGTAAAAATGAGCTAAATCGGTCAATCATAAAGGGGGGTTTACTTTGTAATATATTTAAATAGAATCGCCCGCAGGACGTAGGTTCGCAAGGCCGCCGCAAGGAGCGCTATCTCCCACCAGAGGGACTGTATCCTGTTCCAGCGTGAGATCAAAAGACGAAAATATGAAGTTTTTTTGTATTAATTAAGTAGTGTAGTAGGTAACACGTGTATTGATTAAGTAGTGTAGTAGGTACCACGTGTATTTATTAAGTAGTGTAGTAGGTACCATGTGTAAACATAACTCTGGAAGCAAATTAAGAATTGAATAGTTACTCATTACAAAATTAAAAGAGAAGTATTTGTTTTTATTTTATTTTTGTAGGATATTTTAAGTAAATTGTTCTGGAAACCAGTCTACACAACCCAAATTCTGAGGAAAGTGCTTATTTATGCAGCTCCTACGTGACAGACTTTTTGTAGAGCATTTAGCAAGCTTTCTAATGGTAATCTTCCGTTTAAAAAGATTCTCAACCTTTTTCGAGATATTAAGGAAAGTATACAAAGTTACCAAAACTTTTTATGCCTGTTAATAAAATATTTTATTCTAACCCTTCCTTAACTCCAAACGTAACCAAAATTTCAACATATTAGTTTTGATGAAAGTAGAACATGCAGAAAATGTTTCACCTGAATCCCATGATTCTAAGTACCCAAACCAAAAACGGTATTCAAAAACTATTTTTCCAATTTTCTCGAAAACGGTTAAAGCTATCGCCTTGAAAATGGTTGCATTCGTTTTCCTATCCCAAGAAGTACGAGTACTTACAAGCTTATGAACTCAAAAACGTAAGCGTTACGATTTTTTTTGCGTGAATTTCGCCCCAAACGCCATCTTCCAGTGGGCGGATTCTGCTGGTTAACGAACTTGACCTTTCAAATTAGACGAAAGATTTTTGTACCAAATTTCATCAAAATCGGACTATTATTCGCTGAGATATGCCGCGAACAGACAAATATATGCATATATATATATATATATATATATATATATATACGCACATACAAATTTGAACCACCATCATTTACGGTCTCTAGGGGTTCTGAAACGCAAAATTTGCATCATGAGATCAACCTTATAAGCGGGGTTCCTCTCTATGGGGGAGGGAGGAACCGCGGTAAAACGTATTATCTTTTTACTGACACTTGCCGTTTGAAGTTTTTTAGTATTTTGTTAAATATCTGCTATTTTCAAATAAAACGTTTTTGTAAACCAATAGAATAAAAAAATACGCTATTATAACAACTTAAATGCGTAATAAGATTGTGAGGTCCTCATGTCAATCCAATGCGCTTATCTTTGGATGTAAAATTTAATTCTAAATAATCGTGCGTTTATTTATTATTTTGAATTTTTTTTCTATATTTTATTTAATTTGAATCAGCATAGTATTATTATTATTATATTGTTGAACCTTTTTTTGAATCCCAAAATTATGGTGAATTATTATCATAATTATTTCATGTAACATTATAACATGGCTTGTTTATAAAAGGTATGAAAAAACAACAACACAGAAATTGAATAATATATTGAAATTCAAGTGTCTCCATTAAATTTACAAGGGAAGAGTAAGCTAATTGTATCTCTCTTTGATTGCATGCAATAAAATGAACATATATACATTTAAATTACATTATCTACATCCAATTGTTTGGTTTGAACTAATTTCATTAATTGAATATTTTCCTGATGTTCTCAGGTTATAAAAAACTAATTCGGTTATAAAAAATTACTGAGTGGAAATCGTCACGAAAATATTCATCGAATACATATTTTATTTTTATTTTTTAATCCAGGCAAACAATTTCCTGATTAAAGAAAAAGGAGATTAATTAGGAATTAATATTCCTCGCCTGAATTCCTTTCAAATATTCATATCAGTTATTACGATAATGTAGCGTTATACCTTCTCGAGTAAGCGTATAACCGCTGTTAACTATTTACTGAATAGTGACCCGATGCAATCTATTTAGTATATATCAGGTGGAAGGTCAACAAATTTGTTGACTTTGCATCTGAAAACTATGTATAATATATACCGTATTATCAAATACAGTGTTCTTGCTTTAATACAACTAGCACCCTAGTTATTGTTCATTTATCGATGAACGGCTGATTGATAAACATTAATAACCAGAAACTTTATTAAATTAAAAAAGAAAATAATTCAATTTTCAGCCTACAAGGCAGGAACATTCTTTTTCGATGGAAGCTCTTTAACGTGTTTACATTCCTCAAAAATTCACCTTGCAGTAAAAATAGTTTTACCTAAGGCCTAGTAAGACGCTGAAACTGCAACGGTTCGGCCACGTAAGGACGATCATCGTCCATCGCGATGGTACAGGAGGGTTCCGTTGCTATGACCACTAACCTATGTGATTACCGTACCATCGAGACAGTCAAATTTTCATAGGTTACAACGTAAAATCATTGAAAAATTAAATCATTGGAGTTAGTTACAGTATTTTGTTGAGGAACTAGTCTGTCGGGATCATGTGTGTCAGGGTATCGTCCGCGGAAATATCCATGATATTACCCACAGGGAATGTTAGTGTGGTCACAATAGAAACTAACTCACGAACAGCGAGCACAGGCGCAGGGTGGATGAGTACCAGGTACTAGCTTCTATGTTCAGCTGCTGCCTCTCCTACTGCCGCAAATGTGCGGAGGCTGTGGGATGATTAATGTTCATTTTAGGTGACTCTTAACACACACACAAAATAAAAGGTGAACCGTAGAACAGCACGCGTAGACCCTGCTCGACGCCAGCAGCCAGCCTGTCTGAACCGACCGGCCGAGAGAACCCGAGGGCGCCCGAACCCAGCCGAAAGACACTTAAAGAAAACTTACAACTAACTTACGTGCTAGTATACATAAATATTTACGAGCGAAAACGACCATGTTGGCCACAACAGTACGTGTAAGATGAGATTTTAGGTAAATATTTCTGGATGGTGGAAATGAATGTTCTTAGTTGTGAAAACAAAAACGTTCGAAATGTTGAGAGAGATTTTTGATTTTTTTTTTAAATATATTTACTACCAGCTGACTCAATTATTCATAAAAATCTACTATGTATTTGTCAAATACCACTCACTCACTCATTCACTCACTCACTCATCTATCAACGCCCAGCCCAAACCGCTCGACAGAAAATTTTGAAATTTTGCATGGACACTCCCTATATAACGAAGGAACTCGCTAAGAAAGGATTTTTTGATATTCGAATTTTTAAGCATTTTTAGGGGGGTTTAAAGTTTGAGTTGGTTAGAGAAGGCAAGCCTAGGCAGCCTGCGTTGCTAGGACGATAAAGAAAAGCTGTTACCTTACATTATCTATCTCATAGTATTATTTTTAATTGAGGTTAATTTCAACTATGATGGCAGACCTTGAATTAATAGAAATTAACTGTCCCTCATAGAGTTTTAATTGCGTTTCTTTTCTGCCTGTCAGATTGGCTTGCCATATTTTTGGAGAGTTAAACCGGGACACATTAATATGGGATGGGCATACCAGTGGGGGGGGGGGGGGGGAATAAAAAGAGTACAAATTATAAGCAAAATGGTTGGTGAGTTTTAAGCCTAGCAACTAACGGGAAGGGGAAATCCTAAACTGTTAGTCTACCCAAACCTTAAAAATAAGAACGGAACTTTTTTTGCTACTTGATTTTCTTAAAAAAATCTCTCAGCCAAATAGTAGTGTCTGGCAGCTGGCAGCGCTGTACAGGTAGTTCCAGCGTTTTACAGTTAGATTACTTCTGATTTCTTTGACACTGTGAGCAGTAGTAAAAATGTTGATTGTAGAAAAGTAACCGATTTAAAAAAGATTCTTATAAACATGAATTCATTACTTTTTACATCTTACAGCCTTTTCCGGGACATTGATAAAACCGGGCGGGACACCGAAACAATTGAAAAATATCGGGACTGTCCCGGTCAAACCGTGATGTATGGTAAGCCTATCCTTAGAGTTTTCTAGGTGAGGCAATAATATCCGGAACCCTTGCACAGCCTCCTCGCATATAACCTTGGTAATACTCGTAAATATATTGGGTGTTACCATATGACTTCTTGGAAACAAACTTTTAAATTTTAACGCCCATTGAATAAAATATAGTATGACGGGAACCGTGCTGTAATAAACTGCACAGAATTGTATAGTAACGTAATTTTAATGAAACATTACTTAATGCAATAAAATAACTACTTATCTGCCGTGACGAAGCACGGGTATTCAGCTAGTGGGCTATAAATTAAATTCCAATTCTGCAAGATGTGTTACCTATTTTGCACAGTAATTTATTTTGGCAGTTAACAGTTTCATGACAGTAATAACCTATTCTGAGTAGTTAACTTCTGTAATCCTGTTACTAAGAAGGGGAGCATTGGAAGGCTGAAATGTAATTAATTTAAATGAAACAAACTAAAGTACGTGCAATTACAAATAATAAACGTGAAATCCTACACAAATGACTACCAACAAAAGCTACTGTCTAATTCTTAATAACTAGGTCTTATGCCTACTCTTTACCAACTAACTAAAAAAGAAATAAAACGGAGGTTTATTATTTACTATTATTGTTACTGCATTGCTGAATTTGTGGTTCAAAGTACTCATATTTTGCATCAAACTTTTTTTATTTAATTTTATTTTGAAATAAAATATAGACAATGTGTAGAGGAAAGTTTACCTTAGTAGCAGATCACTGGACTAATCTGCTGGAGAA
This sequence comes from Gonocerus acuteangulatus, assembly GCA_946811695.1. Classification (NCBI taxonomy): domain Eukaryota; kingdom Metazoa; phylum Arthropoda; class Insecta; order Hemiptera; family Coreidae; genus Gonocerus; species Gonocerus acuteangulatus. The sequence continues at coordinate 46,386,436 of OX328124.1, read as the reverse complement.
CTTGAGTTCAAATCCCGAGCAAGCACTAATGATTTTAATCTTCTAGTGCCTTCGTTCATGGGTTGGAATCGGCCTCTCTGACCGTCCCTAGGCCAACCTAGCCTTTAATTTATTTATTAATGGGTACCTTGGTGCTAGCAGTCAAAGCAGCAAAGGGGAAAATCTGGCGGTCGGAGTATAGTGCTGACCACACTATCTCCTTAGAGTGTCGTATGGTCATAAATCAGATGCCTCTATAGTGTTTGATCCTCGTGGCTTTTTTTTTTTTTTTTTTTTTTTTTTTAGACAATATGTACTTTTATGTCGTCCTCACCATGTCAAACTATCGAATATGCAAATCGGAGCAAACTAGAGAATAAATATATTCTATCCATTGACGAAGTAATATATTGAAAAATGGTTTTATTCGATCCTTTATTTAAGGCGTTAAAGGCTATTCTAAAGGGGTTAGGGGTGAAACAATTTTCAACAAGCCGTATCGCCCAAAATCCAAGAGCAAAGTCTGGAATCTTAAAAACGAGATTTTACATACATGTATATACTTTGACATGTTAGGGGAGATATCATAGCTATATTTTTTTTTAAATTATCAATAACTCTGTAATAATAATAGGAAAGGAAGGAGTACTTAAAAAAAATATTGCTAAATCTCTGGAGGTTAATAAAGAAAAGTATAGAAAAAGGTGGACTTTTCAGGACTGCTATTGAGCCGTGGTCCTTTGAGAAGGCAGAATAGACCTCTGCCACTCGAACACACCCTCTCCAGCCTCCGCTCTTTTTCTCCACTCACATGAAGAGGTCTAAAAAGTAGCCCCTCCTTTCTTTATACATTTTCAATAGAATACCTAAAATAGAAAATTATTTTAAAAATTTAACATATTTTAATTAACAAAAATAAATGTCCCAGCTACAAATATAAATTATATAATTGTTGACGAAAGACACAATTATATCCGCTATTTTATAGTAGGAAAAAGTGCAGAAAATAGAGTTTAATTAGGTAATTAGTCTGATTTATTAATCACAGTACAAGTCATAAGGTCTAAGTAACATTTAAAAAAAAAAATTAGTTAGATACAGAAATGGGTTATGAGCACCGTAATCTCGTGTTCTCTTGAGTATTGTCACTTTTATTATATTAAGGCCAGAAATAAATTAACGAGTCTATGTCCCGATTCTCCAATTCTTTTGCATATTGTTCATAAACCGTTTCGATTATGAACAATATGCAAAAGTATCGATTAGGTATCATCGATAATAAACAGCTAAGGACCTGAGGATTCGTCAAGTATGATCTAGAACTGTAGAAACCTAGTGTTTGCTATTATCACATCTGTTCAACTTTGACTCCAGTTTCCTAACAAAAAATTGAGTTGGTTACTTAGATCCCTTGACCTCTGGGGTCCTCAAATGGTTTAAAAACATTCAGCTGACATTTCATAGCATCGGTTGACTGACTAATGCCATTGTTCTTAGCATCATTCATGACAAGTGAACAATATACTCGCCTCATTAGACTATACAGGGTGTCCCACATTGAGGTGTCATAACTTTAGGAGTTTATTCCGCATATAATTTGTAAATCAGAGGCGCAAAAATGAGCGTTTCATTTGAAAATGTCGAGGAGCTGCGCAAACGTTTGTCTTTTTTAAAAACTACCGGCTTTTAGCGCGGTTCCTCCCTCCCTCATAGGGAGGAACCCCGCTTATAGGGTTGATACAATGAAACAATCCGGAAGTGCCGACTAGAAAATTTTGCGTTTCAGAACCCCTGGAAACCGAAAATGATGGTAGTTCAAATTTGTATATATATATATGTATATATATATATATATATATATATATATATATATATATATATTTGTCTGTTCGCGCATTTCTGGCTTCCCTGATGATCCGATTTTGATGAAATTTGGTACGAAAATCCGTCGTCCAATTTGAAAGGTCAAGTTCGTTAACCAGCAAAATCCGCCCACTGGAAGATGGCATTTGGGGCGAAATTCGCGCAAAAAAATCGTAACGCTTACGTTTTTGAGTTCATAAGCTTGTAAGTACTCTTTTTATAGGCTTTTTGGGCTAGGAAAACGAATGGAACCATTTTCAAGGCGATAGCTTTAACCGTTTTAGAGAAAATTGGAAAAATAGTTTTTGAATACCGTTTTTGGTTTGGGTACTTAGAATTACGGGATTCAGTTGAAACATTATCTGCATGTTCTACTTTCATTAAAACTAATATGTTGAAAGTTTTGTTACGTTTGGAGTTAAGGAAGGGTTAGAATAAAATATTTTATGAACAGACATGAAAAGTTTTGGGAACTTCGTATACTTTCATTAATATCTCGAACACGGTTGGGAAATCGTGGTAAATGGATAGAAACTATTTGAAAGCTTTCTAAATTCTCTACAAAAAAATATTCTAAAACTATTTTTGATTAGGCTATGTCAATCGGAGAAATAAGTGCTTAAAACTTCAAATACGTCTGTTTTGTTCTTATGAACGGGTTTTTGTCGTTCTTTTTGTAATTTTTGCCCCTTTCCCTTTGTTTGTTATTGCTTTTAATTTTTTTAATTTCTTATGTTGGGAAAATTTTGTGTGTAAAACAGGATATGAAAAATGAGACCAATTTTCTGTTGCTAGAAATAATGTAAATTTTGGGAACTTTCATTAATATCTCGAAAACGGTTGAAAATCTTGGTAAACGGAAGAATACCATTAGAAAGCTTATTAAATGCTCTACTTAAAAGGTTCTAATGAACGTTTTGATTAGGCGATGACAATCGGAGAAATAAGAGCTTAAAGCTTTAAAGTAATTGATTTCGCTTATTCGAACTGTTCTTTTTGTCTGTTTTTTATTCCTTGTTATTTTTTAATTGCTTATAGTTGGATAATGTATTCGAAAATAAAACAGGTTTAGTAAAATAACAAAAACAATTTATTGTTAGAAATATAGAGTTCCAAGATTCCAAGACCTTGTAACTAGCGGGAAAGTTTCTAGTGTTGCCGACCCTTCCAGGTAAGATTGTAAATCCTACCTTTCAAGACTGGTGGAACCAAAATAATAACTGTGGGGGTTCGGTCACTGCTACTTTTATCGTAAAAATGGTTTTATTGTGTGACGTTTCGGCTTGAACTTCAACCCTTCATCAGGGCTGTAAATACAAGTAGGACATATTTAACACTAATATATGCACATATCTATGTAAATATACCTAACATATATATATATATATATATATATATGTATATATATATATATACATATATAATATATATATATATATTTATATATATGCATATACACATACACATATACACGCACACATATGTACATATATATGCCCACATACATACACATATGGGGTATGTATTATTAAGTAGCAGTGACCGAACCCGGACAATCCCTACCTTGCATTATCAACGGTCAACGATCTTCTCTCAACAAAATAATAACTGCTTCCATTTTAATCTTTCGAAATTAGACTAGGGATAAGAACGGAACCGCGCTAAGATGAGGCAGTTCCTGCGATTCGGACTTTTTTAAAGAAAAACTGAGTTTTCGGAATTTGTGATCAATGTATCGTAAATAAATACTACATTTTTAGAATCTACATTAAATTCCCAATAAGATACATAGGTTATTGAAGTATTACCACGCCCTATAAACCCATGAAAAAGGAAGTCTGAATTTAAAATAATTTACAAGAGATTCATTTGTTATAGTAAAATGTTTGAATCAAAGCAGAAATCATTATAATAAAAGAGGCCAAGGCCCAAGCAGAGATTCTGTGGTTAGTTGTTAAAACTGTGAAACCGAGAATTCCGTTGCATTTTCAAGGAATTGATGGTCGATGCGCAGGAAAATAAATGTCATGATTTTCACCAACTATAAAACAGATATATATATATATATGTATATATATATATATATATATATATATATATACATATATATATATATATATATATATATATATATATATATATATATATATATATAGGCTGAATTGGTGATTCAGGTCTAAGTAGCCAAACTTCAGGAAGTGATTCTAGGCATCAATTCCAACAAAAAAGTTCATTTCATGTATAGTCCTATTCCGAATGGAAAAGAAGCTATGTCCAATTTTCTGTTTTTTTTTAAGGTAGACATAATTTTTTTGAATAAGAAAGAATTGCTCAAAAACCATTGAAAGTAATTAAATTCTATTTATACCACCAGAAAATAGACAATAGAAATGAAGACAGAAAATAGAAAACAGTAATTTAATTCAATAAACCAATTGATAAATGATACTTTCTGGACGTCCAATAACGCACTTCTGTTTTTCTCGATGAATCAGTTGTTTTTCGCAAATATTTTTCCTCAGTCCCCTAACGGACTACACATTCATTACTTACAGGAAAACTTCTACATTTACTTATCATTAAATCTATGTAAATGAAATGGAAGTTTATTGAGGTATAGGATGAACATTTATGCCACTTTTGTCAAAACATTTGAAATGGAGTTTTGTTTCATTCAAATACCTTGTGTGAAGAAATTATAAATTATTCATTATTTATTGACCAAACTGTGGGAACCCATTGTCCGGTTTGGAAGCAATAAAAAGTAACTAAAAAAAATTATTGGAAAATTTTTCATTCGAGAGATATGTCACATTTTGTGTTTTCCAAATTGTCATTGATAGTTGGCACTAAAAAATTTGCTAATGCATTTAAAAAGTTAAAAATTGCAGAAATTGCAACTGGCCTTTGTCAACTTAGACGGTGGACAGCAATCCATAAGAACCACGAATCTATTCCGTGTGAGAGCGGAACGTCTTCCAATGCAATTAGTCGGGAACCATGATTGGCTGAAGAAGATTTTCGTCCAAAATTCCATACCACAAGGAACAACATGAGACCAATTATGCGAATTGGGACTATTAAATGTTCCATCCGTGTGAATTTGGCCTTGTCTATCCACAAAATGTTGTAGCCGAACTGAGGGTTAAAATTTATCCTCCCGCAATGTTGTAGTTTTTTTTTTTTAGTGTTATTTGAAATTTGATTCTAAAATATTTTAAATTATGTGTAAATTTTGGATTACATTTATTTAACTATCCGGAAATGTTTTTGAATTATCCCCTCAAAATGTCTAGTCAAAACATGAGTGCCAAATACCTCACGCAAATAAAAAATGGTAAATTAATACAAATTTGGAAAACACAAACTTTTACGTATCCCTTAAATGAAGACCTTTTTGATTAATTTTTTTCAGTTACCTTTTATTTATTCCGGACTGAAGAATGGATTCCCATAGTTTGGCCAATAAATAATTTATAATTTCTTAACACAAGGTATGTGACAAAAAAAAAAAAATCAGTCCCGTAGCAGGCCACAAGGGCCCAGAGGGGCAGATACTGTAGAGGTATCTGATTCTTGACCATACGGCACACTAGGGAGATAGTGTGGTCAATACTATGCTCCGGCCGCCTGATTTTCCCCTTGGCTGCTTCGACTGCTAGAGTCATTAGCACCCAAGGTACCCATTATTAATTAAATTAATTAAAGGCTGGGTGAGCCTAGGGACGATCTGGGACCCCAAATCCAACCCTCGAACGGCAGCACTAGAAGAAAAAATCTTTAGTGCGCGCTCGGGTTTTGAACCTGGTCCTCCAGTTCATTAGTCGAGTGCTCTACCACTGAGCTTACACAAGGTATGTGACAGAAACAAAATTACATTCCACATTTTTTGACTAAAAGGGGCCAATAGTTCAACCTATCCCTCTATAAACTTCCTCTTCATTTACATAGATTAAATGCTAAGTAAATGTAGAAGTTTTGCTGTAAGTAGTGAATCTTTAGTCTGTTAGGAGGCTGAGGAGACATTTTTTGAAAAACCACTGATTCATTGAGAAAAACAGAAGTACGTTATTGGACGCCCAGAATGTTTCTTTTATCAATGGGTATAGTGAATTAAATCACTGTTTTCTTGAAGGAAAATTTGTCTATTTTGTTGTGGCATAACTAGAATTTAATTATTTTCAATGATTTTTGAGCAATCCTTCCTTATTCAATAAAAAATATGTCTACCTTGCAAAAACAGAAAATTGGACATAGCTCCTTTTCCATTTGGAATCGTACCATATTTTAAATGAACTTTTTTGTTGGAAATAATGCCTAGAATCATCTCCTGAAGTTTGGCTATTTAGACCTGAATCACCCTGTATATATATATATATATATATATATATATATATATATATATATATATATATATATATATTAGGGTGGCCCTTATTTTTGTACTTTCTAAAAGTTTACCTCCCACCCCCCTCTCTTGTTCCAATCAACAAAATAACGATCTACGCAAAATTTTAGCTAAATCGAACAACTCCGAGGCGACCCGCAATGACCTTGAAATATTGACATTTTCATCCGAAAGTATTTTTTTCAGATAATTTTTTTTTATGTTATTTTACTTTTTAATCACTGTTAAGCAGGTAAACACTAGTAATGGAAATAAAATTAGTCGTTTTCTTGTTAATGTTGTATAAGAAGGTAAACAATCAATATATATATATATATATATATATATATATATATATATATATATATATATATATATATATATATATATATTGCCACATAAATAGCGGCTTTGGATCAAGGTCACACATGATGTTACATGAGCTTGAACATAATCTTGATCGAGAGCCGCAAAACATCTACTATGACTTTGATCGACCCCCCAACCCCTCATGATGTAACATCATGTGTGACCTTGAACATGACCTTGATCCAAAGCCGCTATTTCATACCTTATATATATATATATATATATATATATATATATATATATATATATATATATATATATATATATATTATAGGATTCATTCATTTAAATAGAAAAAACGTCACCCTCGTTATGTCTCGCTTTTATTTCCTATTGCATTTCGGGGCAACAATGAAGTTAAGGATTAAACCTTGCAGTTGTCCTAACTATGCAGCACTAATTAAAGCACGAACCATCTTGAGGAAATTCTGCTGCATATAATATTTCAAAACTAATGGTCAATCTATTTGGGTGCGTTTCCTTCCTCCCTTCGTAGGAAACCAGAAACGCTCAATAATTTATGTATCTACATGTGTGGATTTAAAATAAGGACAAATAAATTGAAGTAGGGCGTAATTGGTTCATATTATGCATCCATTTTGCCTCAACAACAATAACAATACTTGTAAATTTCCATGTAAACAAGCCTGAGGCACTGATAAGGATGATATTAATTCTGTAGGTTTAGAAGAGGCCTATATAACTGTGAGTAGACGGGTATATAAACAGACAACAAACCTAATAAAAGCACCGTCCAAACCAGAATTAGTTCTCTACTACAGAACCCAAGCCTATTTTCATGCAAATACCTTCAAACGGCTTATAATACGGCCCAACCTTCCTCTGAATAATGTTCCTTCCGCCTAAAGACTTTATGCTTCTATAGGATCTAATCTCATTCCGAAAATTGGTTAGCTCATGATGGTAGGAATTTTCAAAGATTAGTTTTCTTGTGGTTTTTTTTTTATCTGCTTACGTTAAATCGAATCTTATTAAACGCACTGGGATTTAGGAAACGTACAGTGTTAGTTCCATCGTCATAATTGAATATCAGAAGTTTTCGAGCGCTGGAAATCCAAAAGGCACTATTTTTGTTTCTTCATATGGGGGAACGAAAAGACCAATATTCACTGCTTACAATTTTTGTTTCAATCTACAAAGCGCTTTCGAGACACCTCAATTTCAGTGCCTTTACACTCACACAGAAAGCTTATGTAGACATTGCACAGGCTGTGCACACTAGCACACTCTGCGAGAGCCCACGAGTTCACAGACGCAGTCTATATGCACTGAAAATGAGACCTCGTTTCGAAAGCGCTCAGTAGCTTGAAATAAAACATTTCAAACATTCAACGTTCGGTTCCGTATATAATTATGAACCTTCAGCAACCAACATCTCTGATTTTTGTTTCTCATCGAATAACACACTTAACAGCATTTCCATATAAACGACTAGACGAGGTTGTAGGTGCCAAAATCCATCCATCTCTTGTAATTTCAACACATGTGTCTAATAAGTCGGGAAGGAATTCTGTTTCAACACGATTACAGCAAGCCCACGTTTCAGAACCCATTGATGTCAAAAATACTGTTGGCCCAAAAGTAATTATTTACCGTAAAATGAGGTGACATTAGTACAGCGCAAATTAACATTATAGATGAGAGATTATAGCTCCCTGGCCATACAGAATGCCCATATGTTTCCAATCACGGAAATATCATGGCATGATAGAAATATTCTTTCACAGAAAGGAACGATGAAATATTGTAGTTATTAACCTTCCAGTAGTGGCGCCACTATTTGGGATATTCATAGTGGCGCTACACCTCACAGGTGCAAACCCTATTTCGCGCGGAAAAATGTGCCTCAGCAACGTGATTAGTTTGCTATTTGAGAGAAATAGTACAAAACTGCAGACTTGATAACAAAACAACACTTTATTTTTGCGGGGGACATAAGAAACCATTGTTTCCGATGAAATAAAATCATGTGATGTTCGATATGAAATAAAATATTAATATAAAACTTGAAATTGAATAATCAATCTATGTGTAGGAGTTTTTACGTCGAAACCCGCCCGAACTTAAAAACACTCTGCTGTCATTGGTATAAGTGCCAAATTCCTGATTCTTTAAAAAAAAGGATCATTTTTCATGTCCACACTATTGCTAGGTACTGTTAGTGAAATCATACTTTATGTTAAAATATACAACATTTGTTATATACCATGTTTTGTATAATTAGACATGAAACATGTGTAATTATACAAAACATGAATATAAATTATGAAATATGTCAATAAAATATGTATATAAAATATAAATATAAAAATCATGAATATGAAATAATAATTAATTTCGTTTAGAGCCTTCTGCTCAAATTCAGCAACATAAATATGCTTTAGGTCCAACTGACAAACCTATGTAATGTACTGCACTGTATAACATGCAGTCTTCTTTTTCGTACATGTCCATCGCGCATTTTTTGTATCGTTTTTTTTTCAGTTTAGTCATCGCTAAACCATGTTTATGCTAATCACAACGTCCTGTGATCCTATGTTGCTAAGATGTATATAGGAGGCCATCTTAAATCTTATCCTACATGATATTCATGTAAAAAAGGATAGGAAATCACACGAATAGTGGCGCTGTACCTAGCAGTTGTAGACCAATTTTTACTCCTCTCATATATTCTACGATCGAATAAACTCACTCACATTCTCATAGATGGTAGCATAGTAAGATAGAGAACGAAAACTGTCAATATCTCATATCTGAAAAACATACGTGAGTTGTGGCCGCGGCACTTGAGGGGTGACGAGGGCAGCCACTGACAATGATGAGCTCACAAAAAGGCGTCAATGTGACTGCCGGTGGAAAAACGGAAATCCGGAAGATAATAAAGGGGAGAGCCCGCCAAAACAAGGCTGCCAATCGTGATCAAAAAAATAAAAAAAGTATGCACCTCTCAGGTGCGTGCCACTAACGGAGGTTTAATAAGGATTAATATAATCAGAATTAATAAGCATACTTAAGGCCAAAGCAAGGTAGAATACACAGGTTCTCATAGATCAACGAGTTAAAAAACGTCAGGCGTTGAAAAGCCCAGTGCCCATGTTATTTTTAGTTGTCTTCCTTCAGTTAGCAACTAGGATTTAGGATGCGAGGACTGCAACATCAATAGAGTGAACAAGTAGCTCAAGTGTAAATAGGGGATCACAGAGATCAATAACTCATGTTCCTCGAACTGCTTTTCTATTATATTATTTTGTGTTGTAAAGCTTTTCATTGGAATTGCCTTGTTTTCTTCTGTCTAAAACAGGAAGTACTAAAGCGATAGGTCAGAATATTATTTCCGCTAAACTATTCGGGTCCACTGTAATTTTGTTATACACAGCTCGATAACGAAACCTTCAAATAAATTAAATACACGAAGCGAAATAAAAAATAATAATACATTGTATCACTAAGAGATTATTTAAAAGCTAGAGGCACAAATAAAATTTTATCAATCAGAATTATGGTAAACAAAAAAATACTCTCGCATCACTCGGCTGAACAATTCATGGTATAAAAATCTGTAAAAAATTTTTAAAAAGAATATTTTCTAAATTAACCCACTGAGGATGAAAGAATTCCCAGTTGAACAATACTTTGGTATGATGGTCATTATCCTGAGTAAGTTATGGGGCATTAGGAGTGGAGTAGTAACCGATTTATACAGCAATAGGATTTATAGGATGAATCGGTTTGGCTAATTGAGCTCAAACTACCATGAATCTGAAAGCAGCGAGAATAATTTCCTGCACATCATCCGACGCAGCCTATGTGCTACAGTTATCCGGAGCAGAGATGGGCTTAATTTTATTTATGAATAAAAATACAAATTTATTTGTACTTTATGTATTAGTGAATACGAATATAAATAAATTCGTACTTCATATATTTGTGAATACGAATATAAATAAAATCGTATTCATAAGTGTGAATACGAATCCCCAAAAAAACATAAATGTGAAATAGAGGCCAAGTTCCTCCCTCCACAAAGAAACACTCCCTTCCCCAAAAATATCCCCTCCTAACCCCCCCCCCCCCCCCCCCACCCCGAAACGCCTTACCATCCTACACTCCAAAAAAGAAGTATGAGTTAGTGTATTAAGTGCACCATATTTTCAACCAAAAATATTTGCCAATACAAGAGATGATACAAGAAAGAAATGTCCAAGTTCATTACTTGGAAGACCTCATAGTTACTTACTAAGAACAGTAAAGACACTTCAACTGACTTTTAAAAACAACAATAAAAATATTTATATCCAGTTACTAAAATATCACTTTCCTCAACCAGGTATATTTATAAACTTGGCAATGTTTAGTTTTTCTCTAAAGATAATTTCGGCACAAAGAAAACATTGCCAAGTTTAAGAATATACCTGGTTGAGGAGAGTGATATTTTAGTAACTGGATATAAATATTTTTATTGTTGTTTTTAAAAGTCAGTTGAAGTGTCTTTACTGTTCTTAGTAAGTAACTATGAGGTCTTCCAAGTAATGAACTTGGACTTTTCTTTCTTGTATCATCTCTTGTATTGGCAAATATTTTTGGTTGAAAATATGGTGCAATTAATACACTAACTCATACTTCTTTTTTGGAGTGTAGGATGGTAAGGCGTTTCGGGGGTGGGGGGGGGTTAGGAGGGGATATTTTTGGGGAAGGGAGTGTTTCTTTGTGGAGGGAGGAACTTGGCCTCTATTTCACATTTATGTTTTTTTTGGGATCTCATTACTTTTTTCTAAGTATTAATTAAAATTTAGTTGCCGCATTCCTACTGGCTTTTGTACTTCATATAAAACCAGGGTCTTTGGATTCTGCATAAAGTTTTCCTTACTGCTTGATATTTGATAACAATAATCAACCTACATACATCTAATCACTAGCCTAGAAAAGTTAGAAGCTCTTCCAGATAACAGTACTCTAGAGGTCAAATTGATTGCTCTCTTAACTAAACTATTACACTGTAAAACACAGGAACCTTATCTCGAGGATAAAGATCACAATAGGGAAAGTGTAGAAGGCCTTCAAGAAAAATATAAGAACAAAGACGATACATTTTGGGTTTGTGATCCTAAACGTTGGAATTTAGATGGCTCGACTTTGAAAAACTTAGTATCTGCTGTCAAGTATATTATGCAGTGAGCCCCTACGACTTTATTTACAACATTTAAGAAAGAAGTCACAACTGTTGTTGATAAGATGCGTCGAAATGTTTTTTAAAACATCAAATATAGGTTCTCCTTACCAAGAGGATTCATTTGACACCCCACATGATGGGTTTCAGAAGGAATGATGGCTTTCCGATGGAAAAAAAAGTACAAAACGTCATAGGTAATATGACACTCCCGTATCAAGACCTACCTGCGTGCCAAGTTTGGTCAAAATAGGTCAAACGGTGTGAATTTGTATAAGGAACAAACATACAGACAGACAGCTGAACGACCTTTTTTACCTAGCCTAGTGCAGTCCCCGGACCAAGGCCTACCTGTGTGCCAAGTTTGGTCAAAATCGGTCGAATGGTGTTAATTTGTGTAAGGAATAAACATGCAGACAGACAGCTGATAGACGATTTTGACCTAGCCTATGACACTACCCGGAAAAAGACCGACATGTGTGTCAAATTTTGTCAAAATCGGTCAAACGGTGTGTATTTGTTTAAGGAACAAACACACAGACAGACAGCTGGTATAAGATTTTTACCGAGCCTATATGCGTCTATTTGTTTCTTAAAACATCAAATATAAGTTCTTCATACCGAGACAATTCATTTGATACCCCAAATCATGGGTTTCGGACGGAATGATGGGTTTCCGAAGGAAGTACAAAACTGGCACGCCCCCGCCCCGGAAGCGGAGTCAAACACAACTTTTCTCGATTGTTTCCTTTAATAACGTCTTCATATCCATCTTCATGCAAAATTTCAAGTCTCTAGCATCATGGGAAGTGCCTAATAATTTTGATGAGTCAGTGAGTGAGTGAGTCCTATAAATCCCGATTTTCGATCGCTTATATCTCAGAAACTATTCGATGTAGAATTATGAAAATTTTAAGTTTTACTGACATCTCATAGTATAATACCTGTGTAAAATTTCATAACTTTATCTTTACCTGGTTGAAAGTTATGAGAGGGTAAAAATCGGCTCTAAGACCGCCTGTAATATACACACAGTATGCTTAGGCCGGAACTTGGCCTGGCGCACTACCGTGCGCCTAGATTTATTTTTATTCACATATATTAAATATAAAAATACAAATAAAATTTTATTCGCAAATTTTTCTGCGAATAAAAATAAATTCACAGAAAAAATTGTAAATAATCACAAAAATTGTGAATATTTTCAAAAAATCAAGTGATTACAAAAAAAATCACATTAAAATATACGAATAAAAATTTATTCACATTATAATTTGTGAATAAACATTTATTCACAATAAAATTCGAAAATAAATTATGAATTTATTCGTATTAAGACGATATCAAGAAAGTTATTGAAGGTGATTTTTTTTTTTTTTTTCACCTTCAATAACTTTCTTGATATCGTCTTAATACGAATAAATTCATAATTTATTTGCGAATTTTATTGTGAATAAATGTTTATTCACAAATTATAATGTGAATAAATTTTTATTCGTATATTTTAATGTGATTTTTTTTTGTAATCATTTGATTTTTTGTAAATATTCACATTTTTTGTGATTATTTACAATTTTTTCTGTGAATTTATTTTTATTCGCAGAAAAATTTGCGAATAAAATTTTATTTGTATTTTTATATTTAATATATGTGAATGAAAATAAATTCGTATTCACACTTATGAATACGAATTTATTTATATTCGTATTCACAAATATATGAAGTACGAATTTATTTATATTCGTATTCACAAATACATGAAGTACAAATAAATTCGTATTTTTATTCATAAATAAAATTAAGCCCATCTCTGATCCTGAGGGCTCTACGCTATTTACAGTCTGCATAACTACCTGAAAAACCTTTTATTTTAGATCAAAATACGAGAAAACAAATCTTCCTGTAAATCATATTTCGTTTATCATTTTAAAATGCATTTAATTAACATTTTACATTGAAGTAAGGCCTTCGAAACATTTTCCTATGTTTCATGTTCGTCACGTAAAACGCAAAGGTACCTTGTTTTATTGAACCATGGGCTGACCTAGACAAACGGATATTGGTTTCACAACCTCATAAAATCTTTGAACTATGTTGGTACATAGAAAGTATCCAAACATAACCCCGAACAACAAGATAATTCAGTACACTATTAAAAGGAAGTTTCAATGACTGAGTTGCATGTATCTTCCTTATTACAGTATATCATGAGGTAGCCAATTGTTAAGCACCATTCTTCAATATTTAAAACACGAAAACACGCACAGGTATACAACAATATTTAATTCTAGACTCTCAAGCTACTTCAAAAATCTGGTGTCATAGGAGAAAAGATAATTTTAATTATATTTATTTGTTATTTTAAATTTATTTTACCTTAAAATTTCATTTTCACTTATTGGTGGAAGATATACGTGCATATAAGTATGTACGTGAATGTATGTATATAACTGTATGCACATGTGTATGTATATAATAAGTGTTACACATGGTTTATGTAAAGTAATGCATATGCATGTGTTTTTGTGCACATTCATATAGATATGTAACGTAATGATCTAGTGACGTTTCAATGTATATATATAATAGTGTACATACATTATGACAGTTATATTAATTTGTAAAATACTTTTATTTTCATATGAAAAATCAATGTTTTTACTTTATATAAAATGTTAATAAGAATAATATCTTTTTGTTAATAAGAACACATTTTTAATTAAAGAGCAAATCATCTTAGTTATGGCACACAAACATTAAATAAATAAATCATTAGGTAACAAATAATTAAAAGGTAAACAATAAAACTTGATATCGTTGTCCCGTGTCACAAATATATGTGAAATATATATTTTGGTTAGTTTCGCAAAAGAGAAATTGTTAAAAAAAAAAAAAAAATTATATTAATATAGTAGTGTTGAACTTTTAGTATATTTTTTTTAACACGGCTGCAATACAACACAAATAGATCTCTTATTGCGCATAATGCTATACACCGAAGAACAAGACAAAATATGTACGTTTCACAACTATTTCTCTTTAAAAGAGATTAAAAATCACAATAATATACTTCACCTTTTTTTCATGTCAAACTGATTACACAGGTCTACACCCAAAAATTTGATTTGATGATTTTGGCTAATCTCTGTGTTTCTCGGTGTGCTGAGGCCGAGAATGAAGTCCGTTGTTCTCTATCACGTACAGATTTTTTTCAAATCCATAGAACATAATATACCTGCTATATACATAAATTTGGTAAGAAGTAGGTTTTTTTTTTTTTTTTTTCCAAACGATTTCTCTTTTTATAAACAGACATCATTCACTAGGTGGTGTAGGCAATGACTCCCTCAGTAGATGTTGTAGGCCTGAGGGTGTCTAGGCACGACCTGTTCAGACAGGAACGTACTTGTTTGGTCTCAGATGTCACCGTCTGAAGCTAAACGAGATTGAAGCTGTTGTATCAGGAACTTGGAGTTAAATTTCTGTTCATTCTCTCAGTTCAGTAGTATCAAATGAAGTGAACACATTCACTGAGGTCTCTTAGTTGTGTCAAAGTGATTAAGAACGTATTTTAAGGTTTGAAAGTGCATTTAGACAAAATGTCTCATCGTCGTTGTGTTACCAGTCCAGACTACTTCTGTTTTATCTGTGGTGAGTACACAGTTAAGAAATACCAACGAAATATAACAGGTTTTGTCAAAAATGTATATTATGCATATTTTGGCTTGAGAATAGGAGATCAAGATAAAGTGTGGGCTCCTCACAAAGTATGCCATAGCTGCGTAGAAAAACTTCGCTTATGGTACAAAGGAGAGTTAAAATCTTTCGGATTTGCTATCCCAATGATGTGGAGGGAGCAAAAAAAAACACGTTAATGACTGTTACTTTTGTAATTGTCCTGTTCAAGGCTATAATTCCAAAAATCATAAGCTCATTAACTACCCTAATGTGGAATCTGCTAGTCGTCCGGTACCACACGGTCCTGGATTGACAGTTCCTCAGCCCCCTCGTGACTTGGGCAGTATAGATAGGGAAGCTAATAGAGAAGACAGGAGAGCGATGAAGTACACAGTGAGTTCAAAGCAAGCAGTTCAGAAGATGAACCTCAGCTTATTTCTCAACAGGAGTTGAACGACTTAGTGAGAGATCTTGGACTTCCAAAAGATGCAGCTCAGTTACTTGGCTCCCGTCTTAAAAACAAAAATTTATTACAGCCAGGCACTTCTTTTTCATGGTATCGACACTGTGAAGCAGTTTTTGTTCCTTACTTTGCTCTGGATGAGAATCTTATTTATTGCAAAGACATTCTTGGTCTGATGGGTCAATTTGGTATACAATATGACCCGATTCATTGGCGTCTATTCATAGACTCATCAAAGCGAAGTCTAAAGGCTGTTTTGTTGCACAATGGCAATACTTATGCTTCAGTTCCAGTTGGCCATTCGGTACATTTAAAAGAAACATACGAAAATTTGTCATTAGTTCTCGAACGAATTCATTATAATGAGCATAACTGGTTGATATGTGGAGACTTGAAAGTACTTACTATGCTCTTAGGTCAGCAATCAGGGTACACCAAGTTCCCTTGTTTTTTATATTTATGGGATAGCCGAGACAGAAATTCCCATTGGAACAACAAAGACTGGCCATCACGAGGAGCTCTGTCGCCAGGCCAAAAAAATGTAATTAGGAGAAGTTTGGTTCCTTCTGACAAAATCCTGCTACCTCCTCTACACATAAAGCTAGGGCTGATAAAACAATTCGTAAAGTCTCTCAATAAAGAAGGTGAATGTTTTAAGTACTTATGCTCAAAGTTCCCACGATTAAGTGATGCAAAGCTAAAAGAGGGGATCTTTGTAGGCCCAGATATTCGGAAACTTTTCACAGATCCACATTTCACTCAGACCATGAATGAGAAGGAGAAGGAAGCTTGGAATTCTTTTAAAGATGTTGTTGAGAAGTTCCTTGGTAACGTGAAGGATCCCAACTACAGAAGTATCGTGGAACGCATGTTGAAGGCATTTCAATTACAAGGTTGCAACATGAGTTTGAAGGTTCACTTCTTACATTCGTATGTGGACTATTTTCCGGAAAACTTAGGGGAAGTAAGTGAAGAACAAGGGGAAAGGTTCCATCAGGACATCCAGGAAATGGAACGTAGGCATCAGGGCAAATGGAATGTAAACATGATGGCTGACTATTGTTGGATGCTGCAGCGTGAATCATCTGAAGAGTCCTACAGCCGGAAACGAACACGGAGAAATTTTCAAGAGAAAAAAATACGTTTTCATAAAAATAATAACTAAATATGCCACTGTTAATTCTGAAGCTGTTATTTCTACACATGTATGTATTTTGTACAGTAAACAACATTTAAATAACTAAAAGATCATGGAAATGAATGAAAACTCTTATTCGCCAATTCTGTTTTCTTTTAATGGTAGTACCTCTGCCCTTACTTGAGATTGAACAATTTCCTTACGTGATAGAGAGGGACTGACCTCATGTTCGGCTTCAGCACGCCAAAGAGCATAGAGATTGACCAAAATCATCAAATCAAATTTCAGAAAGATTATTTTTGTAGACCTGTGACAATTATTGACTGTCAATAATTATTGACAGTCAATTTCAACATTTTTTAAGAACGAGACATTGAGGCTTTAAGAATTATCTCTGACATGGAAACTCTGGTAGGTATGAGGAAACGATGGTGTTTTTTTTTTTTTTTTTCTTTACATTTTAAACAAAAAAACCGGGAAATTTTCGATTGACGCATACCTCAATTACTGTTATTTCAGGTATCCGAAACATATTTCCGCAAAAATTCTCTCAACTTCCAAATATAGCTACCTTTTTACAGAAGCTCCTCAAATATTATTCTAATAAACGGCAACAGGTTTCCCTGCCAGTTTTAAACATAAAGCGACATAGACCTTATAAACAATCTTCTTCGGTAAAAAGCAGATTATGCATAGATATTAAATCTATCCTCCAAAGCAACTGATAGTAGTTTGATTGTATTGTATAAATGATCTGTAATGAATTTCCGATAGATCTAGTGGGAGAGAAGGTCATTGGGACGGTCTCCTGGGTCCTGGCCGGCTTATGTATTAAAGGAGCTTAGCAAGTGCTCTCTAAGGCTGGCACAAACTATCTACAGTTAAACACCTACAGCTAAGCTTTACCATCATCTACTAATTTACATAAATTCTCCTGATACAATAAATCTCACAACTTTAGTATGTAGTCAAAAAATATAGATTGCATATTATGTCTATTTTGGAGCGTTTCCAACCCCTCTATTTCAAAAACTGTCGACCAAAAGCAAAACGGAGTTGTTGGAAAAATATTTGGACTTTATCGTGGCGCATAGATCACGAAAATATTGGTCAGCAAGATTTTTGATGACAAACCACTTGGGACAGCTGATGAATTTTGTTAGTCCAAGAGTGAGAAAGGTCATTGAAGAAATTGGAGAAACAAAGAGAGAGGGGGTTTGAGAGGGGGGAGAGGGGGAGAGAGAGAGAGAGAGAGAGAGAGAGAGAGAGAGAGAGAGAGAGAGAGAGAGAGAGAGAGAGAGAGAGAGAGAGAGAGAGAGAGAGAGAGAGAGAGAGAGAGAGAGAGTGAGGGAGAGAGTGAGAGGTACTGTGAATGAAGTTCTAGATAACTGAATGGAAAGAGCAATTGATATCATGTAGGGATGAAAGACGATATTGAGGACGTCATTTTTCTAATAGTGCATTACATGATTGAATCAGTTCGTTTTTTTTTTCTTGGTTGTAGCTCCATTCTCAGCTCCCAATTCCTCTCAGGCTGTAACAAACGGGTTGCAGGGGAACAAAGATTAAAAGGTAGCACTTTGACTAACTGCTAACTTTTAATAAATCAATTTTGCCCAATGTGGAAAGTCGGGGCCCTGCTTCAAAGCAAAATTAAGTTTTTTCTATTATGTTATTCAAAAGTTTTTTTTTTTCTTATACGCTCTGGTAACACACAAACGCAAAGAAAAGCTGGAGCTCCGAATACGGGATCTTGCTATCCACATGGTGATTATAAGGTAAACGTTATATGAAAGCAATAAATGAGTTACTGGTTTAAGACAAAAGCTTTCCTTCTTTGACTGTGACTGTGGCCTTTATTTTTTTTTTGCAGAACTATGAATTTTGGACTATTTAGTAGATCTGATCGAGTTAAACGGATTCGGAGATTTGGATTCAGCGAATCATAAAACGCAAAAGTACCTTAGTTTGTTTTGTTATCAGCCGAATCAGTACCACGAGCAGACCTTGACAAACAGATGTCGGACAAACCCCAAAAAACTCTTGCTAGTGTTGTAACTTACAGCTTATGTAAATTAGACGTTCAACTGACCTTGACATTATCGGGGTCAATCGGTTACTGAATTCGGAGGAAGCAACCCTAAAAACATTTAGATATCAAGTTTTGTGAGACAGTATAATTAAATATATTTTTGTTCACATTTCTTAGCATAAGACTCTTTGTTCTCAAGCATTTATTGAAAAAATGGCGGATGTACACATATATTTCAAACTTTTCATTAATATCCCTTATTTGTTGCTCTACATGTAGTTACTGGACATGGCTCAACCTTTGGCAGGTCTTCCTTAGTCAATGCTCAAATGATATCAATATAATTTTTCATGTCTAGCCAGAAGGTCAATGAATAATATTCTAAATTAAAACATTCCTCAATTTTTAAAACGGCTCTACATGTTTCACATAATCGGGTGCCCCTTCAGGAGCCTAAAAACTAAATACAGCGAAATTGAACATAGGTGAACCTTCCGTTACAATGGCCATGGTATGTAGTTAGCTGTTCAGAATGTTCATAGGGCCCAAAAATAAAATTCGACTATGCGAAGGAAGAGTTATCACTGAATTAAAAACAGACCTGTTTTTATTTATTGTAGATAAAAAGATTTATTCACTGTCCAATAAATTAAAAAATATATTATTTAAAATTTGTATTTAAGTTTTCTTATACACCACTTGTTTCCGCTCAGACATCTGCAAAGACAAAAATTTGTTTCCTTTGTATAGCATGATTAGCCAGACCCGTTTCCGTTTATTTATCGTGTTCACCGACGTTTTTAACGTGTTGTTTTTTTTTTTTTGTTTTTTTGTTTTTTTAATCAATTTCCCCGGTGGTTGCAGTCCACCATCAAAAAAGTGGTTGTAGTCCTTACAATTAGTCAAATACACATAATCTTCGGTTTCTTTATGGTTATTTTGTCATTCATTCTCGTTAAATATTTTTGTGTTTTTATTATTATAAGTCCAATTACGTCAGTTTTCGCAGGTCATTACATACACTTTTAGCACTTTCCTCCGAAGGAAAGTAGCTATTGAGGTTGGACTCATGACGGAATATATATATATATATATATATATATGCATATATATATATATATATATATATATATATATATATATATATATATATATATATGTGTCTGTTAACACGATAGCGGCCAGAGTTTTTGTTTTTTCGTCAGGAAACTTGGTATATAGCATTCAATTAGCAAACGATTGAACGAGTTCGTTAACCACCAAAGTCGGTCCACCGGAAGGGGGGGTTTACCCCGAACCCAAAACACTAATTTGACCATTTCAGCCGTAATATTTGTTATATTTCAACGAAACTTGGTATTCGTAGTGGTAATATAGAGAGAAAAGTGAGATATAAAAATGAACTAAATCGGTTCATAAGGAGGGGGGGGGGGGGTTTGCTCCGGACCGACAATACCAATTCGCCACTAACAGCCGTGATTTTAGGTATATTTCGACGAAACTCGGTATTCATAGTGGTAATCGACAGGTAAATATGTGTTGTAAAAATAAACTAAATCGGTTCATTAAGAGGGGGGGTTTACTCCAGACCCACAATACCAATTGGCCACTACCAACCGTGATTTTTGGTATATTTCGACGAAACTCGGTATTCGTAGTGGTAATCTACAGGTAAATATGTGATGTAAAAATAAACTAAATCGGTTCATTAGGAGGGGGGGGGGGTTTACTCCGGACCCAAATTACTAATATACTCATACTGGTCGTAATTTCTGCTGGGTGAACGTGGTTAACTCATGAGAAAGAAGTGTTATAAAAATGAGCTGAATCGGTCAATCGGAAAGGGGGGTTTACTTTGTAATATATTTCAATAGAAAAGCCAGTCAGACACAGGTCCACAAAGGCCGCAAGGAGCGCTAGAGGGACTGTATCCTGTTCCTGCGTTAGATCAAAATACGATAATATGAGGTGTTTTGTATTTATTACGTAGTGTAGTAGATACCATGTGTAAACATAACTCTGGAAGCAAATTAATAATTTATCAGTTACTCATTACAAAATTAAAAGAGAACTATTCATGTTTTTATTTTATTTGTGTAGGATATTTTAAGCAAATTGTTCTGGAAAGCAGTCTACACTACCCAAATTCTGAGGAAAGTGCTTAGTTATGCAGCTCCTGCGTGACGGACTTTTTTCATTTGATATGTACAGTGGGTCAAAAAATTATTCATACACTTACTGTTTTGGCTGGAATTTTGTTCATTTTTTTAACGCAAAATATTAACAGATAGTTTTAACAGAGGGCGTTTGACATTAATTTTATAAAGCGCTGAAATGTAATACCTCCTAAAATTAAGTCAGCACCAAAATTTGAAAATTTTATAAGCAAAAAAATATTCATACACCTATTAAAGGAAAAAAAAAAGATTCTACTAAAACATTTTCAGTACTTAAACCCCCTTCCCCTCCCTTACTAGGATACCCTTTTAGCACTTTCCTCCGAAGGAAAGTAGCTATTGAGGTTGGACTCATGACGGAATTTTTGAAAAATTTCTTCAAATCTTTATCGATCCTACCTAGTAGACACCGAAAATGACCCCCGTTAAAATTTACATATATATATATATATATATATATATATATATATATATATATATATATATATATGCATATATATATATATATATATATATATATATATATATATATATATATATATATGTGTCTGTTAACACGATAGCGGCCAGAGTTTTTGTTTTTTCGTCACGAAACTTGGTATATAGCATTCAATTAGCAAACGATTGAACGAGTTCGTTAACCACCAAAGTCGGTCCACCGGAAGGGGGGGTTTACCCCGAACCCAAAACACTTATTTGACTATGTCAGCCGTAATATTTGTTATATTTCAACGAAACTTGGCATTCGTAGTGGTAATATAGAGAGAAAAGTGAGATATAAAAATGAACTAAATCGGTTCATTAGGAGGGGGGGTTTACTCCAGGCCCACAATACCAATTCGCCACTACCAGCCGTGATTTTAGGTATATTTCGACGAAACTCGGTATTCGTAGTGCTAATCCACAGGTAAATATGTGTTGTAAAAATAAACGAAATCGGTTCATTAGGAGGGGGGGGGGTTTACTCCGAACCCACAAAATCAATTCGCCACTACCAGCCGTGACTTATGGTATATTTCGACGAAACTCGGTATTCGTAGTGTTAATCTACAGGTAAATATGTGTTGTAAAAATAAACTAAATCGGTTCATTAGAAGGGGGGGTTTACTCCGGACCCAAATTCCTAATATACTCATACCGGTCGTAATTTCTGCTGTATTGTAACGAAACGCGGTATACGTCGTGGTTAACTCATGAGAAAGAAGTGTTGTAAAAATGAGCTGAATCGGTCAATCGGAAAGCGGGGGTTTAATTTGTAATACATTTGAATAGAAAAGCCGGCAGACGTAGGTTCACAAAGCCGCCGCAAGGAGCGCTTTCTACCACTAGAGTGACTGTATCCTGTTCCTGCGTTAGATCAAAATACGATAATATGAGGATTTTTGTATTTATTACGTAGTGTAGTAGGTACAATGTGTAAACATAACTCTGGATGCAAATTAATAATTGATCAGTTACTCATTACAAAATGAGAACTACTCACGTTTTTATTTTATTTATGTAGGATATTTTAAGCAAATTGTTCTGGAAAGCAGTCTACACTACCCAAATTCTGAGGAAAGTGCTTAGTTATGCAGCTCCTGCGTGACGGACTTTTCTGATTTATGACAGCTTGAAGTCTCCTGGGTATTGTTTCTACCCGTTCGTTATACTCCTGAGAGTCGATTTCTACCCAAGCTTTCTGAAGGTTATAATTTAATTCTTTCCCTAAAGAACATGAACATTTTGAAATTTTTAACTTCAATAATGCCCATAAATGTTCTAAGGGGTTAAGGTCTGGTGATAATTTGATGTTTTTTTGCAGCTTTCACGGGAATCACACACTCACCGAACGTTTTCTGTCCGTGTGTCTTTTATTGTCCTCTTATGTGGTTTTAAACTTTTTAATTATATATTGCTTAGACGCTTAATACATTCCCAGCTTTCATACGAAGCATCGGTAAATCAGTCATTGATTTAAAAGTTTAACGATTATATGTTTAAGATAAGAACTCAGTTTCTTAGATTTGCGAACCATTTCTCTTGAATTATCTTAGAATATTGAGGGTTTAACTGTTTTTAATGTTAAGATAAAACGTGTTTAGTAAGAAAGAAATAATTATTGGTGTTAAGTTGAAACATTGGCCCATGAAACAATTTCAGAGCTATTATAACGCCTAATTTAAGTGTATGAATAATTTTTTTGCATGCCAATGTTTCTTTTTTTTGTTATTAATAGAATTGAGCGTGTTTCTAATTTTTGCTTTTGCATCAAAATAATGGGAAATGTTATTTGTTATTATTATCAGCAGGTTAAAATAATAATAACAAAAAAAATGTTGACTAATAAAGTAAGTGTATGAATAATTTGTTGACCCACTGTATATAGTTATGTTGCTCCTGAAAACGCGTGTGTAGAACTCTAAATAAAGGATATGATAAGTTGAAGTTTTTAAAATCTAAAATAAATTTTTTAAATCACTTTCTCATTCAGCGCAAACTCCCAATGAAATGGCTAAATAATGCAAGTAAAACAAATGTTTCCTTTTAAAGAATTGAATGTGATCTCCCGTCCTCTTTGTCTAACCTATCACATTATAACTGTTTTACGGCCATTTTATCTTTAATTTATCTTTATCTCTGAGACAAGCTGCATTCTATAAGTGTAGAACATTATGAACCTATCACATTATAACTGTTTTACGGCCATTTTTATCTTTAATTTATCTTTATCTCTGAGACTAGCTGCATTCTATAAGTGTAGAACATTATGAAAACAATCTAAGATGAGAAATGTCTTTGTAGAGTGGGAGTTGCAAAATTTGTATTTGCGTCAGTAGTCGATCCAATATAAAATACTGAAGATACTAGAAGTTTTTGAGATATTCAGGAGGTGAATCTCGACTCGAGTTTCGACTAGATGGAAAACCCTCCGACCCTTGAGAGCATCCAAGGAGGTATAAGGAAAGTAAGGGAAGCGAGGATTGGTCTAAGAGATCCCCTGAATATGGTAGATAGTCCATTCTCCGATGCCCCGGGGGGTGTATAGAGATTACTCCTTTCATACACTCTACATTCAAAGGGAAATGATCGAAAACTGTCACCTTAACATCCAGTCTTATTTTTCTATTCATACGATTTACCAATGGTAATTTTCATCCCCTTTTTTCTCGTTTTCAGTCAATATTCAAGTTATGTGACACAAAATGTAGCAGAATATTTTTAATAAAGGCGTCCAACTTCATAATTTAAGCAGATGTAAATCACAACCCTTTTTATCAAATTACAAATGAAAGAGTTTCGTTTATGAGAGAGCTCTCGATAAATTCCTATAAATTATATCTACAAATACAGAATATGGCCTACATTAAACTTTGTATACACATATTTGAGTGTGATGAATATATACGATTATACGAAAATATCCATAATATTTATTCTTTTAATCTTCCCAAAAGTACACCTGTAGAATGCTTCTAAATAAATCGACATTACTACCTGTACTAACATACGTATGCTCAGACAAACATTCCAAAATAAGGTACTCCGAATGTTTTCAAATGCTTGGTTCAAAATCAGATCCAGAGAGAATTAGTGGTTTATCCATTTTTCACTTAACCCATTAGCACCGTGCGTTACCATATGGTAACGCCAATATCTAAGCGATAAAAGAAAAATTATATTATATACAAAGTTCGTAAAATTGATTTATTTGTATTATGAATTTTTGGAAAAAAAAGAAACTCCGGAGCTAATGAGTTAAATAAAAAAGCTAGAGCGAATATACAATCCAGCCTCCTCCAGTTCCGTTTTTAACCATATGGGACCAATTAACATTTCTCAAGAAAAAAATGAAAAATACTTAATATTAACTTTGACCTGAAAAACAAAAATAATTTTTGTTGAGCATAACTGGTTTCTTTTGGACGAAAATATTTGTTAGTTTGTTTTAACATTTCGTCACGACGCTAGTTTAACTTTCAATTGGGTGAATTCGTTAAATAGCAAGAGCCTCCGTCCGTTACTCTAACTCCACCTATTAAAACCCATAATGGTAGTATTTTATTTTTTTTTACTTGAAAATGAACTCTTTACGCATAATTCACAACTAACGTGGGATATTAAACGTGAAAATGGGGATAGTTGGTTCATTAGAAATTCGAAGGGATTTCGTGAAAACCAAACAAAAATTGCATT
The DNA here is from genome assembly GCA_946811695.1 of Gonocerus acuteangulatus. Classification (NCBI taxonomy): domain Eukaryota; kingdom Metazoa; phylum Arthropoda; class Insecta; order Hemiptera; family Coreidae; genus Gonocerus; species Gonocerus acuteangulatus. Next base: position 46,360,986 of record OX328124.1, on the reverse strand, counting down.
GTACTCCTCGGGTGTTTCTTTCAACGAAACAAGTTCTAAAACATTTAAAATTGTAGAGAAAAACGTTATATTAAAACGAGCAAAGCTACACCCAAGAAAGTACGCAGTTACCTGAATGTATCTTTTTTTATTTAAATAATTGTATCTGCAAGTTATAAAAAATATAAACTTTTTTTTTATATTTTATAAGTTCTATGTTGTGGTTACCATTAAGAGGAATTCGCTCTAATTACGCAGCTTTCGCGTGATGAGCTTCATATTTATTTCTGTATGTGATTAAGTTAAAAGTGAGTATTTCAAATTGATATTTGTTATATCAATTTGTGGATTTATTCATATTTGTTATGTGTTTGAGCATTTATTTGGAATTAACGCTTGCAACTTTATCAAGTTTCACATAAAATGATGTAATATTTATTTATTTATTTATGCCTCAGTGAGACCGCGACAAAGGCAATTCATCACTAAACACTTAAATAACAATAAACAATAGCAAATTAAACAATAAACCATAATTTTCGAGCACAATATGCGTTACGATAAAAAGGTACAAACTATACAGAGGCAGATAGGGCAGTCAGTGAATACAATTATAGACTTACAATATATATTATCAATTTGAATTCATAATTCATTTTTACCATAAATATATAAATACCTACATATTTATGGTAAAAGGATGTAAATAGAAAAAAATAGAAAAAATACATATCCATAGACGGAAAATAAAGAAATTATGTATAGATATACATGGACATACATGCATACACATACAAATACAAATAACCAGTTATACATATATATATAAAACCATATACGTATACTTCATATTTCTTCAAATAGTCCAACTTTCCTTAAGTAACTAAAAACAAAATCTCTAAATTTGCTTCCTTCTGCTTACAACTCTGTTAGATTTATAGCTGGGAGGGGAGATGAGTTAAGTCTTAAACAGTCCGTTAGTAAGTGTTTAATCGTTAAAAAGTTGTTACATATTGGGCAAATCGGTGCTTGTTCTCTGGTCATTAGGAATGAGTGTGTAAGTCTAGTGTGTCCAATCCGTAAACGTGTCAGTACTACTTCTTCTCTTCTTGTACTTCTGTTGCTCGATGGCCAGTGAGTAATTGTAGATTTAATTTCACGTAGTTTGTTGTCTCTTGTCCTGTACCATACATCGTACCACTGGTTTTCAATGCGTTTCTGTATGTCAGTGAATACATCTTCGTATTTTGCTTGTCTGTCTACGTGCGTACTTTGTGGTATATCTTCATGACCGGGAAGCGAATAAATAGTTATATGTTTTTTCAATAAATGTATTGTATCGTGTATTTGTGTTACAATGGGATGTGTGCTAAAAATGTCTTGTATGGCTATAAGGGAACTGAGAGAGTCTGTACAAATGATAATGTCGTTTTCCTGTCGTGTAGTGATGTTGATCAGTGCTAGAAATGATGAAATAGCACATGTACAAGGGATTCTAGTTTAATTTTACCAGTATAAAGAAGATTGAAAAGTCAAGCCAAAATGTCAATTGAAGAAAGCAATTTTACAAAGAGTAACTTTATCATTCAAGACTGCCACTATCTCTAGATAAGTGTTATCTTTCTACTTCAACACCGGTTCTACAATATGTAGGAAAGGGAATACTTCACAGTCTTTCTTATAAGTGATGCTTTAGAAAGTGAGCAATACCAATATCAGAGTCATCAAGTACTTTGATCAATACAAAAAGTAATGAATAACATTTAGAAAAATAAGATTTATCTTTTGACGAAGAACAATTGTGTATAAAACCCAGTGTAAATTATTCAATAGTTGAATAAACATGGTTGACAAGTTATAAAAATCAAAATAGGCTCTCGAAATGATCTAACATGCATTGGAATGGAGTGACTAATCATATTTTTGTTGTATTAGAACTGATTAATGTTTTGTATTTGTATGTTTTAATTTTTTCCCTTGACAAGGCTGAGAATGTGGTAGCATATGCAAAATATATTTTATTGAAAATTCGGTCTTATAGAGGTAAAAATAAAAACGAAGATATGTAGAGAAATGTGTTATGGTTTTTCGGGAAGGATTAGGTATATTGGGCGTGATCTTAAATGAAGGATGGTTGGGGGTTGAATGATTACCGAAAGATTATTTTCAGGCATCTAGGTCGTCACGACCCTTTCTAAACATCCATGGTGGAGCAGGGAATTTTCTTGACGGGCTGTAAAGTAAAAAAAATTCAAAGCACTTCAGGCGGAATTCGATCACGCATTTCCTGCATGAGAATCCCAGAAGCCAGCCACTAGAACACGGGAGACCGGAAAGAGTTTATTTCACTATTTGTCAGTGACGGGAATCTATTAGCTTGAAGTTTAACAATCGGACAACAAAGGAGAATATAAAAAAGATCCAAGGAAGAGTAAATTGTAAAGATTTCTTGAATTCAATAATTAAAATGAATCTGATGAGAATATGGAGAGAATTGGGTTCCTTATGGAATATGGAAAAAATAGGGCTAGGCTATATAGGATTTTGTAAAGATTATGTATGAGGAAAACTTTTTTTTTTAACGACTGGGTTTAAATTACAAATCATGAAGCGGGTAACAACAGGAAATAATTTTTTAGAGGATGGCAAAAGAATGTATCTTGAAATAAATTGCTTGTTTTGCAGAAAAGAAATGTGGCACCAGTTTTGAGTAACAGATTAGATTGGTGCGAGCTTGTATAAGAACTAATGGCGTTTACTATAATGATAAAGGTTTTATATTTGTGCAGAGTCTTAAGAGGCTGGGTTTTGAAAGGAATTATGAACATCCCAGAGGTTATTAAGGTTTAGAGCTTTTAGGGAAGATCGAAGAAATAAGCAGAGTTTAGATTAAGGGAAAGTGGATGTAGGATATGATGGAGGGTAAGAGATTGTATATTTTGGGAAGCCTGTAACTTTCGGAGTACAGTATAAAATCTCAAAGATATTGGGATAATCTGGTAAAGTACCAGTTGTCCCTCTCGGCATAACTATGTTTGCTAATGTTATACAGCAGTTATCGTGTTTCGTAAAGCTTTAAATTAACACTCTGCTGGTCATGGTGGTTCAAATTTTAACTTCTATTGTCACTCTGTCAATATATATAAATAGAGGGGAGTTTGGCACACTAGAATTACTTTCTGGAGGGTCTGATTCAAAACTTGGGCGTAAACTAATAATTTTATATTCTAATGTCGTCAGAGAAGCGATCCAAAACCGTCCCTAGACTCATCCAGCCTGGGTGGGATGACCTGCATGTAGATTTATTGTATCTGCATGTTGATCAAATGTAAAAAACATACAAAATATATTTTGTTTCACTATAAAGAACTTCATTTTAAAAATTTCATTATCTCAGTTTAATTTTGACTTTATTATGTCCTCGTATAACACATTTATCAATCTTTGAAAAGGAATGTTGTACTCCCATAGAATGATATAGCTGAATTGCTGTATTACTAAATTCTGCCTATAAGTAACGTAAGCTCTGTGTTTAATAATATGGAGAATGTTGTATGAGAGACAACGATACATGATCCATCCGAAATTTATAGACTGCGATCATATTCTTCATATATTATCCGAGTACAACAGAGAATAAATGGATTCCTCGAAATAGTGTCCCGGAATTACTTTCGTTTTCAATAAAATTATTTTTATTTTACCGGGAAAGTTTACTTGGACGACAACAGTTCGCCAATTCATTATTTTTAATTTATTCATTTATGTTTTATTCTCAAAATAAAAGTGCTTTCCCGTTTATTTTACTTGTTTTATGCCGTAGAAAGTTGGTCATACTCTTAGGTTCAAACACTATTTTTGTTTGAAACAATTAATAATAAAATGATAGTTTATTCTTTGGTTAAAATGTGTCCAAATATTGCAACAAATAAGCATTTCAACTCAATTAGAGTGATTGGTCAGTACAGTGTAATTAGTTCAGTTTAGTCAATTACTTATTCAAAATCTGGGCTCTGTAAACATCCCATTTAAATAGATGGATCATCATTTAATAATTCAATATATTTCGGATCTGAAGAATTTAAATACGTTTTAAATTATGCTGGCCATGTTGCAAAAAAGACGCGTTAACAGGAACTTTGGATCAGATTCACCCATCAACAACTTTGAGACTGTCAGCTGTCAGCAGGATTCAGTTTAAAAATAATTTTGATTACATAATACAACTTTTTATAGATGTCGCTGGGTCAGATCCACCCAACGTTCTAACTGTCGGGTTAAACGTAAATAGCCCTAAACTAAAATATTAACAGTACAAAAATATATCTGCTGTTCTTACATTACCTGTGACATCAAAGAAAACTCTCTTCCTCATGTATTCTATTTTTCTTTCCTACAGATAAATTGAAAATAGAAAAAAGAAATAAGGAATAAATAGAGTCCAGATAAGAAACTAGGATTCCACAGAGAGTAGTTGCAGAGATCTGTCTCTATCCTTGATTCATCCGGATCAGCAACTGGGACTAGCACCTCTCTCTGATTCCTTCAGCAAGATCCCTTCCTTCATTCAATTTGGATTTACATTTTACTCAATACCAATATATCCCTGCTGTCTGCAAGATCTTATTTGAAAATAAAATTGAAACTGAATTTTCATACGAGTGAATTTTATTGTTAAGGTGCCTGTGCAATGGAAATTAACATGTTTCCTAAAAAATGGATGTTATTAAATAGTATTGGTACAATTTAGACATTCGTAAACTATAAAACTGAAAGCTAACAATTCAGTCATCACTTAATCTTAAAAATCATCTAAAAGCTCTAGTTAAAACGTTAATATGCTAATTTTTAAAAATACACTTCTCTTTTTTAAGATCTACATCCGATAACACCTTCAAAATATTATCACAGTACATGGTAGAGATTCATGTTAACCATCAAATGACAATCATACTGCGATTGAGATGTTTGACGAGACATTTTTTCTGGATAACAAGGTATAATTCATTTCACAATCATAATATGATTACTATGGTAATGGCATCATATTATGATGCCATTACCATAGGTCTCAGCAGACTAGAAGTAACAGGTGCCGGCTGTAACGGCTTAATTAAATTGTCCATATAAATAAATTAAACTAATGATACAATATACTACTAATACCTTATAGAAATTGTGATATTCTACATCAGTACATTAATAGGCACATGGCCTATTGGTTAAGATCACAGTGTAAATTAAATTATAAAATAATCAAAAGTATAGGAGTAAATAAAGGGGGCTACCCCCCCCCCCCCCCCCCCCCCCCCCCGCTGTAAATTTCTTCATAATAACCTAACAATAAATTAAATAATATCACTTAGTCCAGAAAAAAAAATATTTAGGTCTAAAAGCGTTTTAGTGAGCTAAAAATTCAAGATTCTAGCTTTTACGTTCATTTTGCCGTTTTCGTAACGTTTTCAAAACATTTAACTTGGTTTATTAATAGGTGTCAGAGGACCTTGAAACTAAAACTAAAATATTTAAAATTTTCCCGGACCTCCCCTCTATCTTAGGAAGTACCACCAAAACCCCTTATTAGCCCGAAATTATTTCCTATGTACGCCCCTGAAAGTAATAATAAATATATTAATAAACCTCAACTTGAAGAATAGCTCACAAAAGTGGAGTCTGCTCCTCCTCAGACTTAAATAAAAATAAATAAATCTAGGTAGTTGGTAACAGCTTATTAAGTCTTCAATAGTATTGTATTTTAATTACATTTTTGTCGTGGAAACGTTTCGGCTATAAGCCATTTTCAATCTAATTGTCTGCATGATTTTGCATTATTTTTTTATATATACATTATATCTTCAGGTTATGTGCTTGTAAATTTGATATTATTTAATTTGAGGAGGGAATTTCATTTTTTATAAAATTGTATGGTTCATGTATCTATTATTTCATGGATGATATTATTATTACCTCAAATATTACATATTATTTTATATATTTGAGTCTTCTTCTGTAACGGAGGACTAGATGTGCAAGACTAAGGATCTACAACATATAAAATAAATAAAGTTACAACGACACCTAGGTAGTTGTAGCTTCTCTCAACACCAAAAATGGTGTTGTAACTGCCTCTCCGTGAAAACCGAGTTACAACTACAGGGGGTAGTTGTAACCCCGGTTTAATCACACCAAATGTAGTTACAACTCCAAAATATTGAAGTGGTAGCACCAACTCCGTTTTAATCACACCATCCATGGTATGTCTATATAAAATTCTTCTAAAAATATGTGTTTCTCCTTATCAGAAACCCAACCATTCCTTTGCATCACTCCGTCAACTAACTCTCTAAAACTCCCTGAGAAATATTCTCAGCACAGAGAAGAGCAGGGAAATAGTTTACTTTTGCATTAAGTAGATAAGTTATACAAGCTTCTGCACTTAATCCAACTTGAGCCCTGCACTTAATTCATTATATTACTAGAAAATCGTTTTGAACTAACATTTTATCAGGTCAATATTGACATTTAACCGACATAGCTAATCTTTAAACCATGATTTAAAATTAAATCAAGATTCGAATAATCCGCGACTTAGAAATTTAGCGGAATAACTAGGTGAAATACTATTCTCAGTGCTATGCACACAATAAAAGTTCGTCACGATTTTTTTTTGTTTTTTTAATTTAGTATTATGCAATTTGATACTAGTAGCTTGCCCACACCTCCTGTGTCACCAGTTGGCCTGTGATATCTCCAGGAGAGAAAATATCCATGGATAACTCTCTCAATCAACATAATTACAGCGATTTTTGATCATTCCACGACACTTCATAGCCTCAGTAGATCTCGGGGGCACTTCCTATTAAGAAGTCTTGATGAGGAAGATGGATGATGGTGCTGGATAAGGATTGGTGTGTTTTATTAGGATAATTGATTATTTTACTACGGAAAGATAACAAGCGGCTAGGGATTAAACCTTGGACAAAAGGGATATTTGCGTCATTCTAGAGAGCGCAATTCGTAACATAGTAAGAAGCATTGACTCTGGTTAGGATTGAAGGGTATGGATTATGTGGAAGTTGGAATGCTTGGACGCATATCTAAGCACATTACACAGGAAGGTGATTAGTTCACGCCTTGGCGAGGAATCTGCCTTACCTGGCTGATGAATGAATGACAAATATACAGTTATTACATTTTTTTAACAGCTGAATATCTAAAAACAAAAATTATTTTCAAAATATTTCTGTGGTAAATACCTACTTTTACTCTTATTTTTAAATTTAATAGACCTAGCTTATTTGTTGGGGTGAGAAGCAAAGGGTACAAGCGACATTTTTGAAAAAAATTGAGTTAAATGCAGTTCTGGATAGTTAATTCATACAAAATGTTGGTGGCAAAGGGATATAATTGCATATCTGATATGGGCTGAGAAAAAATAGGAACAAAATCAACTAATTGAAGAAGGAGCACATTTGTTTGGAAGCCAAGGGGAACAAGTGACATTTCTATCCCTTGTATCCGTTGTTGCATCAACTACTGTTATGTCCATTAAATCTTTTTAAAACAACACTAATTTAATTGTTTTGTTGAGTAAGTGACTGTGAATTTGAACACAGTTTTAACATTCGATCTTAATAATTTCCAAACAATAATGACCTGTATTGACTTGCTCAAAAGTTCACGAGAGCTGTGGACGTACAACTTTTATGTACACAACCTAGGGACTGGCAATGCTTCTATGTACATGTGGTATAAGGGTCAGGCATGTGGTATAAGTCTGCAAAAAGATTTTTATGTGACCAGCACGGACAATGAGTTTTATCCCCCTAGAACCTTTAGAAGAACACTATGTCAAAACACCACTAGGGTCACGATTTTCTACTTATTTATTTCATTTTTTTTTTCTTGTCTATTTATACCAATGTTTGATCCATTATACACCAGATTAAATTTATTGGCGCAGTCAAATAATTTTTTAGATTAGAATTTTTTCAGCACTTACGTAAGCATACAAGAAATAATTTTAACTCACCTTAAATCCGAATTATCAACAATGAACAAAATTAAATATAATTGAACGTTTTAAGAAAATAATTCATAAATAAACATGTTTGTTGCTTTACTAACCTAGATTATAAATTTAAGATGAAATTCTCATCAGGTGGGACAAAGGATATTTTATTTTAAGAAATTTTAAACGATTTTCGAAGAAATAAATCTTGTGGATAAAATAAAATAAAATCCATTGATTTTTCATTTTCATAATTAGAATTATAGAGGTTTGAAGTTAAAAATATTAATCCGCAGCTACATATTTGCTACCTTAGCTATATAAATATGAGTTTGGAGATCTCTCAAAGGAGGTGCTCGTAAATAAAAGTCCCTTCATATGAGCAACAAGGTGGAGTCGGCGCGAATCAAGGAGCTGGAAGATATTCGAAAAGGATTTATAAGGCAAGGTATAAATCTAAAAGTAAGGAGAACAAATGGTTTACCTCCTTCTTGCTTAGAATAGAGTATTTGATAAGATGAGATAATAGGAATTCCGAAAGTAATGAAATCGTCAATCTCGTCTCAGATTTGGTAATAACTTCCTTTGAGTAACCCTCTAGAGAATTTCCATCAAAATAAACATTACTTGATATATGCTACCCTCTTATTTACTTTTTACGTTTTTTGGCCGATTGACGTAACACAAAACGTACTCCCTTTTTTATACGGCGCATCAACTACGGCACTAGGCTTTGAACAATTTGTCACCCTCTAATAATTCCAATTGCATAGAATTTTTGCTATAGTGCATCTCTTGGGTAGATGAGAAGGTAAATATGTGTTGGCTAGACAGCCTGGTGGAGCACCAGATACTGGGCATAGGGAAAAGGTGTAAACAAATATTTCCTAAAAATAGAGATTTATTTAGAAGCCAACTATTTTTAATGTAAAATTAAAACAACTTTACAATGAATAATAAATAAGGCAGACACTTTTAAGGGGATAACATGTAAAAACAAAACAAACCTAAGTTGTTTTTATTCTAATATTAAATGAGTGTTTTATTCACACTGCCATTCAAACCGGGGCAGCTGTAAAAGATCATATGAGCAAAAACCAATGAAAGCCCAGAGAACAACCACATCTGCCCGGTGCTTTTACGGTTATACGCAGTGTATTGCAGTCTATCATAGGCAACATTTATTTTCATGTTTCTTGATAATTAAACCCCACAAACAGTGGGTGGAGTGAATAAAAGGTAGAATCTAGCCATTAAATGTAGCATTTCCTCAATACGGAGTGAATAAACAAGAGCTACTTCTAGGTATCAAGATCTAAGTAACTTAGTCTCATCTCCTGATAAACTAAGGAAATTCTAAGGGTAGCTGTTGCTAACACCTAGCTGCAGCTAGGATTTCTACCTCCCCTGTCTCATCCCTCTTCCTTCCTGTCAGGGTTTGTTGCTTGTCTCTTTCTCCTCATGCCACTGTCGGCACGCATGGGCCCTATTAGGGGGGGGGGGGGGCTGCAGTCCCCTCCGAAATCGGTAAAGATTTAAAAAAAATAAATAAAAAAAATAAATAAATAAAAAAAAAAAAATAAATGATACCACTTTGGTCGGAAAAAATAATTTATTTTTGTTGCAATATCATTTTAATTGGCTAACTATTCCAAGATCTAGATTGATAATATTCCATACCCCCTAAAATGCTCTCAGCCCTCCCACCAAATACTCCCAGCCTCTCCCGAAATTATTTTCTATATACGCCCATGCCGACCTGGATCGGTCACTTTTTATAAATGTATTAGTCAATGATCCTGTGGCAATGGAAAAATCTAAATTACTAGCTGCTATTAAAGAAAGAAAACCTGCTTGGGACAGCATTAGTAATGAATTTTCCTTAGGGCGAAAGGTCACTGTTGCAGAGTTAAATAAGTTGCTGAGTAACATTAAATCAAGCATAAAGAAGAAAAACGACCAAAAAGCCACCGGCAATAAGCCTATAAAATTGAAGCAGTAGGGAAAATATTTTTATAAATTATTGATCAAGGGCAAAAATCCCATGAAGAATTCAAATGGATTCACCGACTAGCGTCTAACAAGGAAGTAGGAACCCAGCACTGCTACAACAAATTGCAAATAAAAAATTGAAAAAGTGCGAAAATGGTTGAGGTTTCCGGTAAGGAAGAAAAAAAAAAACATCCGACAACTCCAGAACTTCAAAGAATCGTTTTACTGCAGGAAATGTAGCTAAAGAAGATGAAAATAAAACGTGAAGACGTCCCGGCGCATATAATACTCCTTTTCCTTCCGAAGATGCGTAAACGCCGCCGTATTTGAGCGAAAAGAAACGACTAACTAAAAAGCTAGCATGAACCAGACCAGACTAGCTTTTTCCTTAGCATTTGCTACCCTTAGAACCTAGTCACAGCTCTTTATTCACACCTTCTACCTAGCTGCAGCTAGGAACCGTGATAAACTAAGCAAATGCTAGCCCTAGCTGCAGCTAACCTTTTTATTCACTCGGCCCTTAGCAATTGCTTGGAAAATACCTAGTTCTAGCAATTGCTAGCTTTTATTCACTCCACCCAGTGTCTGCCCTTTTGTAATTATTTTTAATTGTGTTTATTGAAAAAGATGTTTAAATCTCAGCGTGAATAAAGCACTTCATTGAATATTAAAACAAAAACTAGGTACTTTGGGTTTTTTAGTTTTTATTTACATTTTAACCCCCTTAAAAGTGTCTGCCTTATTTATTACTCATTGTGAAATTGACTTAATTTGTATTTTTTTAAATATTATTGATAGTTTGCTTCTGAATAAAACACTATCATTGGGCAATATTTTTTTGGACCTTTCCCCCATCCGCAGTACCTGGTGTTCCACGGTAAGTCTAGCCAACACATATTTAGCTTCTTATCTACCGAAGAGGTACATTATAGGAAAACTTCAAGGTGCATAAAACACTTCATGAAAAGTGCGTTACCAGCTCTCCGACTATTTGACGAATTGCCCTGTGCACTAGGCATACTGATTATGTGGCTATGTTTCGGATGTTATTGTGGTGGTGATCTGAAGTGCTTATGCCGGTTTCATACAGTTCCAACCACCATGCGTCCTAATGACTGACAAGATGCGTCGAGTATTAGGGAAGAAAATTAATTTCAAATGGTTAAAATCATTGTTCTATTTTATGGAAGGATTCCTCACTAGTGATAAATCATATTATTTTATGGTATAGTATCGTTATTTGGGGAAATTCTCTAGAGGAAATTGGAGCTAAACTAAATTTATGCAATTAGCAATAGCAATAATATATATTATATTATAATATGATGAATAATTCAATTTCTCTTAGCAAACACACTCGGTGCATTGTTATTAATTATATCATAGCCATGTCCCTTTCCAAGGCAAATAATTATTTGTCTTGGAAAGGGACAATACATTATAATTTATGTATACACGACTACTAAAAATCATAGAAAATTCATAGACCTAAAAGCGGTGCTTTAATTTCTATTTTATTTTTTGTATTATTATGATAAATACAAAACAGAAAGATGAATTCTATAAATATGATGCAACAGATTACAGTTTGACAAGCATTTCTTATGAAGGATATATATATATATATATATATATATATATATATATATATATACACACACACATCAACCTTAACGTTTGCTCTCCCGCTAAACCTCTGTATTCAAAGTTATATTTAACAATATATTTAAAATAACCCAATACCTAAAGGGGGAAGGAGGAAACGCACTGAAATGAATAAATAAAAAAAAAAACTACCAAGAGCGAGTCCAAACTACATCCACACTTACGTTATTAAGGATACTAGGTTTTACTTTAGGTTAATTTTCTTATAATTATAAACCCACACTCGAGACTGTTAGATTTTCTCAGTATGTCCTTTTTACTAGATGTAGTCTTCAACATCCCAACATCATGGGGGAATAAAGAATGTATGGGATTATAAAGCCATGTGTAATTTTCGTAATGGTTGAGAGAGGCGTATGAGATTATCTCCAGCTCTATATCTGGAACTAATATGGCAGTTAAGGCTGAACTATGGGAAGGGAGATGTTCACGTATCGAATATTCACCACGCTATCGATTTAGATAAGCCACGGATACAAGCCAATTCTATCTTACTAGGATCTTCAGCCTCAAGGCCCTCATTTAGACTACTACTAGGTTTAAGTCTCATGTACTAATTATCTTTTACAAAAATATTGTTTGGTTGTACGTGGTGTAAGACATTAAAAATTTTCCATTTCAGTTTTAGCCGGTTTTCTCCCTCCTTCCATAGTGAGGAAACCAGCTTTTGATCCCGACCCGATGACCAAATCCGAATGTGCCAAAAAGAATATTACATGTTCAGGAACTCATAGATAACGAAAATATGTATTTGTTGTTTGTTTTGTAGCTCTCCCAAAATTTTGATGTAACTTGGTACAAAAATCCCTCGAAGTTCGTTCTGAGGCCACTTTTCCGTTCTTAATATCAATATTAGGTGAAAATATCTCAGCAGATAGAGCGTTTTGCCCCTGCTCACTCATATTTGTATTTATTGATTGCCATTAATTGTATATTTAATGGCAACATCAATGTATAACGATCAGTTCTTTCGCTTATTAGCGAAGCCATAGATGTACCCGATGGCGCAATATTTATGACTGCATTTCTGTGGGATCAAATTGCTGACATAACATTTGTTTCTTCTTACGCATCTAAAGCAGGCTACTCATGGACAGACAGGCCTGTCAGTTAGACCTGAACAGTCCGCCTGAAGGCCGGTTGCGTGAACCTTTATATATTCCGGCCGGTCTGTAAATTAAGACTGTTCAGGCGGCCGGAAAATATACACGTTCAGGAGACGGGCTTTCAGGCGGACTGTTTAGGTCTAGCCGACAGGCTTGTCAGACTGTGTGTAGCCTGCTTTAGAATAGTTCAGCAAATCAGTTATTGATATTATTTTATCAAAAATGCCTTGTTATCTAGATAGTTTAAGAGCATTTGACTAGCACAATAGATAAGCGTGATTTACTTTTTTTAACAACGCATTTACAAATAGAACGACTCTAAATGACACAATCCTTACTTTTATTCATTAATTTTTTATTTTTTTTCGTACGGCGCAACTAGATCCATGGTGCAGTGGTAAATTTTGTCAACGGGCCGTGAGATGAAAAATAATCCCTGCTGCAGGTGGGACTCGAACCCCAAACTCCCGCACGAGAATCCAACGCGTTAGTCACTAGACCACGGAGTGACCCCACAATTCCAATCATTATTAATTTGAGCTCGGGGGCATTCAAAAAAACCGGGCATGAAAACATCGAATTTGCATACGATTTAGTTGCGTTCCAACAGCCAAGCAAGCGGTGAAGACGTTTTTTTTTTTTGTTTTTTTTTTTTTTTTTTTTTTTTTTTTTTTTTTTTTTTTTTTCCACAAGCCAATTCCTTGTTTTGTGAGATTGAACACACAAGAAACTCAGCAATGTTGCCTAAACTAACTATCTTGCTAAGGAGAGTGCTAAGTTTACGCAGATATTATTGGAAGGATTTTCTTTTTGGAAAACTAAGATTGTGAAATGAAATGTCACCGAAATTTATGAGGCAGGTTCTAAATCAGTACTCCATCACTTTGTTCGAATAAATCAATATACGATAAGCATAATCAATTTTCTAGTTAAATCAATAGTTTGAATTACCTTGGGTTGATTGATAGTCATTGGACAGTGGTCACGTCCACGGAGTCCCGAGGGTCTACTGGTCAGGGTTTATGTATTATACATGTAGTCTCTACTTGCACTAAGTCCCTGGAGCTTTACGCCTTCAGTCTACTTATACTCCAAGCTACTTCAACTAAGAATACATCAGCATCTTTAGTAATGATTTACTTTCCTATTCAACAAATTAGAATGGCATAGAAAATCACGAATGAAGTCTTAAAACCATTTTAATCCCTATCTGCAAGGTGTTTTTTTCTTTCTGCATTTTTGTGCTAGATAATTTTGGTTATCTCAGAACATAGCTTAGCTTACAGAATGTAAAAAAGTCCGTCACGCAGGAGCTGCATAACTAAGCACTTTCCTCAGAATTTTTGTATTGTAGACTATATTACTGAATAATTTGCTGTAAATAACCTATATAAACAAAATAAAAACGGCTGGTAGTGGCAAATTGGTAATGTGGGTCCGGAGTAAACCCCCCCCCCCCCTCCTAATGAATCGATTTAGTTTATTTTTATAACGTATTTCTCTCTTTAGATCAACATAACGAATGCCGAGTTTCGTTGAAATATAACAAAAGTCCGACTCGCAGGAACTGCGTCATCTTAGCGCGGTTACAAACATCTCGAAGAAATGGAATAGATTAGCATCACAAATCACAGGAAACTGACAGTAGCCAACATACACAGAAGCAGATAAGTCTAAAACGTACTTACTCTTCGACTACTGCTGAGAAGGCTATATTCTAAACAACCAAACATTTTAGGTATCTTGTTTTACTAGCAAATTCGTTTTACTGTTATAATCAACTGTAAATATGTGCTTCATGGCGAATAAAATTCTATTCTGTCGTGGGTTAAATCATTTTATAAAATAAGAAATAACGATAACTTCAGTTGGAGGCTATGAAGAAGGTTATATAGATAGGAGAATTCAAAACAAAGTACGCATACGTCATCATGATTAGCCACAGCCATCTTGATTACCACAGCCACTAAAACTTATTACCAATACCTTTCGATGTTTCTTAGCTTATTTTACTACAATACTAATTTTACTGATAAATGCAATTTAAAACAAGAAACAACCAATTAAAAAGTGCGATAAACAAAGAGAAAAAAACCTTTCAAAACAACAAAACAAACACTTTTAGCGCGGTTACTCCCTATCTCCATAGGGAGAATCCGCTTATGAGGTTGACCTCACGACGCGGAAGTACCGACTAGAAACTTTCACGTTTCAGACCCTATGGACCACGAAAATATGGGTGGCCCAAATTTGTGTATATAAGTATATATTTATATATATGCTTGTCTGTTAACGCTCTAGCAAGCTCAAAAATGGCCCGATTTTGATCAAATTTGGGACAAAAATCTGTCTTCTAATTTGAAAGGTCAAGTTCGTTAACCATCAGAATCCGCCCACGGGAAGGTAGTATTTGGGGCGAAATTCGCGCAAAAAAATCGTAACGCTTACGTTTTTGAGTTTATATGCTTGCAGGTGCTTGTTTTATACGTTCCTCAACATAAGAAAACGAATGAAACAATTTTTAAAGCGATATCTGTAAGCGTTTCTGAGAAAAGTGGAATCAATGTTTTTGTAAGTCATTATTTTTTTGTGAGTACTTAGAATCGCGGAATTCAATTGAAATATTTTCAACATCTTGGAAATTAATCCCAACTAAGAGGTTTAAATTTTGGTTATATTTGGAGTGAAGGAAGTATGCGAAAACAATTATTTTATTAATAGACCTGAAAAGTTTTCGGATCTTCATACATTTTTCGTAAATATCTCGATAACACTTGGGAAATCGTGGTAAGTTGGATAGTGATCATTTGAATGCTTACTAAATTCTCTACAAAAAAGGCTCTGAAGCAATATTCAATAGGGCAACGTCAATCAGAGATATAAGCGCTTAAAACTTAAAAAGTCCGACCCGCAGGAAGTGCATCATAATGTTTTGGGTCTGGGGTAAACCCCCCCTCCTGGTGGACCGATTTTGGTGGTTAACGAACTCGATCAATCGTTTGCTAATTGAACGCTATATACCACGTTTCGTGAAGAAAAAACCAAAACTCTGGCCGCTATCGTGTTAACAGACACACACACTATATATATTATAGGGATCTTGGGATGTTGATTGAAGGGTCCCAATAATGCGTGTTCTCAAAATGCGAAAGAAAATAAATAAATCTTTTATTCATGAAATAAAATAATAATAATATATGACTCCATAATAAATAGTAAATTTCTTCTCAAATAATAATTAATAAATAAATAATAAAGTCCTCTGGCAGGTATTAATAAATAAGGAAAATGTCTCTGACGAGTGAAAACGGAAAAAGATTCTTGTCGAGATGACGTCACGAGCGTTGCGGGACGAGATGCTGAACCTCGGTGCTGGGAGGGTTATGCCTATTGCAGCCTCCTTGGCCAACAGGTAACCGGAGCGAGAGGTAACACCGGCGTCGGTATATAAATAGCAAGTAAAGTGCAGCTACTCACAGTTTGAAGCTGGTTACTTCGCTCACTTACTCCAGGTTCCTGTGTGCTCGACATACGACTGCAGAAAGTTTATTCAACAGTGTCCGCCACTCCCTTTTGTCCAGGAACTCAACAACCGGCACCCGGTCACAAATGGCCTCACTATATCCACCCACTATCTTTTAGATCTCATCTCCCTTATCAGATCTTAATATTAGATAAGATGATCGCCACGCTACAATATATATATATATATATATATATATATATATATATATATATATATGTTGTTTTTTAAGCTACTTCGCTGGGAATTAAATGTGTTGTTCATTCGGCATCTGTCTCCAGCGGTCTTGCTCCTCCTGTCATCGCAATATTTCGCCGGATTCCTCTCCGGCTTCTTCAAGCAGTCATTCATCCTTGCTGGTCGGTAAGGGAATGAGTCCGTCCTTGGTCTGGGCTCCCTTTATACGCCTTGGACGGAGATTGTGCGAGCCAATAAGTTTGGGGGGCTGTGGGCCAATGGGGAGTCGACTGTCTCCGTCCGCTTCTTCAGTTGTCCGTTCGGGGCGCTGATGGTCTTGTGTGGGTGGCTTGACTTCTATCCTCTTCATGATAGGCCGCCATGTGTTGGAGAGGATGAGTCCATCTTCTCTATTGAAATTGGCCGGATACTTCTGGATTTCAATCGCCTCCCTGATTTGTCTTCTAGTCAGTGCGTCTTCTTTTGCTAAGGTCTTGGCTTGATCAAAGAGGATTTGCTTGGGGCACTCTTCTCCGTGTGTTGCCACTGCAGAGTATTTCGTGCGTCCCAGCCTGTAGTCAGCAGCGTGCTGTCCAATCCGGGTGGCTACCTTCTTCCCTGTCTGTCCTATATACACCTTCCCACAGTCGCACGGTAGAAGGTATACACCCTGGTCTTGTAGCCGCTGCTTATCCTTGCTTTTGCTCAGCCAATCCCCAATCTTGTTTAGCGGTTTGTAGGCGACCTCTATTTCATGTTTCCTGAACAATCTGCCTAACACTGCTGACACCACTGACGTATGGCAGGGTAATTCTGCGTCGTTGTTCTGTTTCTCTCGTAATGTTTTCATCTCGGTGTCGATCCTTCGCTGTCCTTATAGTCCGGGCCAATGGTTTACCTTATGGTTTACCAAAAATCCACAAAGAAGGAGCACCCCTCAGGCCTATAGTTTCCATGATTGGAGCGCCCGGACTATAAGGACAGCGAAGGATCGACACCGAGATGAAAACATTACGAGAGAAACAGAACAACGACGCAGAATTACCCTGCCATACGTCAGTGGTGTCAGCGAACAGTTAGGCAGATTGTTCAGGAAACATGAAATACTGGTCGCCTACAAACCGCTAAACAAGATTGGGGATTGGCTGAGCAAAAGCAAGGATAAGCAGCGGCTACAAGACCAGGGTGTATACCTTCTACCGTGCGACTGTGGGAAGGTGTGTATAGGACAGACAGGGAAGAAGGTAGCCACCCGGATTGGACAGCACGCTGCTGACTACAGGCTGGGACGCACGAAATACTCTGCAGTGGCAACACACGGAGAAGAGTGCCCCAAGCAAATCCTCTTTGATCAAGCCAAGACCTTAGCAAAAGAAGACGCACTGACTAGAAGACAAATCAGGGAGGCGATTGAAATCCAGAAGTATCCGGCCAATTTCAATAGAGAAGATGGACTCATCCTCTCCAACACATGGCGGCCCATCATGAAGAGGATAGAAGTCAAGCCACCCACACAAGACCATCAGCGCCCCGAACGGACAACTGAAGAAGCGGACGGAGACAGTCGACTCCCCATTGGCCCACAGCCCCCCAAACTTATTAGCTCGCACAATCTCCGTCCAAGGCGTATAAAGGGAGCCCAGACCAAGGACGGACTCATTCCCTTACCGACCAGCAAGGATGAATGACTGCTTGAAGAAGCCGGAGAGGAATCCGGCGAAATTTTGCGATGACAGGAGGAGCAAGACCGCTGGAGACAGATGCCGAATGAACAACACACACACACATATATATATATATATATATATATATATATATATATATATATATATATATATATATGTATGTATATATATATGATATATATAAATTTTAACGGGGGTCATTTTCGGTGTCTAATAGGTAGGATAGATAAAGATTTTAAGAAATTTTTCAAAAGTTCCGTCATGAGTGCAACCTCAATAGCTACTTTCCATCGGAGGAAAGGGTTAAAACAAAACAAAAAAAAGAAACAGCTGTTGTTAAGGTAAATAAGTTTGAAATTATATGTGAATATTTTACAGAGGGTTGATAAATTTATGCAGAGAAGAAACAAAGGGATTTCTGATATTTTAATGCTTTACTTTATTTTTCATCTAGTGTAATAATGGCTAAATGGGCGAAACGTAAAAGAAAAAAGTTAAGCACTTATTTCTCAGATTGACATTGCCGAATCAAAACTTTCATCAGAACCTTTTTTGTAGAGCATTTAGTAAGCTTTCTAAAAGTAATGTTTCATTTACCAAGATTCTCAACCTTTTTCGAGATATTAAGGAAAGTATGCAAAGTTACCAAAACTTTTTATGTCTGTTAATAAAATATTTTATTCTACCCCTTCCTTAACTCCAAACGTAACAAAAATTTCAACATATTAGTTTTAATGAAATCAGAACATACAGACAATTTCTCAACTGAATCCCATGATTCTAAGTACCCAAACCAAAAAAATTGAAAATATACTCGTTCTATAGACAAAAAGTCTGACTCGCAGGAACTGCATCATCTTAGCAAGGTTCCGTATATCTCGAAGAAGTGGAGTAGATTAGGCATCACAAATAACAGGAAACTGACAGTAGCCAACTAACACAGAAGCGGATAATTCTTAATCCTCATTCTTGAGGAAGGCTGAATAAGTCAATACAATTATGTACTAAAAACGTACTCACTCTACGAATACTGAACAACCGTACTCACTCTATTCCAAACAACCGAAAATTCGTTGTAATTTTAAGTTCCTTGTTTTACTAGCAAATTCGTTTCACTGTAATAATCAACTGTAAATATGTGCTTCATGGCAAATAAAAGTTCATTCTCTCGTGGGTTAAATCTTTCTATAAAATAAGAAATAATGACAACTTCAGTTGTAACAGGAGGAAGGTTATATAGATAGGAGAATTCAAAACAAACCTATGTATACGCCATCATGGTTAGCCACAGCCATCTTGATTTCCACAGCTATTCCAAACGTATTACCTATACCATTTACCGTTTCTTAGCTTCTTTTACTACAATACTAATTTTACTCATAAATGCAATTTAAAACAAAAAACAACCAATTAAAAAGTGAGATAAACAAATAGAAAACCCCTTTCAAAACAACAAAACAAACACTGTTTAAGTTTTAAGCGCTTATTTATCTGATTGACGTTGTCTTATCGAATAATGCTTCAGAACCTTTCTTGTAGAGAATTTAGTAAGCATTCCAATGGTTGCCTTCCACTTACCACGATTTCCCAACCGTTATCGTATATTTACAAAAATGTATGAAGATCCGAAAACTTTTCATGTCTATTAATAATTTTTTTTTCCGCATACTTCCTTAACTCCAAATATAACCAAAATTTAAACATCTTAGTTGGGATTAATTTCCAAGAAATAGAAAATATTTCAATTGAATCCCGCGATTCTAAGTAACCACAAAAAAATAATGACTTACAAAAACATTTATTCCACTTTTCTCAGAAACAGTTACAGATATCGCTTTAAAAATGGTTGCATTCGTTTTCCTATATTAAGAAACCCATAAAACAAGTACCTGCAAGCATATGAACTCAAAAACGTAAGCGTTACGGTTTTGTTTTCGCGAATTTCGCCCCAAACACTATCTTCCAGTGTGCGGATTCTGCTGGTTAACGATCTTGACCTTTCAAATTAGACAACAGATTTTTGTACCAAATTTCACCAAAATCGGACCATTTTTGAGCTTGCTAGAGAGCGAACAGACAAGCATATATATATATATATATATATATATATATATATATATATATATATATATATATATATATATGTATGTATATATATATATGTATATATATACATATATATATATATATATATATATATATATATATATATATACAAATTTGAACCACCTATATTTTCGTGATCTATGGGGTCTGAAACGAGAAAGTTTCTAGTCGGCACTTCCGGATTGCGTCGTGAGGTCAACCTCATAAGCGGGTTCTCCCTCTGGAGGTAGGGAACCGCGTTAAAAGGGCTCGCGTAAAGCTACCCACGAGTTACAGAAACTGCTAGCATTGTTAATTCTAGTTTGACATTGTGCATAACAACAAGGATCACCACAGAAATATGAGCCATAATAACCAGTGTGCGACCATCCAATCGAAACGGATTTGTTAATTAGCAGCCTTTTACTGTGATTCCTCCCTCCCTTCATAGGGAGGAACCCCGCTTATAAGGGTGATCTCATGAAACAATCCGGAAGTGCCGACTTGAAAATTTTGCGTTTCACAACCCCTAGAGACCGAAAATTACGGTGGTTCAAATTTGTATATATATATATATATATATATATATATTTTAAAAATATTACATATATATATATATATATATATATATATATATATATATATATATATATATTAAAAAAAATCAGTCCCGTAACTGGCCACGAGGGCCCTGAGGGGCAGATACTATAGAGGTATCTGATTCTTGACCATACGGCAAACTAGAGAGATGTGTGTTCAGTACTATGCTCCGGCTGCCTGACTTTCCCATTTACTGCTTCGACTGCTAGAGTCAGTAGCACCAAGGTACCCATTATTAAATTAATTAAAGGCTGGGTTGCCCTAGGGACGGTCAGGGAGGCCGAATTCAACCCATGAACAAAGACACTAGAAGAAAAAATCTTTAGTGCTTGCTCGGGATTTGAACTCAGGTCCTCCCCTTATTAGTCCAGTGCTCTACCACTGATCTAACCTCGCCCCCACTTTTTAAATAATTCTAAGTAAATATATATTACACGACTAATATTTTTACTTATTAATTCGATTCCTGATAACCTTTACAGGTTTCGCATGAGACTACAAAGCTCTGATTGACAGATTCTTTCATAAGAAAAATAACATATTTAACGGATTGGAAATCAGTAATAATCAATGTTGTAAAACCAGGTCTCATTATAAGATCTGAGTTATTTAAAATGTATCTATGATTCATTTGAGCTACGACATGTAAAATGACGGAAGACTACGTGGCCTCTCCGAAAAACACCAATAAGGCTGGGTATTCGCTCTAAGTCACGTAGAAAAACGTGATCTCAGAGTTTGTAGTTCCTTCTTCTTTCATGAGGCTACACGCGAAACAAAGTGGCTCTAATGAAAATTCACTGCCTATAGAAGCATCCTTCATAACTTGGCTGCTTTGTCCAATGTCACTGAGAGTATTATCTGTGACACTGGATAATAACTCTAGAAAAACGCAGAGACAAGAAAAAAGGCCTTAAAGAATGGAAACAGAATCCTTGAGGGGCAAACAAAGCCTAATTGACAAACAAACACATGATATACCTCCAGGAGTTTGCTCCAGGATTATGAGTAATTAGTCATAGCAAAGAAGGAAGGAAGGGTCGTCCAGTTCTCGGGCCATCGAAGAGATCAATTTGCGTTAACGAGTGGTCATTCTTGTTCCTTTTTATCAGAGTTGGGCTTATTCGAATAATTTTTTATTTAAGTAACGAATAAAAGATAATTTTTTATCCGTTATCAGTTAATCATAAAACCACGGATGACCAATTATCCGTTATTCGAGAAACGGGTGAACTATCTTTTATTCGTCATTTGATTATCCGTTATCTTTTATTCGTTATCCGTCCACAATACCACTTTTTTCTATCCATTCGGGCAAAAACAAACTGTTCGTTTGCACATGGCATTGCACTCTTTAAATAAATATTTAAACATCAAGAAATTGTTTTTTAAGTACAACACGGCACTTTCATCGTCAGCACCAGTCGAACGGCTGTTCTCGTTTGCTTCCATAACGGATATTCCAAAAAGCAATCGACTCTCTGATGAAATGTTTGAGAAAATAGTAGTTTTAAAATCTATGTTGAATTTAATTTAAAGTTTAATTATATATTTTAATAATAATGTAATACATAATTATATTTAATAATTACATATTTTATTATATTTAAATAATAAATAAATACATTATGATTAAGTAGTAAATTGGTTTTCTACGCATCTTCTAAATATAAAAATCATCTTTCGGATGAAAATTTATCCATGGAATTAAAGTTCATCCGTAAGATGAAAAATTATTTCAAATGAAATAAATAATGAAACTTTACGTAAATGGTAATAATTTCGAATAACGGATAACGGATATCCGAAAATTATAGATGACAAATAACGAATAACCTAGGTTACTCGTCATCCGTTATCCGAAGATAATTTTTGCCCAACTCTGCTTTTTATAGCTTGTTATTTTTGTAATTTGCAGGCGTGTAGCAATAAGGAGACAGCTTTATTTATTTTTAGCTCAGAACATTAACGTGGATTTAAAACTTATTTCTACCTTCTAGGAAAATAAGATAGCAGCTCTGTTGATTTCAATAGTGGAATCACAGCAACTAATCCGCTGTTTTAGTTCCACCATTCGTACAGCCAACCCCTGCACTTAAAACTGAGAAATTCAATGGCGAAATGAGCCTGTGAGAAAAATATGTCGGAGAAAATGAAGTGCCGGTTTAAAATGCATTAAAATATATAGCTACACTGAACATGATGATTAGAAGAACCATAGGACGACTAAATTTTGCAATAATTGATTTTTTTTCTTGTATTTTACAGTTTTTGTTTGTATTTTTATATGCGTTTCCGACGTTAAAATTGTGATTGGAAGCAAATTTTGTTCATTTAAGTTTAAAAAAGTCGTATTTTTCTTTTTTTTAAGTAGAACGTGGACCAATAAGGAGGCAGCTCCAAATCATTAAATATAACACGTCCACTCTAAAATAGGTAGGATAGGGTCCTTAAGGACTTAATTTAATAAGTAGGTGGCTATTTTATGATAAAAAAAAGAGAACAAAATGAAAAAAATATCAAGAAACTAAATTTTAAAACATCTTTCTTGCCAAAAACGTGAGAAAATAAAGAGCTGCCTTCTTATTACTGCACGCCCTTCAATTGTTTATAGCATTGAAATGAATTAGTCACTAAAACATAAACGTAAAAGAAAAACAATTTTCCGGCCGAGGGTACACTTCCACTTCAGTAACAAAAAAAAGTTTTATTACGTATGTGTTTTACTGCCTGATTCATTTCACTACTATGAGCAATTGAATGGTGTGCAGAAATAAGGGGGCAACTTCTATTTTTTTACATTTTTGACAAATAAAAAAAAACTTTTTAAAATTTGGTTTAATGATATTTTTTTCTTATTATAACATAGCCACCTGCTTATGAAAGTAAGTCCATAAGGACCCTATCCTACCTTTTTATGTTCATAACACATAAAAAAATATTAACTGTTTCCAATATTTTCCTAGTAACATGAGGGGAAATAACGTTACGGAAACACGCTAAGATGACGCAGTTCCTGCGAGTCGGACTTCTTTCTTAAATATGTGAAGTAGTAAAGGATGGAGTTTTGTATTATATTGTAGTAATATATAAGAGTGTATACTCTGAAAACCTAATGAGAATAACTTATAATAAGGGTAAGTTTCTTCTTGATCATAATTGCAAATTGAAGTTCTCCTAAAAAATTAGAATACTTCATTAATACTTCAAAGAATACACTTAATGAAGGAACGAACAACTTCATCATTAACATAGAAGAGATGAACTTATTGAAATAAGAAGGGAATTTTGTTTATTATTAGAATATTAATAATTCCTACAAACTCTTCTATAATTTTGTAGATTATAATATAGTTTCCAACTAAATTGTAGAATATTTAGTTTTACATCTACAAATATAAAACCTGCATTAAGTAATTACATATGTATATTGGTTTTAACAATATTTATGTATATTGTTTCACAATTTAGAAGCTAGAAATCATTTACTGCACAATTTATAGGTAAATAATAACAATAAAAGTAGTAGAAAGATCAGTTCAACTCTGAAGATCTCTGTCGTCTTAGCGAGTTTTCGTCGTTATCCCTTTCATTATATGGAAAGCTTAGAATAGAAACAGTTCATACATTGTATTGATCATTAGTTAAAAATTTAAACCCCCGCTTTAATCTCAAAAACATTTTAGGCGCCATAATGCAAAGGAAACTGACAGTACACCGCCTTCTCGAGTAACTTTCTCATTTACCTTTTTTTGTTACCTAAATATTCATTTTACTGTTAATTTCAATTTATAAACCAATAAAAACCAATTAAAGCAATGACAAAAACATTAGTACAAATAGGTTTACAATTTACTTGACTTTGTTATACGAAATTATTGGCAATTTCCTTGAATCTGTCCAATCGTCTAAGAATATACCTTCAATTTTAGGAGCAGAACCCTGCAACTACTGGAGCCTGAATGTGGCTTTATTGGTGGAAGTTTTTCCTCCTTAAGATGTGTAAGCCCTTTTTATTTATAAATGTTTCCCCTAAAGTGGAACCAAAAAAGTAAAAACCATGTAGGTAGAGAGATTTTGATACTGTGTGTAGTGACGTTTTATTGATTTTGGGCCCATTCCGATAATTCCGAAATTGTTTTTTGTTTTTTTTTAATTTTCTACCTCAAATTCTGTAAATTCTTGAGTGATTTCTATTATATTCTTGTATTTTTTTTTTCATACAAAAGTCGATTATATTCAGTGATATTTCAACGCTGTCCCGTAGTGCTTTTTTAAGCCTATTTGGAATTTCGTGGGTTTCTCTTTCTTTGTATATTATCAGTAGTAAAAATTTCGGGGCAAGTGTTTGCCTATTGCCAAGTTGATGTAGCTCATACAGCAGTCTTGTGAGCACCACTCTATTTTTCTATTGTATCTAAAATACATTATTGATTTCCATTCTAAGCTTTACATAAGACTCATGGGGTATGAATTATATTAAAGCTCACTAAGATGACTCAGTTTCTGTACTTCGGACTGTATCTTATCAGTGACCTACTACAGAAGTGCTCTGGATGTTCATCATTGCTCTTTCGGATGCCAAAAGGTATTCTTACTCCTGTCCTTATCTTGTACAAGTAATTGGAGCATTCCTGAATCCTCGAGAAAAGCTTCTTATAACTTATCTAGACCTGTAGATTGGCTCTAATCCCAGGGTTGAAAGGGTAGGAAGAGCGAGCCCCGAGTTATACATCGGAGCTGTAACTTTTAATCAGATGAGCGAGAAGTTTGGACGGTATCTTAGCAGGGATGTTCTCTAGAAAACGAGGGAGAGGATCGCGCCATCCCTTTCTGTATCAAAATAATATTTTGTTTTGGAGTAAACTTCTACCTTCCTATCTATATAAAACTGACATCCAGACAGGTGGAGGCTTTCGCAGGAAAGTTACAGACCTATAGTTCGAATATCATCCGCATGTAATATTCGTACAATCCCAACAAACTTGCTTTGCGTCAAAATCATTCGTAGTGTCTATTTAATATTTTTCTTTGGAATATTCATTTTTTGTTATTAGGTTTGTCTATACAAGTTCGTGCACATTAATAGCATGCAGTGATTCGCTATGATTCAATACTTACTAGACCAAAAAGTTTTCGAACCTTTTGACACTTACCTTGAGTATTATTCATTCTGTCACAAATTTTCGTAAACATCGATCGCAATTAGAATGCAACAGATTTGCATTGGTAAAAATTAATAGTACAACTGTTGAACATACTATCATTACAACTTCCTAGAAACTAAGTCGCGTAACTTCGGAATGTGCTAGGTTTACGCAGTTTTTGGAATACGAACTTTTTCAAAGAAAAAACAGACAAATAACTTTTATATGTATAACTAAATGACATTGTAATCGTTTCGCCAAAAAATCCTATCTCGGACAGACATCCAATAGAAACTCTAAAAACTTAAATTAAACTGTTGAATGCAGAAATCCAATTCATAAGTAAATGGAATATTGATTTTCTTCAAACGATAAACCTAAATGTAAAGAATTATCTTGCTGGGATTTGTTTTCATTTACCCTACCTTTAATACCTCTTGCATCACTGGCTGGTAGGAAATTTGGACCATGTAAATTAAACAGGAACCAAACGATGAAGCGAGTGCAAATCTATATTTGACTGTATGCCTGCTCCATAATCGAAAATGAAGTCCTCACATTAAACCGTTTAAGTCATACGATAATGATTTTTTATTTAAATGAAATCTTATTTAGGAATTCTACTGGTTATTATTGGAATTGTTCTGTAATTGTTTTTTATTTATTCGTGCTTTTTTCACGCAAATTTCTTTTCTTTTACCTAAATGTATCTATAATATTGTATAATTAATTCAATAATTACAGTTATTAATTCTAATTCTATGTATAATCTCAATTGTGTGTTTAAAAGTATATGAATTAATTGTATTGGGCAAATCGCCTTTGCTGAGAAATCTCATAAATAAATATAAAAAATTAAAAAATAATAATCTAGTAATGTTAAAAATTAGGCCAGTCGTAACAAACAAAAAAAAAAGATACTTCAAAAGAAGAGAATTTACGTTAGTAGATATTCTTCGAGTAATGAAAAATCGAATTCACCGTAATCGAATAAATCTACTGTATACACCATAAACATACTATGATAGCATCTGAGCCTTGTCAGTTATGTAAAGCTGATACCAATACAGAATAACATCTGTTACTCAACTGCCCAATCCTCCAGTGTCTTAGATTAAAATATATCCCGACGGTTTGCAGAGGAGCTGTGCAAGACCCACTTGTAAGTCTTCTTACTGGGGAAAATGAAGAACTAAATAATTTATTAACATTTATAGACAAAAGTTTGCAGCTCAGGAGATCATTATCAATATAGATTTACCTTTAATTTTGTAATCATAAGAATTTTTTTTTTTTTTTTTTTTTTTTTACCTGAAATTATTCCACGTAGAATAAAACTTCAAAGGTGGAGGGATATTTAATATTATTCAACGCCAGTAATTTAAGAAATGCTGATCAGACAAAACAAAAAAAAAAAAAAAAAAAAAAAAAAATTAAAAGAAGAAGGAAGTTTTTTTTTCTTCTTAATATAGTACTGTTTTGACGGATATATATCTATGAGAAATAAGTTTTTTTATCGGCCTCTATATATGTATAGTATTTAGATGGAACGACTAAATACTTTCTCCAGCGGTTGTTCTTCTCTCCTGCGATATTTCGATGAATTCCTCTTCAAAGCCATGGAGAAAGAAGCCGTTCCATCTAAAAATATTAAATGTATATAAATATATATATATATATATATATATAAAATGTTTGATAAAGCCTTATAGGTCTAATAAAGCTGCATTTCTTTTTATAACATTCTTTATTATTTCATTATTTCTTGACGCGAATCTGGAAACTATGACATCTTTACAAAAGATTATCTCGTATTTAGATTTTAAACAATCTAACAAAAAACTCATTATAATTCTAAACAACATTCATCATGTTACTTAAAAAAAAAAAAAAAAATTTTGCACACCCCGTGTAATTTATGCAATTAGTCATCACACCTTCTGTTTTCAAAAAAGATTTGAAAATATCCATGAGCTCGATTCGAAGATTGAAAGCAAGGATACTATTATCAATTTCGCATTTTTTAAACAAAATTATAGTGAAATAATTGTGATAATTAAAATAAATTAATTTTAATTTATAACCTTAAAAAGATTAATTCATAATTCAAGTGCTTCATGGTTTTATTTTTTAATAACACAGAAGTGGCAATCCAATATTCTATCCTTAATTTCCACTTCAATCCACTTCCCCGGTATTGTTTGATGCATCTACCTAACGAAAATTAATCGCTTTTAATGTAATGAAAATTAAATTATTACTTTAAATATAATTTAATAATTTTATAACCAGAAAAATAGCCTTTAACTTAACAGCTCGAAGTCTAGTGAAATTATTATTTTAGGGGTTATGAATGCAAGTAGAGTAAGTTAATATTTTGGTAATTTTTTTATTAACCACAAAAAACTAACAAATATATTTTTAACTACTACGTAACAGAAGGGTGTAAGCGTAAGTTTGTAAAAATAGTAGGCAGATGGCATCGTTAAACAATGCTCCAAGAAACTTTGCATTTTTTTTTTTTTTTGTTTTGTTTAACTCTTTATTGATAATTCACAATCTTTACCGATATGTATAATTAGTTTATTTGGAAAAGATATGTCTATACCATTATGGAAGGAATGACAGGCTACATTACAGCTATCCCCAATGACATTTAGATTTTTCTTATTTTAATGCAAACTTGGTTAGGTTAAGCTGGCTCGTGGTCAATGTCTGCGAAGGCGGCGAGAAGGATTATCTGGAATTACTTTGTGAGTGAGATATTTCCCGAGAGGATTGCTGAGAAATAGGAGGAGTTTACTCTAAAAAATAAATATATTTTCATTTATTTTTTGTTTGTGTTTTTTTTTTTTCTTTATGTAATAAACTTTCTTCTTTTTCTAACTGTGGCTATTCTATCCACCAACGCAGTTTTGCTGTACGTCTTGTATATATATATATATATATATATATATATATATTTATATATATATATATTTATATATATATATATATATATATATATATATATATATATATATATATTTAAAAAATATATGTATAAATATATAAAATATATATATATATATATATATATATATATATATATATATATGTACAAATAAAACATGATGGTACTTAAGAAAAGTTCCAAACCAGGGGCATAGGATGTATAGTTGTGAGACAAGTTTGCATTGTAGTGTGCTGTCGACCATGAGGTTTTTCGTCCCAACTATTTCAAACAAACAAACAACGCATGTTTTATTTTTAATAGTTCGTTACAACTCTTGATAAATGTAAGATCATATAGCCCTGATATAAATGAAGTAAAGGTGAGACACAGGACTCGCATGTCAGTGTACTAAAGTAAAGTGTGATGTCATCCTAGGGAAAATTTGTAGAACAACCAAACTCGAGGATAATCTTCATCTAATTCTTACTTACATGTATTGCAAAGGCACAAGCAAAATCGGACAATGGGAACAAGGTAATTATGTCATTTTGAGCTGTTTATAAATATCACTTTTCGAATTATTGAGAAATATGTTCAGTTTTTCTAATTCCCCGGTAAGAACTCGTTTAGTTTTGTTAACCAACTAAAGTCTCTCTCTCTCTCTCTCTCTCTCTCTCTATATATATATATATATAGATATATATATATATATATATATATATATATACATATATATATGTATATGCATGTATGTAGTAAAGTCTTGAATTACGATCTTACCTGGAAGGCTCGGCTAACACTAGAAACGGTCCCGCTAGTTACAAGGTCTTGGAATCTTGGAACTCTATATTTCTAACAATAAATTGTTTTTGTTATTTTACCTAATCTGTTTTATTGTCAAATACATTTTCCAACTATAAGCAATTAACAGGGAATAAAACAGACAAAAAGAACCCTTCGAATAAACGAAATTTCTTATTTCTCCGATTGACATCGCCTAATCAAAACTTTCATTAGAACCTTTTTTGTAGAGCATTTAATATGCTTTCTAATGGTATTCTTCCGTTTACCAAGATTCTCAACCTTTTTCGAGATATTGAGGAAAGTAAACAAAGTTACCAAAACTTTTTATGTCTGTTAATAAAATATTTTATTCTAACCCTTCCTTAACTCCAAACGTAACCACAATTGCAACATATTAGTTTTAATAAATGTAGAACATGCAGAAAATGTTTCAACTGAATCCCATGATTCTAAGTACCCAAACCAAAAACGGTATTCATAAACTATTTTTTCAATTTTCTCGAAATCGGTTAAAGCTATCGCTTTGAAAATGGTTTCATTCGTTTTCCTAGCCCAAGAAGCATATAAAACGAGTACTTAAAAGCTTATGAACTCAAAAACGTAAGCGTTACGATTTTCTTTGCGCGTATTTCGCCCCAAACGCCATCTTCCAGTAGGCGGATTTTGCTGGTTAACGAACTTGACCTTTCAAATTAGACGAAAGATTTTTGTACCAAATTTCATCAAAATCGGACCATTCGTCTGGGAGCTACAGAGCGAACAGACAAATATAAATATATATATATATAAATATATATATATATATATATATATATATATATATATATATACAAATTTTAACCACTATCATTTTCGGTCTCTATGGGTTCTGAAACGCAAAATTTTCCTTATAAGCGGGGTTCCTCCCTATGGGGGAGGGAGGAACCGCGCTAAAAGGATGCTTTGCATGGGTAAATTGTGGTCAATTTCAACAAAAAAAAATAATGAGTAAAAAATTTTAGCTTTTAATGACTAACTCATTAGAAGCCAAAATGTTTGATAAGTTATTTGTTTGGGTGGTTGCTGTAAATTTTGGTTTGAGACATTTTTGCACATGAGGTCTTATAGGAAATTTGATGCAGAATTTGAAAATGCGATCAGAATTAAAATTTTCCTTTTGCGTGAACGACAAAAACACGTAAACAGGGAAATAATGCAAATAAAAATTTCTCCTTGGTGGCATTCAACTACACTTTAGTCGGCGTACACACTGCTCTCTCTCTCTCTCTCTCTCTCTCTCTATATATATATATATATATATATATATATATATATATATATATATATATTATAAATTTGATATAACCAGTGTTTTTTTTTTTTGACCTTTGAGTTCTGTTATATGAAAGTTTCTTTTGAGGGTTCCCTGCCTATGGAGGAAGGGAGGAAACGCGCTAAAAGAAAGGAATCTATGTTGGAGCTCTATTAACATTACAAAGGTAAAGGCGAACTACATGCACTCATGATTGCACTACATCAGTATGAGAGCCCACTTTGGGTGTATGCTCGGTATGCAAAGTAAGCTAGTTCTGAATTTTGAGCCGGCTCAAATGAGTTGGAGTAACTCTCGTTAGAGCTAAGTCCTGTGCGGCGTATCAAACGGAGATTCGAGTCCCTGGAAAATGCATTAGATGCTTTGGATGGATATTCAAAGAGAAGTACCTTTTAAACTTCGCCTAGGATCTAGCTGAATGCTGACTTTCTAATCCTATCTCCAAGTTCCTTTTGTTTGCTCTTATACCAGTCGGGAAATTGAAGATATTATGTTGGAATATAAATACACACATTACATTTGGTAGAAAAACCTACTTCTAAAAACAAAAATTATGATTGGTTATTATTAGTTACTTACAGAATGTGATTTTAGGGCGTTTCCTCCTTCCCTCCATAAGGAGAAACCCGTTTATGTAAGGAACACTTACTAAATTTGGCATACAGCATAGGCTTGATATTAATATTATATAAGAATTAGTAAGGACTTATAACTAATATTACTTAAAATAGTGAAATTACCTAAAGTAAGACAACGAAGTTCGAAATAATTTACAAGGTTCACTATCCGTCTCATAAGAATACACCCTCCCACCATTTTCATAACTTTGTTTAAACAAAAATGTAATATTTTGAACTGGGTTCACAGTCTTATTTAAGAAGAACAGAGTTGGGCAAACGTTAGCGCGCGCTAATATCTAATACCTTCCCGCTAATTTAGCGGAACTGATAAGAGCCTGCGCTAACGATTAGCGCATAGCGAAGGCAGTGCGCTAATCGCTAATTCACCTCTAATGTTTAAATATCTTTGCAGCTAACTAGAAGGAATGTTGAAGGTGGAATAAAAAAAAGGATATTGGAACTGTTATTACAAAGGATATTGAAGGTGGTATTAGGAAGGATATAGAAGGTGGTAGTAGGAAGGGTATAGAAGGTGGTATTAGGAAGGGTATAGAAGGTGGTATTAGAAAGGATATTAAAGGCGGTATTTGGAAGGATATTGGAGGTGGTATTAGGAAGGATATAAAAGGTCGTTTTAGGAAGGATATACAAGGTCGTTTTAGGAAGGATATACAAGGTCGTTTTAGGAAGGATATAGAAGGTGGTATTAGGAAGGGTATAGAAGGTGGTATTAGAAAGGATATTAAAGGCGGTATTTGGAAGGATATTGGAGGTGGTATTAGGAAGGATATAGAAGGTGATATTAGGAAGGATATAGAAGGTGGTATTAGGAAGGGTATAGAAGGTGGTATTAGGAAGGATATAGAAGGTGGTATTAGGAAGGGTATAGAAGGTGGTATTAGAAAGGATATTAATGGCGGTATTTGGAAGGATATTGGAGGTGGTATTAGGAAGGATATAGAAGGTGGTATTAGGAAGGATATAGAAGGTGGTATTAGGAAGGGTATAGAAGGTGGTATTAGAAAGGATATTAAAGGCGGTATTTGGAAGGATATTGGAGGTGGTATTAGGAAGGATATAGAAGGTGGTATTAGGAAGGATATAGAAGGTGGTATTAGGAAGGGTATAGAAGGTGGTATTAGGAAGGGTATAGAAGGTGGTATTAGGAAGGATATAGAAGCTGGTATTAGGGAGGGTATAGAAGGTGGTATTAGAAAGGATATTAAAGTCGGTATTTGGAAGGATATTGGAGGTGGTATTAGGAAGGATATAAAAGGTCGTTTTAGGAAGGATATACAAGGTCGTTTTAGGAAGGATATAGAAGGTGGTATTAGGAAGGATATAGAAGGTGGTATTAGGAAGGGTATAGAAGGTGGGATAGGGAAGGATATTGAAGTTGGGATTAGGGAGTATATTGGAGGTGGCATTAGGAAGAATGATTATGGGGTATTAGAAGGGATATTGAAGGTGTTATAGGGATATATATTCAAGAAAGTATTAGGAAGGTATTTCAATCTGTCAATTTCTGAGGTATTGTTTCGAAGGCACACTGCAAGTTTTCTGTTGA
Source organism: Gonocerus acuteangulatus (assembly GCA_946811695.1). Taxonomy (NCBI): domain Eukaryota; kingdom Metazoa; phylum Arthropoda; class Insecta; order Hemiptera; family Coreidae; genus Gonocerus; species Gonocerus acuteangulatus. The sequence goes on along the minus strand of OX328124.1, from coordinate 46,327,778 downwards.
TACCTTCTGCAGCAAATTGGTGACGGTATTTAGGGCCTTCCTCTATTATGTGCTACACAGTTATTCGGACTCCAATATCCTCCAATATCCTCTCTATTACCGCCTTTAATATCCTTCCTAATTCAAACTCCAATATCCTTCCTAATACCACCTGCAATATCCTTCCTAATGCCACCTTCGATATACTCCCTAATACTGCCTTCTATTCCCTTCCTAATACCGCCTTCTATATCCTTCCTAATGCCACCTTGTATATCCTTCCTAATACCACCTTGTATACCCTTCCTAATACCACCTTCTATATCCTTCCTAATAACACCTCCAATATCCTCTCTAATACCGCCATTAATATCCTTTCTAATACCACCTTCTATACCCTTCCTAATACCACCTTATATAGCCTTCCTAATACCACCTTCTATACCCTTCCTAATACTACCTTCTATATCCTTCCTAATACCACCTTCTATATCCTTCCTAATACCACCTCCAATATCCTTCCAAATACCGCCTTTAATATCCTTTCTAATACCACCTTCTATACCCTTCCTAATACCACCTTCTATATCCTTCCTAATACCACCTTCTATATCCTTCCTAATACCACCTCCAATATGCTTCCAAATACCGCCATTAATATCCTTTCTAATACCACCTTCTATACCCTTTCTAATACCACCTTCTATATCCTTCCTAATACCACCTTCTATATCCTTCCTAATACCACCTCCAATATCCTTCCAAATACCGCCTTTAATATCCTTTCTAATACCACCTTCTATACCCTTTCTAATACCACCTTCTATATCCTTCCTAATACCACCTTCTATATCCTTCCTAATACCACCTGCAATATCCTTCCAAATACCGCCTTTAATATCCTTTCTAATACCACCTTCTATACCCTTCCTAATACCACCTCCAATATCCTTCTAAATACCGCCTTTAATATCCTTTCTAATACCACCTTCTATACCCTTCCTAATACCACCTTCTATATCCTTCCTAATACCACCTTCTATACCCTTCCTAATACCACCTTCTATATCCTTCCTAATACCACCTTCTATATCCTTCCTAATACCACCTCCAATATCCTTCCAAATACCGCCTTTAATATCCTTTCTAATACCACCTTCTATACCCTTCCTAATACCACCTTCTATATCCTTCCTAATACCACCTTCTATACCCTTCCTAATACCACCTTCTATATCCTTCCTAATACCACCTTCTATACCCTTCCTAATACCACCTTCTATATCCTTCCTAATACCACCTCCAATATCCTTCCAAATACCGCCATTAATATCCTTTCTAATACCACCTTCTATACCCTTCCAAATACCACCTTCTATATCCTTCCTAATACCACCTTCTATATCCTTCCTAAAACGACCTTGTATGTCCTTCCTAAAACGACCTTTTATATCCTTCCCAATACCACCTCCTATATACTTCCAAATACGTCCTTCTAATATCCTTTGTAATAACACTTCCAATATCCTTTTTTTATTCCACCTTCAACATTCCTTCTAGTTAGCTGCAAAGATATTTAAACATTAGAGGTGAATTAGCGATTAGCGCACTGCCTTCGCTATGCGCTAATCGTTAGCGCTGGCTCTTATCAGTTCCGCTAAATTAGCGGGAAGGTATTAGATATTAGCGCGCGCTAACGTTTGCCCAACTCTGAAGAAGAATACCAGTCGGGAGTAGTATGAGAGCTGGCTATCGATGTTAATTTCAGCTAGTTCTTTTTGTGACCATATATTTTGCATTTGGACCAGTTCTAGATCCAAAAAAAAATGCATTTAAAAAAAAAAAAAAAAAAAAAAAAAAAAAAAAAAAAAAAATAGAAAATACAAATGGCTGAAAAAATAGAATAAAGGGGGAAAAAATAGGAAATAAAAGAGTACCAGTTGTAAAAAAAAATAAAAAAAAAAAAAAAAAAAAAAAGGAAAAAAAAAAAAAATAAATAAAACTCGTGAGCATGCGGTGAGTAATTTGTGTAGCTGTCTGCACGGTAGGGCGATGACGACCGTGGGGTTCTTTCGCCCAAAAATGCCACAAACAAACAAACAGTTCTAGATCTGGTCTTCAAATTATCTGTAATGTTATACTTTAAAAATATTATGTAATACATTTGCTTTGGTTCCTGGGAATTTCAATGCTGATAAGGCAGAGTTGTTGGGGAGAATTCAGGTTCGATATTTTGAATTTTTACCAGTTTTGCGTGTTCTCTGTACGATGGAAACTCGCTTGTGTGGTCGATCCGATATCGCGTGTGGCCAATGTCGCAATCGGCGGGTGCCGATAAGAAATGTTATCTCATCGATTAATCAGATATATGTATTCTTAAAATCAGATAACTCAGATAAAATTGGAGAATATACCTATGTATTTATAATCATTTTTATAATTGAGTTGAATAAAAAAACTTATTTAGTTATAAAAATTGTTAACGTTCATTTGTAAATAACGCAGATTTTGGACGACTGGTTGCCAATAATTTCAAACTAGGAAAGGGTTAATGATTTCATTTATCAAAAAAAAGGTCGCCAATCACTGAGCGAATCAAACCGAAGATAAAAGAAACTAAGTGCAAAACGCAAAACTCATTCAGTTTACGCAAATCATGCAAGATTGGTGATTTTGGGCTATTAACTTAGTTTCCCTTACTCAAAATTAAAATGAAGCAAATAGTGCACCCTTTACCTGGATATCATAAAAATAAAATGTTTTCATTAGATGATATGAATATTTAATATAAACACAGTGATCAACAAGAGTTTGTAGTTTAGATAATTTCGTTCTATTTTCAACCTTTCCGCTGTTATCTTATCTCGGAAAGCGCCTGTCATAAGAGTAACAGTTCATTAACAGGGGAATTGTTTCAGTTTCTTCTTGAAGTGACAATTACTAACTTCTTTGAAACATATACATCAAAATGGCGAAGAGAGTTGTCAAAATTGACAACCTATCACAGGAAGAGCAGACACGATTTAAGGAAAAGTATGACTACATTTTTTTCGACATGGACGGTATGCTTTCATGGTCATTGATAATAATGTTTACTTACTGCGTTATGGAATTTGTAAATTTACCCCAGTTAATTATATAACAATCCTGCCTCCGTTATTAGGCTGATATATTCCTCTAGTGCTTTATGTATTTATTTTTGACCAAGCAGGCGACAGAATACAATGTTATATTTTTAATATACAATGTAATCTACTGAGCAAGTAAATAAATCCCTCCCCCCCCCCCCCAAAAAAAATACTTTTTTTTCAAATGATGTATAAAAAAGGGGGTTTTAAATAGGTAATATTACTGATAAATGTCTCCAGGTTAATATATTTGAAGAATGTTAGTGTTGTGTTAATAAAAGGGCAAGCGTTCAACAATATCTGTAGTAAAGTATTTCTAATTCATTAAATATTAGTGTGGCAGGAAATTGTGTCCAATCTGTAATCTCAATAATTAGACCTTTCCTGCCTAATGCATATTTAGTATTTTCGATTTCTCTTGATTTGAAATAATAATATAACTCAAAATTCTAAACAGTATCATTTGTCAAATTCATGAGGCTTTACATTTTGGTAAAATCAGCAAACTGTAATAGGCAGTTGTGTAATGAGACAACGGAAATGTTAGCTTGTTTGCACATTCTATCACATTTTCTGAGGGTCGATGAATAATATTGTTTTAATAATTTCATATTCATTTTGCGTGCCTCAAACCGGTCAATGTGGGTGCATGAATTGAATGGGGGAAAGGAGGTGCATGGTGAATATCACCATTTGTTTCCAGTTCCCGTAAGAAGCCTTTGATTACATTATTTCAATAGTTGAGCCAGACCTGGTGAAGCAGAAAACTAATTGAAGGAAACCAATATGTGCAGAAGAAAGCCTAGTGGTACCTATAAGTTAAGAGAATATAATTTTGTAGTGATATTCCAGATAAATTAACTACGTACAGTGAAAAACAGATTATTTTTGTAACATATAGGATATCCAATACAAGCTCACACCAGCTGCTTATATTGATGGACACTTGATTGTATGGATTTGATTTTTTCGCTGTAAATCGCGCCGCTCCGCTCCGCTCTCAATCGTGTGTTTTTACCCTAAAAGATTAATAATTATGAATATTAAATGTCCACTGATTTGTATGTAAAAAACATAATTAATGAACTCTGAGAATCCTTTTATATCTGCTGCACCAAAATGTAGAATATGAACTCTTTAAATTTAGAAATCTCTTGGATCTCTCTTGACAGAGAAAACTACTGCTTGAAATATTTCTTCAAATTTCCCTAGAATTATTAATACGATTCTAGGAATTATCAAATTGGGCGGAAGGTCAATGAAACTTCATTACACAATTTAAATATCTTTATTTCTACTAAACCCTCATGATACACACCTTTACCTGTTTTACAGATCACGTTCACACAAATGAAATGACTGGTTACATTAATGACAACAAACACATAATAAATTATTAAAAATTGAGTATCCTGGAATAAAGACAAATACAAGAAGAGACGAAATAGTACTAATAGGACTTTGCTTTGGACACTTACAATGTGCAGACATTGTAACAGTACTTTGTGGACTCACTAAAATCAAAATATGACAAGAATTGCTTTCAGAAGATAGGCCAAACATTCAGTCACACCAACATGTACCACATACTAAATATTAAAAGAAATATTAATCCATTTACAAGTCATTTAGTTCTTAAGTTATTCCAATATTATAAACTAATGTTTTAGGCTCTTATTTTAACTGTTTATTTTAATGTCATTTAACTGTTTAATTTAATTATCCAACGTGTATTTTTTCTTTTCCTTTTGGTACATTTTATTTTTAACTTATAGTGACTATTCTTGAGAAATGGAAGAGCATATCCACGGTTCTCTACTAAATAAATGAGAGATATATTTTTGAAGTCACTTCAGGGAAATATGTTTTAAATAGGATGGATTACAACTTGAGGAGGGAACCTTTCAATTTCAGGGTGCCCGTCGATACTCTGAAGTTGTACTCAACTTCCGCAAATTTCGACAATTCCTATATTTAAGTAATGGATAATTGAATTATTGAATATGGTTCTATAAACATATTCTGAAACTCTTGAATAATAAGATTACGTGATGCCCAAATGATACTGCAACTAAAATATAAGATAATCTCATTGGTTTTTTTCGGTAAGACAATTTGTTTGTACTTTTAGTTAAACGCTTATTTATTTGTGTTAAAAGTACACACACATCTTTGCAGGTGTAATTCATTAATAATTACACAGGCATACAAAAAAATTGTTTTTTCCAAGGATGCTATACATATATTCTTGTGTATTTCGACACGCTGAATCCGAATACGTTTCCCCCATCACGTCAGGTTTAAGGGCATTTGAAGGTCAAATCTCGTATGAAGTCATTAAAGAAGAAATAACTCGAGCTTCCATGGTTTTGAGGGTTGCTGATTTGCTGGGGCGAAACCAACTCCGGATTTGGATTCAGCGTGTCGAAATACATAAGAATATACATATGTATGGTACCTTTAAAAAATACCACTTTTTTGTGTGTGCCTGTGTTATCTATCCCCTAAATTAATTTAATTTTAACAAATTAGAACATACTTATTTAATGGAGGCCTCGTGGCCTTGAGTGTTAAGGGGTGAGCACTTAACACTCCGTGCTTTCCTTAAGAAAAAAGAAAATGCATCAGCCATTTTGCGGCTAGAAAAGGGTGGTAACCTATAGATAACCCGTCCTAAAATTCGTTGTTAATAATATATGGACGCTAAAATTTAAATAAATAAAACTTTATTTAAGGAAGATCATACTTTTTGTAGGTACTTTACAAAGCATTAATAGGGAAGAGATACCTGGCGCCCCAGAAGCAGTTTCAGCCGTTGCAGCAAGTGTTAAAGAAATCTATGTTTTCACAGACTCATGTCTATATTCCAGAGATACTTTAGCAAATAAACTTCGAAATCGTTTTCCTTTTTTGAAAAAGGTAAATTTACAATGTATATTTATTTTTTAAAGGGAAATATTTTCACTTAATTAAAATTTTATAATGTAATCCTAAAAGGCTTGTCAGATAAAATCCACATAAGCCGCCACAAGTATCTACGAATTAACAATGAGAGCAACTGAGGAGTGTTGTAACAAATCTTGTAGTTATCTGCTAAGCCAACTTTTAATTCATAATTCGCTCATTGGTCTCTGATACCATTTTTTGAAATTCATCTTGCCTGTAATAAAATGCAATAATTTTTCTTAATTATAATTTTGTTTGTTTTTTAACTTAAATGTGACAGGCGTCAGAAAACAATTTGTTTTGATAAAATAATGTTTATATTTTATTTTAATGATCCACCATACTCAAGCTAATAAACAGAGATGGATTAAACGATATGTACTTTTAGGATAACATGGTGTCTTCGTCATTTTTAATATCAGAAAGCCTAAAAAAAATGGCATTCAAGAAAAAAATATACGTATTAGGTGCAGAGGAAGGAATTGTTAAAGAACTCAAACATGCAGGATTTGAAGTAATTACTGATCCAGTCACAGTGAGTACAAAGAAAGTTATAAAACCAATAATATTAATATTATAATATAACAATACAAATATAAGAAATTAAAATGTAGGATAAAAACAACAAAAAGTCCGTGTACTCAGAGATGCATTTCCCTAATCATTTAAATTTCTGGATGGGGGCTGTTATCTTGGTATATCTTACGCTTATAAAGTGGTCTAACGTCGGAACCAAGAGACATACATCGATGGGGAAATCAGCCATAAAGAAAATATTCGAACAGTAGTAAACTCAAAATCATGAGGACATACTTGATATTTTAATTGGGAGTCATACGAGTCAAAGCGGAAAGACATTGGAACAATAATCTAAGGGGTTAGGTCCGCCAGTAAATATACTGTTGTCATACCTGTCGGTGGAGACCGTCGTCACTGGCATCTGTGCGAGTACTGTGGGCGAGCGCTTTCGACGTAAATACGTCATTATCAAGCCACTGTTAAGTTAGTACTGAACTGTGTTTGTAGTGTCAGAGTATTTATACAGGGTGGAGTACGTTGTTTACTTCTGTTAAGGGTCGTCCAGGTAGGTTGTTTGTCTGTACTCTGTGCAGGTGTTCGTTCAGGTAAAGTGTTTGTTGGCTCCGTGGGTCATTGCCGTCTAAGGGTTTCCCAGGTAGTTTGTTTGTCTGTATTCTGTGCAGGTGGTCCGTTGTATGTTGATCTTGGAAAAATGTGATTTTATGTTTATCTTTCTTAGTTTTTTCTGTTATTATGTTAAGTACGTTGTCGTTTAGTTATTGGAAGTGATGCTGTGTCTGTCCTTTTTCGTTTGTTTGTTCGTTTAAGTATTTTGAGTGGTCTGAATATTGTGTCAGAGCTAGTGTTAAGTTGTTCGTTTATAATGTTTCCATTAAAGTATCGTTGTTTGTATATCTCCATGTTTTCTAGTATGTCAAGTCTACGTCCTTTTTGTTGTCTGTGTATGAGTGTCATGCTGTTTTGTATGTTGCTAGGGTCGTGTGCGTGTTCGTGTAAATGGTTGGCGTAGTTAGAGTCACGTTTGTTCTGTTTAAAAGATCGTATGTGTTCTGTATATCGTGTCTTTAGTTTTCGTCCTGTTTGTCCGATGTATGTGTGGTCACAAGTGCATGTTAGTTTGTACACTCCGTTTAGGTCGTATTTGTTAGGTCTGTCGATATCGTTTGTGAGGTTAGTCCGTAAATTGTTATCTGTTTTTAGTGCTGTCTTAAGTCCTTCTTTGTGAAACAAGTTAGTTAGTCGGTATGTTAACGGTCCTGTATATGTGAAAGTGCAGCGTCTTGTCGTGACTTCGTCCGTCTGTGTGAGTTTTTTAGTGCTGTTTTGTGTTATCAGTTTGTCGATGGTTGTTCGCCCGTAACCGTTGTTATGTGCTATGTCGTATATGGTTGATAGTTCCTTGTTGTAGTTCTGTTGGGTCATGGGTGTAGTCTGGAGGCGGTGGATCATGTGTCTAAAGGCTGAGAGTTTGTGTTGTGTGGGGTGTACGGATGAGGAATGGATTGTTGTGTCGGTCGTAGTAGGTTTTCTGTAGATGCCGTATGTAAGTGAGTTTTCTGTTCTTGTTATTGTTAGATCGAGAAAGTTTATAGATTTGTCCTGCTCTTTGTCCATCGTGTAGATAATGTTTGGGTGTATTTTGTTAAGGTCTGTAAGGAGTTCGTCTGTAGTGTCGTTTTCTATGATGAGAAATGTGTCGTCGACGTATCTACCGTAGAATTTTATCTTGTGTTTGTCCATAAGTGTTGGAATGGTTAAGTCCTCGTAGTGTTGTAAGAATACTTCCGTTAGTATTGAAGATGTCGGGTTGCCCATGCCTAGTCCGTCCTGTGGTTTGTAGATCTGTTCGTTGAATTGGAAGTAGTTCTGTGAAAGTACTGTTTTTAGTACGTCAGTTAGTTGGTCAATGTAATCTACGTCGTATAGATCTGTAAGTTTGTTGCGTATTATGTGTAATGTCTCGTTCACAGGTATGGAAGGGTATAAGTCCTTTATATCGAATGAAACTAGTACCATGGTGGGTGATATGTGAGTGTCCTTTAGTCTTGTGATTAGGTCTTGTGTATTGCGAATAGTGTATGTGTTTGTTAGGTTAATAGTTTCTTTGAGTACGTTTGTGATGTGTTTTGCTAGTTTGTATGCGGGTGCTGGTCTATAGTTAATGACGGGTCTGATGGGTATGTCAGGTTTGTGTATTTTTGGTTGTGCTCTCATTGTTGGTGGTCGCGGGTTCATGTTGATGTATTTGTATTGTAGTCCGTCAATGATGTGTGGGTTTCGTTTAAGAGTGTCTCTTATCTGTCTCTGGTAAGTGTCTGTTGGGTCTGTTTTTAGTTTAATGCAGTGTGTGTTAGTGATGAATGTATTTGTTTTAGTTATGTAGTCTTCCTTTGTCATTATGACTGTTACGTTTCCTTTGTCTGCTTTAGTAAGGATTAGTTCATTATCTTTTAGTTTTGTTTTAATGCTTTCTATAGTTTTGTGTTCATTGTGTGAGTGTTTATGGTTTGTCCGTTGTTTTATCGCGTGTTCTAATATGTCTGCTACCTTGTGTCGTACTTGTTCTTGTCTCTCAGTGGGAATGTATGTAATGGCCGTTTCTGCGTCAAGTATGTGTGTTTCTATTGTTTTCCTTACGTTCGTCTGTGGTAAGTTGTGTTTTAGTCCTTTTTCTAGTAGTTGTTCCTCGGCGTCGGTAAAGTTGATGTTAGTGAGGTTGGCGATGCGTTTGTGGAATGTGGTGTTCGTCTTAATTTGTCTGTTGTTGAGTTTAGTAAGTTTTCGTTCGGCTTTGTTGTATTTGTTGGTCATCTGTTGGTGTATTCTGTCTTTTAAGTATGTTAGGTATGGTGGAAAGATGTGGTACATGTTTAGTTGAGTAAGTAAGTTGGCTGTTTCTAGGTGTAATCTGTACAGTTCGTCATTCAGTTTGTTTTTCTTTATGTAAAGGGATCGTATTTCGTTTTTTATCCACTGTCTCTCTGCCGTCTTTTTAGTCTGTCTTGCTGCGTATGTGTTAGTTTTTATATCTATTGTCGCATATGTCGGTGTCAGTTTGTCAGTAAGGCATTGTTTGTTAAATTTAATGTTGGCAATTGTGTTGTGTATTTTAGTGTCTTTACCTGAACGAACGCCTGCACAGAGTACAGACAAACAAACTACCTGGACGACCCTTAACAGAAGTAAACAACGTACTCCACCCTGTATAAATACTCTGACACTACAAACACAGTTCAGTACTAACTTAACAGTGGCTTGATAATGACGTATTTACGTCGAAAGCGCTCGCCCACAGTACTCGCACAGATGCCAGTGACGACGGTCTCCACCGACAGGTATGACAATTGGAACAATAGCTTGGCTTCACGACCCCTTGGGGTGGTCGCATGGTGAAGAGGGAGAAGGAAGAGACTGCTTTCCCAGTTTCACATGATTTGAGGGTCTTTAACTGTGTTGCAAGGAGAGAGGTTGTTGGGATAGTTTATTTCTTTTCTTTTTTTTTTTACAATGTTAAATGACATAAGTGAAGATTGTGATGACATTTAAACACCGTGTAAATGGTGGCTAATTGGAAACGCTGGCGTTTCCTCTTCATCCCAGATTTTTAATAAATTTTTTTACTCAACAAATAAAAAGAAGTACGTGTAATTTCGTTTTTTGAATTCCGGCGGTACGGAAATTCGTACCTATTTACAACGTTATAAGTAATACCTAATTTGTTTGAGATTGAAAAATGACGTTTCTGAGAGGTCTCAATTTGAGCGACAACTTTTGTCATTTACTATTTTGCTATATCTTGGTTTAAACAATTTTTAAATTGCGGCCAGCATATATTGGAAACCCTGTATATTTAAAAAAAACAAAATGAATTAGTTAAAGTTGTTTTGTTTTTTTTCATTGCTTCATTTTTTCTCAGTTTTATTTTTATCTTCTTTATCTATTTCCTATTTTTGGTATTTACATTTATTTTTATTCCTATTATTATCCAATGTATATTTATTTTTTATGATGTGATTATATATTATCAATAAATAATTATTATTGATCTCTACGTATATCAACGGTGTCATTATCGGCGTATAGTAGGTAGTATCGATTAAGATTTGAACACATTTTTACATATTAAGATTTGAGCAACTGAAGGAAATAACTAATCTTGCTATGTCATATTCCATATTTGAAAAATTGTGGAGTTCATATATTTTCAGGATGATTACTGCACAGTGCACGACCTGTACAAAATTCAATTGGATCCAGATGTGGGCGCTGTAGTTGTTGCTGCAGACCTCAATTTCACGTTTATGAAGCTTATGAAAGCTGTCAATTATCTTGTAAAACCAGATGTCTTATTCATGGCTTCCCAACATTATCTTAAGGTAGCATACCCAGGAAGAAACATAATACCAGGTATAAATGCTTATATATTTGACGCGATTAACTCTGCCGCGATTCTGTTTTTTTCCTTAGGGAAAAAACAGTTAAAGGTCAACAGTATCCCTGTCGAATTACTGGGCTATTTACAAAATTATTTTTCGAAAATCCTTCAGCGTGGAAATCACTTATCTTTTGGTGTGCCAAATCTGGGACGACCAAAGGATACGTTTTCTTCAGTCAAACTAAATACTGGCCTTGGATACCTATCTATGGTCACGTTGTACATAAGAAATATAATCACACAGTATGACTACGTATAAGTCCCTCTTATTTGAAATTTGTTTGTTTTGCTATATTACTTCTATTTTTTTTTCTTATTCACAAATTTATTTTATTTCATAAAGGTATTTTTGTTTTTTACGGGTTTTTTTAATAAGTTTAATTCATTGTATACATGGGATACAATCATTTATTTCTTTTGAATTTATTCATTCATTTTATTTTTATATTACGATGTTTATTTATGATATGAAGAAATCCCCTTACGGTTATAAGGCTCAATTAAATAAGTAATTTTTTGATAAAACCGTTATGCCTTATATTAAAATTAGTTATTTTAAAATGATTTGCTTCTTTTCTCACTGCCCTAGCTGCGGATCCTCACACCTAGATAGATGCACACAATTTTTGGTTTAGATTAGGGACCGGATTTTTAGGATAAAATAAGCACCAAATTAGGTTTTTGTAACAGACATAATAGGTCTTTTTAGGTTTTTACTTAAAAATCCACTTTAGGTTTATTTTAGGTGATAATAATGTTTTGAATAGGCACAAAAAATAGGTTTTTTTTAGGTTTTTATTTAAAAATCCATTTTAGGTTTTTTTAGATGATAAAACTATTTCAATAGGTTCGAAAAATAAGGACAACTTATTATAATTTATCTTATTATTTATACAACTTATTTATTTATTTATATTAATACATTGTTTTTTTATAATTGATAAATTAATATGTATATAAAAAGTCCGTCACGCAGGAGCTGCATAACTAAGCACTTTCCTCAGAATTTGGGTAGTGTAGACTGCTTTCCAGAACAATTTGCTTAAAATATCCAACATAAATAAAATAAAAACATGAATAGTTCTCTTTTAAATTTGTAATGAGTAACTGATCAATTATTAATTTGCTTCCAGAGTTATGTTTACACATGGTACCTACTACACTACGTAATAAATACAAAAAAACTCATATTATCGTATTTTGATCTAACGCAGGAACAGGATACAGTCACTCTAGTGGTAGAAAGCGCTCCTTGCGGCGGCTTTGTGAACCTACGTTTGGCGGGCTTTTCTATTGAAATATATTACAAATTAAACCCCCGCTTTCCGATTCAGCTCATGAGTTACCCACGACGTATACCGCGTTTCGTTACAATACAGCAGAAATTACGACCGGTATGAGTATATTAGGAATTTGGGTCCGGAGTAAACCCCCCCCCCTTCTAATGAACCGATTTAGTTTATTTTTACAATACATATTTAACTGTAGATTACCACTACGAATACCGAGTTTCGTCGAAATATACCAAAAATCACGGCTGGTAGTGGCGAATTGGTATTGTGGGTCCGGAGTAAACCCCCCCTCCTAATGAACCGATTTAGCTTATTTTTACAAAACATATTCACCTGTGGATTACCACTACGAATACCGAGTTTCGTCGAAATATACCAAAAATCACGGCTGGTAGTGGCGAATTGGTATGTGGGTCCGGAGTAAACCCCCCTTCTATTGAACCGATTTAGTTCATTTTTATATCTCACTTTTCTCTCTATATTACCACTACTAATACCAAGTTTCGTTGAAATATAACAAATATTACGGCTGACATGGTCAAATTAGTGTTTTGGGTTCGGGGTAAACCCCCCATTCCGGTGGACCGACTTTGGTGGTTAACGAACTCGTTCAATCGTTTGCTAATTGAATGCTATATACCAAGTTTCGTGACGAAAAAACAAAAACTCTGGCCGGTATCGTGTTAACAGTCACATATATATATATATATATATATATATATATATATATATATATATATGTATATATATATATATATATATACATAGATATATATAAATTTTAACGGGGGTCATTTTCGGTGTCTAATAGGTAGGATCGATAAAGATTTGAAGACATTTTTCAAAAATTCCGTCGTGAGTCCAACCTCAATAGCAACTTTCCTTCGGAGGAAAGTGCTAATAGTGACATAAAAATAAACAAGAAATAACATTTTATACTCTAATGGATATCTTATTCGTAATAATTAAATTTATGAAATACATTATTATTATACGATTTTAAAATAAACATGTTTTAGCTGCTGCTGCACTTGTGAAACCAATGTCAGCAATAACGAAAAGAGAACCTATGTACCATAGCAAAGGAAGTGATGCCTCGTTAGAGTATATCAATTCTCTTGGTTACGACGCGGAAAGATGTTTATTTGTAGGAGACAGGTAAGTGCACGGTAGTAGACATTAAAGTACCATAATATATTTTGTTAGTATAATGTACTTAAATGAAACATTTCTACATTGTTAATGTAATTATTCCAAGACACAGGATGAGGGAGATAATATATATATATATATATATATATATATATTTACATATAATCAAAACACCTTTGTAAAAAAAACAGTGCCCAGGAAAATACCAAAATTATTATTTTGGCTCCTAGATTATCTAAATGTTTTTGAAACGGCAACCAAAAAGAAGCCATGCTTTTCTTTAACAAATTGATTTTTCTTTCAATTTCATTTGTTTATAACAGTATATTTATAAGTGATTTAATTATAGAGACTTCAGAAACCGCAATTATTAATAATTACGAATGATTTTCTATAATCATAACACTTATATTGCAGTAATATAAATTTTGAGTCAATAATTAAATAATATATGTTTTTTTTTTTACTGTTTAAACAGTTTAGACACTGACATAAAATTTGGGAATAAGTGTGGGATGGATACTCTTCTTGTTCTGAGTGGACTTACAACAGAACAACTACTGCCGGAGGAAATTGAGAAAAGGGATGATGACTATATACCCACATATGTCGCAAATTCAATAGTTGATTTAAAAATTATTTATAAATAAATTAATGTATAAATTATTCTTTCATCGAGAAGCATAAAACGAATAATCAATAGAATAAGTTAATTATGTTATTTCATTCCAGAATCCTCCTTAAAATTTACTAATTTGTAAAAAGGCTTTCGCATTTGAGTAAGCTCTTCTTCTATTTGTTATACCTGCTTCAATTTGTTTTTAGTTAGATATTATCTAGTCGTACTCAAACATCACTAAAATGTAAACTATTAAATGTAAATATTTTCTCCAAGACGTGGTCAGCTACAAACTCACATTGTCTACTAGTAGTATTATTATTTTAATTCAATCCAAGAAGAAATAAAAACATTCTCGTAAAAAAAAAAAAAAAAAAAAAAAAAAAAAAAAAAAAAAAAAAAAAAAAAAAAAAAAAAAAAAAAACGTATCAAAACTTGTTATTCTCATTTTTTTTATCATTATTTATTTATTTGTATATTAATGGTTTCGCAACATAGGCGACAAAAAATATAGACTTCAATGAAAAATAATCCATTAAAAATATTCATGATTTGTGTAGGGTAGGTAAAATGTTAGTAGTGTTATTTGTTTATAGTTAAAATATTCATACGTCAAACAGGTTTCATTGTAAAATTTGTAAGTTCATATAGTCATGTGTCAAGTAGATGTAATTTTTACAGTCAGTTCAGACAGTCAAGTGTCAAGTAGATGTAATTAAAAACATTAAATCATAAATCATAATAAAAAACATTAAATCACTAGACTACGATTTGAGCCCAGTTCACACAGTTTCACGCCTATATGTGTGAATAATTACGCTACCAGGCATAATACCAGGGACTAAATCCCCCCCTTCCCAAAAAAAAGATTGAAAATTGAGTAACTGGAGGCCTTTGTATTATTCTGTCGCTAAACAAATATATAAACATTCTATTTGCAAATAATATCCTTTTAATATTACATACATGAAGATCTTTAAAAGATAGATTTCCACAACTTTAAAATACTGTTTAGAGTTGGGAAAAAACAACAAAAAACAAAGTTTTACAGGAAAACTCCATGGTTCGTAATATCGTGGGCGTTAATTAACTTTAATAACAGGCTATTTCGGTTTTTAATGAGACATTAAAGCCTACCAGATTTATGTTAGCTCAGTAAATTTCATAATCAATGTTCCAGTCCTGCCCCACTTTAATTCTACGGTTATAATGAAATAGCCAAACGAATTCCAATATTATTTCTAAAAAATATTAATCGGGGATATAATTTTTATTATACCTCTTCATAGAATTGGTGGCATTATTACCAAGGATACAAGACTTTAAAGAATTAAATACATAATTTATTCAGAATACCTAATTTAAAAAAGAAAAAAAAAAAAAAAAACCTGTCTCTGTCAGAAATCGCATAACTAAGCATATTCCTCGATAAGTTGGTTATTTACGCCACATCACTGTGGCTAATTCATACCAATAAAATTAATTCAGAAAATGCACCTCTTTTATTTTGTCCCTAACCAGCAGACCGAAAAATATAAAAAACTTAAATGTTTTTAGATAATTATCTACATTTAATTTGAAATAACTACTGACCCTTTACTTAAATCTTCAAAATTATAGGCTGAAGGACAAAAAAAAAAAAAAAGCCACAACATAGTTGGATGTCTTAATAGTGGAAGGTTCTTCTCCTCAAGTGGAGGCTGTAAGTTCCTGTTCTCTAACGTGTTCCCTTGAAGAGGGTCCAAAAGAGTGTGAAAAATTTGTTTGTTGTAGAAACATAAACCTTTGTTATTGAAACAAAGTAGTGATGTTTTTTTTTTTTTTTTTTTTATTTTTTAACCTTACGCCTATACCGAAAATTTCACTTTTCCATTCCGAATGGTTACATTTTCTCGTTCAACAAAAATATGTTTTTCATCAACCCCTGAGAATTAATTTAAAAAAAAAATGTATTCTTGATTAAACCTATAAACTGTTCATTGGATCGATTTAGTCTATTTTCAAAACATATCATTGTAAACCACATTGTTCACCACCTGTTACTAAATTGAAAAATCTGTGGGAAACAATGAGGAGAAACTCAGCAATAGCATAGAATTAGTGAATTTTTAGTGAATCATCCCAACCACGTCGATAAAATATTCGAATTTTAAACTAATGAATACGCCTCGAAGGCTCTGTTGTGGTTATTTAGCCCACTCTTACCGGGCAACTCCCTGCATAGCCGATGAAAGTGTTTAAACATATTTACTTGCATATAAACATCAGATACTATTAGAGCTGGGATTATTAAATGAAAATATATATAATATACAGACTAAACTTTCTACACGGACGGAAGCAAGGATGGACACATAGTTGGGTGTGCGTTTTTATTATACAAAAACAGAGACTTCATTGACAGGCAGAAATTTAGACTCTCATCACTTTGTACAAACAATCAAGCTGAACTTTTTGCAATTTATCAATCCTTAGAATACACAAAAACGACAGTCTTTACACCGAGCATACACATACAAATAAATACTGACAGCAAAGTTTCTTTAGAAAAAAACAAAATCAACAGACTGCGCGATCCACTACCTGAAAACATACGACAGCTAATTAGACTACTACATGACTCTAACATTCATATACACTTATAATGGGTTAAGGCGCGTGCAGGCTTAGAGGGGAATGAGGTGGCGGACCTGCTTACTAAATCAGCTGCAGCGGATCACTTATTATCCATCAGCTATGATAAGCTATCACAAACACATCTAAAATATATACTTAAAGAGAAGAGTGTAGAATTGTGGCAAAACAGATGGGACGAATCCACAAAAGGCCGACATTTGTATAACTTCATTCCAAAAATCGATAAACCAAAAGGACTAACAACCCACTCATACAGACTGACTCAGCTTCTAACAGGACACGGACAAGTAAATTCTTACCTCCACTGATTTAAATTTATAGACTCAGCCACATGTCCTTGTGACGAATATACAGAACAGACATTCACACACCTCGTATACGACTGCCGACTGACCGATGACTACAGACAGGAGCTGGAAACCAGTGACTGCTCTGCTGTACAGGAACTTCAAGGGAGCTTAGAAAACCTTCAGCAACCACATCACGGAAGACCAAAATATTCGAAGATAAGAAGAATAAATTCGTTTATTTAATTTATTTAATGTTAATAATCTTATTTAATTTTTATTTTCTACATGTAATGTTCATCATTATTTGATTTCAGTTTAATTAATTATTAAATCATTTTATGTTTACTATTCAGTTGAATTAGTTTGGAAAAGTATGTAATTTAGGTAATTGTAAAATATTGTATACAAAAATACATGCGATATGCAATGCATGGGGTATGTAGTAAATAAACGGCCACACCTCAGGGTTACTGAGGTATGAAAAAAAAAAAATGAAAATTTCCTAATTCATGCTAACTTTTTAATATTCCGCTTATTCAATGAAATAAGCAAACTGATATCTGTTTTACATTCAAGATATGCTAAAGTTTCTTCTACGTCTTAATTCCCCAACCGATGTAGCATAAAAAATATTAAATGAGCAGCAATTTAAAAGATTATGAACTTTCTCCAACCATGTCTCTTGTAATGCTTCGTCAGTTATCAACTACTCGAAATGGAGACTGTGTTACTCTGTGTTATATAGGAATATATTTTTGTCAAAATCAAAGTAAAAATGATATACAGTATTCGGCGAAGGGAGAGACAAAAGCAATTGGCCATAAATCATTTCTTTTATTGACTTTCATGTACATAAATATTGTGCGTGTCCAAGCTCGTTAAGCTTGGCATAGATATCAAACAACGTTATCCAGATTAATCTCGAATAAAGATAAAAAAAATCGAGAATGAAAATAGGCAATTTACCTTATGTGTTTTCTGAATTTTATCGGTTAAGCCAAATTGCTGGTAGAGATAAATCCGGTTATAGTAAGTTGTAGGCAGATATGGGCATAATTTTATTTATAAATAAATATACGAATTTGTTCATACTTCATACATTTGTAAATACGAAAATAAATAAATTCGTATTCATAAGTGTGATTAAAAATTTATTTGTATTCACGTATATTAAATAAAAAAATAAAAATAAAATTTCATTCTCAAATTTTCCTGGGAATACAAATAAATTCACAGAAAAAATTGTAAATATTTACAAAACATGTGAATATTCACAAAAAATCATGTGATTACAAACAAATTCACATTAAAATATACGAATACAAATTTATTCACATTATCATTTGTGAATACAAATTTATTCACAAAAAAATTCGCAAAAAAATTATGAATTTAATCGTATTAACGATAAGATATTGCGAAAGCTATTTAAGGTGATTTTTTTAAGGCGTTTTAGCGCGGTTGCTCCCTATCTCCATAGGGAGAACCCGCTTATGAGGTTGACCTTATGACGCAATCCGGATGTGCCGACAAGAAACTTTCACGTTTCAGACCCTATAGATCACGAAAATATAGGTGGCCCAAATTTGTATATATATATATATATATATATATATATATATATATATATATATATATATGTATATATATATATATATATATATATATATATATATATATTTATATATATGCTTGTCTGTTCGCACTCTAGCAAGCTCAAAAATGGTCCGATTTTATCGAAATTTGGTACAAAAATCTGTCGTCTAATTTGAAAGGTCAAGTTCGTTAACAAGCAGAATCCCTCCACCGGAACATGGTTTTTGGAGCAAAATTCGCGCAAAAAAATATTTACGCTTACATCATATGCTTGTAAGTACTCGTTTTATAAGCTTCTTGGACTAGTAAAGGATAGCTTTAACCGTTTTCGAGAAAATTGGAAAAATCGTTTTTGAATACCGTTTTTGGTTTGGGTACTTAGAATCATGGGATTCAGTTGAAACATTTTCTGCATGTTCTACTTTCATTAAAACTAATATGTTGAAATTTTGGTTACGTTTGGAGTTAAGGAAGGGTTAGAATAAAATATTTTATTAACAGACATGAAAAGCTTTGGGAACTTTATATACTTTCCTTAATATCTCGAAAACGGTTGAGAATCTTGTAAAACGGAAGGTTACCATTCGAAAGCTTACTAAATGCTCTACAAGAAAGGTCCTGAAGAAAGTTTTGATTAGGCGATGTCAATCGGAGAAATAAGTGCTTAAAATTTGAAGTAATTGATTTCGTTTATTCGAACGGTTCTTTTTGTATTTGTTTTTTCCTAGTTATTTTTTAATTGCTTATGGTTGGATAATGCATTTGAGAATAAAACAGGTTAAGTAAAATAGAAAAACAATTTACTGTTAGAAATATTGAGAGAGATTCAAAGACCTTTTGACTTTTTCAACTGCCTGGTTGAATGGGCCCTTCTGGGATTGGTCGACCCATCCAGGTAAGATCATAAATCAAGACCTGTGTCATAAATCAAGAAAGGTGTAAACAAAATAATAACTGTTTCTATTTTAATCTTTCCAAATGAGACTAGGGATAAGAACGGAACCGCGCTTCCCGTGATGATGCAGTTCCCGTGAGTCGTACTTTTTTTTATATTTAATATACGTGAATACAAATAAATTCGTATTCACACTTACGAATACGAATTTATTTTTTTCTGAAGTGCGAATAAATTCGTATTTTTATTTATAAATAAAATTGTGCCCATCTCTGTTTCTAGGTAGGTTTGTTTGAAACATGTATTTACATTTTCTCATAATTATTAATTTATTGATTTTTCATTTAAGTTATTGATTTATTCGAATTTTAAGCCTTCATATAAATGTACCTTACAAATATTTCGCAAGCAATAATAATTTACCCTTAACAATGGAGTTAGTGCAAGCCTCAGAGTTTAGTAGGCCCCAAGAGGACTCCAACTATCGGGAACAGGTTCTTTATTGGTGACCCGGATGAAATAGGGATATGGTTTAAGGATTGCTGAAAAAGTTCGATCTGGCCCAGTAGTTTTACTTTTTATTATACGAACTAGTATCACACTCCAGTGTTAGACTCCCAGCCTCTACAAATTGGAACACCGTGTACCTTAAATAAAATGTGTGTATTGATACGTAATTCAAAATTCTGTTTTACATAATAATTTAGAACAGCAATATATTAATTTGTTGGCGACAATTTATCATACCAAAGACATGAATGTTTAATCTCGCACTCTAAATAGAGAGAAATTATTGATAATATTAATAAAAATAAATTTAAATTACACTTCACTTACTTTTTCACAAAATTACCTGAAAAAAGGGAAAATTATAAAACACAAAAAAAAAAAAAATAATAAAAAAAAGCAATACGTTTGTATTGACCGAGACCCTTGAGCAAAACATTGCCTTCCTGTGAGTCTATTATTTATAAAAGAGTGTAATGAATTATTTAAGATACGCCTAATTTTTAAAACGTAAAATACGTTTAAAAAATAAAATACATAAGATACCTTTAAAAAATAAGAAGCTTTTACTTCTCTCTAGACTAACATCTAAACAGGACTGGAGGATAAGATATATATAATAATGTTTTTTTAAATTTTAAATAAATTTGTTTGAGCAAAATTGTTCTTTTAATTTATTTTGTATTAATCATTTTGTAGTAATTAAACAACATACACATAACCAATCTGCGGGTAACTGAGGAATAAATTGTTAATACATTATTTTACAACTACTTTACTTCGATCTACACTTAAGCATTATCTGTATGAAGAAGTTCTTCCTTCCTAAAAAACTGCCAAATAAAATCGCAAGAAAAGCAGAATTTGCTACCTTTGTCTTTATATAAATGCGGTAAACTGTTAACCTTTGAAAAATTGACAGAAAACCTTCTTCTGTCTAGTATAGCATCGTTTTGTTCTACAAAGAAAAATGTGTAGTGTAAAATCAAATAACCATATTAAATAGTTTGTAGACGTAAATTTTTTTCAACTAGAAACGAATAAAGTTTAATGATACAAATGAAAGTTAACCCTTGTTATGTGGCTTCTGCACCTGTTTTATTAAAAAAAGTAACATTTTTGTACTTATTAAAATAAATATTTTTATTCAATTAGTGCAATTAAAATTAGTTTATCTCCAGATTTGACTAAATGTGTTATAGAAACTCATATCATCAGTTAGAGTTCAATATAGTAGGAAAAAGTGGAAGTTGTATACGAAAAATATGTCAGTATATATGGATAAAAAAGAACAAAAGAAATTAAGAGGGAATAAAAATAATAAGAAACAAAATTCTTAGGTTATAAAAGAATTTACATAGCACTCAGTTCAAATAATTTTGTGCTCTTCTCTCAATGGTGTTGTTTGCATTTAAATAAAAGAACATTATTTAGCCTTTTTTTTTTTATTTATGGCGTTGGTGTAAAATGCACCGGTGTAATCTAAATTGTGACGTAATTCTTGTGTATGCTCAAGAAAATGCAGGTTTTTCTTGTGTAGAGAATGATAAAAATGTAGAACGAAAGATTATCATATCAAAGTCCATTATCTTGGAATGCCATACCTGTTCAGTGTTCCGACAGTTTCTGGGGCATCTTTAATTTACTAGATTACAATGGTAAAAAAAGTAATAAAATTATGTGATCTTTCGGAGGAGGACAAAAACCTATTTAGGCACAAATATGATTACTTCTTCTTTGACTTGGACGGTAATTATTGTTATATAATGTTTGATATATTTATTTCATGCAATCAAATTTAACTATCAAGCTCTCAATTCATTTAAAACAACTATTCTGCTCGTAAACTTTTGAAGTAAAACTATGTAAGACATATTTAGGGGGAAAATAAATAAAAGAAAATGTTTATTGATTGGTAGAAGCTCAGCATCTTTGGTGATTAGCTTAATAATTCTCTCTTGCGGTGGATGCAGGAACTATGTTAACGACGGCACACTAAGCATTCAACTAACTGAGATTATGGACTGAATTATGCGGGTTCTTAAATCCGATGCTAATAAACATAAAAACAAAACAAAAATAAAAATGTAAATTGAAAAATAAATTATAAATGACAGAAAATAGAAAAGGTTAAATTAAAATATTTTTCCTCAAATGCGGTTTGTAAATTGTAATCCAGTCTGTGTTGACCACTTCGTGTAGCTCAAATATTATTTTAAATTATCATTACTTTTTTTTTTTTTGGTACTCCGCTTAATTGCGATGTACTCCTTAAATTACTTATATATTATTACGCTTCATTACATTACATTATTGCATATTATATTACATTATTGCATATTATAATACAGTATTGCATATTATATTACATTATTGCATATTATATTACATTATTGCATATTATATTACAGTATTGCATATTATATTACAGTATTGCATTTTATATAACAGTATTGCATATTATATTTCAGTATTTCATATTACATTACATTATTGCATATTATATTACATTATTGCATATTATATTACAGTATTGCATATTATATTACATTATTGCATATTATATTACAGTATTGCATATTATATTACATGATTGCATATTATATTACAGTATTGCATATTATATTTCAGTATTTCATATTTCATTACATTATTGCATATTATATTACAGTATTGTTTGTTTCACATTGCGGCTGTGCTTCTTTCGTCATAGGGTAACTGTGTGTAAGTCCAGAATGACCAGAGAGTGTCAAAACCATTTCACCTCTTCGGTTCTCACAGGAACTAGATGGCAATTGTTTATTGTATGTTTGATGGAAAACCGTTTTCTCACCACGGCTATTCGCCGGTCTGTTCTATTAATATGAATCACCTTCCTAAGAGTACACTTAGGAAACTATATAGACGAAAATGCAGTTATTTATATTGTTAGGTTGTCGTGAAGCAGAGAGAAGAGGAATAGGTTGTGAATGCTTCTCAACACTTCAATTATTGTGGCATTCTTTAATTAATTAATTTCTTAATTAATTAATTCTACAAGTGGTAAAAGAATACATAAATTCTCTCCGTTCCCTAAAATTCAGTTAGACCAGACATTTCTAGCGCTTTTTAGCGACTTAACTCCTTCCCTCATTAGGAAACAAACCTGGAACTTCTTCATTAGACAAAATTCTCGTGAAGAAATCGTAACACTTGCGTATTTGCGCTACTAACCTTCCAGTAATTTGGAAATTAGAGATTTTGAAATCATTTAAAATGGCATACCTATTACCGCTGTCGAAAAAAAATTTACTTGGGATTTTTGGATATATTTTTTATCTGATGGTAGGACGAGTTCGCCGGTTTCTGGAAACCGGTTGGAAAATCGTAGTAAATGTAATGTACCTATTCGGTATTACACGATTTATAATAGAGCGATTCATTCGGAGTAATGAGGGATTAAATTGATTCATTTCCGCTTAGGATACTTTCAGATTCCTGTTGTAGCGCCTAAGACCTTGCTTTGTTTTCAGATATCAATTGGCATGTATTTACATTTAAGCTAAGGTGACGCAGTTCCTCTGAGTCGGACTTTTTAAGTTATTACAATGACTTTGTCCATAGAACGTTTAACTTCCAATTATAATTTTGGGGAAACGTTTGGCATTCGTGTAGAGGGAAGAGTTTCAAATGTTGGCATGACGTGATTTATGTAACTTAATCAAGTAATATGGCATGGCAAGCGTGGTTTTAGTTTGTGCACCCTCTTATATGTTTGTAGTTATGATGTAAATTGTTAAAATAAGTTTTGAACTTGAGATGGAGGACTTTTCCTCGGGGGACTTGCAAGTGAAATTGAGTTTTCAAGAGGTGTAGCAGTTATGAGTTAGTTTAGCTGACCCAACCGGTTCAGTTATATTTCTCAGAACTTTATCATCAGAGATAAGTCAGTTCCAGCCAACTCTGCTTGAAGGCGTTGCTACATTGTTAATATCAGAAATAAAAATATTTTTAATAGATTTGCATTTTTATATTTTTCCTTTTAGATCTTTCCGGGGTTGCAGTAATGAAAATCTTTTTGAAAATAATGAGAGGGGTCTCCCGTGGTCTAGTGGCTAGCGCCTTAGATTCATAAGCAGGAGATGATGGGTTCGATTCCCACCGGCGCACAGTGGTGCCGAGAGGGAAAACCCTCCAAAACCGAAAGTGTTCAATCGCGTTTGAACTAACCTTTTTTTATACCTAATTAGTTGTAGAATACTGCTCTAATATTGCTTTTCCATTTTATTAATAGCTTTATTACAAAAAACCTGTTTGTTGGCCGTTTTCTCACTAAGTAAAAATCTCTCAGTTTTTAGTGAAAAGTAAAACTTTATTTTATTCCTGGAAACTTGATATTACCCAGGAAGTCTCATGAGTATATGTAGCTTTTAAAGGAACTTTCTTTTTTGCCAAAATGTACCATGAACTTGGTTCATTCAGGTTGTGAAGACATCTGTAATGAAACTCAATTTTCCGTAGTTTATTTGGTGTAGAAAAAAAGCGGTACTTAGCTATACTCTCCGCATAGTTTTACCTAAAAGTGCATGTTTTGAAGTTGCTATCCTATAAATTTGTTCGCCGCTCTCGGCCGTATGTGTGCGCAGCCTAATAAAATGAAGGTGTCAATAAGTGATGCGATTATTTTACCAAAGACGAGTTTACCATTACTATTTTCTGCAGATAGTTGTTGAATATTTTGTGCTAGCAAGTAACTGAACATTAACAGTGAGATCTACCTAATATCTCATGTAAAAAAGTCAACATTTATTCGTATAAGCGAAAATGTTAATAAAGAGAAAAACGTTGTGACCATTTAACTGTATTACATTGTTTGATAATTTATTCAACTGAGCACTCGAAAATACATTTGGAAGGATACATATCTCTATCAATTGAGCAAAATATGACTTTTTTAAATTGAATACTTCACGGTTTTCTTAATATAAAACCAGTTTATCTTCCAAAATAATTATCCTATCGAATTGGTAGTGGTCTCATTTGACTCAGCACGCACAAAAACCATAAAAATTACTCCAAAATCATAAAGATTCAAGTACCTCGAGGGCTTTTCCCAAAATCGGGCGCTTGGCACCACTGTGCGGCGCACAGTGGTCCAAATCCAGCCATCATGGTGCAAAAAATACTTTGAGTGGACAGATTGCCTTCCACTCGGAGTATGATGTTTATTGAATGGTTGAGAAGGTGTTTTATGAGGATTATGAAAAAATGGGTAAGGATGGGGGTAGGAGTAAGAGGGAGAGTGGGAGGTACTTCATAGCTTTTCAATTGCTTTTCGTTAAAGGATTTTGTTCAAATCTTGTATGATGTTCATTGAAGGGTTGAGAAGATGTTTTATGAAGAATATGACTAAATAGGAGAAGGTTGTGGTGGGGTTGAGAGGCCGACCTCTTTCCCGCGAGCTTGTTGAAGGTATGGCATCCACTTCGCCAGTAAGAAAAATAATTACTACTTCCAACCACGATGAATATTTAGATTCAAATTTAGATTTATCCCTATTAGTCTTCCTCCATCTGGCCATATAATTTGAATATAAAATTTTGAGTGTTTTTCTAACACGGTCATCTTCTGTAAGACGAAATGCTTGGACCACCCTTCTATAAAAAATTTCAAACGTTTTCGAAGTAATTATGAGCTCTCCAAAATCTCTTCTACGTAGCATCTCTCTTTAAAAAAAAGAATAAATAAATTTAAAAAAATTAAAAAAGGTGTCTTTTAAATTATTTTTTCGGTAATGGCACTTCTATATTTGAAGATCAATAATCTATTATGGACTAAGTGACAAAAAAACAGTTAACAATTTTTATCACGTTCAAAGTGCCAGTTTATACGTATAGAACTCCAGTGCCCAGACTTTCATACTTTTATACAAAAATAAAAATGTCACTCTATAATAATTTTAAGTAATTATTCAGACTTTTTCATGGAAATATTTCACAAGATGTAGCACATTATAGATGATTTGTCTTCATTTAAAAACGGTGCAAATCAGAGTTTCATTTATTGCAGCATAATAAATGGCCAAGTTAAAAAAAAAAAAGAAGGAATTTACCAAAATCTGTACTTTTCTTCTCAGTAAAAATCGGTTCGCAGAAATCTATGTGCACTAGACGTTCACTCAAGAACAACACAAGGAATACTGACCCAAATTACTGCCAGCAGATTACCTACGGGTAGGGGTCATCTGCTGGCATATGAGGGTCAGGGCTACCTGCTACCGCAGCAGGCAGCGCACCGAGCCTAGGTTTTCCCCATAAAATTCCCTCCCAATACCAAAAGGGTACCAAGGGGCAGACAAACCTTACATATTCTGTTAGAGGAATGTAAATGCTAAAAGCTGACACAAATAACCCCGTGATTCCTCGTGATGCTGATGTTTAAAACCTTTCTAAATTTCACATAAGCGTGTTAAAAAATACTTAACTTTAAAAATTTGTTACCCAACTTCATATCAAGATATTTCGATCGTTTTGTCATATTTATGTAGTCCATCTATGGTACCTTTATTACAGAAAAAAATATAAAAATAAAAAAATATTATGGCATATTAATGGACTAGTATCCTAGGGTTGCAAATAATGTTTGAGCACACATGTATAGAACCGCTATCTTTGAACCGTCTAAGAGACTAAATGGATGGACACAAAATTAAAATTTCTTTATTAATATAATATATGGTTACTATAGAACCTTCTAGACATGTTTTGGTGTTTCTTAAAAAATGTTGGGTTTTTCGATTTTTTGCACCATGATGGCTGGATTTGGACCACTGTGCGGCGGTAGAAATTTTCTCATCTCACGGCTCGTGTGGAAAATTCCTCATTGCACCATGGATGTTGACGCTAATGGCCTAGATGTCCAAGGACCAAAAAAAAAAAAAAAAAAAAAAAAAGGAGAGATGTGTTATTTAAATAAGCACAGTTGAGTAGACGTGTGGATTTTCCTGAAACTTGCAGTCCAGACTAAAGTAATTATAAACGGAGGAACTAAAGTAATTATAAACGGAGGAATAGTTATTTGTATACAATATTTCCTGATCTGAAGATAGGACGAGTTCCCTAATCAGTAAAAATGAGAATTCTAGAGCAAAATATTGGTTCCCATACCAGTAGAATTTTCCCTTTTTCTCTCTCTCGCTCTATCTCTCTCAAAGAACTCCATTTGTAACATTGAAAACTAACAAATTGGGCTTCTAGTAGTTGCATTGAGAAAGGAAATTATATCCCAAAGTATATTTGTCAAAGTATCAAGAGTCCGAAATGTGCATTATATTATCTTTAAAGAATCAAAAGAATGATTCAAGAACAGAATCAGGGGTTTATTGATGATTTTTTTTTTTTTTTTTGTTCAGTGTGTTAATAGTGAGTTCGTGATGCTTGTGGGAGTAGTAATACCTGGTGATCAAGGAGTAGTTGGTTCGGCCAGGAACCTTCTCGACGGGCTCTGAGATATTTATTTATTTATAGAGAGTTTCGCAACTTTTGGCGATTTACTCTTGCAGTGTATCAGATAGTAGTATTAAAATACATTTAAGTGATATGCTTAAACACGTACACTTACGTTCAATTAAGTATATCTATATTAATTGAAACATATGATAACACCTAGTTAGTGGCCCCTGATGGTGCACAAGTTATAAATTCTTTGTTAATGCATCTTTGTTTTTTTTGTTTTTTTAACTAACCAGGCCCATTAGTCCCACATAATTCAGTGGCACTCCTAATACATTCTATTTTTTATAAAATATGAGGTATTCCAAAATGTATAAATTTATCATATCTAATGGTGGATAAATTTAATGAAAATCTCAAGTGAAATATGGTAATCATTGCAGGTACATTGGAAGAGTTAAATACTGAAGCCATCCCAGGAGTAACCGAAGCTATTGCTGCCATTAATGCAGCTGGGAAGGAGATATATGTTTACACGGATTCCTGCCTGTTCAGTAGGAAAGATATGGCTTAGAGGATTCATCGTAGATTTCCCTACGTCAAAGAGGTTTAAACTAATTTACATTATTCATATACTTATAATATCCCCCCTAAAAACCAAGGTGAAAATATAGTTCCCGTAATTCTTTATAATTATTATGGGGGTGGGGTCTCTCAGATTACTGGAGAATATTTTTACTGGGGGATAGTTCCAACCAGTAAAAAGAATTATTTTTATTTTTTTTTAAATATATATTTTTTTAAATTATGGGCATTAAGAAATTTTCTGACGATTCTAGCAGTGTCAAGTAGAACTGCTTGCTGGGATAGTATTAGGTGTTCCTCTGACAATTTCAGATATTTGGTGGCACTAACTGTAGTATTCGGTATCAAACCATTGTCGAAATGATAACTGCAGTAACTCTAGCGGAATCTAATTTATAGAGATCTTTTAACTCAATGGCCAAGTCTTGATATTTTCGCAGCTTTTCGGCATATGCTTTCCGGATATTCTCATCATTCGGCACTGAGATATCAATTATATCAGCAGTCTTATTATGCTTGTCAATGATGAGAATATCTGGTTTATTATGGTGAACAGTTCGGTCCGTAATCATAGCTTCGTCCCAGTAGATTTTAATTCTATCATTTTCTGGAAGTCTTTGTGGGACGTAGCGATAATACGGTACCGTAGTTTCCATAATGCCGAACCTTTCTGCAATTGCTTGATGGTATATCTTGGCAACATTGTTGTGTCTCTGAAGGTAATCCGATCCCGCAAGAATTTCGCAGCCTGCCGTCACGTGTTGAATCGACTCATACGCCTTGTTACATAATCTGCACTTGTCCGAAATACTAATATCTTTTAAAACGTGTCGTCGGTAGGACCGTGTTGCAATTACTTGGCCCTGGATGGCTATTACGAAACCCTCAGTTTCCGAAAATAGCCGACCAGAAGTCAACCATGCTACCGACAACGTCGTCTGCACCTCCGGATCAAATAAACGACTGTAATATCGCCCGTGCAGTTCTTTCGTTTGCCATTCAGAAAGGCGAACCAAGTCTGTCCTTACATCCGGATCATTAATTATCTTCAATTTCAATGCTGTATAATTCTCGTCCAATTTAACGATTTCCTTAAAAAGGTGGCTCTCACTCGATCTCATATAATGCATCAGATTACTTTCTTGAGATCTACTTAAATGTTCAATATTGATGAGGCCAAGGCCACCTTTTTTCCTTGGCAAATACAGCCTTGCCATTGAAGATATTGGATGGTGCATGCGTGCTTTAGTCATTTCAGTTCGAATGAGTCGATCCAAATTCCGTAATGATGTATCTGACCACTTTATCACACCGAAACTGTACGTTAATGAAGGTATTACCCAGGTGTTAATAGCTTTTACTTTGTGTTTTCCATGCAGATAACTTCTTAATACTAATCGTAACCGTTTTAAAAACTTATTTTTAAGCTCCTCCTTAACATTTTTGTGGCAGATCTTAAGGTGCTGTTGGATTATTATTATATTTATGCTGAGCACAATAATGAGAGATGTCCTTTGCTGCTTACATTCGGAATGTTATACTAATATAAATACCGAATACAGCACATATATTACCGTGCTGTTCTTACGATGGAGTTGAGAGCTCAGAATTTGACGCTTCTGCACCGCTGAGAGATGTTTTTTATTTATTATTTTTTTTACGGCACTTCGACGTCTGGGCAATTTGCGCCGACATCCTGGGTGCAGCGAGGAATTTCCCCCAACGAGCCGCGGAATGAGAAATTCCTGCCGCCGGGGTGGGAATCGAACCCACCATCTCCCGCTTATGAATCTAAGGCGCTAGCCTCTAGACCACGGGAGACCCTTCGCTGAGAAACGTATGGCTTATCTAAAAGCGAGGAGAGTTTTTGAGGAATCCGGTTATTTACAGGGTGTGGAGTAATGAATGGACAATATGGTACCTGCGGGTAGAGGACGTTGTGGCGGTTCAGAAGAATATGTTTTATGTTTAGTAAAATCTTTTGGTTTTCGAGAAATTCGACATTTTTGAAAATTCCCAAAAAATACACCCTTTGCCACTCTTTACGACTCGAATGTATACCATTATTTTTCAGGCGCATGCATTTCAAGTGTGTAGGGAATTTCGTCTATATTTTTGCAACAATTTGAAAAATGTTAACTTGTTGGCTAATATCTTAATTATAAAAAATTATAAAGCAAAAACTAGCAAACCGATTTGAACGAAATCCGGAACACTGTTTTACAATAAACCTAATAGTTATTTTTTGTTTAGAATATGAAAGTCCTTTCAGCTCCAAAAAAAATATTAAAAAATGACGTGCCATGCTACACCTACTTTCTGCATCCAGAAAAGCAAAAATAAATTAGAAACCAAATAAGTAATATTAAAATCTGATAACGCAAATCTGTAACTACTTGGGTTCATAGTTTCCAACCCGTGACCTCCGAACTGTGAGTCCTTAACGGTTTTGACCTAGCCTATGACTCTCCCCGAATTAAGACCTACACGTGTGCCAACTTTGATCAATATCTGTCGAACTGAGTGGATTTGTATAAGGAACAAACACACAGATAGACAGCTGGTAGACGTTTTGGATCTAGCCTACGAGACTTCCCGGATCAAGACCTACCAGAGTTCCAAGTTTCGTCAAAATCGGCCAAACGGTGTGGATTGTATAATGAACAAACACACATGCAGACACGTCATTTTTTTATGTAAATATATATAAGGGAAGGTGTTGTACCTTTGACCACTTTGCAAAATTGAATTTATTTTAGCTTGAATATTAACGCTAAATTATTTTTTTTTTTATTTCATTGTAATTAGTATTCTATTGCTTATCATATTTAATTTTTTCAAGGTATTATTATGTTATGCTATTTTTTCAAGGGATATTATGTTATGCTTACTATGCTGAAAAGTCCAGTCAAACCGATAAACGTTTCAGCTGTCAAGCAGATCCACTTGCTAGTGGATCCTACTATTGCTATTGTAGGGTATGGAAGTTTAGCCACTATGTCTTCAACATCAATATCATACAAATTTTCATCTTCTCTCGTAAACTTGTCACTTAAAGTTTGTTTTTTCAAATATTGGATCTTAAACATTGGACATTTAATACCGCACATCTCTGCGACTAAATATGTAATGGTAATATTAATTTTTTTTTTTTTTTAAATTTGTAGCAGAAGAACATCAAAGTTGAATTATAAAAAAAATACTCAGATGTGTTGTACCTTTACCTGGTAAAAGGAACAACAACTAGTCGTGGTCAGAGGCACAACACCCTGGTAGTGCAAATTAAAAAGCATGCTAAAAATTTTAGGGTTAAGATAAATCAATTTCAGAAGCTACACCA
The DNA here is from genome assembly GCA_946811695.1 of Gonocerus acuteangulatus. Classification (NCBI taxonomy): domain Eukaryota; kingdom Metazoa; phylum Arthropoda; class Insecta; order Hemiptera; family Coreidae; genus Gonocerus; species Gonocerus acuteangulatus. The sequence continues at coordinate 46,296,407 of OX328124.1, read as the reverse complement.
TGTTTCTTATTGTAATACCTACTTTGTCAAATGGTTTCCATCTAAAAGGCAAAATACAAAAAATATTGATGAGGCAAAACGTCATCAATAAATAGCTCACATTCTTATGAATGGAAATGGATAAATATTTTTTGCAAGAATCCTCTTTGGCTTGAATAATCCAAAGTAGGTTACACAAGCCCTCTAGTGAAGGAGCTAAACACTAATTACACCAAAATTTATAAAATTTAGCTACATGCCGCCACAGCCTCGGTGGTCAAAGGTACAATATGGTCAGAGGTACAAAACCTTCCCCTATATATATATATATATATATATACACACACACACATATATATATATATATATATATATATAATTTTGCGACAGTTCAAAACGCAAGGAAGCGCGCTAAGATGACGCAGTTCCTCCAAGATGTACTAATAATTATTTATAGATAACCACATTTAGTACATTTATTTTTCCGTAGTAATGGAATCAAATATTCTTCATAATTAATAGCAGCACATAATTTACAGGAGAATATTATCACTGCTTCAGTAATGGTAGTAGAATATTTAAAAAAACTGAAATTCTCCGAGAAGGTTTATCTATTAGGCGCAGAAGAGGGAATAGGCACTGACCTCAAGGATGCTGGATTTGAAGTAATAATTGATTTAGTTACAGTAAGTATAAAAAATTTAAAAATAATAGGATTTATAATATTCACACAATATGTTTTTGTTAACAACAAAGCCATTTTTTAGACTAAAAAGACGGTTGAAGATTTATTTAATGCCAAACTGGAAGAAGGCGTTGGAGCTGTTGTAGTCGCCACTGATTTTAACTACAACTATTTGAAGCTAATGAAAGCCGTACATTTTCTTATGGACCCCACAACGATTTTTGTTACAACATATATACATCATAGTGTACAATGGTTTATGCTTTTACCCGGTAGGAACATACTTTCTGACAGTAAAGATATAAAAACTCTGGTACTCTTTAATTATATTAATTTTCGTTATAATCCCAATTTTGCCAATAAGATAATACTAACATTTTTGTTCATAAAAAAACCTTTGTTTACCTAACATGCACTTAAAAAATAGTTTTATAACCTATTGTCATTTTGGAAAATATTGCCTACTGTTGTGCTTATTCTCGTTTGTTATTGTGTAGAAGAAGGCTGCCAAAGAGGATGGTTAGCCGAATTCCGACCAATCCTTGACTGATTCCCTCAACGGCTATCTTGTTTTGATTTGTGTGTTTGTTCTAAATGTGTGCTTTTATATTTCTTACTTTGAGATGTTTGGAAATAACAATGTTAACAGGGTCAGCAAACTTTCTGAATTAATCCCTTAAATAAATTAAAAAAAAAAAAAAAAAATATTTAGAGTACTAATGTTTGCAAATTATCATGAAAATTCTATAAATTTAGAAATAAATTGTAGGACATTTTGTAACTAGGTTGGCTATAACAACATACGTTCTACATATTATGTATATCCTTATTACGACAACACTTATCACCAATATCTTCTTAATTTTTCCTTGACCAAATCCACCTCTGGGTCACGTTCTACCTGTACAATCATATTTCGGCAATCTAGTCAAATCCTAACTCAATTTCTGTATTCTCATTTATTTATTTTGCATTCAATTGCTATCTGTCTCCAGACTGCCCATGACAAAATTCTCTCGGGTTATAACTTCTCTACATAATAAACCCTGCAATGTTATCCATACATTATAAACTCTATATAACATTGTGTAAATCCTCTGAGCAAATAATTCAGTCAAAAATACTTCATTCATAATTCATAATAGAATGCATCCAATATTGCCATATCTTTTGGATATATATAATTTTCCATATTTTTTCTCTGGCGCTGGACGAGATACGACCTATTTGTCCAATATATTCTGTAATTTTCATTTGTTAGGGGTACGATTGTGGATATTTTTGTCGTCGCCTCGAAGTATACTCGTATCTGGAAAAATTAAAAGTCACAACAACGTTTGGAACATATCCATTGCTGGCCTTTTCTAAATTTACGTAAATAATGACTCTTTTTTTTCAAAATAGGAAATAAATAAAGCACAGTGCCTAGGCATGTTTTATATTCTAATCTTTAAAGACAAGGTTTTTATATTAGTATATTTATATTAGTACATGTAAAAGAAAAGGCATCAGCCCTATCCAGGATAGAAAAGAGTGGTAACCTATAGATAGCTCGTCCTAAAATTCTTAGTTAATAATAATGCATGTTAAAATTGAAATATTAGTATATTTCACTAATATATTAATATTTAAAGGTCCATAAAACATTCCACAAAAACCTACGTACCTCTAACAAATAGCAATTCCAGAATTTCTATTTGTTAGCGGACTAGTAGCTATTTATGCTATTAGTCCCTTAACGATATTTTAGACCTACCAATATTAGTATATTTTACTAATATGCTAATATTTATGGGTCTAAAAGCTATAATATGCTATCTTCGGAGGACTAAAATTTGACAGTTATTTGGTATAAAATATGTATAATAAAATCTAATTTATCTTCTATCATTAATGTGCATGATGGTCTACTTAAGCCCACCCCGATGGACAAAAACCTCTTCAAAGCTCATTACCACAAAGGGGTCACTTTCCCAAAAGTTATTAAACTTAAAAACAATAAAACCTCTCTGTGTTTTCCAGTACATGCCGAATTCTGAAAACGCTGTACTCATTTGCACTAATATTTTCAAGTTATCCTACACCTACTTGAACTGTTTCCTATATTTTCTTCCAAAATCCGACTTCTCTTATGTCCTAATTCTTATATACATTTTTCATAAAACATTTATATTAAATAACTAACCTCCCAATTAATGACTTATAAATATGGAAGTAAATAGTTTTTTGTTTACAGTTTCTCGTGCCCTTACTATTCCATTGACGGCTATTACAGGAAGGACTCCTATAACGACCGGTAAATCGGATACTGTCTCCGTTGAATATTTACAGTCTCTTGGTTATGATGCGAGAAGATGTTTATTTGTTGGCGATGGGTAAGTTTAATTTATATGCAATACGATCAGGTTAGTAACAAAATAAAATTTTTATAAGACAATGTTTTTTTTTTTTTTTTTTTTTTTTGACTTTATTTCTAGGCGAGGTTGGCTCATGTCATGTACGTCTTGACGGACGTTAAAAATTGCATCTTCAATGTCGTCGTTCTAGAGTCAGAATCGGGGTCCCAGACCGTCCGTAGACTCATCCATCGTCACTAGGTCTCCGCAAAGGGATAAGTCACATGGCTGGAGCATAGAAATGAACAGGCCATCTCCCTAGTTTGTCTTATGGCCAATAATCAGATTCTTCGACAGTAACTTCTCCTCATGGCCTTCGTAGTCTGTCATGTGACTGATAAGTTTTCTAATATCAACCCTTCAAATTCCCTAATATCAAAATGTAGAAAGGAATAGGTAGCTATTCACAGGACAACTAAGTTTTTTGTTGCATAAATAATAAACCCTAATAATAACAATATGGTATGAAGATTAATGAGATTTTTATTTGTACACTATTTTTTTTTTCCGTTTTTAACGACGCATGAACTATTTGGCTATTAGCGCCGGGCTATCTACAGGTTACCACCCTTTTATTATAATGCCAACAGCACGTGGTCGGTCACCCAATCAGGTACTGATCACGCCCGACGTTGCTTAACTTCGGTAACCTACAGGAACAGGTGCATTCAACGTGGCTATGGCCGTTGGCGTTTTACGCTATTAATTACATGTGTGTACTAATTCTCAATAAAATATCGCTCCTTAGTTCTTTCAATTCTACACCAACAAACACCGTATTTTAGATCATTTATTCAAGAATATTGTTAAATTATGAGGGCGTAAGAACCGAAAAGTTACTCGCCCTAAAACCCGATCCTAATCCTATTGTTAAATTATGATAAGATAATATTGGCTTTTCCTTCAATATGTCACAGACCTTTTCTAGGACAATTTACTTTTCTTTTTTCTACAGGGAAAATTACCAGGTTCGCATATAATGTTTGTAAAAACAAGGAAGTTGTATTATCTGTTGAGAACATGCTATGCGGAAATATTCAGCATATGTTTTTTTTATAATAATCATGGTTCTCGCCTTAATATGACTTATTTCATTTAAAACAACGAGATGATTTGCTATTTTGGCCCCGGAAGCGATGTGGTTGACGCCAGAAAAGGAATCTTCACTTTAAGAGGTTCTTTCACTGCAAATTGTTTGGTATGACGTTCATAATTTATATGACCATCATACCAATTTGAGGTTTTATGAGTGCTGCTTGAAATTTTTATTACTGGAATTCTAGTTGATTGAGTGTACCAAAGATCCACAGTTAAAATATGTGATTGTTTTAGAAAAAAACTTCACTAGAGAACATCCGTATTTACAGAAAATGGATAAATGTTACACATGAAGGATGTACGTTATTTGGCAATAAACAAAAATTGTCGATTGTAAATATATTTTTTATAACGTTTTTATAATTTTCTCGAGATTAAAGAAAGTTGATTGAGCCCCGGATTCTTGCACCTCGGCCATAGATTTTTTGCTTAGGTTATTATACCATTATTTTTTTGTATTTATACAAAATAACTTTATTTACAGGATAGAAGCGGACATTAAGTGTGGGAATAAGAGTGGAATGGACACACTTCTAGTTCTCAGTGGAGGAGCCAAGAAGCATGACCTACAGAGATACATTCAGAAAGGAGACGATGACTTCATACCGACGTATGTTGCGGATTCATCAGCTGATTTGGGACAGCTTTTCTCATAAATGCTTATTAGTCGATCACATCTATTATATTTCGTTATATTCATTAAAACTGTAAAACTGATTTATATCTAAAGTGGACTCCGCAATTTAAGTGGTTACGATGAGGATAATGATAATTTCATAGTTCAATAATTTACAATAGATATTCAGTATTTCTGAACTGCATATTGATACTAAATGAGATATTAAGTATTTTACAAGCGGCTTGTTGTGGAATCATCTATCAGAGCTACATATGACGGGGACATTTTTTTTAAGTATAATACAAACAGTGCTTCAAAGTAATTGACTGTTTATTTTCCTTTAATATACCACTGCATAATACACAAGGCAATATTTTCCACCATCAACCTGTTTTTCAGGAAAGCAAAAACATTGGGAATGCATCCCGGCTGTACAAAGTCCGCCACGCACATAACAAAGCACATTCCCCAAAATGTGGATTGTGTACACTTCATTCCTAAATAATTTACTTACAATTACCCACATAAATGAAACCAAGAAGATTAGTGCTGCTCTTTTATATTTGTAATGAACAGCTGACTCAGTTATTATTTTGTTAATTAATTTACTTCCGGAGTGTTGTGCATACAAGGTACATCACTACTTAATAAATACACAGTAACTTCACAATTTTTTTTTTTTTTTTTTTTGCTATCAAGATGAATAATAAAAGCGTCCACACGTAAAAAGAGAAACCCCTTTAATCATAACAACGGCAGAATCGAACACAGATATCCTGTTCAGCGCTCCTAGCGGAAGATGTAACAAACAATGCCCAAGACGTTTTGATGGCCTTATTCAATTTGAACAGAATCCTGAGTAAATCCAAACTTCTAATTAACAAATTTAGTATATTTGTAAAACACAGCTTTCTCTTTAGCTACTTAGGGTATACATGGAGGTAAGTACGAAGATAATGATATGTACATACAACATAGTTTACGACCGGCATAAGCAAATTAATATACCACCCTTTCAGATTGGGTAACATGAGTTATAAATTGAAGAACATATACCCTACACATCAGTGGATCACGAATCAAAATACTTCAGCACTGCCATGCAATAAATATTCTTTCAAATTTGCAGATGGTAAATATTTTCAAGCTGGAATGGTAAGTATTTCGAGCTGTAAGTGTTTCAAGCTTGCCCAGTGCTTCACAAAGACATTGTTGGGGGAATCTTAGCATTATGTGCTATTTATGCTCTTTAATTTTATACAAAAAAAAATCGAGAAACGTGGACAGCACTCAACACGTTTCCCGTTTTTTTTTCTTCGCCAAACTAACAAATCTGTCTTAAATATTAGTCTTAAGTATAAATGGACGTGAACATTAAAATCTGGGGCACCTCTAGAGCCCGTAATTTTCCTGCTTCTTTTTCCAATAATTATGCTTTTTCTATGGAATGTGCCCAATAGACCTGGCTAATTAATCATATTAATAATTCATAATAATTGATACTTAACAAAACGAATTTGTACTTGTCTATGAGTGATAATACTTATATTTTAAATATACGAGTGTTAAACAAGACACGGAGATAAGAAGAAACTCAACAAAAAAAAATGGGCGAGATTTGTTAGCTTTAATTATTGCAGAATCTTACGATAAATATTGTTCCGAGCAAATGTTCCTGTTCTTTATCGGTGTCTAGATTCCTATTTGAAAAGACATAAATATTCAGAAAATATTCGAGAGATCACATGTTTTCAAAATTTCATATTTCAACAGTATTCATTTTTCCTACTGAAAGCAGTGTTTCACGCTGCGATTGATTCTTGTATTAATGAAATAGCAGCGTGCCATTCAATCGTCTAATATTTAAAAAAAGTCCTTTACGCAATTATGTAATGCCACATACTTATGTGTTTTCAAAAATATGTATATTTACTGCCGTCGACTTACAATGAAAACTAGCCACTCAAAGACCAACCTTTGACATACGTACTGTGACTTCATCGGACTTGTACAAAACATTACTGACTCACATTCAGTACGAATGGGAAAGTGAGTGGTTTCAAGCAGAAACAAAATTACGAGTAATTTAAGACACAACGAAAGCTTGTACAAAGGAACACATGTATCGAAGAGATGATGTTATTTTAGCCAGGCTTCGAATTGGACACACACTACTTACCCATTCGTACATACTATACTATTAACTTAAATATGTCCCACGACTTACAGGACTTCCTGACAGGAATCCACACACTACTCAAACATTTGAAAAACACACATTCTATATATATATATATATATATATATATATATATATATATATATATATATATATTTACAGACACTCGACAGATGCTGTTAATATCAACACAATAGACATAGTTAACATATTGTGTAATGAAGGAATGCAGTCCCAAGTAGTTATCTTATCTTTTTCATTTTTCTGTTCTCTATAGTGTATAATATTTTCAGTACTCTTGAGACCAAGTGAGTTGTAATCCAGGGCATAGAGCAATGAAACAACCCAAAAGGATAGAGAACATGTCTCCTGAAGAAAAAAATATCTTTAGAGAAAAATATGATTTCTTCTTTTTCGATTTGGACGGTAAAATATTATGGTTATCTTTTTAACCAAATTTTATAAAGGAATAATTAATTTTTGACGTTTTACTGACAATAAAATTAATTTTTTTTCAAAGAACAGAATATTTCTTTTTACATAACTTTCAAAAAGTCCTACATAGTTTTGAAGCGATGGCATTCTTTAACTAACCAATTCAGACGTTACAGAGGTCCATTTGTGGCATAGTATTCGACACATATTTGATATTTAGATTTTTTAGCATCATATACTCGCTTCTATCAAGAATATTTACAACGTAATACAGCACATTTAGCCATACTACGTCACTAGATGGGTGACCATCTAGGAGAACCAAGTGCCTTTGTTAATATAAGAGTGACAACCTTTAGATAGCTCAACACTAATAGCCCAGAAGTTAATAAGGTTTAAAAAAAATACATTTTATCAAGCACTAAAACACACGAACAAATTCGAAATCATTCAAATTTGGTGTTTATAGGCATTTTTGATTGCGTTAATAAGCATTTTATTGATCTAGCAAAGATTGAAAATAATCCCATTTACTAATTACTCAAAGTGACTATGGTCAATCTTATAGTCTATTTAGATATTGTATATTAAAAAATTATTTCTGAAAAGATAGGCTTTCCAAAGTAGAACAATAACATTAAGTTATTGTGGGACAATTATACGTTTAGCGTTACAATTGTTTATAAACATTAACAAATGTTTATGATTTTTAAGATAAGACAATACAGAAGTGTATGTATATATATATATATATATATATATATATATATATATATATATATATATATTCACACACACACTTCACTTGTACTAGGTACGAATCGGCTTCCTCTTCATCTCTTCATTTCTATGTTCTACCGTCGATAAAGTTCCAATATATTTCTAAATCTAATAAAAAATCAATTTGCCTCACACCTGTCCCCAACCCTTGTTGAGCTAGAAGGTTGGACTCTAGGAATCCCAGTTTTTCTCAAATATATAAAACTGGTCTCCTTCGATATAAAAAAGAAAAAAATCCTAGATCTAAACAAAACAACGTTTTCAATTAAAGATACAGATTAATAGAATCTTTCAATGGATTTCCTTGTATGATAAATAAGGTCAGGCAAAATATTATATATTTTCATTTAATTGTCTTAAATTTGAGTCGAATTACATATCCTGGTGTTCTTATATAATAGAAAGTGGTAATACTAAGTAATAAGTTTTATAAGGTTTGATGAAATAATCGTGATAATTGTTAACGTACTGAAAATCTGTAAAAAATATGTTACAGTGTCACGTTCTCCATCAAAATATTTTTTGTCGAATCTTAACCTCAGTTCAATAGGGATGTTATACTGGGGATGTTGGACTCTCTTCATGACAATATCTACTTAATTATACACAATCTACAGCCCAATTTTTTTTGTCTTATTTTTCATAAAATCTTTGTCAGCATTCTGGTATTCTGGTGTCCGTAAAGTCACAAGAATGCACAAGCAGGAACTGTGAGATCCATTCCTTCAAATAGAAATTTACTTTAAAAATATCCATAATTGGTAAACTCCAGGGTAGTATAAGGTATCGTGTATAAAAAAAAGAAAGAAAAAACGTCCGTCACGCAGAAGCTGCATAACTAAGAACTTTCCTCAGAATTTGGGTAGTGTAGACTGGTTTCCAGAACAACTTGCTTAAAATATCCTACATAAATAAAATAAAAACATGAATGGTTCTCTTTTAATTTTGTAATGAGTAACTGATCAATTATTAATTTGCTTCCAGAGTTATGTTTACACATGGTACCTACTACACTACGTAATAAATACAAAAAACTTCTTATTTTCGTCGCAGGAACAGGATACAGTCCCTCTAGTGGTAGAAAGCGCTCCTTGCGGCGGCCTTGCGAACCTACGTCAGGCAAGCTAATTCTATTGAAATATATTACAAAGTAAACTCCCCTTTCCGATTGACCGATTTAGCTCATATTTACAACACTTCTTTCCCATGAGTTACCCACGACGTATACCGCGTTTCGTTACAATACATCAGAAATTACGACCGGTATTAGTAATTTGGGTCCGGAGTAAACCCCCCTTCCTAATGAACCGATTTAGTTTATTTGTAAAGCCCATTTTCCTCTATAGATTACCACTACGAATACTGAGATTTGTCGAAATATAACAAAAATCACGGCTGGTAGTGGCGAATTGGTATTGTGGGTCCGAAGTAAACCCCCCCCCCCCTTCTAATGAACCGATTTAGTTAATTTTTACATCTCACTTTTTCTCTAGATTACCACTACGAACACCACGTTTCGTTGAAATATAACAAATATTACGGCTGGCATGGTCAAATTAGTGTTTTGGGTTCGGGGTAAACCCCCCCCCCCCTTCCGGCGGACCGATTTTGGTGGTTAACGAACTCGTTCAATCGTTTGCTAATTGAATGCTATATACCAAGTTTCGTGACGAAAAGACAAAAACTCTGGCCGCTATCTATCTATCTATCTATCTATCTATCTATATATATATATATATATATATATATATATATATATATATATATATATATATATATATATAAATTTTAACGGGGGTCATTTTCGGTGTCTACTAGGTAGGATCGATAAAGATTTGAAGAAATTTTTCAAAAATTCCGTCATGAGAGCAACCTCAATAGCTACTTTCCTTCGGAGGAAAGTGCTAAAAAATATTAAATCATATATATATATATATATATATATATATATATATATATATATTAACGTACTATTGCCATACGCTGCATGTTTAAAAATGTAAGAAAAATACATTATATACTTGCTACGATGTTACACTTTATATTCTGCATTTTTAAAGGAATGCATGGTTTTTTATATTTACTTTAATCATAAGAAATTTGTAACAAGAAAAGCACTGAAAAACTGTATCATGAGAGCCAAACTACGGTAAAACCAATATGCGTAGCTAAAATCCTAATTGAAGCATTTATAATTAAAATAATTAATGTTTACAGTCGTTGCGAAAAATTTCCGACGAATATTGAAGGGAGAAATTGATTCCCTCGTGATGCATTTTTTCAGGTACACTCATACAGCTGAATACAGAACCATTTCCTGGTGCTAAGGATGCAGTAGCAGATCTTGAAGCTCTTGGTAAAACGTTGCACATTTACACTGATTCAGATACATACTGCAAGGACACTGCTATGAAGAATATCCATGTATATTTTCCTGAATTCAGAAAGGTATGGTCAATAAATTAATGTTTATTGAAATTTATTTAACACATAACGTGCCAACATCCTTTTTTTCGAATTATATTCTTTAATATATAATAAAATAACATTAATACACCACTTACATTTCTATATGCATTTACATCTGTTTAAAATTAAATTTTACTGGTTTCTGATGATATTCCTTCAGAACTTATCCCTCTCACCACTCAGTTACAAGCAATTGCAGTTAGAATCTACGAACCCCTTACTCTTATTCTTTGCTCTCTTTATCTCCCTCCAGGACAACGATTCACACTAGAACAACTTATGAACCTTTTCTCTCAATTACCACCACCTATAGCCCTTCTAGGTGATTACAATAGTCACAATCCTCTCTGGTATTCATCCCAACTTGATACAGGTGGAAAAATAGTAGAAACCTTCCTTGAACGTAGTGGTATAGTAATTATAAATACCAATCATCCCACCCACATAAATAGAACCCACGGATCACAATCCTATATTGATTTGTCAATTGTAAGCCCCAGTTTGCTAGCTAGATGGATGTAGCTAGATGTACATGGAGTATAGCAGACGACTTGTATCAAAGCGACCATTTCCCTCCTATCATTGAGTTCACTGAGAGGCAAGTTCCGTTGAATCGTCTATCTAGGTGGAAAATTAGTGATGCGGATTGGAATAAATTTCAAGATCTTGCTCAGCTAAACTATATAGACCTAGAGAAGTGCAATATTAATGAAATTACTGACTTCGTTACCCAAAAGTTGATTGATGCAGGAAAGGAATCAATTCCAAGAACTCAGTCTAATTCTAAAAAAAATTACTGTCCCCTGGTGGTCAAATGAATGTGAGCAAGTAGTTAAGGCACGTAAGAAAGCTCTAAGAATATTTAAGAGATGTCCATGCTCGAATCATCTAGATGAATATACAACAGCAAGAACAAAAGCACGATATGTCATTAAAAAGTCAAAGAAAGAAACATGGAAAAATGTTGTTTCTTCCATTAATAGTAGTACGCCAGCTGCTCAAATTTGGAATACTGTTAAAAAGATATTGGGCCGTGGTTACGCTCCACCTTTAACAATGTTGAAGGAAGGCAATTCAATTTATACCAATGCTAAAGGATATTGCTGATCAACTCGGCAAGCATTTTCAAAATGTCACATCAAATCTGAACTATGATGACCATTTCCGACAAATCAAATCTCACATAGAACTCACACCAGTTGAAATAAATATTAATACTCTAGATCCACTAAACATGCCCTTTTCGTATAATGAATTCGAACATGCCATCCAATCCAGAAAAGATACTTCACCTGGTCCTAATGAAATCACAGTAAGCATGATTAGCCAGAAAATAAGAAAATAATTTTAGATTTCTTTAATAAAAATTACAAATCATGTACCTTCCCTGATATTTGGAGGAAATCAGTCGCTGTTCCAATTCCTAAAAAAGATAAACCAGGAGATAAAGCTTCTAGCTATCGATTAATATCTCTTACATGCTCAGATTGTAAATTATTCGAAAAAATGATTATAAATAGATTGAAATGGGTCCTAGACTCGAAAAGTTTATTAGATCCTTGGCAAAGTGGCTTCAGGAGTAGGCGTAGTACCAGAGATAATCTGGTCAGGTTGGAAACCGATATTAACGAATCCTTTATTAATAACAAAAAAAACTTGCAGTTTTCATAGACCTGGAAAATGCCTTCGATCGCGTATGGCGTCACTACATCATTAAATGTTTAGTTGATATTGGTATACAAGGTTATATGCTAGCATTTATCAATAACTATCTACAAAATAAAACATTTCGTGTCCGCTGTGGGTCAACATTATCTGAAGAATTCGTACAAGAAAATGGAATCCCGCAGGGCGGTGTACTTTCTGCCCTCCTCTTCTCCTTTGCTGTCAGTCAAATTCTTCGACAAGTAGACAATCCAGTTAAATTTATGTTGTATGCAGATGATGTGGTCCTATATCATTCAGAAAATGCATTAAAACCTTATATGATGTCACTCAACAATCATTAGACAAAAGTAATGAATGGTTTGGAAATCATGGATTTCAAATTTCTACAACAAAAACTGTCAGTGTTCTGTTCTCAAAAAGGAAAATATTAGAACCTCCAAATCTTAGGATCAACGGCTCTGACATTGCAAACAAGGACAGCGCTCGCTTTTTGGGGCTTATATTTGACAAATCACTGAATTGGAGCAAACATATTAAATATCTAAGAAATAACTGCATGAGATCACTAAATCTATTAAAATGTTTATCCAACACAGCCTGGGGTGGAGACAGAAGAACCATGATGACCTTATACCACAGCTATATTAGATCTAAACTGGACTATGGGTGTATTGCCTATGGAACAGCTTCCCCTCGAATATTGAACATGCTCAATAGTATTCACCATACTGGCTTGAGAATAGTTACCGGTGCTTTCCGATCCAGTCCTGGGCTCAGCTTATGTGCTGAAGCAGGAGAACTACCTTTGGATTTTAGAAGAAATCTCCTCTCGCTCTCATTCTATTATACAGTTATTCCATCTCCACATCATCCACTTAATGAATACTTCTCGCCCAATTATAATCTTACAAATATTAATCACCAAAGAACCAAGCTTAGGACCTCATTTCCCAGAAGAATCAAAATTATGCTAGATGAACTTAATTTAAGTTCACAAGATCTAATGCACAACTGTATTTCAACTAAAGAACCATGGAAATTACCTTTGCCTAAAATTAATTTATCACTAACTAAATACATTAAGACAACCACCCCTCCAGTAATATTACGAATGAGTCACAGACATTTGAGAAGAACAGGCCATATGTGAGAGCTGTGGAGTCCCTCAAACCGTTAAGCACATTCTAACTGAATGCCAAAAATTTAAAAAGGAATGAGATGAAGTCCAACTACCTGTACATTTGGATGAAATACTAGGCGCAACAAATATAAATAAATTAATGAAATTCTTGAAATCCAGCAAATTAATTTCCAAAATATAAATTTTACATTTCCATGACATATCCCATTAGTAGATAAAATTGAAAATAAACTAAATGAACATTTAAGTTTCTTATTATGAAATTAAATAATATAACAATTGTGAAAAAAAAAAAAAAAATGAATAATTTACAACTGAGAGAGAAACAAATATTTGCTCCTTCTGAAAGTGTTTCCTGAATACATGTGCCTGTGGCAAGGTCATCGTCCAGAACTACATTCGAGGCATTAATGACCCAAGGGGTTGACAAGCCTTAAAAGAAAGAAAGAAAAAAAAAAAAAAAATTACATTTTAATGAGAAGTACCTTACCGCCGCACAATGGGGCCAAACCACTTTTCCTGTTTCAAAAAAGGCTACAGCCCCCTAATCTTAACCGATTTCGATGAATGCTTTTTAAATGAAAGCTAATAACATTTAAAACAACTTTGTCTGGCCATATGTTTGTTTTTTGTTCCCCCTGTTTATTTAATTACGTGTAAATAACTCACAAACTTTTACAATCGAACATAAAATAATATTATATTTTTCATCTAAATTAATATCAGCACTGATATCGTTGAAATTAAACAATTAAATCCTAATTAGACGGGAAAAAATCAAAATCTATTTTCAAATCATTCAAAAATCGTATTATTTCAATTAATCTCATTGTTGAATTAAGATAACTTTACGTTTTAAAGATGTCAGTCTAATTCATTCCAAGTCTAATCAGGATTTGAATGTTTAATTTCGATGATATTAAGTTAGATGAAAAATATACAGGGTGTCTATAAAAGAACTCCGGGGTTTAAAAAAATAATATTTTTTAAACTATAAAAGATAGCAAAATTTGATCAATTCCTTTGAAACAAGCAGCTCAAAGAGTTTTACTCATACCAATTGGGAATGTTTCTCTCAACAGTTGGCAGCGCTGCGGAGCGTTGACCTTGAAATTACGTAGCGGCTGCGGCAGGCAGTCAGTGTCGTCTGGACTGCCGCGCTATGGCGACGCCTCAACAAAAGGCTCAGTAAAAAAAAAAAAAAAAAAAAAAAAAAAAAAAAATATGTCGAAAATTCGAGATGTTATCCATCTCAGGGAACGAATAGTGAATTGCGTGGCGTCCGTTCCCCCAGACATGCTCGCCAGGACATGGGAAGAGGTAGAATACCGTTTCGACGTGTGCCGTGCCACTAACGGAGCTCACATTGAACTTTACTAAGTTGTTAAAAAATCTTGAAAATGTAAGCTTTCTAATCATGTATAAAACATGTATGTACGTTTTTTACTTTATTAAAATATTTTGTCTTAAAACCCCGGAGTTCTTTTATAGACACCCTGTATTATTTTATGTTCAATTGTAAACACCACTTGCGAGTGCAAGAACCATTCGTTGAACCTGTGGCATATACTCGAAATTAAAAAAAAAAATGTGTAGCTATAGTAGGATTTCTACTTATAACCCTTCACAATTAAATTAAATTAACCTTTAAGTACTGAGGTGTGGTCCCTGGGACCTTTTGTTTACTGAAATTTGAAATAAATTATATATTCATTGAATGTGTGCAATCAAAAGGGAACTACTAGGGGGGATTTCTAGAAATGGCTACCATAAGGTCCCAGGGACCATAAGTCAGTACTGAAAGGTTAAAAGAATCTAGGTCAAGCATAAATGCATAGTTAACTATATTTACGTTAAAGAAATAATAAAAATAAATCGTTGCCCTTTTTTCCCCCTTTTTAAGAGCATTTTTTGATAGTTTTTAAGAACTGTAAAATGTAGTTAATGTTTTCCATAATCAGAGCTATAATCCGCTCGCCTCCACACGCCTCTTTAACAAATTGATCTTATCATGCTCGTATCCGCCAGTATCAATAATTTTGATATTCCCAAAAAACTAATCTGGTGATGTCCTAAATGGCTGGGGTGATTCAATGTTTTCATTCAATATATTTTTAAGACAAACAATTGATTATATAATTTCAAATTTTGATATATGAATAATAATTTTTGCAGGAAAATATCATTACAGCGTCGGTATTAATTGCAGAACATTTACTGCACATTGGGTTCAAAAAGAAGATTTATGCAGTGGGCTTAGAAGAAGGAATTGTTACGGATTTAAAAAATGCAGGATTTGAAGTTATCTTGGACAAAAAATTTGTGAGTGCAAGAAAAATTGTTCTAATAACTGACATGGCTAATATAAGTAAAAAATCAATTAATTAATTCTATAATATTATGAAAAATTAAATAAGATTAAGGAGAAAATATGACTGAGGTGTCCTGAATTATATCTATATTTAACAGAATTGTATAGTGTTAAATATGGATTCAATTAATATAACCGAAACAATAATGACATAAAGATAATAATCTTACTGATGAAGAAACAAAAAATTGCTTGAAATATTATTTAGATAATTTTGTTCAATGAATATCAAATTTATTTCTACTAGCCGGAATGGACGTTTGAAAACGGCACTCCTGTTTACAGACCAATTTTCCGTAATAGCTATGTGTATATATACATACATACATATATATATATATATATATATATATGTATATATATATATATATATATATATATATATATATATATATTTAGATGGCACGGCATTTTTCTCCAGCGGTGGTACTCCTCCTCACTTCTTCCTGGGATAATTCAATGTATTCATCTCCATCTTCGTCAGCCAGGTACTTGTTTCTTCCGCGGTGGTTGCCAAGGGAATGACATTTTTTCTCGATCTGGGCGCCCTTTCTACTCTCTAGCCCCAGTATCGGCGGACCAATGGTGTTGAAGCTCCCTGGTGTAGTTGGAATTCTGTCCGTTAGTAGCGCTGATGGTATTGCGTTTTTTTTTTCCTGTAATTTCCTCGCCGTAAGGTTTAATATGCTTGATGTTATTTTTCGTCGCTGGGATGATATATCATCCCAGCGACGAAAAATCAACATCAAGCATATATATATATATTGCTTAATGCTACTTGAAATAAACTTCGTAACTTGAATGACTTATTAGTTTTCTGACGTTATAAAAATCAAACGACACGATTTACTGAATATTAAGTGTGAAATCGTCAAAGGGGAGGGTTTAAAAAGTGTACACTAAATTTAGAAAAAGTGTTTAAAATATTTTAGTTTGGGCTTAATTCATTCCAAGATAAGCTTATCTAACACCTAATTTGTCACCTCTGGAGTAAAACAGGAGTCAGGGAATGTGCGAATTAAGGTTAATTATTAATTCTGAGAACAAGAATTCAGAAAAATTTTATCTTAGAATAATTGTTTAACTTATTCAGATCACGAAATGTTCGAATACATAAACGTTATATAGATTTAATAGTACATTTTAGTTAATAATTTAAACTTGATTTCGTTTAATTTTTACTAGACGCTTATGATATTCGATGAGGGGGGTAAATAGGTTAATGTATTTTAGAACGGTTTGTATATGTATTTGTATAAATTCGTGTATTATACATTTAGTTAGAAGGTAAAAAGTCTAAAATCTGTATTTTCTTGATAGGTGTTGCCTGGAAGTTGATTTTTTTTTTCCTATTAATTACGAGTCAAGCAGTAAAATCTTTCTAAGCCTATTAAATAAAGGTTTCTCTCTACTACCCGGTCCTTTTGCGAAGTTCTGATCCCTCTGAAGTACCTTACTTGTGTTTTACTATTTGATATGTATGTAGAGATCATGTTCTGTAAATATTATACCATCGCCAAAAAATCTGACCTAATACACTGTTCTGCAAAAAAAAACTTTTCTCCCCTCCCTTGAACAATTTTGCCTGTTTCTCATGTTTTCAGGTGTGCTATGTCCGAATCTGAACTCAGAAAAATTCTATCACCCTCTGATTTTGAGAGAAAAGAGGAGAAACTTGGAAAAAATGAAAAATTGTATTTGAAAATTACACTGTTCTGCACGAAAATCCTTCTTCAAACCAAAACATGCTTTCTTACTGTTTTCAAATGTGCTGAACACGAATTTCAGTTTCTAAAAAAAACACTTTTAGCCATATTTCTTCAACCACTTGTAATATTCCCATCAAATTTTTTTTCGTTCAAATATACTTCATTGCGCTCAAAATCGTCGGGCTTTTGAATTTTTTTCACTATGTTTTGATGCCAAAAAAAATTCGTCAAATTTACAAAAAACTCACAATTTTGGATAAAAAACTAGAATTTCTCAAGAAACTGTGCGTGATAGACAGAATCTGACTTCAAATTCGTGTTCAGCACATGAAAACAATAAGAAAGCATGTTTTGGTTTGAAGGAGGATTTTCGTGCAGAACAGTCATATTTAAAAAAAAAAAGTGAAAAAAAAATTTCAATATAAAAATATAGGTCTTTGGGCATACCGTTGTCTGGCCCTTAGCCCAGAAAGACACAGTGGTAACGGGCGACTTCAAAAAGAGAGAAATAACTAAAGCGTATTATGAGAAATGAAAATAGGCAAGCGGTGGAGACTAAGCTATTTTAATGAAGTCCTTTAGTGAAAACGGGCTCCGCTCCAGAAGCATCTAAGGTTTTGCGGGTTGGGTTATATTCATTTGGCAATGACTGTAGACAGAGTCGAGAGATACTACTGAGTTTAGTGATCCACAAGAATAAATGGAATGCTTTCTCTTTAAATAAAGAAAAAATAATAATAAAAAAATAAATAAATATGAATGGAACGTCTGTCTAAAAATGTTTTGACCTATAACTGCAGCATAAGTACTTACGTTGAAATTTAAGGGTTCTAACATAATCAATAGTCTTGATTTTTATAAAACGTTTATGAATTTGTCGGCAACGACAACTTCGGTTGCGTACTTCTATTAAAAATAATCAAAAAATACCTGTCTGAAACGTATCGGTTTACAAATGTGTCGTGGCGTATATTTTAAAAACCTTTGTGTCCAGTTGAGTACATTCCACTTTCTCCCGAGTAAAAATTACTCTTTACTAGCTACGGAGTATTTGAACGTAGGCTTTGATGCCTAGTATCTCGTTCCTCATGGCCGCATGTGTGTCAGCTGACACATGATTATAGCTCCACCAGGACAGTGTACACATAAGCCAGGCAAATTGGATAATCCATTACATGCATATGGCTTATG
The DNA here is from genome assembly GCA_946811695.1 of Gonocerus acuteangulatus. Lineage (NCBI taxonomy): Eukaryota > Metazoa > Arthropoda > Insecta > Hemiptera > Coreidae > Gonocerus > Gonocerus acuteangulatus. The sequence continues at coordinate 46,277,687 of OX328124.1, read as the reverse complement.
AGTGATGTAGTGCAGCAAACAATCAAGATGAATCTTACCCGTTTTCCGAGCCCGAGCTCATACACTTTTAGTTCATTCATTCTCCATTTGAGAACTGAAAAATGGCCGTATGAAAGAGTCAAGGAGGGATACCGTAACGAAGTATATTGTGTATAATAAAAAATCGTGCTTTCAGGGGCTTGTTCATCGAAATGTAATACAATATAATGTTTAGAGGAGTGTCAGATAAAAATAAAATAAACTGGATAAAAAAATATAAATGCCAATATAATAACAAATAAATCACTTAATAAAGGAAAAATAATAATTTTTTGAATGATTTCTTGAGGATAAATGAAATAATAAACAAACCGTCCACTACCAGAAATGAAATAATAATTTAATGAACGTCCAAAAACAAGTCACACTGAAAACAAGGCACCACGTTGTCGCACTTAAACCTAAAAAACCTAAATTAGGCTAGGTAATTTTCGGGTTACCTCAAAGTTGCGGGAAGAAATTTAAATATTAATTCATAAATTATTGTGGCTCCGGCAACACTGACTAACCCCGCGTAACCTTCCCGTTGTTGACAGTCTGGTTACGGTGTAGTCAGTCAGTTTAGGTTTGTGGTGCTACAAATGCTCATCTCTTGTGTGAATGCAAATGTTCAAAGTAGAATCTCTTAACCCTTTGCACTCAATAATTTTTCATTAAACTCGATGGCTCCGGAGCGAGGCCATTTAAATTTTCTGGTAATACAAATGAAAAAAGGATTAATATTTCGCTTTCAAAGGAATGACTCCATGCCTTGCGAAACTTCTATTATAGTTTTCTCCAACTGGTCCCAATGACATTTACGCCTTTTTCTAATTTGTTGGAACTTTATTAAGCTTTCGAAGGGTATTTTCTACTAATATTATATTTATTTTCCAATTTTCAAGCATTTGACAAAATATTCAGAAAATTGGCCATATGTGCAATATAATATTCTCTTTGCTTTTCGCGCGGTTACTCCCTCCCTACATACATACGCACATATATATATATATATATATATATATATATATATATATATATATATATATATATGTGCACTCTCTCCACATGCTCAAAAATGGTCCGATTTTGACGACATTTAGTATAAACATCGTTCGTCTAATTTGAAAGGTTAGGTTCGTGAAGCAGCCGAATATATATATCCAATATATATAACGGAGCTTACGTTTTCGAGATCATATGCTTACAGGTACCCTTTTTATAGGTTCCTTTACGTAGGAAAAGGAATGAAACTATTTTAAGGAGATATTTCTAACCATTATTGAGGAAAGTTGATTGGAATCACGGGATTTAATTGAAATATTTTATACATGTTTGAAACTAAGATGTTTAAATTTTAGTTACACATAGAGTTAAAGAAGTATAACAAATTTATTATTATATATCTGAAGTTTTGGACTTTTCCTATATTTTCGTAAATATCTCGAAAACGTTCGAGAAATCCTGGCAGTTGAAAGCAGTCAACCAAAGTTGAAAGCAACGATTCGAAAGACTACTAAATGTTCTACAAAAATAGTTCTAATGCCATTTTCGATGGGGCGATATCAATCAGAGAAATAAGTGCTTAAAACTTCGAAATTGTTTGTCTTGTTCTTTTGAACGGGGTTTAGTCTTTCTTTGTCTCACTTTTTAATGGATTGTTTTTAATTACATTTATCAGTAATTTTTATAAAGTAGTTTAGTATAAAAAGGCAAGAAAATGGGAAACTCATTCATGGAAAAATTTATATTTAATTTAGAAATTTGTGTCAATATAAGTTTTAAACTGGTTATTGTTTACTTTCAGAACAAGTATTACACCATTGAGGATGTAATGAATACCAAATTTGAGGAAGGTGTTGGAGCAGTTGTGTGCGGAGCAGATTTTCGATTCAGTTACATAAAGCTTATGAAAGCTGTACATTATCTGATGGATCCAAGCGTAATGTTTCTGGTGTCTCATCTTCCTGTTTATGCACATGTCAACCCCATTGTTCCAGGTACATCCATATCTTAAGACTATTTTTTTTTTCGGTTGAAGTAAATACGATTTTTGTAATTGTATTAAAATTAGACCTTTGGACATTTTAATGAAGTCTCTTATATAAATATATTTTATGTTTTGTTTGAGCAGTATTTCATACTTCTAGGATAGTCGACCAGGTAAGTGCAATTTCGGTATAGTACTCAAAAACAATCCATACGATACTTATAAAAATGTAGTTACATGGACACAAAGGAGAGAAGAAAATTCACTATGCACCAATAATAAACTGATGAATGGTATATCCAATTATTTTATAGTGACATATATAAACAGACGATTTCTGCCAGGCAATAGCATTTAATAAAAAGAGTTACGTTTAACTTCAAACTTGTTGCTTGACTATTCACTGTAAATATCAGCAGGAAAAAACAAAAAACAAAGCTCACTTCTCATCTTGAGACGAAGTGATGTTATCCGGGCTTCGTGTAGGAATAATTCTACTCATCGTTTCGTACTTAATGAGCAGAAAAGAAAGAAGCTCTAAAATTTATAAAAACTGGTTAAAGCAAGGCCTTAACAATTCCTTATGACTTATTCGATTCACTCACAGAAGGCGGTCCATTTAATACTTAAATCTACCACGCATATTTGAAAATAAAATTATTTCTAATGTTTGTTACGGCGAGCTGAAATATGCCATTTAAAATATATGAAAATATATTTTTTTATTTTAAATAATAATTCTTATTTTATATATGTTTTCTAATGTATACTGTATTTCGTTTTGGTTATTTCTTAAGTAAACCAATTAAAATCTAAAAAGTTGTTCAGTTCTCCTTCACTGGTATCACAAAAGTGTTTTAACTAACAATAAAAATACATAAATTATTAATTAGCAACAATTCATATTGTTTTATACATTACTAATTATTTTAAAAAATCAAATTCTGCAATTTTTATTGTTGTATGATTTGGTTTCCGGAGGAATATTCTGTAAAAGAGGACTACAAATAACATAAACTAGCTCCATGTTTTCGTGAACAAACAAAAAATAAATGCACTCTAGAATGCGTCTCATAGACATTCATTATTTATACGCCCCCGCATACACCTTTGCAGGTGCATTTATTTATATTAATAATATGTGAAAACAATCTTTATTATTATAGATAACACGGATCCTTGTTTCTAATTTGCATGATGTCCATGGGGCTCAAGACGTCCAGAGTTAATTGCCAAATACTTGAAAAAAAAAACAACAAAAACTATTGTATCTAATTATTGTAATGGCTGTCTTTAATGGATTGTTTATGCATGAACTGATTGCATATCTGATTTCACATTATTGTATTTTCAAGGAAGTAACACTCTTAAATACCTTAGTGATTGTAGAAATAAGCAATTCGGTTCCAACCGAATAAACATAAAAATAAAGGTAGTAACAATGTAAACGAGCATTTTTTTATTTTTATTTATTTTAATTAAACTATCAATTGTCTCGCGTGATATTCTGTTCTGAGATAAATTAACACAGGCCTTATAAATTACAGCTGCTGGTGCAGTTGCCCTCCCTATGCCAATAATAACAAATCGAGAACCTACAACATGCAGCAAAGGAAGCAATACATCAGTGGAGTATGGGCAGTCATTTGGATACGATATGAAGAAATGCATATTTATTGGAGATGGGTGAGTATAGAGCAGTTTTCGGCAGAAATTATTCATAATAATGAATGATGAATAATGAATAAATTTGATATCTCATTCTGAATAATGAATAATTTTTCATTGATTATTCAGTGAAATCATTGAATAACGTAACTTTTTATTTTTATTCATTATTGAATAACAATGATTTATTGAATGAAAATGTGTACTGAATAAAAATGATTTATTTGAATGAAAAGTTTATTGAATAAAAATGATCTATTTAAATAAAAATGTTCATTGAATGAAAGTTATTTATTCGAAAGAAACAATTTTTTATATGAAATTGATTTATTTGACTACAATTTTTCGTTAAATACAAGTGATTTATTTTAACCATCTTTTCTAATGAAAATAACTACGTTCATTATTAAAATTAAATTAAAATGTTTCTTACTTTTAATGAAAATTATTTATTTAAGTGATATTGTTTACTGAACTTTGAAAGTATCTGAATTTGTTGTTCCATCAACCACATTATTTTAAATGAATAAAGATAATGGATGAAGAATGAAAAATAATTAAGTATTCATTAAATAAATAAAAAAATATCAGTCAATAAATAACTGAATAAATATTTATTCAATAGCAATTTATTGAGTAACGAGTCAGCGCTGTTATTCATAGAATAAAAAATAAATCAGTTAATGAATCATTTATTCAATGAATAAATTCTTATTCCATAAACAATTATTTGAATGATTATTGAATATAAAATTTATTGAATTAAGCCCTACTCTGGTATAGAGTCGTTTTATTGCTTACGAATTCTCAGGAAGTACTTTTGCCTTCAATGAAGTAATACGAAAGTTCATTCATTGAGGTTATTAGTTTTATTTTTAAGACTTGTCTTAGAAAATAAAAGTGGTTTAAAACCTAAAAAAAATTAGATCCCAAACCCGTTGCTCACATGTTTTAACACTTTGGATGATAAATTTAAGGGAAAAAAGTCCTACTCGCGGGAACTGCATTAGCGCGGCTCCTTTCTTATCCCTAGTCTTATACATTTACAGGATAATGTCTGACATCAGGTGTGGCAACAAATGTGGAATGGACACGCTCCTAGTACTCTGTGGACATACGAAGGAGCATAACCTCATGGAAAGAGTTCAACAAGGTGATGAGGAATTCATCCCAACTTACGTTGCAGATTCAGTTGCTGAACTTTTCAACTCAATATACAAGAATAAAACATAAATGTGTTAATGAAAATAGCTATCAATATTTCTATTTGTACCAGTATGTTATTATTTACACTTTTTTAAAATAGATAAACTATATTCTAAGCGAAATATCTGTTTTAATTTCATTATTCTTCTTCGGGGGGTAAATGGGCGGGCTAAAGGTTGCTGGAGCGGACGTGCGGATATGGGAGCCGTCCGACTTCTTATGGGAGCTCTGCTAAGCAATAGTGCCCTATTCCACTGCTTAGCATCTCCTAGTATACCTGATTCCCGTCAACGCCTACTGCTGATCTCCCCGTGGTACCCCCTCGGCAACGTTCTTTTGGTGAACCCATAAGAACGGCGAACAGCAGAGGCGGGGATCCGCGATGAAGCAGGGACACCTCCCCTGCTGAGCGGATCCTCTCCTTCGGGAGGAACTGTTCCGGTCTGCCGGCCTAGGTGGCAGCCCCACCAGCAGACTCGGTGACGAGGATTAGGGGTCTGAGTCACAAAAATAACAATTTCCTACAAGTACTAAAATGGAAACAGCCGGACTCCCCTTATCGGATACCTCAGAGGGTAAGCAGGCCCCCTGAGTGACCTTGGCATGAACACGGACCTATCCAAATCTACTCAACATCTGACCCTAGGATGGCGTCGAGGATACGGGAGATGAGAGTGGGGGTCTGTTCTCGTCTGTAAAAAATAAAAAGAAAGGTTGGCCCAAAGGACGAAAACATGGGCGAAAGAAACAGTATGCTGAGTCGGAGAAATGACAATCGACATATATTCTTAACATGTCCCAACTAAACAAATTTCTTCAATGGAATATACGAGGATTTTCTGACAGCGACGAGCTACGCTTCTTATTGAAAACGTACACCCCATCGGTCTTGGCCCTTCAGGAAACTAAATTTTCTGCGAGTCATGCCAGGAGGGTGCTCCTGGGACTAATGCATCTTTAAATCTGGTTGCAGAAAGTAAGAACCAGCATCAAGAGCGTAAAGTCTCACTTTCCTCTTCTTCTCGGTATACTTTGGAGCCATATACAACGCCAACAAAGTCTCCCGAGAAAAAGCGAACAAAACGAGGGAAAAAACGAGCGATCGAGGAAATATCTATCCCGAAAACCCTGAAATTTGCTAAATTTATCGTTATAAGTATGGCGGAGGGAGACACATTTACAAAAGTGTCCCCGTTTCTTATTAATAAATTAGTAGCACAAAGTTATGGGACAGTAGTCGGACTGAGTAAAATTTCGGGTGGCTCATTGCTGGTTGAGGCAGCTAGCAAAGAGCAATCCGACAAGATCATAAACTCTAAGACTCTGGAAATTTTCAGTGTCAATGCTGAATTGCATAAGACACTGAATTCATCCAGAGGCATGATAACTTGTTTCGACTTAGAACACGCAACTGACGATGAAATATTAGAGGGACTAAAAGACCAGGAAAAAAACGGTTGGACCAAAGGACGAAAACGTGGGCGAAAGAAACAGTATGCTGAGTCGGAGAAATGACAATCGACATATATTCTTAACATGTCCCAACTAAACAAATTTCTTCAATGGAATATTTTTTTTTTTTTTTTTTTTATTATAATACGTTTATTTAACATCTGTACATTTTTAAGTACATTGGTTAAGTTTGCTCACAAATATGATTAATGATATATACAAAAATTGATTAATACAACTGACAAAAAAGTAAAAAAAAAAAAAAAAAATAAATAATTAAATAAATAAATAAATAAAATAAAATAAAAAATAAATAAATAAAAAGAAATATCAAAATAATTTAAGTATAAATAAACGAATAAATGGTAATCATAATAAAATAAATGGAAATAACTAAATAATAAATACGTAAAGACGATGAAAAAAATAATAATAATAATAACAAATAATAATGATAATAACACTTATGGAAGGAGCCAATCAATATTGGTACTTCCTAGTTTGGAATATATTTTTTCTCCACTAGTCAGTTAGCTGGTCACGAGGCCAATGTCTCTTGAGCCTTCTAGGCGGGTTTTGTGGGTGGGTTTGGGAGGAAAGTGTTTGTGCTCTGGGATTGGGATGGAAGGACAATTTGGAATGAAAGGTTAGGAAGCGGGATTTTGCCAGTTCTTGAACGAAAGGGATGTTTAGGTCATTATGAAGAGTTTTATTGGAAACGTAAAAAGGAGCATTGACTATTTTACGAAGGACTTTGGATTGGAATGCCTGTATTCTGTGTATGTTAGAAGTTTTAGTTGTTCCCCAGAGTTCAAGTCCGTAAGTCCAAATAGGTCGGATTATGGTTTTGTATACAATGAGTTTGTTGTGTATTGTCAGTTTTGATGAAGGTCCCAGTAGTCGTCGTAAGATTCCGTATCTCCTGTTCAGTTCCTGTCTTTTCATTCGGGTGTGAGTCTACTGTCCAGTAATAATCCCAGGTAGCGCACCTCGTTGGATATGGGGAGTTCGTGGCTGAATATGAAGACTGGAGGGCAGGTTCTCTTATTGAGGGTGAATGTGATTTGGCAGCATTTCTCAGGATTCACCTTTATTTTCCACTTGTTGCACCAGTGCTCGATAGATTCCAGATGTTCTTGTAGATAACAGGAAGCAGTTACGGGATCAGGAGAGGAGGAAAATATGGCTGTATCATCAGCATATGTGGTTAAGTGGGTTCTGGGATGGGTGGGGATGTCTGCGGTATACAAAAGGTAAAGGAGGGGACCAAGAATACTTCCCTGTGGTACTCCGGAGGAAATGGGATGGGAACTAGACAGTGCGGAACCAGATCTTACTTGGAAGGAGCGGTTAGATAGATAGGATTGCAGGATTAGGAAATATGTGTGAGGAAGTATGCGCTTTACTTTGTATAACAACCCCGGGTGCCAAACACGATCGAACGCTTGGGCAACGTCGAGAAAGGCACTCGTGCAGTAGTTTCTACTTTCAAGCGCATGGGATATGGTATCAACAACGCTGAAGCATTGTTGGATGGTTGAATGCTGAGGACGAAAACCAAATTGGTGATCAGGTAAGGAATTGGGAGGAATCGTGGACAGAATTCTTTTTAGGAGAAGTTTTTCAAATATTTTGGACATGATTGGGAGCAAACTGATAGGACGATACGATGATGGAATCTTGGGAGATTTCTGGGGTTTCGGTATAAGGATTATTATTGAGTGCTTCCATGGATTTGGGAAGTGGGTGGTTCTTAGGATTGTATTGAATATATAAGTGAGGAAAATAATTGCTTTGTGAGGTAGATTTTTTAGGATTAGGGCTGTTATAAGGTCGTAACCGGGAGATTTTCTTGGAAGGTGTTTGATAATGTATTTAACTTCTGCAGGATGGAATGCTTTAGGAGGAAGGGAGAGTGGAAGAGGGCTATTCAGGTAATCGTGTATTTCTAGGTCTTGGGAGGAGCTGGTTTCTGGATGAGGGGAAAAAGTGGTTTCCACATGGGAAGCGAATAATTCGGCTTTGTCTTCATCACTTCTAGCCCAAGTTCCGTCGCTGCGTTGAAGAGGTTGAGGAACGGTATGGAATTTGAGAATCTTGCGGGTGGCTTGCCAAAGAGAGTTGTCTTCGGTGGTGAGTGATTGGAGGTAATCATTAAAGGATTCAGATCGGAATTGGGATAAGGCTTTTTTTAGGAGGCGAGTAAGTCGGTTGAAGGAAGTGTGGTCAGATGGGTAACGAGTCCTCTGCCAGCGAGCTCTTGCTTGGCGCTTAGCTGACAAGAGATTAAGGATGTGATCTGGGAGTTGAGGCTTTGGATGGAAAGGAAGGCGTGTTTTTGGTCGGCTTGAGCTCAGAGCACAGTCTTGTATGGCTTTTGTGAACATCAATACAGCCTCGTCCACGTCGGATGAGGTTTTCAGAGAAACGTTGAGGTCTATGAGTTGTGAAATTTGCTGACAAAATAACTCCCAGTTCATAGGCCCTGGTGTGAGAGTGGGATTGCTGGAGCGTGGTAGAGGAGAGGTATTCAGGACGAGTAGGATGGCTGAGTGATCGGATGAGAGTTCAAGCAGTGACTGAGTTGAGTATGATATACCCCTTAGGCCAGAAGTGATGAAGAAATCGACAAGGTCGGGAGTGCGAGAGGGATCGGTTGGCCAGTATGTAGGAGAATCAGGGGAAATGGTGTCGTAGTTTTGGGATTGAAGGATGTCATACAGAATTCTGCCACGGGGATTGGTTAGACGGCTTCCCCATCTGGGATGTTTCGCATTGAAATCAGCCCCTATGAGGAAGCGAGGACCAAGAGATTGGAATAGAGCGAGGAATTCAGGTTGGTAAATAGTGAAATTTGGGGAAAAATACGCCGCAGAAACAATTATATTGAAGGAAGAAAGGGAAAGGGAGATAGAGCTTACCTGCATGCTGTCTGTGGAGAGAGTGGAATGTGAAAAGTGAGCCAAAGAACTTTTCACCATAACAGCAGATCCATGCCGGGAATCGGAGGGATGATCTGCCCTGTAGCACACATAGCCTGGGATTGAGAAGTAGTTTGTGGTAAGTAGGTGTGTTTCTGTAATCAGTGCGATGTCGATGTCTCTTTCTGTAAGTAGGAGTTCAAGCTCGAGTCGTCGTGAGATAAGTCCGTTAGCATTCCATAGGATTATGGTGAGGGAATTGGGGTTGGGGGATATCATTTAAGGAGTTTTGGAAGAATGTCGGATATTAGGGAGGTCATAAGGGAGATAAGAGGAGTTAATAATGTTTCCAACTTATTTAGGAACGAGGAAAACAGGTTAAAGGGATCTCGGGGTGTTGGAGCAGGAGGAACTGGAGAAGCATTAATAGGTTTAGGAGAGGAAACTGATGGGATATTCTTCTGGGAAATTTGGGAAGGAGGTGTGAGGTTTTGTGCTAGGATGGTTGCTGGATTTTGTACCAGCACATTTTTTTGCCTAGAGGAGAGAAGAGAGGCATACGAGACATTTGGCCTCCGAGGTGAAGTAGCTGACTTGGATGGCTGCTGTGGCTGAGTGCGTGTGACATCCTTGCTGGTTGAGGCTAGTGGGTGGCTGAGCCGGGAAGCGCTGCTCGTTCTCTGCCGTTGAGTCCGGAGAGTCCTTAGAGCCTTGTAGACATCGCATCCTTTATAATTGGCTGGATGATTTTCTCCACAGTTGGCGCAGGTTGCTGGTACGTCTTTTGGTTTCACGCAATCTTCAGACTTGTGCTGTTCTCCACATTTCACGCACTTAGGTGCGTGGTTGCAATAACCTTTGGTGTGGTTATACTCCTGGCACTTGTGGCATTGAGTTAATTCGCGTCGACGGCGGGGCTCTTCTACGGATATTTTGGTATAGAGAAGATATTGTTCCTTAAAAATTTCCCTGCTTTTTTCAGTTTTTTCTAAGTCCACGTAGAATAGTGGCAGTTGTGCTTTTGTTGTCGGGTGGCGAACATTTATTATTCTTCTGACATTGTATCCAAGATCCCTTAGGGCATTTGCTATATCTTCAGGAGGTGTGGAGTAATGAAGATTACGTATTACCACTCTGTAAGCTTTCTCCTCCGGTAATTGATAACAGTGGTAGTCTGCTTCCATTTCATTCAATTTTTTAGTAATTGCCCTGTAGGCATCGCTATTGATAGCACTGATCGCTATATCGTTAAATCTAGCCCTGCAAGAAAATGATTTTTCTCCAGCAGCTTGGCTGAGGCGAGTGTAGAGATTTTTGTAGTTTTTTATATTTCTAACGTAGATATTGGGCGGCTTCTGATTCTCATTTGATTTTGAAGAAATAGTTTTATTATTTTGGGAAGCATTTTGATCATTTGGCATTTTTGGTCCCTTTTGCTGTTTGGCTTTAGGCGACAGGTTTGAGCTAGTTTTCTTCCGAAGACGTTTCCGTCTCCCCAGGGTAAAATTTTCTCCATCATGGGTTGATGTAGACTCAAGAAAAGTGAGTTGTTGCTCGCTGTCCATAGTGGTAGACATTTTAGTAAAAGAAGAAGAAAAAAAAAAATTGTAAAAAAATGTGGGATCGAACCACTGATATTCAGCCGAGAGTCGACTACGGAGTAGCTGAGCCAAGCAGGCTGGCTGCCAGCTGACTGTCTACAGAGAGTGTTGCTGGGAAAAGTATCTCCCACTCTGCAGGGGCTCCTATGCACCAGGAGCGGGAAGCTACAGGCAAGCCCCCCACCACTAGGCCTACTAGCAGCGAGGGCTGAATAATCTATAAATGTTTGTAACTTCACTTACAGATTGTAGGTAAACTTCGATGTCTCGGTGAGCGATATTTCACTGATGTATGCACTGAAACTTTGTCCAACAGTGTGCCAATTTTCGTGAGAAAATATGACCACTGTCCACCACTTTTCCCTGATAAAACCGAGAGATTTTAGGAACGCTGTGTCTCACTCAGATGCTTTGACACGACTTTCAATGGAATATACGAGGATTTTCTGATCACAGCGACGAGCTACGCTTCTTATTGAAAACGTACACCCCATCGGTCTTGGCCCTTCAGGAAACTAAATTTTCTGCGAGTCATGCCAGGCCTTTGGCAGGGTACGACTGTGTCCACAAAGAGCCAACAGTTTTCCCGGGTGGGCGGATCCACGGAGGTGTGGCATTGTACACCTTGAAAAGCCTTAGTGCTGAGCCTATGCACACGTCTACAAGCTGTCGCTGTTCGACTGAAATTTCCGATTGATGCTAATATATGTTCATTGTATCTCCCAGACGGCAGAGCTTACGACGTTAGAGATGTTAAAAATATAATTTAGCAATTACCTCCACCTGTTATAGTTCTCGGAGATTTCAATACACACCACGTTGTGTGGGGATCAAGGCGCTCTACTCCTCAAGGTCGTCTACTCTATGAGATGCTTGAGGAGATGGAGCTCCTGGACCTTAATGATGGATCTCCGACACATTTTTGTGAATCATCAGGATCGCTAGATGCAATAGATCTTACCATCACGAGCACCTCTGTGGTAAGGCACTTGTCATGGAATACTCTGAGTGATTTGCACCGATCAGATCATTTCCCCATTCTAGTTACCTTGGCTGGCAGATACAACGAATATAGAAAACCGAAGAAATGGAATGTAAAAAAGGCTAATTGGGATAAGTTCAGGGAATCGTTTGTTGTTCCCGACTCAGCAGATACAACAGAAAAGGCGCTGCAAGAGCTATCTAAATCTATTAATAATGCAGCACGGAAGGTAGTCCCTCTTACCTCATCTTACCCAAGGAAAATCCCAGTACCTTGGTGGGATGAGGAATGTTGGGAGGCTAGATTAGATTTTTAGAGACAAGGTGCCCGGCTAACCGGGGAACCGCACCGAGGCCTATAAGACCTATTGTGCCACCTGACGTGTCGTTCTGTTACAATGCCAGACCCGTATCAGAGATGAACTTCCTTAACGTTGTGATGTTCAGCTCCGGTATCCTCCTTGGATCATCAATTATCGCCGTCCCAAAGTGCAAATACCTCTTGGCTGCCAGCATCGTGCATCTGCATACAATGTGGTATGGGGTCTCGTCGTCCTCAGAGCACAATCTGCACCATGTTGTATTAGAGAGTCCCATGGAGTAGAGGTGTCTCCGTAGTTTGCAGTGCCCTGTAATTAGGGCTGTCAGTAGTTTCACCTTGCTTCTACATAGCTTAAGCAGTGAATCCGTTCTTTTCTTATCCGCAAAGACCATAAATTGCTTCGCCTGTCTCTGGGTAGCACTTCTGCTCCATTTCCTCTTGTGTTCAGCTTCAGCCCACCTACGGATGCTCAATCTGGCAACAGCCGGTGCAATTCCACATATTGGTTCTGGTGAAAAAGGTGTCATGGATGCTCCTATATTAGCCAATTCATGAGCCTTCTCATTCCCAGGTACGCCAGAGTGCCCTGGTACCCACTCTAGTTTGACCCCGTTTTTCCTGCCTAGATTATCCAAGCTATCCTTACACTCCTGTACGACCTTAGATTTTATTCTGTTTGCAGCTAATGCCCTTGTAGCGGCTTGGCTGTCCGAGAATATTGTGAAGCGTTTGTCTCTAGGATGTCCGCTGTTCATGATGTCCGCACACATACTAATGACCAATACCTCAGCTTGAAACACTGTAGCATAATTGCCAAGTGGTATGTTGAGACTGTGTGTGGTATTCTGAATCCACACCCCTGCTCCTGTACCTAGTTCAGTTTTCGAGCCGTCGGTAAATCCATAGCTGTCTACCCGGCTTTGTATCATTTTATGTCCCATCGCCTCCTCTCTTGTTTTGATTATTGTAACAAAATTTGAGCTGAAGGTTATCTGGTCTTGGTAGTCCGAAGGCATGCAGAGAATTGGTTCCTGCAGATTCCTCCGGATAATATCACAGTGTGCACTAAACGTTGGACATGGTTTCTGTCCCAATATACTGAACCTATATGCCGTATGTCTAGCCGTTTCTTCAATAAAAATCTCTATTGGCCTTAGGTTAAGCAGGATCTCCATAGCCCCCGTGGGGATGGAGCCCATTGCGCCTGTAATCATCAGGCAAGCCATCCTTTGAGGGGAGCCTAGTATTCTCTTATTGATTATAGTGTCGCGGCGATGCCACCACACTATTGCACCATACGTAATTATCGGTCTCACAATCGCAGTGTAGATCCAATGCATAGCCTTGGGGGTTATGCCCCAGTTGTTCCCAACAACTCTCCTGCATGCCCACAGGGTCCGTGTGGCTTTGTTGGCTGTGTTATGGATGTGCTCCTTCCAGTTAAGTTTCGAGTCCAAGGTGACTCCTAAATATTTTACTGTACTGGAATAACTTAAATTGCTGCCTGCAAGCCTCGGTGTACCTAGTCCCTCCACTTTCCTTCTTGTTGTGAAGGGTACCAGTGTAATCTTCTGCGGGTTAATCTTAAGATGTTTACCCCTGCACCATTCGTCCACAATGCGTAGTGCTGCATCGAGCAGTTCAGCTAGAGTAGGTAATACCTTCCCCGCCACTGTAATCACCAGGTCATCAGCATACGCCTGTACGTTAAATCCCTGATCCTTGAGTCTTGTCAGCAGTGTATCTACCACCATACACCACAACAGAGGTGATAAGACTCCCCCCTGGGGGCAGCCTGTCCTTGGTTTGATATGTTTGCAGTAAGTTCCCTCTAACAGTCTTATGGTACGGTCTCTCAAAAGGGTTACCGTCCAGTCTGTTATGAATTCCTCTACTTTCCTGCTGGCCATGGCGTCTCTTACCGCCGCGATGGGAGTTTTATCAAAAGCTCCCTCCACGTCTAGAAATGCACATAGTGCTGTCTCCTTGTACTGTACAGTCCTCTCCAGCTTGCACACCAGATCATGTAGTGCTAATTCGCACGATTTGCCTGTCTGATATGCGTACTGTTGCTTGTCAAGAGGATTATGTCTTAGCGCAGAATCCCTGATGTGTCTGTCTATGATCTTCTCTAGTGTTTTGAGTAAGAAAGATGATAAGACATATCGGCCTAATGTTGGGAGGCTAACAGAACTAAAAAGAAAGCGTTTAATCGCTTCAAAAGGCATCCTTCCGAGGTTAACTTGATAGCATTTAAGAAGGCTAGAGCAGTTGAGCGCCGATTAAAAATAAAGCAAAAAAAGGGAGTCATGGGCCTCTTATGTCAGCACTATGACAAAAGATGTGTCTCCGTCCGAAGTCTGGAGGAAAATTAGAGCAATGGGGGGAAGGACTACAAGAAACCAAACCCCTATTCTGTTCAGTGAGGGCAATTACATCAGCGACGCACAAGATGTCGCTGATGTGTTTGCTGATTATTTCTTCTCCGCATTTGGCCTAGAACTTTATACGGAAGACTTCCGTCGTATTAAAGACACTGAGGAGGCTATTCCTCTAGACTTCGGACCGGTATACGACATCTCCCAAGACTATAATACTGCTTTTAAAATGGACGAATTAAACAGGGCTCTCCAGGCTGCATCCCAGAAAACGTCTTCTGGATGCGATGGAATGCCCTATGAAATGTTGCAAAATCTACCAGAAGAAGGGAAAAGTAAGATGCTCGAGTTGTATAATCGACTCTGGACCAATGGAGAGTTTCCTGCTGCTTGGAAAGAATCGATTATTGTTCCAATCCTGAAACCCGGTAAGGACCCTATGAATCCAGGAAGCTATAGACCCATCTCACTTCTCTGTTGTATGGGAAAGCTCCTGGAGTCCATGGTAAACTATCGGTTAGTACACGGATTGGAAAAACGTAATCTCATATCGCAATACCAAGCTGGATTCAGACAAGGTTTTTCGACTCAAGACCAGTTATCACTATTAGAGCATAATATTCAAAAAGCATTCTTCTCCCGCCAACATATGACAGCCATTTTTTTCGACATGAGACAGGCGTATGACAGAGCATGGAGGCATGACATTCTTCGACGTCTGCATGGATGGGGGTTCAAGGGCAGATTGCCTCTTTTCCTGAGGTGCTTCCTGTCAGGAAGAACCTTCAGGGTACGAATTGGCAACGCCCTGTCCTCCATGAAGGTGCAGGAAACCGGAGTTCCACAAGGATCGATCCTCAGCGTCACCCTGTTTCTTGTTGCAATAAATGGCATAGCTGACAACATAGATGCAGAAATTGGTCGATCTCTCTACGCAGATGATCTCGCTCTCTTTGAGACTCACCCAGCGGAAGTTGTTGGAGCCGACAGATTACAGGAGGCAGTTGACGTAGTTAACGATGCTGCGACCCGATGAGGGTTCACGTTTTCTGTGGAGAAAACTGTGGCTCTACACTTCTGTAGGCTTCGGCAACCTCACAATCATCCACGCCTAACGCTGGGTGATTGTGAGGTAACCTTCGCAGAAACACATAAATTCCTGGGGCTAATAATGGATAGCAAACTAAGGTGGAAACCCCACATAAATCATACCATCCAAAAATGTGAGTCGTCTTTGAATGTGTTAAGGGCCTTGTCAAGATTGCAGTGGGGTGCGGAGAAATCTATTTTGTTAAAGATATTCGATGCTCTAATTAGGTCCAGAGTCGATTATGGATGTGCTATGTACGGCTCTGCTCGCAGATCGTGGCTCAAACAGCTTGATAGGCTGTATAATGCAGGGTTTCGATCTGCGATCGGAGCTATTCGTACGAGCCCATTAGATTCTATCTATGTGGAAGCAGGCCATTTGCCTCCCGAGCATAGAAGAAATCTGATGATGCTCTCTTACGCTTTATCGGTACGAGCAAAAACTGGTCATTTTAGGCAAGCAACAATGAAAAATAATATATCAAACGAATTTAGTTTTAGGCGATCTGTAACCAGACCATTAGTAGTGAGGGCACAAGAAACCTTGTGTAATTATGGCGGGGCCTGGGTGCATCTAATGGATGTAGGAACACCGATCGTGAGACCATGGATGCTCCCAGACCCTCAAATAGGCCTCACGCTGGCTCGTTTCGGGAAACAAGACACAGCTTCGTCCATATACAAAACGATTTTCCATGAAAGACTACATCATTATAGAGAATATGTTGTAATTTTCACAGATGGCTCCAAAACGGCAACAGGTACTGGGTGTGGTGTATTCATTGATAACCAAACACAGTTTGCAGTCCCTCTACATAAAACTACTAGTATCTTCCATGCGGAGTTAATAGCTATAAAAATAGCATTAGAAAAATGTGAACATTATGAGAAACAGAATCTCTTATTGTGTACCGATTCTCATAGCTCTCTTGCCGCAATGAAAAATAAATTCACTAAAGACTCACTATTACTTGAAATATTAATATTAATTAATGACCTCACTTTCCGGGGATATGTGGTAACATTCCTGTGGGTGCCTGGACACGTCAATATTGAAGGGAATGAAAAAGCCGATGAGCTGGCAAGGCAGGCATCATCTGCAACGGAGGATCCTGCCCATCCAGTTCATCTGGACGATCAAAAACTATTCCTGAAAAACCTCGTTAAGTAAAAGTGGCAAGAAGAATACAGTAACAAAGATTTATTCCTAAAGAACATCGAGGATGGCGTCATGACTGGGAGTCAGACTGCTGGTGTGCACAGGCGTGAGGACGTGGTAATAACCCGATTACGGATCGGCCATACCCGCCTCACGCATGGGCATCATCTGGTGGGAAGACGCCGACCACAGTGTGAGAAATGTGACGGCATTCTCGATGTTCGGCATATTCTTGTGGACTGCCCAGCACTCCGAGAGGCTAGGGAGCGACATCAACTCCCAATTGCCCTAAAGGACCTGTTTTTGAAAAGAGAAGCGTCTGTGAAAAAATTAATAGAATATTTAAAAGAATTAATGCTTTATAACCAGATTTAGGTTGAGTAACGATTAAATATTCTAAATCTGGATATATTATTTTAATCTATTTATCTTGTAAGAGTGGAAGTATTTATTGTATGAGTGTGCTTAGTCTTAGTGTTGGTATGAATGTAGAGTGTAGCTGTATATATTGTGTGTGTGTGTGTGTGTGTGTGTGTGTGTGTGTGTGTGTGTGTGTGTGTGTGTGTGTGTTCTGTTTCATGTGTATAATCGTGAATGTGTTTTGAAATGTAAATATGTAAATATACTCTTTAGGCTTAGATTTAGGATTAATGTTAGTTCCGATATATGTTAAAAGGGAACTAACACACTTTGTACATAGTACTTTAGTATTAGAGTTAGAAGTAAGTTATAAATAAACTTGGCTTTTACATTAAGCCTCGTTAGAATTGTTTCATCATATGTTAAAAATGAAACAATTCACTATTTGGTGCTAATGACCTCGGTGGTAGATGCACCAAAATATATTTAAAAAAAAATTATTCTTCGTCCTTGATCACCGCTGACTTGATTTTAAATGTTTCGTTTTCTTTGGAATGTATTAATTGAACTTTTATTGGAGTCGTTGCACCATTTATCTTAAAATAAATGAAAATTGACATTTAATTATTCAGCCAGAATAACTCTCTCAAAGAAGATAATTCATCCGTTAAATCGAAATTTCAACATCTGAGTGAAAGCTGCCTTGTGTTTGTATATATATATATATATACAAACACATATATGAAGAGTTGAGATGAAAAACTCGTTCTTTCCACAGGAGTCTTGCAGAGTGGCCAGATAATTTTTTTTTCCTTCACACATATCTTTTAGAATCCAACGCCGCCTCAAATTAAAAAAAAAATGGACCGAACGAGTTTTGCACCACACCTCCTCATATATGTATATATATATATATATATACATGGGTTCTCCCACTCACACACACACACACACACACAAAGGATCAATGTAAATGCATAGACAAAAATAATACAAACTTTATGTTGGGAATGTCTGAACAATAACTTTAAAAGTACAAAAAGTGTTCTTCAATAGAACCAATAACTAATAACCAAAATTGGGAAATTTATTGGGCAAACGAAATATATCGGAGCTGTAAGAATTAGCTATTGATTTATGGCCGGAGTGTAAGAACTCTCGAGACCAATTCTCTATGTTGTAAAGGATTTATTGGGAGCTTACCGCTAAGAAGATGGAAGAAAATCGCTCACGCCCTCCTTTTAGAACCATTATCTTTATACTTTAAACGGGTTTATACGAGTGTAGGTATTGAAATTAAAGATAAAAGGGAAAATATAAAATAAAAAAATAAGTAAATGAATGAACGAAAGAAAAACCATTTTTTATTACTACAATCTAGTGTCATATCGTCCTCTTGTAACTCTTAAAAATGTGATTTAGAGTTAAACATTACGCAATTTCGTTAATGCAATTCAGGCGGGTCATATCGGTCCTTATAGATCTTAAAAATTTGCTTTAGTTCTTCACTATTTAGTAAAACAGGAAGGGCTGGTCCTGTAGGCAGTAAGTGTTTATAAATGATTTGAGACAATGGAGAATTCTATACACTAGAGCCATGGAAAACTACTATAGTTAAATGTGTTTTAAATAAGGCACACCAGTGTTCTTCCCAGAGTGCGAAATGTTTGTTCGTCTGGCTAGTCAAGTGTGATTGCCACATGTTAAAGTTAATTTTTTTTATGTTGCCATTTTTTTTTATTTTAGCTTTAATAAATGTAAAAATATTTTCTCAATTTTTTGTATAATTATGAAATAAATATTAAAATTATTTTTTCTATTTTGGGCGCATAGACAACTGTGGTCATTAGCACTATTCATATTATTATTATCATATCTATGACAAGTTTAAACAACACACAGTAACAATGTTAACTTCCTCTATCCATGTAGTACTCGTTCCCGTCCCTCCGGTCTCAATTCTTCAAATATAACAGCTTCCTTTAACGTTCCTACATCTCTCATTTTTAGCATAAATCGCTCACTTGTTTCAAGAACGTCATATCTCAAAAATTTCAGGAGAGCGATTTTAAAGTTTAAAAGTTGAATAAAATGTCTTAAAAATAAATATTAACTTCTTTATTAAACGTTTTACTATGCAGAAAATTGTTTTGGACAATACCTTATTTTATTTTTCAGATTGACTGAGAAAAAGTATGAAAGTTTCAAATTTTTAGCAAATTAATTTTGATTTATGACGTTCTTGCTCTAAATTTCATAAATTCAACCTGGATTAAGTCAAAATATGTCGTTATTGTCACTAAAATAATGTAATGAGGTGTAGATAGTACGCCGTTGAAGTGATAAGCAGCCAGGAGGAATTCGACTAGGGAACATGAATAAGATTTTTGTAAAGATCTATGTTGAGTACGGTTCGGCTACACTTCGGTAGCCTACGTCAGCTTCATTATTATTATTATTCAGACAAGCCAAAAACAGCTTTCCACTTTGAGATGATTAGTTATTCTTAACATCCATAATCAAACTAGACGAAGGCTAACAAACTGTAGCCAAATCGTCCTGAATATAGATTTTTACAAATATCTTGTTGATGTTTCCTAGCCGAATCTTAACTATTCCCTGACTGCTTAAAATAATGCCTCTTACATTGGCGTATCTTGACTTCTGCCATTTTTACAAGGGTAATTCAATTCCAAGCAGTTATTTCTAAGTTTTTTTTTTATATATTTTTTATTTTATTTTAATTGTGTGTCTCTACTCTTGAAGAGTCATTGGCAGATCAATTGATTTCTAAGTTTATAGTATCAATTCATTACATTTTTGTGTTTTACAAAAAAGATTGAGTTAATTTCATTATTAAAATGTCCATGTTCCAAGTCAAACAAGGCACAACGCTTTCCCCGACCTGATCTATAAATGCTGGAGTCCCCAAGGGAGTATTATTGGTCCTCTCCTTTTCCTTCTTTACACTGCGGATATTCCCACACACTCTCAAACCCTATTAACAACCTACGCAGATGATACTGCCGTCCTATCAACTTCCCCTGATCCTTCAGTTGCAACCCAACAACTGCAGGAACATCTCTTTGCCATACAACTTTGGAGTGAAATGTAGAAAATAAAAATCAACCTAGAAAAATGCAAACATGTAACATTCACACTCAACCGGAGATCATGCCCTTCTGTATACATAAAAAATACTCCACTTCCAGTATCTAACGAGGTTCGATATCTAGGACTATACCTTGACAGCCGTCTGACATGGAACCCTCACACAAGACTGAAAAGACAAGAACTGAACAAAATATACGGACTACATAGGCGACTCCTCGGACCTTCATCTAAATAATTGATACAGAACAAACTTACGAAATACAATACAATCATTCGACCCATTTGGACATACGGACTTGAACTCTGGGGATCTGCAAAAACATCCAACATAAACATAATACAGGCGTTCCAGTCCAAAGTTCTCCGCAAAATTGTCAACGCACCTTTCTATGTATCCAACAAAACCCTACATAATGATCTTAACACTCCAATGGTCGCGTCAGATCTCTCAGATACAGAGCATGTTACACCGACTGTGCAAGGGGCGCCAGTGCGCGGGGTGCTCTTTACTATTCCTAGAGCAGGTAGTGGCTGATACGTCAGTTCTGACCTGACGCTCCTCCAAGCAGTAACTAGCCACTAAAACTATTTTGTATCTATAGATAGATACCATATATCATAGATAACCACGCGACCATATTTGCACTTTTAGAAAAGAGGGCACATTGGTGTCATAAATACCACAAAATAAACGTACATGACATCAAGTATGAATATGGATGCAGCGATTGATGAAGAAACAGGGGTAAAAAAAATAGCACTGTAGCCGAGAGAACCAAAACTATAAAGCGATGCCAAATGTTTTGGGCAAACAAGACTCCAAGGCTCGCCCAGCATAAATGCAAGGGATGCGGCCAATATTTATGTCATTGCAAGTTATATTGTCCAGATGGATGTAAAGTGGATGATGATACAGAAGACGTTTTTTGAAGTTATACATTACTACAAAATATTATTAATATTTGCCCTAATATTTCCTACCTACTTGTTATTTGTATATTGCAACTATATAAGTTTGCATACAATAAATAAATAGCATATAATACAATGCTAGGTGAGGAATAACCCTTCAAAGTCCAACATATACATTTATTATATAATAAAAGTTTATGTTGAACTTTGAAGGGTTATTCCTCACCTTGGATTTATTATTAATTAATACCCTTCCCCTTTTCATCAACATATTTAAATAAATAACATTTTCTTGGTAAATTTACTAATTTTTTATATATTAATCTCCTGTTAACAGTTTTTGTTCATTCTTAATACAGTAGATAAAGTTATTTACAATGGTAGTTTCAATGCCGCGACCATTGGAGTGTTAACAACCCATTTGTCCTTGACCTTGCTAAAACCCGTTTCCAAATGTTCCATTCCAAATTTTCTTAAGGCGGCTTAAGAGACAGTGGCCCCGAGATAAGTTACTTACCTGATCCCTCTGGAATTATTGAAATATTTAGTTGTTAGTGAAGTGCCAACAATTTTGTATTTATTTTAATATTTTTCCGTTTTGATTAATATGTAAATATCATCTGTGTCAACATGCTTGCTCATTGTACACTCTATAATTTGTACAGATAATAAATAAATAAATTAAAAAAAAAACAAAAACAACTAGAAGACGAGAAAAAAGAAGAGAAAATGCCTAACTAACGTGTTAGATAAGCATTGCTTGATTTAAGTTGAAAATGTTTTAAAGCCGGAACGTCTTTAAAATAAAGACATGGTTCAGGATAGTGGTCATATACAATTGGGGCTTTGTATATACGCACGCAATGGGGAAAAACATATTCAAAATCAGAAAAACAGAACAGTTTAGGAAACAATTTAGAACCATTTACTTTATATTCAGCGGAATTTACCATTTATATTTCTGACCTAGACTGTCTCATGAATTTTTGCACGAAGAATCTATTTAAAACTCATTTTTAGTAATATTTACAGCTACCTTTATCATCGTTTCCCTCGAGAAGTAATCATGGCCAAATTGGTCAAAAGAAAAGTTAATAACCTATAACGACAGGGCCAACAGTATCGGCAGTCAAGACACATTCAAAAATGATACAGCGCATTTTTCAAAAAGGGCCTGACTTTTCTTTGGAAGAGTGTCATTATTGACAACAATGGCACAAGTAAAAATAGTACAATAGATGTATCTCAATTATAGTGCAAGAACGTCATAAATCAAAATAAAACATTACTGAAAACTATTAGTTTTTGGTACAATATTGACATTAAAAGAAATATGTCTTTCTTGATGCAAAACTTTGACTAAAAATTCGTTTTGTGCAAACTGTTATATAAAGAAATAATACACTCTTTCTCTAAGCAATACAGACGTTTCTTTGTTTACGATTCGAAGGTTACTGACTTGTGTCGTTCTTGAAAATAACAATTCTGAAATTTGTTGTAATGAGAAAAGGACACTTCTTATCACTAGCGGTTAAAAATAAAGTTAAAGATATGATGGTAATGCAGGCTTATGCTACTCTTTCAGGGAATTCCGAAAATAGTCAACTCAAAATTGCCAATTTTTGAGATATGACGTTCTTGAAACAAGTGAGCGAAATATGCTTTAGCGACGACTAAACTGAAAAAATATGCTTTAGCGATGACTAAACTGAAAAAAGCGTTACCAAAAAGTGTCCGCTGGCGTTTGCGTATGCGCGGTGGCCATACACGAAAAAGAAGACTGTATGTACATTACATAGGTTTGTCGGGTGGAGCTAAAGCATATTTATGTCCCTGAATTTGAGCAAAAGGCTCTAAACGAAATTCATTTTTTATTTCTTTATAGGAGCAAAAATGAAGTAATGCTCTTTTATTTCTCAAGAACTGCCATTAACAGTTAAAAATAAAATGAACACTAAAAAATTGGTGGTGACATACTAGTTAGATACATCAAAAATGAAGTTAATGAATGAATTGGTTTAAAGAAGAGCGCTATAAAATAATCAGTTTAAATGGAAACTGAATATACTAGGTTATAAAATTAGTATAAGTTTTCAGCTATATGTATTGATCTAATTGATGCTATATACATTGTACATACACCTACCCAATTATTCATATGTACATATAAATTTATCTCCAAAATTTCGTTTTTATGGAACTCACCCCCAATCTTCATCCGACGCGCCAATCCTTACCTGTATTTAAAACCCACCTTTTCGCTTTTAGCGCGGTTCCTCCCTCCCCCATAGGGATTTTTTTTGTGACTACAAAAAGGTGCCCGTTGGCGTTTGCGCATGCGCAGTGACCATGTACGAAAAAGAAGACTATATGTTGTACAGTACATTACATAGGTTTGTCGGGTGGACCTAAAGCATATTTATGTTCCTGATTTGAGCAGAAGGCTCTAAACGAAATAACTTATTTGCCTATGCATTTATTGTTTTTTCATTTTCTTTTCACTCTTTTATTATTTTTGTTATTATTTTACATTGAAGTATTCAGTTTATTTTTATATTCTTCGTTCATTCATTGATTTATGTTATTAATATCTGAATGCAAGTGGGAAAGAGTACGTAAAGAGGAAGGTTCATTTTCGAACAAAAACCCGCAAACAACAATAGATGCACGACCGTTCTGGTAGAAGTGAAGAGAAATGGGTGTGTAAAGGCAAAGCCTCCCGTGACTGCGGTGTTGTGATTTGAGCCGATGAGGAGGTACACTCATCAAAGGATGATTTGGAATAATTGGATCTCATTACGTCAGCAAACTTCAATACTAGTCACAGGAGGAAATTGACATGCGCGGGCTATTTTAAGTCACGCTATTTCAACTACATTCATGAATGCTCCCAGTTCGAATATAGAAGACGAATAGCTGAGACAGAATGTCTTTTTCTGTCTAAAGTCCTAAACATTCATCCCAGGGCGAAATTGTTTTACGTTGGATGTTGCATAAGGGCACACTAATGTTTTCGGGAATATGTTCGAAACAATTCGAATAACAATAATTGAGGTATGCAGGATTTGAAAAATTTCCGGAACATTTAAATTAAAAAAAAAATAAATAAAATAAAAACGTTTATGTTGTACTTATTTCGCGGATGCTCCAAAATTAATCGCCCTGGAGACCTTCCAGAGGCATCAAAAGAGTTGTAATTACATTTCCTATTATGGTAATTAATTTAAAAATTTAAAAATATACTCCTTCTATAGAAAAAAAAAAAAACAATTTTTCATTCAACAATTCATTTTATTACACTCATAACCATACTCATTGTACAAATTTGTACAAAATACTCTTTTTATAAATAGTAATCAACACAAAAAATTTCATCAAGATATTTTGACTAAAGGTTTTTTTTTTATATATATAAAAGTTGCTCCAAGAGATGTATACAACGTTTCTTGTAGATGTCGGTGCCCACGTTATAGAGGTATCACCCGTTTTTTTTTCTATCCCCCTCCAATTCTTAGAAAAACGGGGAAAAAACGAAAAACAGCGTTTCTCATCAACTTACTGTTAAAAACGAAGTCCCTATTCACTTAATTAAAAAAGTAATGTAAATTTTAGGGTATTATATTCTCTTTGAAAGGACCTCACACCCATTAAAATCAGTTAAGCATATTCAGTGATATACGACTTCAAAAGCAATAACTTGTCAGGAAATGGTCATATATTTGCAATGTAATGTTGCCTCATAGCTGTAGGAAAGCCATCTCAAAAATTATAATAGCTGTAACTGAAATACGTTTTAATTTAATATAAAAAGAATATGAAATCAGAGTTCTTCTATTTCGTCTAAATTGCAAGTAAATTTGAAATTAAAAAAAAAAAAAAATGACTGCTGTTGGCCTCCTGAATTCATTGATCACAATCGACCATGGATGTTATTTTGTTTCTAATTTCAAATTTACTAACAATTAAGTTGAGATATAAGAAATATGATTGCAGATTCCATTTCTACATTATAACTTCTTTACGGTACAGCTTTTGCTACAGCCGTGGGACATGAAATTTGTAATAAATAAAAAACGAAGTTATGATTGATTGATTTTTTTTTAATATATTTTGCCTATTTATTACCTCGACCAAATCCGTCTCGGTTTTGGAGAGCATAAACCACGTGCACAGGTGGTAGAAATTGTTAAGGGATCAGGACGCTGCGCCTCCTCCCCCCAGCACAGCGCCAGGTCCACGATTACCATTTCCCACAATATAGATGCAAATTAGCGCGATTGTGTTTACGTGCTACACAAGTACATTGACTAGAGCAGACATGAATATGAAGGAGAGGAAGTGCCAGATTATGGGCTTATATATGAATGTTGGTAAATGCTTCAGCGAGCAATATAACAATAGTTGTATTTGTTTGTTATGAGGAGTTGTGTTTATTATCGATTGAATGGTGTTCCTCTGGTAGGCTGGATAGCGTATCAGATTTCTATCTGCCTGCAGAAAGTTGATGTTTCACATTTATAGGCTCACTGAAAAAAAAAAGTCTCTAAACTTAGAGGTACGGCTGTTGCCTTTTCAATTTTGGAATGAAAAGCCATCATCCCAAATGGGAATTGAAGTCACGGCCTTAGGCACTGAGATCTCACGCCATAGCACTGACAACCACCGGGCCTCCTCTCACAAAATGCAACATATTTTTGGAATTTCATCCCAAATAAATGTAGCATACCTGTTTTAATAACCATTCAATATAAATGAGCCAGTCATGGTTTGAAATACCTGACAGATATCCAAGCTGTATAAGCTCTATCAAATAATATAATTGTACTACTTGCTGCACTTTTGAAAGACATCAAGGGGAAGTTTTCTCTTCTGAAGATAGGAATATTTAAAATAGAGGTCTTTAGTAGATTATATATTATCAGTTTATAAATCGCTGGCATGTTCTTTAAAAGACGATATATTCAAACTGCAGTATGTTCTAATGACTATTAATTAGAATTGTGGGATGTTTTTTTTCTCTGTTTTACAACTCTCATTTCTAAAAAAACCAAGGCTTGTGGGGAAATTAATTTTGGACGAGAGTAAATATTTTATCATTCTGAGCAGAGTGATTTTCTGTGTCAACCTATGTAGACAGTAAATAAGTAAATAAGAGTCTCTGTTCTTCCGCAATAAATTATTGTATGTTCTTTGATAAAAATGTTTGGATTTATATTATTAGCCAGGGATTGAAATCCCATTTCCACTATTTTTTCCTTACTATTTATCATAAAGCATGCAGGCAAGACAACGCAATTAAATGGAGTCAGTAGATGAACTCATTATTACAAAGTTCAAAGACGGTTGAATGCACCCTTCAAATCAATAAAAAAAAAAAAAAAAAAAAAAAAAAAAAAAAAAGGTTCACAGAGGCCTGTTATAAAATACACTTGAATTGATAGATTATAATAAAAAAAAACGTCATCAAGAAGTAGATGTTGCTGGGCGCTCGGAAAAGTACTTAGGTCGAAGGTGCATTAATAGACCGGTAGTGACATACGGAAGTGAGACATGGGACCTCAGCAGGAAGTCAGAACACATGCTCATTGTATGGAAGCGGAAAGTCCAGAGAAGGATTTGGCCCCCTAAAGTAGGAAGATCAGTGGAGGCAAAGAGGTAATCAGGAGCTCTGTGATTTACAGATGATGATGATTCCTGTATAGGAGGTCCAGTATATCGTCACATGTATCAAGAAGGGTAGAATTAGGTGGCTGGAACATGTTCAGAGGATGGAAGAGCGGCGTATCCCGAAGACGTTTCTGGAAGGACACCCTAGTGGAGGACGAGGAAGAGGGCGTCCCAGATTCTCAGACATCCAAAAGCTTGGCGTCCGAAGGTGGAGGAGAGCGGCTGTGTACAGGTACGAATGGCGGGGAACTGGAGAAGACCAAGGCTCTTCCAGTAACGTAGAGCCATCGAAAGTAAAAGTAAAGTATGTGTGAAATTCGACTGATGCAACCACTTTAAAACAGCACATATTAAATTCATGACCTTTTCGTATTTCCTGAAAAATTCATAGTATTATGAAATGGTGCGCTGACAGATATTCTATGCCTTCTATATAGAGAAGGATGGACTATGGTAGTATTCCATATTCATCGAACTGTAAAGGCAGTTATGGAATGAGATTAGCAATAGGTGCTTTTAGGTCCTGCTCATGCAATAGTCTGTATGTCCTGGCAGAAGAGCCACCTTTAGGAGGGAATCATCAATTACTTTGCTGTCAACACAAACATTAATTATATATACAATCATTTACACACACTCAAAGAAGCTCAATTTTTTTTTTTTTTTTATATACCAAAGCATGAAGAGAAAAGTAGCAACTATTATTTATAGGAAAACGCAAATATTTTCCCACCTCGGACCTACGACGGTTAAAAATCTATACATTTTGTCAACTGACTAAATTATCCTTCAGCTAAAATACCTGTATAAATGGTAAATAATGAAAATTGAAAATTCTTAGCATTGCTTACAGAAATATATTTAGTGAACTCTTAGCCCTGAATTGTTTGTTTATTTGTTTTTTAGGGCAAAGAACTACTTGGCTATCATTAAGATATAGCCCTGAATTAAGATGCTCTTCATAATTTTGTATATATGTATATCAAAAACCACATAATACAATTTATGTATGGTAGTTATATTTTCAAAACATTCCCAGCATAAAATTCTGAAAATATCTAGCAATTTACATGGTCAGAATGAAATCATCGATCTGACGACTATTTTCGCAGATACCTTACGTGTTTACAGATTCGTAGCATATATTATAAAACATTCAATATTTTACAAACTTTGCATGCACTAATTCACATACGCTGAATTGTTTAACTAAAAAAAAAAAAAAATAAAATAAAAAAAAAAATGAGTAAAACAAGGGCTCCAATCGCTCTAATGGCTAACACCCATAACTCGGGGTTACGGGTTCGAGTTACGCCTGCAGCAAAGTGGACTTCCTCTTATAAGAACCCACTGAAAGAATTCCACAGTGGATCAATAGGAAGAGTGGTAACCAGAAGATAGCCAGCAAAACAGAAAAAAAATTAAAAATCAGAACATTTCTGAATCCTAACAATAACACTGGATACGTTCCGATATTAGTACTACAAAGGAGTCTGAATTTTCAAAGCACTACATTGTCTCTTATGGGAGTTATTTAATTCTTTTTTAACTTAACATGTGATCGTAATGATTTAAATATTTTATTGTTTAACTTATGCATTTTTTTTTTTTAATTTGATAGCATTTTATGTATGAGATGAAAATTTTGTGAGTCGTCAGTATATTGACCGTATGATTCATACTCCCCATATATGTGTATTGAGTGTGGAGTGAAAAATTAGGCCGAGCCATTAAGCACAATAGAAAGCGCTGATCTTAAAACATTACCATAAGTCCCTCATATTTCAAAAGTATCAAAAAAAATGTAAAAACCTACCATCAACCTGATAAGTCAATTTATAAAGACTTAATTTGATATTCTTCTATCACGCTAAATACAATTGGCTGAGGTTATTGCACTCTTTCATAACGAGATATCTTCGTCAGGGATATTAATTTATTATTTCTCACAGATTTCACTAATGTTTTAGAATAAAATAAATGAAAATATACAGATTATATATGCAAAATCATCATATTATTAGTTACAATTAATAATAATTATTATTAATATTAATATAAATTATTCACACATAAATACTTGCTCTGAGGCTTACACCAAGTACGAAGCCGCCGTCTCGAAGTACCCAGTGGTCACGCCAGCCTCCAGTCACTACACTCCCGACTCCTACTTCCCCCAACTCTAGACAATACCTGGTTTATTTATTTACCTCCTTACCTCTCTCACTCCCGCTTCGAGGAACGGCTACGGCTCAGTACCGAACACCTTCTCCCCGACTCAGTGGAACAGCTAAGGCCAAGTACCTAGTCGGTATCCCCCAGGTTCAAGGACCTGGTTACTTTCCCCCGGCACATCCTTCCTACCCTTCCTAGCCTACCTTTAGTAGCGACACCCATCCGCACACCCACCAACTTGCTATGCCTGCCTTTAAATACTGACCGAGGAACACATTCTACTCTACTCTCCTGCATTTAAAAAGGAAGAAGCCAACGGAATCCTGAATGGCCTTAAAGAAGCGTTAAAGGGCAATTTCATAAACCCATCAAGTACACTTTTTAAAAGTTTGGGAAAACTAAAATAACGTCCTTAAAAATTAACTCAAAACATTACTTGTTTTTGCAATACAATAAGAAACTCTTAGACGTTTTCTGAAACCAAAACCTTTACTAATTTTTTACAGTTTTTCCCCAAATTTTAAGAATGGCACTTGACGGATTTCTGAAATAAACGATTAAATTATAAAACACAAAATTTAATCGACTTCATCAAAGAGATTAAATTACAAGTGACAATAAAACTCATTGACCTGCCAATGACACTTCCTGAGTAGAGGCAGGAAATTAAAATAAAATACCTAATACTTCACATTCATTTAAGTCATGTGAAGATTGAAAGATATTTTTCTAAAATGTTTTTATGTGTGCAAACGAAACAACTAAATTCCTTTGGAAAGTGCTAAATTAAAGAGTATTACACCTATCAAATTTTCTAAATAGCTTAACCACTATCCTTTTATGAAAGCGCATTAAAGTAAAGCTAATAAATCGTAAATAGAGAGGAATTGCTAAGGATTATAGGAAAGGCTGCTGAGGCTGTTATCGTGAAAATTACAACTAATCCTACGTCTGCCTGAGGATAGGCCACGATTTATATCCTCGAATGGCCGTTCAAGGCTATTATCATTGCAAAACAGTATGTTGAGCGAGCAGGGCGTTCTGGGGAACATCAGTATTTCCAGGGATATTAGCGCATTTAGTTTATAAGACTACTTCATTTAAGAAAAAAAATGACTTTTATTATAATCAACGCCTGATTACAAAAAAAATATATATTTATGAGAAGATAATTAACAAAAGAGGACAATAATTAGCCATTTTATTATTTCATACCTTAATACAGTAGAACGTGGATAATTCGAACCCCTAGGGACCGATAAAAAAGTTCGAATTATCCAAAATTCGAATTACAAAAGTTTTTGAAAATAAAGGGGTAAAAAATCGAATTTCATATTGTCACATTTTTTAATTTTAAAAAATACATATATTTTATTTAAACAATAACAAACATTTCATAAATTGATAATTACGTACATAAGTAATAAATAATTTATCAAAAAATTAAAAATGAAAGTCTATTGTTTTGAAAAATTCATTTTCATGGGCAAGAATGTTTTCTTTATTTTTCAGGTAAGTTGATAAAGTGTTAGGAGGAATTCCAAAGTCCTTGGCAATTTCAGATTTTTTTCTTTATTCCTTTTTCAACTTTTTTCATTGCAGCTATTTTCTCCGACAACGTTAATGTTTTATAACTTCTAGGCTTCGACCTCTTAAATCAACAACTCACTGAACTGCACTGTACATCAGAAATTGAAGGCACAATACAAAAATAGATCTAGGCGCTGACTGACTTATAACTGAATAAGAAATGAAGATGGGAGGGAATTCTAGGATAAAACGGCAGGATGGTGTATGTAACTACAACCCCTGGAAGGGAGGAAGCGCGACCCACCACTTTGCAGAACTCCTAGAGTCCAAGAACTAGACTATGGGCCGGGTGAATAAAAACAAGTAGGACGAGTAAATACTCGTGGAGTCTCAAAAGACAAGTAAAAACTTAAATTGATGTGAATAAAACAAGTATTTACTATTGCTTGCTAGTAAATACTTGTACGGCAAGTATATACTAAGTAAACCCCCTGAATTGGTGTGAATAAGCGAAAGTAAATACTTCCGTGGCAAGTAAATACTTGTAGATTTGCAAGTCTACCTGACCCCAGACTTGCCAGTCCGTACTTGCTATCGGGATGGCTGCATTTCTGAACCTCCGTGGTGTCAAACATTACAGAGACTGGCGAGATATAAGTCCTGATGCATCAAAGAGACTATTAAGGTTCGAGAGCGAAAGTGTAGATTTTATTACAACCTACTTGCTCGATGAACACACCGATGCTCGAGGTGGAGGGTTAACGACACGGAAAAAATGGAACTTTTTCTCCGATATGTGAGTGATCCAGGATATCAAAGTGGTGTTGCTAACAATATCGGGGTGGAAAGAAGTACTGTCAGCAAAACATTTTCGAATGTATTAGACCAGATAGTAACCAAATCATCACTCTTTTTCTTCACTGCAGTTTTCATATTGTTTAACAGTTTTTTCATTTGCGAAACACTGGTTTGTTTCCCAGAGTTTTTTGAAAATTGATCGGCTAAACAGGCCCAAGCCTTTTCTTTTTCGGATGTAATTTTTGGCAACATTGTTTTATTTAATACAATGCTGTAATATATTTTTAATAACTCTATAAAAATAACCCTACTCTCAGAAATAGCAATCGTACCGCTTTCATTCATAGCTGCAAATAAAAATAAATAATAAAATGACAAACACAGCCAGACACAACTGCCGACTACCAAGAAAAGAAAGGATGTGAGTCGCGTTGCCGAGAGGATGCAACGGCTAGGCACTCCAGTAAAGATGTGTAGCCATGGGCCGCTACAAGTAATTACTTGCGTTTCTATTGAACTCGGCTGACTCGCGTGTAAATACTTGCAAGTATACTCTCGATCTGGGAAGTATACGGTAGTAAACGATCACGAGTAAACTCGTCACTTTATTCACATCGGTTTACTTGCCCTATAAATACTTGTCACACTTTACTTGTTAGTAAATACTCATCCTACTCGTTTTTATTCACCCGGCCCTATGAGACCGCCGCGCTTCTTGTCCCGGCACCCCTACATCCGTATCATACTACATCCTTCTTACCCGAGGGGAGAATATTTACGCAAGATTTAAGATCGAACACTTCCCATTGGAGGTAAAGACTCGTAAAAAATTCGAATTATCCAAAATTTTATTCGAATTAACCACGATTTTTAGCACTTTCCTCCGAAGGAAAGTAGCTATTGAGGTTGCACTCATGACGGAATTTTTGAAAAATTTCTTCAAATCTTTATCGATCCTACCAAGTAGAAACCGAAAATGACCCCCGTTAAAATTTATATATATATATATATATATATATATATATATATATATATATATATATATATATATGTCTGTTAACACGATAGCGGCCAGAGTTTTTGTTTTTTCGTCACGAAACTTGGTATACAGCGTTCAATTAACAAACGATTGAACGAGTTCGTAAACCACCAAAATCGGTCCAACGGAAGGGGGGGTTTACCCCGAACCCAAAACACTTATTTGACAATGCTAGCCGTGGTTTTTGATATATTTCAACGAAACTTGGCATTCGTAGTGGCCAATCGGAAAGGGGGGTTTACTTTGTACTATATTTCAATAGAATAGCCCGCCAGAAGTAGGTTCTCAAAGCCGCCGCTAGGATCACTTTCTACCACTAGGGGGAAGTCCCTCTACAGTCCTGAATCCTCTTCCTGCGTCAGTTCAAAAGGCGAAAATATGAAGTTTTTGTGCATTTATTAAGTTCATGTTTTTATTTTATTCATATAGTTTTTTTTAAAGAAAATTATTGAGGAATGCAATCTACACTACCTTAATACCGAGGAAAGTGCTTAGTTATGCAGCTCCTGCGTGACGGACTTTTTACATTGTTTATGCCCTAAATTCTAGGGACCGAGAGAAATATTCGAATTAACCACGATTTCGAATTATCGAAGTTCGAATTATCCATGTTCCACTGTATTTATAGAGTCAACAAATTGCAGAAAAAGAAATCTACCCAGCACATGAATATTTAATTACATTTTTGAGCAAGACGGGCAAAAGATAAAAGGTCAGTAAGCACATTTCTCAGCTTCAACGATAAAAAGACGCTGAAGAAATTATTTCTGGTATATTGGCATTTTATTTATTTAAAGAGCTTCGCAACAAAGGCGACATGCTGAAATTTAATCAAGACAAAAAAATGTTACAATAAAATAAAAATATGAAATACAATAACATTTGAATAGAATATAAAAGAATACAAAAAAAAAGAAGAAAAAATCAACAGTTATGTATAAAAGATTCACAGCTATGCCAGTGAAGCTTAATTCCTTTAAGCACAGAGGATAGTATTGACAAACTTTTTTTTTTCTAGAAAATACTCATATCATACACAAATAATAATATCTTGGAATACCAGGATATTATCAAAAATGTTTCATCATATGTTAAAAATGAAACAATTTTTAACGGTGCTAATGACCCTAGCAGTAGAAGCACCCATAAGCAAACAAAACAAAAAACATCATGCACAAATAGAAAATAAATTACTTTTTCTTAACTTTTAACTTTATCTTCTTTGCGTAACGCAGCTTTTCTACCAGATCCCTGAAGACTCCCTTTTGAAACTTTGCTTCCTTTCCCTCCCTTAGAGGATTCTTCACTCCGATCAGCTACTAATGTCTCAGCTTCGAGTACCACACTATCTCTTGTCACTATCTTGTTCTCTTCTAGGCGTGGAGGAACTTTATCTTGTCCAGGTGCAGCAGCAATTTTGGAATTGCGAAACATTAACAAAGCAAGCTTTTCTAAATTTTCAATTTTTTTAAACATCATATCTGCTGAGCTCAATAATTCGCATAGTCCCTCATTTTATTCCCGTTTATCTTCAGTTATATTTTCCTTTTCTTCTAAATTCTTATTTATTACTGAAGTCGGAAAATGTTCCAGTCTATTTTCTAGGGATATTGATTTTTGGTCTGGAGTAACTGCAAACGGTGAGGTAAAACATGTTAAGGTCCCTTGATGACCATGAGAAAAAGGTGTAATTTCATCTGGTTCTTGAGCCACTAAGGTGATTTTTGTGTTGTTAGCGCTTTCGTTATCAAAGGTTTCTGATGAAACAGAATTAACAAGGACATGGTCTTCAGTTTGATATTGGCATTTTAGATTAGTGCATCTTTCAGGTAAGCAACGCCAATTTGTTACGCATAGATTTTGCTTTTAGTAATTACCACACCATGTACTTCCCTTCAGCTGGATGCAATATATATTCAGAGTCATTGCAAGTAAACATCTATGGAACCTAGGAAAGGTATTTTAATAATTAGCTAGATTAATGCACCTGCTAATAAGTTGTTCCGGGCTGGTGGATTTTCGATAAGCACTTGTGATGGAACGAGTTGGATGCTTAATGAACTCAAAGTCATTTTTATGAAAAATATTTATCCCACTTTCCCGGAAAATGCAGCTTCTTTCGTATTGATTTATATATATATATATATATATATATATATATATATATATATATATATATATATATATAGTATATATAGTATATATATATATACTATATATATATATATGTGTGTGTGTGTGTTTGTGAAAATGGGTTTTGGTTGAAAATGGAACTGAATAAATGTTTCGTTTTGTAAAGTCAACAACGAAGAGACTTGAAAACGTTTGCACTTGTTTTATATTTAGCTGAATGCCTAGATATTCTCGAGCAAGGTCAATGATAGTAAAACAAGGTAAATGGTAGTGTTACAATGAACCAATTCAGTGCAATCATGTTTCTTACCAAACTGTGAAAAAGTGAGAAAACATTTCTTTATTCCCTATATAAAAAAATTAGTGTTTTGATCGTGTAGCTTTCGGTCTATTTAAAATAGAAGTCTTTTTTTTTGTATCGTAAATTACAAAAGCGTTCCGGTTCCTGAACCTTATTTATAATTCATAATTTATTTTAATGAATCGCAAACCTTCTTCAACTATTTTACGTTCATGATATGTCTGTATGTAAAGAGAATAGTGGAGTCTTCAGTTAATTATTTTATGATTCAGAAATGAACTACGTGTTAGTACAAAAAGATCTCAAGAGAGTGACTGAAGATTACTGCACGAACAACAAAAGGAGTTTGCCCCGAGTATCTGAAGGGAAAAAGCTGAGAAGCTCTAAAGTTGAATGTGCTGCGATAGAAGCAAGTTCGGCCCATGTGGGAATTGTCACAGAATCTGCCATAAAACATGTCAACCCAATGAACGTCAAGTAAGAACGGTAGAAGAAACTTCAGCAACTAGTTAGGATCTTCAAACTTCTCTCTCCTTGTATATTCCAGGAAGACAATAGTCCACACAATGAAAGCAGACATGCCTGCTAGCCTTCAACGTGGGCTTAGACATAGGTAAATTTTATTTTGTAAATTTTTACTTGTACATATTATTTCTCTAGATATAGCCGTTTCAGTGTTGTTGTTTTTTCTAAACGCTAGTTTTTGGCATTTTTGCGTTATTTGTCGTTCACGCCATAGGAAAAATTTAATTCCCATTAATTTCCAGACATTTTCAAAATCTGCATCAAATTTCCTATAAGACGTACCTTGTGGAAATCGACGCTGATATTGTCGAACCGCCTCACGACTCTACCCTTGGGTGATACAAAAGAAAAGCATGTCAGCAAATTCAATATTACTGTACTGTTACTGCATTGTATCGGCATTGTCGGCACTGTTGTTGGAGAACGGCACAATACTAGTGAAAAAACATAAATGAAGCAACTTGCTGATTTTAATCCCACAAGACGTAACTGAGATAAACCGATAAAAAACTTTTTTTTTTTTATGTTTATTGACCTTTAACACCACACCGAATCAGTAATGTACCTTTTTAAAAGTAATGAAATGAGTTTACGGAAAGTCCCATCTACCTGACCAAAAAAATGTTCGTGCGGTTTGTGGAGCATTAAAAAACTTGATGTGAAAAGTTATTAGTTAGGGTGGCTGCTGTGAATTTGGTCTGAGAACATTTTGCACAAGGTCAATGAGATCTTATAGGAAATTTAATACAGATTTTGAAAATGATATCAGAATTAAATTTTCGCTATCATGTGAACGACAAATAGTGCAAAAATGGTTAAAAACTGGCGTTTAGACAGGAAAAAAAAAAGGAATCGCCTATCTAGGGAAATAATGCTCAGTGGAATTCAACTTTACTTTGGGCGGGTCACACACCTCTTAAGTATGGCGATTTCCTTCGGGACCACCCTGAATGTATCTCTCTCTCTCTCTCTCTCTCTCTCTCTCTCTCTCTCTCTCTCTCTCTATATATATATATATATATATATATATATATATATATATAGAGAGAGAGAGAGAGATATTTATTATATATATATATATATATATATATATATATATATATATATATATATATATATATATATATATTCGTAATGAAAGCTAGGCTCCGGGGACAGGTAATGCTGATTGTGTTTGGCCTAGTATCCCATGAATTTATAAACATTTAAATATAAATTACTCATTAATTAATCCGCAGTTATTGGCGCAAGATGCCACAAGATATTAACTGAACATGCATTCGTCTGTGAAAATAGTATACCTCAGGAACTCAGGTATCAAATTAAAATTTTAATTAAATTCATTTCAGTAATAATACTTCAATTAAGATGAGACGTGCCAAGTAATTATAGAGGTATAATTAATGTGAATAGGGTAGGGGAGAAGTTGGAAAGCGATATATCAGTATTAGGAGGCCATAAGGCAACGAGAGCACAGCTAGATTAATGCTCTTCCTGAAATGTCGTTGGTTAATTCCTACATATCCCTAGTTGGTCTACCGAACAACATGGGGAAATACTCTAGTCATTTTATGTTTTATTCTGACATTTTAATTGTAATGGACCTAGTAAACAACGGTCAAACATTTTATTAATGTTTAATGGCCGCATAGACAAAAAAACATTGTTTTAATCTAGTGTTAAGTAATTAACACATGCAAAATGCTATACAGGTTTTTTTATCAAAATATGTTGAGAATAGCCGTCTTTGTGAAAAAAGGTTGCCATTCCAGGCCTTCGGTGGTAAGGGTTTCCATTATTTGGGCGAATGGTATTCGTTTTATGTGGTTAGGGATAGGTTAGAAAGGGTTAGGGATGATTTCAAAGAGGGCACCAAACACCATTTTTCAACACACTCAGCTATAAAACAAGATTTAATTCTAGACTCTTACTTTTGACATGTATTAGCATTGAGGACAAAACTGGTAATTTTAATTATTTTTATTTCTTATTTTATCAAAACTTTATAATAAAAATTAATTTTCACTATACTGTGGAAGATATATATGCGTATTTGTATGAGTGTGTGTGTGTATATAATATATGTTACACGTAGTGTATATCTGTACCCCAGACGTAAAGGATACCATGTCCACTTTTTTTAATAAATTGACTTAACGCCATGTTCTTAATAAGGACATCCGACCCGAGATGCTGACGTGCGCACTCTTAGATATTACTGATATGCGATAAAATGTTAGAAAAAAAGGTTAAATAATAATGAAATATACAAATAGTGGTATATTTTTATGCAAACAACCCCAAAGAATCTGTGAAATCTAAGCTAGTTATCCAGTAAGTGAACGGACATTGATAATACTTATGTCACAAACATTATATTCTTATCGTATTGACCGTGTCATCGTTTTCTTCACCAATGCTTCGTCAGTAATACTGTAAAAATAAATACAATTAACAATGTTCATTAATGGTAGCACGCTACATTTGAGCAACCAGGGAAACCAAGCCAAAAATAGTTTTATATTTTTGAAAAAAAAAATATCAAAGAGAATTTGATTCAACTTTAGCAAAAATTGAGAGAATAATTCCATCATTATAGTTTCCTTTTAATTCCAGAGATCGAGCAACGGATTGGAGAGTGATGTATATTTTTACCACTGTTTTCTTCCATGTACTGTATCTCATGGACACCTGACAAGGGCGACAGGTGAAAAAAGGCAAGTCGATAGCAAACAGAAAAAACCCCACGGTTGATATGAGTATAGGAGAGGTTCTAGACGGAGATACCTTTTTCACTTCCAGTACAAATACGCAGAACACATATTCCACTTCTTAGATGTTTCTCAACATTTTCTAGAGAATCATTAGAGAATTATTTGTTTAGGTTTGGTCCTATTTATTTGCATTAGTATAACAGATGATAAAATTCTCATTGTTATATATTTTTCTTAAATAATTTCTCTTTAATAACTCTTAACTTATTTATTGATACAGAAAATTGCAGTTTTGGGTATTTAACTGCCTTTTCTTTCAGTGATGAGAATTATCTATAGGATAGGACTGAACATCGTTCATTTCCTCTGCATTATATCACCTATCTTTCTTCAGTGACAACAACATTCTATAGGACAGAACTTAACTTGATCATTT
Organism: Gonocerus acuteangulatus; assembly: GCA_946811695.1. Lineage (NCBI taxonomy): Eukaryota > Metazoa > Arthropoda > Insecta > Hemiptera > Coreidae > Gonocerus > Gonocerus acuteangulatus. The sequence continues at coordinate 46,239,198 of OX328124.1, read as the reverse complement.
CCTCTGTTATTTCAACGATCTGAGAATAAGAAATATCAAGGATGATTGTAGTTCGATGGTTTCACATATTTTCTGTAATAAGGAATATTTAAAAAGTTATAATGGATCAGTTTAACCCACAATAATATAAGAAAAATATACAATAATTCGAATAAATACCGCGGAAAATAGAGTAACTAAAAAAAAAAGACGTCTGAAGAACGAAATGCGTCTTATTCTGAAATAATTATTCACCGAAAAGTCTTCTCGTGGTCTTGTGGCTAGCACGCTAAATTATCATGCGGTAGATATATATAGTATATATATATATATATATATATATATATATATATATATATATATATATATATATTATTCACCATAGCCAAAAAAAAAAAAAAAATTGAAAACTGAAATATTTAAATTAACACTGCATTGAATACCGAATTTTGGCCTACTTTCTACAAATAAATTTTAATTCATTGCTAGGATGAACGGATATTTGATAATAATAATAATAACATACTAATTTAGATTTTAATATTAAATTGGATCAACGCCGCTCATTAAATATTATTATTAGGAAAAATAAATTATATGCATACTTATCGAGATACACCACACAATACAAACTGGTCATGTATGATTAGATCAAAATAGAATGAAAATAAATAGCACAACAGCGCTATGGTAGATTGTGGTAATTATATTAATAAATTAAACCAATGTGTTAATTAATCAAGTCCTAAATCATTAGTACAGGGGCCGATGTAGGCATGCTGGAGGTTCGATCATAATTCTAGAATAAAACTCCCTTTTTCTCTTGGAAAAGGGATTTGTATTTTTGGTAGCGTTTCAGCTTGATTTTCAAGCCTTCATCAGGATACGAAGCGAGGAAAAACTGGCCCGCATGACAGTTACTAGATCACTGAGAGGTCTGTCTTACAATTAGTGATGTCCGCTTACTACGATCTCTGCTGAATTATTTTTAGGGGTATCGATAAATTCCTAACTTCAAGTACAGTACTGCCTAATTTATATCTTACAAAGGATCTAGAAAGAATTCACGCGCATTCAGTATTACAATAAATATGCTTTAGGGATGGCTAAACTGAAAAAAAAAAGGTACAAAAGAACGTTACTAAAAATGTCCGCTGGCGTTCGCGCTAGCGGGGTGGCCATGTACGAAAAAGAAGACTATATGTTATACAGTACATTACATAGGTTTGTCGGGTGGAGCTAAAGCATATTTAAGTTACTGAATTTGAGCAGAAGGCTCGAAACGAAATTAACTTTTGGGTAACTGAACAGTAAGTTAATGTTTAGTTTGTTCTTCTTATCAATAGTTACTGTTACATGTGAGCGAGTGTATGAATAGTTTACTGTAACTGTTATAATATAACATATAAAATATCATCTTCTGTACAGAATGAAAGGAACTTTAGTGTCTTCAGGTGTGCCGGTTTTAGTAAATCTGTATGTATTTTCATTGCCGGGATGTTTTCTGTGTACTGTGACACGTTCACTACTAAGACTTTTTTGATACAGAATCAAAGGAGTCCAGAATGATTTTTGGTCGTTTGTTCACACAATAGTATCCATAAACATAATTGAAATACATTTTTCGAACCCATCTTTATAGAATCAAACGTAATCTACTGTCATGAGGTGGTACGCACATATTCTAATGAAAAAATGAGTTTCATTAAGATGCCACACGACTGAACCCTGATTATATCTAACTCCTCAAACGTAATGTAATTTTGGAGTTTTTAGCTATTAACGAATTTATAATTAATACAAAACATTTGTCATTGAAATCGATTTTATAATTTTCAAATCAATTTATTAATTTTATCTTACCTATGTCAAAACATTAATTATAAAAAATACGACATTTAATGTAAATATCATTTTTATAATGACACAGATTTTTCTCAGGTTGCCTCCCTTTTTTTACATTTACTTACGATTTAATGCTAATTTCTTGAGTTCGAACATACTTCTTGGAGAACTAATGCCCTAGTAGGTGATACCTAAATTGTTCTGAAGAAACATTGACAATAATTTCTTCAAAAATGGAGTTTTACTTATAACATGTCATCCATCAAGTGTGATCATCATAGAGGTTCAAAGACTCAAGAAGTTATTGTAATTAATTATTTCTTGTAATATTTCAATTTTTATCCAATGTTTGCGATGAGAATTAGAATAATTTTAAATAATGACAATTCAACCTACTATTTAATTAAAATTATTTGAAAAATGACTCCTCTCAGATTTTTTAATCAAAGTATGGCAGGGGTCAACTGTTACTAATCCCAAATTTGGGTTTGCTAAACTTATCGTAGCCCTAGGAAATCACGCGGCCTACCACAAACAGTTTGGTCAAACATACAAGCCAAGTTTGCTCTTTGGTTCGAATCAAGTACAATGAGACCAGGTAACCATCATAATATTGAGGTGTATACATATATGGGATATGTTTAAACTTATATATCTATATATTCAAAACTGGGTTTATAGTTTTCTCTTAATAAACAACTGGACGTGTTCGTTAGCCAACAAATTCGAATCACTGGGGTTACTCCCCGGGAATAGGGATTTACTTCGTTGGACCCAAACTCCGTAGGCATAACGTCCAAAAATGAGGAACGTGTCTTCTAAAAAAAACATGAGGAATTTAGGAGTTGCCCAAGAATACAATCAATTAACAAAATAATAAGTAATCTGTTCATGGCGAATATAAAAGAGCAAAACTATTCATGTTTATTTGGTAATCATTTAGGCTATTTTAAGCACATTCCTTTGCAATGCTCACCTTCCTGATAGAGATAAAATACATTTCCCTATATATTTTATAATCAGATGACTTAATTAGTAAACAATCTAAAATCACCCTAACGCGTCATTTACATTTAGCTCTACATGCACTCCTAAAATAGCAATTTTATTTATGTTCTTAATATTTCTCTGTCATAACATTGTACTTCTCTGAAGCAGGATTCGTTGGAGAGAAAAACATGTTCATTTATGTGGACGCTGGATCGTGAAGAGATATGTAGTTATAAGAGAAACCCCGGACTTTGTATGTAGCATACATTTTTCTCCTAATAAATTTTAGTAAGAAGTATCCAAATTTTACGCACTAAATATTTTTATTTTATAGACATTTGTACATACATTCACATCGGTTGAATATACAATGTCAGTTAATCAGACACATCAAATTGTTATATAGTTGTTCTTATTATGTGTATGTAGTAATAATATAAAATTTACAGAATTACTTCTAAGATTAATCTAAACTTAAAACGAAAGAGTACAAAAATGTCTATAAAAATACAAGGCATAAAGTACAAATAAAAATAACATAAAATGTAAATCATTGTTTATTTGATTTGAGTTTTTGCTCATCGCTATCGATAAAGAACAGAAACAAATAAATCAATTTTATCAATTTCAAAAAATGTCGTATAGTAGTTCAAAGTACGACTATTTTGTAAATGTTTTGGACTGAAAATTCAATTTCCTTAAGATTATATTTTACCGAAACATTACCTTAATACAAAACGACACAGAAATAAAAGAGAATGGTGGAATAAAAAGTAAGGTTATATTTGTTTCTCTGTTGGGCCATCAATAGCCAATATTTACGGTAGTCGATCGGGGTCGAAGTCAGTAGCCCTTGTCTCCAACAGCGGTATAAATTTTAAGCTGGTTCTGGAGCTCTGCAATAAAGCACAGCAACACAAAAGACACTTTCCGCCGAATTCACACAGGCTCAATTCTATTCAATTCCATAAAATATACCTACCATAAATTTACTGACAATTTGCTCGAAACGACGATCCTGATTTCAGTCAGCATACCTTTATGATGCAACAATGTTTCTGTCTCGCATTCGTGATTGAAGTTTGAATTGATTGTTTGTGGACCAAAGCGCATTTACTTCAAGCATACATTTTTTTTTTTTTTTTTCGTTTCTCATTAGATTTTTCTGTAGCTTTGTATCTGTCTAATTATTTTAAGGAGTTATCGTTTCGGTCCATACAAAAATAAATGGAAATTAATTTGAAGATTACGAGTAAAAATTAAGGTAAATATGTAAGAAATACTGTTCAGAGTTTTAAGAAGTTCTCAAACAATGCAGTAAAGTGAGTTAAATTTTCTGCAAGTAAGCAATTTTAATCAAAATAAAATATTTGTTTATTTTATATTTTTTATAATGAACTACTCCATTATTTTGTTTTATTGTTCTCCGCGTTGGAGTATCCCTCTAGCGTTAGAGTTTATTTTGACTACATATTCCATCCTTTCTGGATACTACACGTTGGCTCCATTATATTAAATATATATATATATATATATATACATATATATATATATATATATATATATATATATATATATATATATATATAAATGCTTACATCCACTTCAGCCGATTTAGATTGTTTAGAGTTGAGAAGATAGTTTCCACATCAGTTTTGAATGCTGACTCATTCAAGGGGGAATAGTTGTTTTTCGTTTAAATTAAACAAAATAATGCCAGCTACGGGTATATTAATAATTTGTGTGCAGAGTAAATTCCAATTCATGATTGGCAGACAATACTTATTACTCAAGTATAAGTATAAAAAGGGCACGAACCTCCACATAACGATTTTTTTTTTATGATTCATAATTACAGAGGCCTTTCGGTGTCAAGTACCATTAGCATAATGAGTATAACGTTCACAGACATTTGCTGCGAGTATATTTTTATGATGGCCTTATAGATATTTTTGAATATTCTCTTTTAAAAAAATAAAAGATTGTTCTTGGTGTTAAGAATAATTGTTTTTTTTCTGACGAGGTGACTAAGAATTTATCTCTGCTCCGAGAGTATGTGAGAAAATATTCGAAATTTAGAAATTCCTTCGGGAGCTATTTACTCGCCAATTCAAGCAGCCTTTCAGTCAATATACTCTATTTCGAAAGGCTTCTTTTCAAGAGATGTGGCAGCATTGCCGTGTATTCTTGTTATTACATCAATGCTAAGCTACATTTCCTCCAAACGTTTAGAGAAGGTTAGAAATTCAGAGTAATATTGTAATAAATACAAACAATCGTTTAAAAGTATAAATTATGTTTTCGGAACTTTTCGAAGATTTTCTGATGCAGCTCGTTACAAATATAACAAATGAATAAAATCGTCGTTTTAGTAATTGTAGATATTGTTCAATTTTCACCGACGTTTCGGATAGAAATTCAAACCTTCTTCTGGGGGAATAAGAAGAAGGAGGGCTATGCCTCGCCCACTTTCAAATCATTTTCCCAGAAATTATGTACACACATTTTGTTATATTATAAAATGTAGTTTTATTTTCCACTTGCTGTTACCCGGCTTACCATACTACAGCTACTTTATACTGTGTACGTTTACAAGTGATGTCCACTTTAATTCATATTATCTCATGCGTACGACTTCACTTGTCAAACAATTGATAATATGCTACAGACGATAGAATAGAAAAAACCTGGTGAATATCTCATTTTTCAAAAGTGACAATTTCTGAAAATTCACTCTTCTGTAACTGTTCGGGTTCATACTTTCGAACCAGTGATCTCCGAACTGCGAGTCCTAGTCTATGACACTCCCTGTATCAAGACCTACATGTGTGCCAAATTCGGTTGGATATCTTGCAGTTCGTTCTTATAATAAAGAGAGCACAGGCCACGTTAAGGATTTCTGTTCTGGCTAATAGCCCGTAACATTTGAAGGCTGTTCGTCTCACTGGTGTTTTTCTTGAGAATCAATGCTACTCATTTTGCATTTGACCGTGACCTTCTCTTGAGAGGTTTAGAAAAAAAAATGCAGACACACATCACATAAGTCATCCTAGTAACCTACCTTACTCTTTACCACTTTTGCCAAATTATGATTTTACACAGAAGTAGAATATTAGGGAGAAAACTGGGATGTATTAAGCATTTGGCTGAAGGGAATAATATTCAAAACTTAACCGAGGAAACGTTGTTGGCTCAGGCTGTTAAAATACAGTTCCTCGCTCGGAAGAGAATGCAAGGGGTTACCTAAGTATTAGGTAATCAAGAAAAGAGAGTAATAGTTTAAGCAGAATTGTCCAAACGAAAACTACCTAACGTTGCTATAACTGATCCTAAAAGGCGAAGAGGACAGGAGGCTTAGTGTTCAGCGTCTAGAACGGAGGGTTGAAGAGGAATTTCAGTGTCACGTACGAAAGACATAAGAGACGCGTCCGTGACCAGACTCGGCCTGTCTAGTTCCTCTTTCACTCCGAGATCTTCTGGCTTATTCCCATTCAGCGAAGCATGATCGTCTTCGAAAATTCATGAGAACATTCAATCGTACCGTTTAAAGGATCATGTCAAATGGAATAATGATCCACTTGCAAAAGTCAGGAATTAGAGCATAAGTGCCTACGCCCATAGCTAATATTTGTGTAAGTTCAAAGTAATACAGATGGAATCCTTGAGATCAATTAAACACACTGAGTATGTAAATACAATTTTTATAAGTTTTAAAAGGGATTTTCTGTACATTAAACAGAAAACTCCATTCCAAGATATCTTCCAGTATTAAAAATCTGAGACAACAAATCATCAAAAAAAAAAAAAAAAAAAAAAAAAATGCTGTCTGTATGCATATCCAACAAGTTAATGTCAATATGTATAGTTCATTAGTTATTCGGGCAAAGTGTAGTCTTGAAAAATAGTGCCGGTAATGCCTTTTTAGTCCTCCTGACTTATGAATCTTCTTTTTTAGCGCGGTTCCTCCCTCCCCCATAGGGAGGAACCCCGCTTATAAGGTTGATACAATGAAACAATCCGGAAGTGCCGACAAGAAAATTTCGCGTTTCAGAACCCCTAGAGACCGAAAATAACGGTGGTTCAAATTTGTATATATATATATGTATATATTTATATATATATATATATATATATATATATATATATATATATATATTTGTCTGTTCGCTCATTGCTGGCTTCCCTGACGGTCCGATTTTGATGAAATTTGGTACAAAAATCCGTCGTCCAATTTGAAAGGTCAAGTTCGTTAACCAGCAAAATCCGCCCACTGGAAGATGGCATTTGGGGCGAAATTCGCGCAGAAAAAATCGTAACGCTTACGTTTTTGAGTTCATAAGCTTGTAAGTACTCTTTTTATAGGCTTCATGGGCTAGGAAAACGAATGAAACCATTTTCAAGGCGATAGCTTTAACCGTTTTCGAGAAAATTGGAAAAAAAGTTTTTGAATACCGTTTTTGGTTTGGGTACTTAGAATCACGGGATTCAGTTGAAACATTATCTGCATGTTCTACTTTCATTAAAACTAATATGTTGAAAGTTATGTTACGTTTGGTGTTAAGGAAGGGGTAGAATAAAATATTTTATGAACAGACATGAAAAGTTTTGGGAACTTCGTATATTTTCATTAATATCTCGAACACGGTTGGGAAATTTTCATAAGTGGATAGAAACTATTTGAAAGCTTTCTAAATTCTCTACAGAAAAGATTCTGAAACAAGTTTTGATTAGGTTATGTCAGTCGAAGAAATAAGTGCTTAAAACTTCAAATACGTCTGTTTAGTTCTTATGAACGGGTGTTTGTCGTTCTTTTTGTAATTTTTGTCTCTTTCCCTTAGTTTTTTTATTGATTTCTATTTTTGTAATTTCTTATGTTAAGAAAATGTATTTGTGTGTAAAACAGGATAGGTAAAATGAGACCAATTTTCTATTGCTAGAAATAATGAAAAGTTTTGGGAACTTCGTATAATTTCTTAATATCTCGAAAACGGTTGAAAATCTTGGGAAGCGAAAGGTTACCATTCGAAAGCTTACTAAATGCTCTACAAAAAATGTTCTGACGAAAGTTTTAATTAGGCGACGTCAATCGGAGAAATAAGTGCTTAAACCATTAAAGTAATTGATTTCGTTTATTCGAACGGTTTTTTTGTCTGTTTTTATGTCTTGTTATTTCTTAATTGCTTATAGTTGGATAATGTATTTTACAATAAAACTAGTTAAGTAAAATAACAAAACAATTTATTGTTAGAAATATAGATTTCATAGATTCCAAGACCTTGTAACTAGCGGGACCCTTTCAAGTGTTGACCGACCCTTCCAGGTAAGATCGTAAATCAAGACCTTTCAAGACTGGTGGAACCAAAATAATAACTGCTTCTATTTTAATCTTCAGGCGATTCGCCAAAGTTGCGAAGCCTTATCAATAAATAAATATTTTAATCTTTCCAAATTAGACTAGGGATAAGAAAGGAACCGCGCTAAGATGATGCAGTTCCTGCGAGTCGGACTTTTTTTTTCTTTTTTTTTTTGCAAGTCAGCTTTTTAGCCATTAACGCCAGTGAAGATAAAAATATTTATCAATTATTTTTAATGAGAGGTTATGAAATCAATTTTGTTGAATGCGTCCAAATTCATTTAAATCCAACAAAATGTATTAAAAAAATTTACAAGACATTTCGCCCAATAACTCCACTGCGTTCCGTAACTTCTCTCGACGAAACATTTGTTTGTTTTTTTCTCAGGCGACTTCCGTTTCTACTTGGGCGTTCCGAAACATCAATACCATCTGTCGCCACTTTTTACCAAATAGTAGATTCCTTCTTTCATCCTTAACCCCCCCCCCCCCCAAACCCGTGGATCCTGCCATATACTCAAGTGTAGAGTCCTTCTCCCAAGCTCTCATCCATGGTAATCTAAACACAATTGTGATTATTCTAGTTTGTAATTATACTTATTTTTTTTAGCTGAAAAAGGTTGCCAAAAAGCACGTCAAAACGTATGTATTTCTCTGAATATCTGACGTTTTCTGTAGAAATGTACATTTTAAATCACATTAAGCCGCAAGCATTATTCTTTTTAAATATAAATTAATCGGTCTAAATATTAATAACTGTCTTTAGAAAATAAAGTCTTCATATTAAATATCCTCCTATACAGAAACAATATTAATTTTCATCAGCAATGAAGAAATTATCATGTTATTATTTATTATTATAACAATTATCGCAAATATTTAATACAGTAAATTGTAATTAATTATTATTTTTTGTTTTATGTTTTCGGAGACTTAATATACTGAACCTATTTTTTACCCTTATATAGTTTTTTTATTAATTATGTTTTTGTGAACAAATTACCTTGCTCTTGTGGAACTCCGTGAATAAATAAAAAATGAAAATACCTGTCTGCCAAAATCAAAAATACATTTAATATACAGAAGATGTAGATTGAAGTGGAATTGAAAAGGAGTCATTGAACCGATGGGTATCGAAAAGCAATCTGAAAATAGCTCTGAGTTGGTAGGAACCTGAGGCCAAGCTTAGATGTGATAAAGGTTGAGTTTTGAGTCAAGCTTATCTCACTGTCTTTATGGAAATGGTCTTGGAGCTATCTTCTATCTCCCGGCTCAGCGTCTCTTTCCAATCAGGTAAATGCCAATGTCTGATTGGAAACAATCTTACCTCCTTACTTTCTCCTATGGGCGAAGGTTATATATTTTGAAATAATATATATAAACGACCTTTGGCATATACTCGTTTCTGAGAAAAACCCAAAAAACTGAAAGACGTTATGAACAGGTAGTCTTTAATTAGACCTTAAAAATCGTTAAAAGCATATATTTTATACTACATACAAAATGTAGGAGTGAGTATGCCTCTGACCTAATAGGTCCCCATTTTTTCACCACACGATTTAACGCAGTCTCTCCATGCATTCCTCTATAATAAACTGCCTTCCACGCATTCCTCTATAATAAACGATAGAGGGGATAGAAGATAAATCATTTAATTTTAATTATTTTTATATAGGCATTATGAAATAATGCACAATTGTGTTTTATTTTCTTGCGTTTTCTCGGAAGAGAAGCAAAAATCAAGATGCAAGCTATATAACTTAGCATATTTCAAAGAAAAGAAGTAATTATAAACTGAATTTCTGGAGAATATGCTATTTCGATGGATATTTCGAACGTCCGATCCGTTGTTATGAGGATGATGAAAACCGGGATGAAAAAACGAAAATTGTGCCGCTATCGTGTATTTATATACTCGTATGTGTGTGTGTATATATATATATATATATATATATATATACACACATATATATATATATATATGTGTGTGCGTGTGTGTGTGTGTGTGTATTCTTGTCTAACCGTAACCATGCTAACGAAAAAAAAAGTAGGCTAGAACAAATTCTTATTTGTAAGCGTTACTTAGAATTTAATAATGTCAATACTAAAAAAAGCTGAAAGAAAAAAATTTGATCAGCGTTTCGTAATGTTGTTTTGAGCTGATGCGTTTCAATACGAATCAATAGTAATGATATAAAATAACAAAATGATAATTTATTAGTTAGTTTTTCGCGATCAATAAAATAGCTAACTGATAAAATATATAATAAAAACTAAATAAAACGTTTATTTATTTGGAATAACCATGATAAATGTTCAAGAAATGTCTAGATAACAATTAATACGAATTAGTACATTTGGACTTATTAAAATTATGGGTGTTATTGGATATCGCTGATATTATTTGTTTGAGTATTGCAATCATATGTATCGTCCCGACCGTTAGCAGTTAACGATGGGTGGATGGATGGGGTTTCAGGATGAAAAACGGGAAAGGCTATCATCGTCCTGAGTTAGCAGTTAACACGAATTACTTCGTGATAGTAATTTTTTTTATGCATCCAATTAGTAAGCGTTACTCAGTTTCGAAGTCCATGCATTTTTTGTCTTATTTTTTTTTTTATTTTTTTTTTTTTTTTATTTTTTTTTTTTTACGACTCATCGACTATTCTTGGCCATTAGCGCCGACATCCAGGGTGCATCCAGGAATTTTCTCAGCGAGCCCTGAGATGAGAAAATTCCTGTCGCCGTTGGGGATCGAACCCACCATCTCCCGCTTATGAATCTAGCGCGCTAGCCACTAGACCACGGGAGACCCATTTTTGTCTTATTTTTCGAATTTGTGTAAGTAAGCTTTGTATAGCCGGGTTGCTGTCATTTTTTATAATACTTGCGTTGTATCGAATGTACGGATCATTTTGCATTTAGTAACTTGCTGGAGGACATTTTTATCTTATTTTAACGATAAATACGCAAAAATGAATTAAATTTATACATAGTTATTGTTATGATTGCTTGTGGATTACGATTGTTGCCTGATTAAAAGGGCGCTAGGACCATAAACAAGAAAATTCATTGACAATGCATATTTTGCAGGAAGTCATGTTGAAATCCTATCAAATTGCTCTTTTAAACGTGTCCGCTATTCGATGAAAACATGACACGAGCATAATGGGGAATACAGAGTATTCGAAGGCAAGTGCTGCCCTCTGGGGCTTACCTATACCCCAGTATCAGATATCACTGGCTGATTTACACGCCCGATCGTATAAATCACCTGATAGTGGGATCAGAACCTGAGGGGCTCTGGCAATTGATAGCATATGATTATACTAAATTTTAACTTCCCGTGATTAATATAATAGTCCTAAAAATATATAATTAAATCTTAATAGAAGGTTTCCACTAATGAAAACATTTATTTTTAATGCAATTACGATAGTTTTGATAAGATATTTATCCAAAATCAGAGGTTTGACAGTACATAAACTCAAATATCCTTGAGTTGGACTAAAATTCGTTGGAGTTGTAGAAAAAGTGTTGAATTGGACTAAAACCCGTTGAAACAAAAATTTCTGTTTTTTGGCGGGAATCCTTGACAAAACTAAAAAAATAAAAAAAAAAAAAAAAGATTGAACTCCATTTTGAAGGCAGAAAGATCTGATCTCATAATTTTCTGGAATAGTTTCGCCAACAAAACAAACACTAGTACTTGAGTATATGGGATTCTGTTCTTTTTGCGAAACCAGGCTAAAGGAATCTGAAGAGACCATTGGATATAAGAAAATAATTTTTGTTTCACAAGAAACATTTTTTACCCTTCTTGGGATATCTTTCACCCTTAAAGGAGCACCATTAAATTTTTTTAGGAAGGACTTGGACGCTTAGGAAAACTTCGTAAAGGATGTAAGAGAACTCCTAAATAACAAAAACTTCTCGTTGTTTTGAGTTCATTATTATGCTAGGAGAGTTGTTTTCATTTTACAGTTTGTAGACTTACGAAGTTCAAGTGTCCGAAGTTTATCTGGACTCGAGAAAAGCGAATTCTGTTCAAAATAAGCTAAAAAGGACAATCTAATTAGTAAAAAATAAACATAGTTGTATTACGAATGTTGCCGATGGACATACAGGAAAACATTACAAATCACAAAGGACCCACTTTAAAAATACTTCACTTTATCTTCCTTTATTTCAATTTTATCGTGACCCAATCTTCTCCAATACAATATTTTTCAGCGAAAGGTCAACCCAAAGAGAATTAAGAAAGTCAATCTGAGCAATTAATTTTATAAATATTATATTTGGTATTCTTTTTAAAAAGTTGCAAGGACGAGGGAAAAATTACAAGGTGTTATAGCAACAAAGTAAAGAATATTTAAAACTAGAATAAAAGACCGGTTAGCACCAAAGGATACCAAATATAATATTTTTAAAATTAATTGCACGGATTTTAACATGGTTTATATTGGAGAGTCGTCCAAGTTAATCAGAAAGAGGATAAAAAAAATGTAAAAAATGTTGATGATCAGGAAAATAAAACTACTCTGTGCCTAATCATTCCATAAAATATATGCACGTATTCGACTTCGCAAATGTAGAAATTATAGAAAAAGAAAGAAACTTGACAAAGCGAAAAATAAAATAAAACATTCATAATATAAAAATCAAGAAAAAATAGATAACAAAAAAACAGATATCAAATATTTAAATGGTATATTTTTTAATTTGCTAAACAAAAAACTAATTTTTATCCGGTGACAAAAGCTAAAAAATTATTTTATTATAATGGACTTTTTTATTATAATGGAGCTTTTTCTGGATGATCAATTATTGATTTTTGGAATCTATCAATTTTACACAGCTGATTGACGCTATACGTAGGAAATAGTATCCTCATATTGGACGTGAAAAAATTAAGGTTCGCCTTAATGCAATTAGGCTGGATTTTTTAGCTTAGGGAATTTTTTGGCTCCTAAAGAGAAACCTGGGGTGTGAAATGTAGACCAAAAATAAAAATATTTGACTTTTTTGATTCATTTATTTTATAAAACGTTTTCTTGGTGACATAGTCGCTTAGGTAGGTGGTCCCTTCTGATACTCTGCTCTTAAATTGTAGAGTGAGATTTACCACAAAAAAATAATACTTTTTAGTGATATGAAGGTCGTTGGAATGATCAGCTCGTATTTCCTCGGTCCAAACGAACGTGCCGATCTCATATTTGGCCATTCAATTCGCAAGGCAGTCACAAACGGTGGTCAAACGATCGGTTTAACTTTCCACAATCTAGAATTGTTAGTTTTCAATCATTATTGACTGGAAGGAAAAGATATATGATAGAAGGATACGTGTCTTAGAATTGTACTAAAAGTATTGTAATGTTGTTTTTGAACAATTAAATTGTATAAAATTTGATTTCCAAACAGGAGACAGTTAAAAAACTAAAATGAATTCCTATTTTGTAATGCATTCGTTGAATTAGAGATGAGAGGCGTTGAAAATAGGATTTCCTAGCATTAGCATTCAACCTAAAAATTAAAAGTTGAATGAATCTAAGTGGAAAACCATTATCTGTAATCCTTTTTATATTTAGTTAATTTAATCTAACTAATTAGAATATTTTTTTTCATTTGTTTGATGACCTATTTTAATTTTTATTAACTGTCAATTCGTCTCAAAAGATATATATAGCCTTTATTGAAATGGTGAGTTTATTTAATCACCTTATTTTTGTCTTTCGCTATTTACTAAACAAAGCTGTATTTTCATTTATATTTTCGGGCTTCGGTAGAACTGTGTCGTCAAAACGCAGTATCTTCAAATAATTTAAATACAGTGAATTGGAGTATAATTTAATATATTTATTTTTTAGCTGATTATGTTTCGCCACTGCATATCGACGACCAAAAACTATTTCTGAGAAACCTGGTTAAAAAGAAGTGGCAGGAAGAATATAGCTCAAAAGATACATTCCTAAAACACATCGAGGATTCTGTTACGACCGAGAGTATTACTGCCGGTATGCGCAGGCGTGACGACGTGGTAATAACCCGATTACGGATCGGTCATACCCGTCTCACGCACGGGCATCATCTGGTAGGACGACGCCGGCCTCAATGCGAGCACTGTGACAGCATCCTCGATGTTCGGCATATCCTAGTAGACTGCCCAGCATTCCAGGGTGTCAGGGACCGATACCAACTCCCGACTACTCTTAAGGATTTGTTGTGTAAAAAAGAAGCCTCTGTGAATAAATTAATAGCATTCTTAAAAGACCTAAAGCTGTATAATCTAATATAATAACTCAAGTATTGTGTGTACATTTTAAATTATAATTTAATCTACTTTATTTGTTATAATTTTGCATGCGGCGTGAAAGTATTTATTGTATGAGTGGGTATGTATGTTTAGTGTGACAGTATTTATTATGTGTGTTTGTGAGTGAGTGCGTGTGCGTGTTTATTATTATAATGTAAATATGTAAATAATAATTTTAGGATTAGATTTAGGTGTAAGGTTAGATCCGGTATATGTTAAAAGTATCTAACAAAATTTGTACATACATTAGTCTTAGTTCTAATTTAGTTATAGATTAAATATGAGTTGCATAATGTAATAAACCAAAATAGTATCTTGAAATACCAGGATATTATTAAAAATGTTTCATCATATGTTAAAAATGAAACAATTTCTAACGGTGCTAATGACCCTAGCAGTAGAAGCACCCATAAGCAAACAAAAAAAAAAAAAAAAAAAAAAAATTTATTTTTTAAACAAATGAAAAAGTTTCTTCTGTAGTTTGAACTAAATCTGGGCAAAATAACGATTATTAAAAATACGCCAATAATTAAAAACCATGACCATTTTCTGGTAAAGGGATTGCTTGACTTCTCAAATCATAAAAAGTATATTAGTACCAAATTTGATCAAAAACGGACAAAATTGGGAAATCTAGAGAGAGGACAAAGTAATGTGTAAGAAATTTAATCAACTTTCTTTGTTATAGAATAGTCTTGTCGCTAGGACGCAGGGTTTCTGAGATATGAGTGAAAACCCGAAAAATGGGACCTTCTAAACCCCCCTCCCCTCCGGCATAAGGGCTGCGGGCGAGGACTTTTGATATGTTCACCTCCTATCCAGCCCAAACAAAGTTACTAAGTCAAAAATTTGTTCTAAAAATGTCCACCTATAGCTGTTTTTAAGCATTCGGACTGGATGGGCTAAGTCGTTTTAGAAGTTGTTACTGGACATCAGATTACAAGAGATTACATCAGGCAGTACAAGAGATGATACAAGAAAGAAATGTCCGAGTTCATTACTTAGAAGACCTATTAGTAACTTACTAAGAACTGCAATGACACTTCAACTGACCTAAATTACAAAGTTTAGTATCACAAACCCAAAATGTATCGTCTTTGTTCTTTTCTTTTTCTTGAAGGCCTTCTACACTTTCCTTATGGGATCTTTATCCTCGGGATGAGGTTCCTCTGTTTTAAAGTGTAATAGTTTAGTTAAGACAGCAATCAATTAGTCCTCTAGAGTACTGCCATCTGGAATAGCTTCTAACTTTTCTAGTCTAGTGATTAGATGTATGTAGGTTGATTATTGGTATCAAATATCAAGCAGTAAGGAGAACTTAATGCAGAATCCAAAGACCCTGGTTTTATATGACGTACTTAAGCCAGTAGGTATGCGGCAACTAAATTTTAATTAATACTTAGAAAAAAGTAATGAGATCCCAAAAAAACATAAATGTGAAATAGAGGCCAAGTTCCTCCCCCCACAAAGAAACACTCCCTTCCCCAAAAAGCGGCTACCGTGCGCCTAGATATCAAAATACATCTTATGCAAATTTTGAATACTTTTGGGTAATATATATATATATATATATATATATATATATATATATATATATATATATATATTCTTTTCATCCCTCTTAATACAACTGTACTCTCTAATACTCCCTTAAGAATTCCAAACTTTTAGAAAACATTTCAACCGAATCCCTCTATTCTAAGTACCCAGAACGAGAATTAATATTGAAAATTAGACTTTCTACGTTTTTAATTTGCTAAACAAAAAATTAATTTGTATCCGGTGGCAAAAGCTAAAAAATTATTTTATTATAATGGACTTTTTTATTATAATGGAGCTTTTTCTGGATGATCAATTATTGATTTTTGGAATCTATCAATTTTAAGGGCTGCGGGCGAGGACTTTTGATATGTTCACCTCCTATCCAGCCCAAACAAAGTTACTAAGTCAAAAATTTGTTCTAAAAATGTCCACCTATAGCTGTTTTTAAGCATTCGTTTCCTGGACTGGATGGGCTAAGTCGTTTTAGAAGTTGTTACTGGACATCAGATTACAAGAGATTACATCAGGCAGTACAAGAGATGATACAAGAAAGAAATGTCCGAGTTCATTACTTAGAAGACCTATTAGTAACTTACTAAGAACTGCAATGACACTTCAACTGACCTTTAAAAACAACAATAAAATTACTTGTTGTAACTAACATGTTAAACTTTTGGTTACGTTTGGAGTTAAGGAAGGGTTAGAATAAAATATTTTATTAACAGACATAAAACGTTTTGGTAACTTTGTATACTTTCATTAATATCTCGAAAAAGGTTGAAAATCTTGGTAAACGGAAGAATACCATTAGAAAGCTTACTAAGTGCTCTACACAAAAGGTTCTGATGTATGTTTTGATTAGGCGATGTCAATCGGAGAAATAAGTGCTTAAAACATTAAAGTAATTGATTTCGCTTATTCGAACTGTTCTTTTTGTCTTTGATTTGGTACTTAGATTCATGGGATTCAGTTGAAACATTTTCTGCATGTTTGAATTTTATCAAAACTAATATGTTGAAAATTTGGTTACGTTTGGAGTAAATAAAGTCGGAAGGGTCAACTGCATAATATACTTGAAAGCAGATACTAAGTTTTTCAAAGTCATCTAAATTACAAAGTTTAGTATCACAAACCCAAAATGTATCGTCTTTTTTCTTTTCTTTTTCTTGAAGGCCTTCTACACTTTCCTTATGGGATCTTTATCCTCGGGATGAGGTTCCTGTGTTTTAAAGTGTAATAGTTTAGTTAAGACAGCAATCAATTAGTCCTCTAGAGTACTGCCATCTGGAATAGCTTCTAACTTTTCTAGTCTAGTGATTAGATGTATGTAGGTTGATTATTGGTATCAAATATCAAGCAGTAAGGAGAACTTAATGCAGAATCCAAAGACCCTGGTTTTATATGACGTACTTAAGCCAGTAGGTATGCGGCAACTAAATTTTAATTAATACTTAGAAAAAAGTAATGAGATCCCAAAAAAACATAAATGTGAAATAGAGGCCAAGTTCCTCCCCCCACAAAGAAACACTCCCTTCCCCAAAAAGCGGCTACCGTGCGCCTAGATATCAAAATACATCTTATGCAAATTTTGAATACTTTTGGGTAATATATATATATATATATATATATATATATATATATATATATATATATATATATACATATATATATATATATATATATATATATATATACATATATATATATATATATATATATATATATATATACATATATATTCTTTTCATCCCTCTTAATACAACTGTACTCTCTAATACTCCCTTAAGAATTCCAAACTTTTAGAAAACATTTCAACCGAATCCCTCTATTCTAAGTACCCAGAACGAGAATTAATATTGAAAATTAGACTTTCTACGTTTCTCCTAAACTGATACAGATATTGCCTACAAACTACAACCCTAAGAGTAGTGTTTTTTGCGCGAATTCCGCCAAAACAAAACGTGTTCCGGTAAGCAGATTCTGCTGGTAACCGAACCCGACCTTTAATATTAGACAAAACATTTTTGTGTCAAAATTAATCAAAATCGGACCAATTTTGATCCAATGAGAGAGCAAACCGATCAATACATAGATATTACATATGCAAACATATGACGGGGGGGTCTTCATTTTGTATTCTGTAATAAGGTCTCTATTATAAGCAGGGCTTCTTCCTATAAAGGAAGGGACGAAATGCGCCAACAGGCCAGGCTACGCAGAAGAATAAATGTTTATGACTTTTTTTCTTTTGGGATTTTTTAATTTCTAATTAAAATGTGTAATTTTATATTATGAGTAGTAATTTAATTTTTGCATATTTATAAGTGTTAGGAAAAAGTAAATTTTATAAACTGCATTTAGATGTACTTCTGAACTCTTGAGGGAATGCATGATTCTTGGCGGCATACCCTTCTCTTAGCAGTGCCGTAACATCTTCATAGCTTGTCGAATATTGGATAGGGATATGACAATATTGTGTGAGAGAGGTAACGCGTTGAAGAATAGAATCATCCTTTGTATGGAATCTGCCCTGTATAGATGGACTGATAATAGGATTGATAGCATACAAAGGGTTTTCTACAATCTGAATACAGTCTATGAACAATAATAACATCCTGTATTGTCAACGGGGAATCTGTTACCACTAAGGAGATTATAGGTCCATTTTATTTTCATAATATTTTACTAAGATTCAATATGTTTTATGCACAACGTTTTTTTAAAACATTCTTTTCTAAGTGAATAAAAACAACACAAGAAAAGTTAATTTTTAGGAGCAGCGCAAAGTAAACTCATTCCTCAGTGTGAAAACCAATACAATATAACAATTGAGGTTGGCTATTCTGATAACCGGGTTATTTTAAAAATGAACCAAAAATTGTTATCTTTTGAGTACATTTTTCCACTTGTATGTACGTATTATGCAAGTATTCACATTATTTATTTACTTTATTTATAAGTGGTTCGCTACTAAGGTGAGTTCACTCATTCAAGATACCTTTATGGTCTAATAAACCAGCATTGTAATAAAATTTTAGCACTCTCCTCCGAAGGAAAGCAGCTATTGAGGTTGCATTCATGACGGAATTTTTCAAAAATTTCTTCAAATCTTTATCGATCCTACCTAGTAGGCACCAAAAATGACCCCCGTCATATATATATATATATATATATATATATATATATATATATATATATATATATATGGTTTGTTTTAAGTTACTTCGCTGGGGTTGAAATGATTGATTTGTGAGACGGCTTCTCTCTCCAGCGGTGGTCTTCCTCTCCTTACTGCAATATTTCGTCGGGTTCATCTCCGACTTCTTCAGGCTGCTATGTGTCGTCCTCGGTGGTTGTCAAGGGAATGGTGACAACCACCGAGGACGACACATAGCAGCCTGAAGAAGTCGGAGATGAACCCGACGAAAGTGGGACTGAATCCTGTTCCTGCGTCAGATGAAAAGACGAAAATATGAAGTTTTCGTGTATGTATGAACATAACTCTGGAAGCAAATTAATTACAAAGTTAATAATTGAACAGTTACTCATTACAAAATTAAAAGAGAACTATTCATGTTTTTATTTTATTTATACCTATAGGATATTTTAAGGAAATTATTGTGGAAAGCAGTCTACACTACCCAAATTCTGAGGAAAGTGCTTAGTTATGCAGCTCCTGCGTGACAGACTTTTTAATTCACATATTCCCATAAAAATAGGTGTGAAAATGTCTGTCGTAAGCCTTATTTAGTGTTCTGTAAGTTGAGAATATTGCATTTATTTACTGGCTGCTGTCTTTCAACATTTGGTTCATTTCACATGGAATATTTAGTTTGCGTCGTTGTTCTGAATTTAGTACATAGGTGATTTACGGTAAAGTCTTATATATCACTGCTTGGTTCGTTCAATTCTGTAATGATATATTCGTGTGCTAGTCCTTTGTGGCCAATTCTTAGTCGAGGAAGTATATTTCTTCCCCTCCGTTTACACTGTACCTGGATGTGCCACTCCTGAGTTGTATTTTTGCGTCAGTAGGTATATCATTCAATTTGTTTTCAGTTAGTTATTATTGGTTCATGCGAGTTTTCTTCGATAGCGATGTTGACAATCGAAAGCAAGGAAGGTATTTTTGTACCCCACATTTTATCAAAGGCAGATCATTTTCGGGGCATACACGCGCGCGCGCGCGCGCGTGTGTGTGTGTGTGTGGGTGGCGAAGCCTGAGAAGAATCCAACGAAAAAGCGCAGGTAGAAGTGGTAGAGGCAAGCACCACTAGGGGTAAAACCCATTTTATCAAAAAAATATTATATTATCGAAAAAAAACACCATCAAAATATTTATTTATGTATGTATATATATATATATATATATATATATATATATATATATATATATTTATATTATGGTACTACCTAAAATATAAATTCAGAAAATGTTTGTTAAGATGATTTCCGGCAGAATTCCTAAAAAATTGAACAAGTGGGTACTTAAAGTGTGGCATAAATCCAAGCCTCGTGAATAAACGTATACTTTCTGCTTCATGAATTTGTTGGTTGTAAGACAACAAAAGGATAGATTTGTATACGAAAGGAAGAGTAATTGGTAATCTGGCTACTCCTGGTGGAGCTAGAACAAGGCCAGGTATATATCAGCTCCTGCCAGCTTATGTAATGTATGGTCCTTGAGGCCTAACCTACATAACCTATTGTTCTTAGTGACGCAATTAGTTAGACACAACACATACTCAGCAGTTTCATCTACACCAGGGCAACCATTTCATACTTGTCTCTATCAAATTAAAAGCTCACTCATTTACATATACATTCTTCCGGAACGAAAAATACTCTTCTAGTAAACTGTATTTTTTAACAAATTTATATTACCTTCCAGATGTTTCTTGGTCCAATTTCATGGGGCGTAATCATAATCATTAACTCAATATGAGAAGCAGAAAGTTAGCCGTTGAGGTGATATGAAATCAAGGAATGGTTGGAATTCGGCTAAGAGAAGACGTCGGATTTTCAGAAAAAAAAAAAAAATATATATATATATATATATATATATATATATATATATATATATATATATCAAAGGTTTTGGTATTATCTTTGTTCTTCTTCAGTTACAAAATAAATAATCTCAATTAAAAAAGAGAATACTCAAAAATAGTAACCATTAATCTTAAATCATGAAAATAGTTCATAAAACATCATTTTATGTTTTTATTAAATAATCAACGTTTTTTTGAACAAATGGAAACAGTTATTTCGTACACTGCATAGTTAAGAGTAAGCAACAAAAGAAAAAAAAAAAAAAAAAAAGAATAATTTGTTTAAATTTGAACGTCGATTATTATTAACTATGTGCCTATCCTCACTTCTGGAATGAGTCTGCAGTAGTTCCTGTATTGAAGAAAGGGAAAGATAGCATACTACCTTCGAGTTTCAGACCAATTAGTATGACAAATTGCTGTAGCAAACTTCTTGAAAAGATTGTCAACAAAAGACTAATTTGGTTTCTGGAACATAATAAATTACTTTCAGCTTACCAATGTGGTTTCCGGCCCCAGCATTCTACAACCCACCATATCGCTAGAGTCGAAAATGACATCTTAAATGCCTTTTTAAACAAGAAATCAGTTCTTGCTGTATCTTTAGACCTTGAAAAGGCCTATGACAGGGTATGGAGAAGAGAAGCCTATGACAGTGGTAAGGAGATCCTATCACAGATGCTTGAATGGGGAGTCCAGGGTAAAGTCTTGAAGTATTTGCACAGCTATCTTTCCAACAGAACATTCAGGGTGAGAATAGGCACTGGTCTCTCAGATGTATTTCTGCAGGAGAATGGAGTGCTTCAAGGAGGTGTATTGAGTACTACTCTGTTTAATATCGCTGTAAATTCCGTCATAGGCTGTATTTCCCAAGGAGTGTCTTATTGTCAGCATGCTGATGACCTCCTGTTTTACACCTCATATTCACGACTTGACAAGGGACAACAACAAATACAGGCTTCATTAAAAAATTTAGAAAAATGGTGTACTAAAACTGGGTTTCAATTCTCTAACGATAAGACGAAATATATAATATTTCTCCAGGAAAAGAGAAAACCAAATTGCCCAATTACCATTACACCAGAAAGCCATCGACAGAACTGACTTACTCACATTTCTGGGAATGACATTAGACAGAAAACTGACGTGGTTACCTCACCTAAAGGGACTTCTTACCAAATGCAAGAAATCCTTGAATCTGTTAAGAATCCTTAGTACTACTAAATGGGGTGCTGACAAATGTACCATGCTCACATTCTATCCTTCCTATACCAGGTCTCTTCTGGATTATGGTTGTGTAGCATATTCATCTGCCAGTCCAACTGCTTTTAAACTACTCAACACCATACACAACACTGGACTAAGGCTTGCGACAGGAGCATTTAGGACCAGTCCTTCAGAAAGCCTGTGTGCATTAGCTGGCGAACCACCATTGCACATCAGGCGTCGAATGGTGTGCTCTAAATTTATTTTAAAGTCGAAAGGACTCGGTACACCATGTGTAACCGATTTTTTAAATAACCCAAATTTTAACAAATACTTAATGGCAAACTGCAGAAGGAAACCATTAATTGTAAGAGTTTTAGAAGATCGAAGATTCCACATCCTGACAGAAACAGCAATCATCCCAAACACAATCACTGACATTCCACCTTGGAGAGTAAAGAACTTAAGGATTGACTTAACATTAACAAAATACAAAAAGACTGACCCAACTTCTACTGTATTTTATAAAAATCTAGTAAACTTAATGATGCGACAGGATACTGACACGTTGTACATTTGCAGTGACGGTTCCAAGACTAAATTCGGAACAGGAGCAGCTGCAATTGTTGACGACAACACTTACCTACTGAAACTACCCGACGAGACGACTGTATATACAGCTGAACTGCACGGAATACTGTTAGCACTAACAAACGTTCAAGACAGAATAAATCGACACATAACTGTTTGCACTGACTCCTTAAGTCCGTTACTCTCCATCCAAAACATGTACAGTACACATCCAATCATCAGTAACATATTATAACAAATATATAAACTACAAAACAATAATACACACATTATGTTGCTATGGCTACCTGGACACGAAGACATCAAACTCAGTACTGCCGTCGACTTACAAGCAAAACTAGCCACTCAAAGACCAACCTTTGACTTACACACTGTGACTTCATCGGACTTCTACAAAACATTACTGACTTACATTTAGTACGAATGGGAAAGTGAGTGGTATCAAGCAGAAACAAAGTTACGAGAAATTAAAAATACAACGAAAGCCTGGTCAAAGGAACACTTCTCTCGACGAGATGATGTTATTTTAACCAGGCTTCGAAATGGACACACTCTACTTACCCATTCGTACTTACTAGAAAGAAAGGACAGACCAACTTGTAAATACTGCAATGAGACTCTGACAGTTAAACATATACTTACAAACTGCAGACAACTCATTAACTTAAATATGCCCCACGACTTACTGACAGAGGGTAGCCCACACATCCATACAATCCTCAAACATTTGAAAAACACACATTTATACAACAAGCTGTAAATAGTTCACTTAACTTTCACATCCACTATTTCAAAATTTTATGTTTACATCTAATTATTACTTTAGTGTTACTATTTGTTCTGTTTTTATTTTATTTATTTTTATTTTTTTTTGTTACTTTATCTTCTTTTTCACGTTTTGTTAACATTTAAGTTCTTTAATTATTCATTTACCTTTTCTTTTCTTTTTTTTTTTTTTTGTCTTCTTGACGTAACAAACATAAAATGAGTTTGTCGCCAATGTTGCGATGCTCAACAATGAAATAAAATAAATAAAAATAAATATTATTAATTATGAATTTTTTGGCTTATCTACAGGGAAAAGCGGAGAAGGGTCCTAGATCGAGTTGTCTATGAGACATTCCGGAGCGCCCTAGTGACATGAAACCAATACATACATCGATTATTAAAAATTTTTAATATTGATATTTGTCTTTTTGTGTGTATGGCAAACCATTTCTTAATTAAATCCTCTGTTTATTTTTTTTTTTTTACACAATCTTAGTAAGTACAGAAAAGTACTATTTTCATTTGCACATTTTGACATGCACATAAAGATATGTTTTATAATCTCATTTCTGATTTAAAATTTATTTAGTGTTTTAGAGATTTTGTATATTTTATTCTCTTTCTTTACGTGTGTACATATAAAAATAAATTACGTCGAAGTGTTGTACCTTTGACCACTTTGCAAAATTGAATTTTTTTTTTTTGGTTTAGCTTGAATATTAACGCTAAATTCATTTTTTTTTATTTCATTGTAATTAGTATTCTATTGCTTATCATATTTAATTTTTTCAAGGTTCTAGCTTTACATTCAATATTTTTTATTAATTTTTTTTAAAAATAATCGTACAGTGGTCGAAGGTACAACATGTAGTTGTACCTTTGACCACGTAAAAACAATACAGCAGTCCAGAAATAAAAACTGTATTCAGTAATATTGTAATTAATAATTAATTACAATTATTGTAAGTTTAATAAATACAGGACAAGGATGTAAGCATAATAAAAAAAAAATATTATTGATATTATGTTATGCTTAATATGCTGAAAAATCCAGTCCAACCGATAAACGTTTCAGCTGTCAAGCAGATCCACTAGCAATAGTAGAGTATGGAAGTTTAGCCACAATGTCTTCAACATCAATATCATACAGAATTTTATCTTCTCTCGTAAACTTGTCACTTAAAGTTTGTTTTTTCAAATATTGGATCATAAACATTGGACATTTAATACCACAGATCTCTGCGACTAAATATGTAAAAGTAATATTAATTATTTTTTTCAAAATTTGTAGCAGAAGAACATAAAAGTTGAATTATAAACAAAAATACTCAGGTGTGTTGTACCTTTGACCTGGTCAAAGGAACAACAACTAGTCGTGGTCAGAGGTACAACACCCTGTTAGTGAAAATTAAAAAGTATGCTAAAAATGTTAGGGTTAAGATAAATCAATTTCAGAGGCTACACCATTTTTCATATTGTAATAGCTACTTTGTCAAATGATTTCCATCTAAAAATACTTAATACAAAAAATATTATGAGGCAAAACGTCATTAATAAATAACTTACATTTTTATGTTAGAAATGGATAAGTTGTACCAAAATTGATAAAATATTGCTAAAATGTTGCCACAGCCTCGGTGGTCAAAGGTACAATATGGTCAGAGGTACAACACCTTCCCCTATATATATATTTAAATACTTATTGGTATATGTATGCAATATGTGTGTATGTATATACATACAAACTTACATACACACAAATTTCTCCCAGTTTTATGGTGGACGATTATTATTACTTTTTTTTTTTTAAGCTTATAACCTAAAATGTGAAGCTACAGGAAAATAAATAAATAATTATCATGACTATAATGATTTTAGGTTTTTGGACACGATTTGTGTGTAATTTTTTATTACCCAAGTAGGCTAACTTTTTTTTTTTTAACCTTCTACTAAGGTGGGAATGTGGTGATCTGAAGGATATACATGCCATTTTTCTAGTGCCTCACTAAAGGATGATAATGGAAAATCCATGTTCAAACAATTGGGGAACAACCTCCTTAGTTTAAATGTTCCAAGTTAAAACCATATGGGAAAACCTGGTGGAAATAGGCAGTCAGTGGTTTCAGAGACTTAGCGAATCTTACTTCACTTAATTGATTCTCAACTTATCTTAATTGAATCAGCTGGAAAGGAAATGAAAATATTCTCTTAAAGCATGGATGTTTCCCGGCGATTACTATTAGATTTATGAATATTCAGGGAACACAAAGCACCGAGGAATAATTTTTTTCTCTAAAGCACTGGTACTTTGCTTGAGCGAGAAATAGAATTGCTTATTGCCGAATAAATTTGTTTGGAGGAATATTTTTCGCTGGAAAACGGTTTTTATAAAAATTCAATTAATGTTTTTTTTTTACATATAAAATCCTTATCCATTTCGAGTATGTAAAAAACCTGTAGTAATTATGATACTAAATATTTTTGCTCTTAGGGGTTTCTATTTTTTTCTAACCTGTTTGAGGCTGCTATCGAAGTCGAATTACAATTATAAAACAAAAAGAACTTCTGAATACATGTATATATAGTTCTTGAGAAAAGTAAATAAAACATTTTAAGAATTTCATTTTTCGTTTTTGTCCCAAAGTTAAATAACTGAATAATTCAACAGGAAATTCTATAAGTGAATTCCCCTTTCATCAGGGAAAAGCTTAAACAATTTGAACCTTGTGCTGCCCAAAAAAGCACGACTCGCCCAATAGGCTGGTAAGAATTGCCAGAAACTTATATGCCTCCTACACGCCACTTTTTATGTTTTGAGCCTTATCTCACTTCAAAGAAATTGAACAATAACAAAATAAGACAATCATTTTTTGCTTTTTGAAAGAAAGAAAGTGTGTCTTTATAAAATTGACCTTCTGCCACAGACGAATATAATCATTTTTGCGTTCTTCCTCGAACACTGAACTTCCTATTTTTATTTAATTTGTTCTCCTTTTGAAGATAGAACATTATTACTTGATGATAGTTCTGTTTTTATTATGAACTCTTTTTTTTATCTAGTGCTTAGTTGTTCATTTTATTATTTTCGCTAATTGATTTGACCTATTTTTACTTGACTCAACGTAAAAATTACAGTTTCTTAAACGTTTTATATTTCACCGTATGTTCTCTAATCTTCTATTTTTAGCACTTTCCTCCGAAGGAAAGTAGCTATTAAGGTTGCACTCATGACGGAATTTTTGAAAAATTTCTTGGAATCTTTATCGATCCTACCTAGTAGATACCGAAAGTGTCCCCAGTTAAAATTTATATATATATACATATATATATATATATATATATATATATATATATATATATATATATATATATATATATATAGTTATAGATGTGTCCGTTAACACGATACAGGCCAGAGTTTTTGTTTTTTCGCCACGAAACTTGGTATGTAGTATCCCCCCATCAAACGATTGAACGAGTTCGATAACCAACAAAATCCATCCGGAGGGGGGGGGGGGGGGGGGGGTTTACTCCGGAGCCAAAGTAGTTATTTGTCAATACCAGCCATAATTTTTGTTATATTTCAACGAAAATCGGTATTTGTTGTGGTCAACTGAAGAGAAAAATTTGTTGTAAAAATAAACTAAATCAGTTGACTGGAAGGGGGGTTTACTCTAGACAGAAATTACTAATTTCCTTATACCGGTCGTAATTTCGGTTTTATTGTTACGAAACTCTGTATACGTCCTGGCTATCTAATAAGAAAGAAGTGTGAAAATGAACTAAATCGGGATATTGGAAGGAGGGGGTGTTACTTTGTACTATGTTAGAATTGAATTCTCCCGCCAAACGTAGGTTTGCGAAACTCATCAAGATCAATAGATGAATATGTTAAGCTTTGTGTATTTATTACGTAGTGTAGTACCCCGCATACATAAAACTCTGGAAGAAAATTAATTACAAAATTAATAATTGAAACAGCTGTTCATAAAAGCAAAAGACCAGAACAATTTATATTTTTATTTTATTTTTCTATATAGGTTATTTTAAGCAAATTATTCAGCAATACACTCGACCCTACCCAATTCTGAGGAAATTGCTTAGTTATGCAGCTCCTGCGTGACGGGCTTTTCTTTATTTTAATCTTTAGATAAAAAGGTGAAGAAGGCAGAGGGATTAAGAAGGAAAGGAAGAACCACTCCGAAATCTGAAAGAACTCAGGCAAGAATCAAAAACAAAGAAGAACACAAAATACTTACAAAGTAGAAACAGTAGTTTTTAAGTTCTTGTTAAGGTACTACGCACAGCTGTTCGACTTGTTGTCAATAATTTGTTATTTTTGCTTTAATATGGTGAAATTAATTTTCTTATTCTTCGTTAATTTCTTTAATGTTCATGATTTTATTTTTATGTAATTTTCAAAATTCTACACTTAAATTGCACATTGTAATAATGAAATTAAAGGAGAAAATCGCTTTGTTGCGAGGCTCCTAAAATAAAATAAAAATAAAATCTTTAACGTCCATTATAATTAACTCTGAATTTTAGGATGGGTTATCTATAGGTCAACAACCATTTTCTAGCCAGGAAAGGGCTAATGCCGTTTTTTTTTCCAAACAAAAGCCACCCCTAGTGCCAATCGAACCCTCGACCATCGGCACGGAGTGTTAAGAGCTCACGCCTTAACCCTCATGGCCACCAGGCCTCAAATATTTATTAATTAAATTGAGTTTTAATGACTACTTATTGTTTATTTTACGTTACTTAATTTAAACTAATTAAATACAAAAAGGCCGATTTTGTTACCCTTACAGGAACGATAAGACTGTTTTAAAATGTTTGCCCAATTAAACCTTTATAATTAGTCTAATGCGATAAATGTATTTTTTTTTTTTTTTTTTTTTTTTTTTTTTAACGGCGCTTCGATACCTAGGCCTTTAGTGCCGAAATGACATTATTAAAATGAAAATTAGAATGAGTGTATATTTATTGAACTTAAACCCCTGGTGTATCTCCCAGATGCGCGATGTATCGTTCCCGTGAGTGAAGAAGAGCGCGCGCTCAGTAAGGTTAATCGATTAATGGATACCTGGAAAGGGGAAAATCAGGCGCCGGAGTATAGCACTGATCACACTATCTCTCTAGCAAAGAAGCAAGTATGTCTACAGTATCTGTCCCTCTATGCCCTCGAGTACTGTTACGGGACTGATGTTTATGATGGAATCACCAATAATTGAATAATAATTCAGTTTGAGTTAAACATTGTGCGCGTATCATAATTAAAAGTTAATTTGTAATTCTAAAATACTTTTTAACACACTCCAATTTATCAGTAAATTATAAAGCAATCACACGTAATAAGTTACTAAATTAAGGGGTTTTAAATGAAAAATATTCTTTCCCTGCAGACGGTTGGCTCTTCCTAAAAAAAAAATAATGCCTCTCCTTTTTTTTCTTTGATATAACCGCTGGAGGTATGGAGTGGAGTAAATTATAAAGTTAGCCACACTGTAATCCTGGGAGACTAAAGGACTGGATTTTAAGACAGCTCCAGTTAAAAGAGTTTTATTACTTCGAGTCGAGCAAGTTCACAAAGTCTGCTTCCTCTTCTCCTTTTCATCTCTACTAGAATGCCACCTGTACTTTACCTACCTTTTGAATTTACATATTCACCACTACTTATAATATATTAACACTTCTCGGTATATTAAAAAGAATTAAACAATTATCGCCTAGAAGCAAATTTCACGCACTCGTCCCAAACCAATGTAACATATTTTCATTGTTTTTGAACAGTAAACGCCCTAAAAAAGATTTCTCAGAGATTCATAATTTTACTTTTAAATACTACTATAGGTCAAAATTTTCTCCAGAAAAAAATGAAATTAAACTCCTATACAGCCACGGTATGAAAAATAAGTTTTAAGATAAAGCCTTTTAAAGTTTTCAATTCTTCATAAAACTGGTTGAAGCCATCTTAAATAGCGATCTCAGGAATTAAGGGATCAAATATTGATTTAAATCCGATTATGACCACAATTTTTGTTTATCTTTATTTGATAATCCATAATTAGCAAAAGGAAAGTTGCTCTATTTGAAGAAATATGATGTTTACTTATAAGGGGTTATATGTATGTATTTGCATTTATTTATTTTCCCCTTAGTAATATGTAGTATTTTTATATGTTCTAGTTACATCCTATTGCCATTAATATATATATTTTAAAACTGATTTAAAATTGATAATTATTATATAATTGTATTTACTGACAGCCCTATCTGCCTCTGTGTAGCTTGTACCTTTTTATCATAAATGCATATTGTATTCGAAAATTATGGTTTATTTAATTGTTTAATTTGCTAATTTATTTTTAATATTATAAATATAATATTATAATAAAACTGGAATTGTATGTTAACATCTTCCGGTCGCGCAAAGACTTCCAATTTTTGCCAAAATTGGTTAAAACCAGAAATATTAGCAAAGGTAAAAAAAAAAAAAAAAAAAAAAAAAAAAAAAAAAAAAAAAAAAAAAAAAAAAAATAGCTTTAAGATTAGATTGAGCCTTTATTCGTTGAATACAAAGTAGATACGTGATATATGATCACATTACATGTCTGGTAATTTGAAATGTGACTTATTATCAAAGGCATCGTGTACCTTAGTAGCGCTTCTTATCAAGCCATCCCGAATATAGATTGCAAAATCCTTGAGATTGACCGATAAGTACTCAGTAAGCATCAGAAATATTTGCTGGACATAGCGGTAGCAATTAAATCAGACAAATGTAAAGAAGATCTGGCATTACGGGACCCGGGACCTTCACTCCAGGAGGCAAACACCCGTCAACGACCTCTGAAACTTCAACTGTGGAGTCCAGGAAATAGTTATTTTCATTTTGAAGTCGTACATGCCAATATGATTTAGAATTAAAAATACTAAACTTTTCACAAATGGCCCTAAGCTTGTTTAAGAATCTATCAAAACCTCAAGGTACGTTAAAGGTGAAAAACCATAGTTGACCCAGTAATATAAACAATTTTTTGTTTTGTTTTGTTTTTTTGCACATCCCGAACATGTTATGTTAGCAATGAATCGAGATCTATTTCTCAATTAGAGCTTCACAACACCATCCTCTAAAATCATACTTTTACAATAATGTTAGAAACCGTCTTACCCAAAAATCTTTCCCTACAAGAATAAACAAATTATTAATAGATCATAATATAACAATACAAGCCATAGATCACGATTCTGAGCCCTGGAAATTACCACATCCTATTATTAACCTAACGCTAGCAAAGTATAATAAAAAGTCCGTCACGCAGAAGCTGCAAAACTAAGCACTTTCCTCAGAATTTGGGTAGTGTAGACTGCTTTCCAGAACAATTTGCTTAAAATATCCTACATAAATAAAATAAAAACATGAATAGTTCTCTTTTAATTTTGTAATGAGTAATTGATCAATTATTAATTTACTTCCAGAGTTATGGTTACACATGGTGCCTACTACACTACGTAATAAATACAAAAAACCTCATATTATCGTATTTTGATCTAACGCAGGAACAGGATACAGTCCCTCTAGCGGTAGAAAGCGCTCCTTGCGGCGGCTTTGTGAACCTACGTCTGGCGGGCTTTTCTATTGAAATATATTACAAAGTAAACCCCCCCCCCTTTCCGATTGACCGATTCAGCTCATTTTTACAACACTTCTTTCCCATGAGTTACCCACGACGCATACCGCGTTTCGTTACAATACAGCAGAAATTACGACCGGTATAAGTATATTAGTTAATTATATTAGTAAACCCCCTCTCCTAATGAACCGATTTAGTTCATTTTTATATCTCACTTTTCTCTCTATATCACCACTACGAATACCAAGTTTAGTTGAAATATAACAAATATTACGGCTGACATGGTCAAATTACTGTTTTGGGTTCAGGGTAAAACCCCCCTTCCGGTGGACCGACTTTGGTGGTTAACGAACTCGTTTAATCGTTTGCTAATTGAATGCTATATACCAAGTTTCGTGACGAAAAAACAAAAACTCTGGCCGCTATCGTGTTAACAGACATATATATATATATATATATATATATAGATAGATAGATATAAATTTTAACGGGGGTCATTTTCGGTGTCTACTAGGTAGGATCGATAAAGATTTGAAGAAATTTTTCAAAAATTCCGTCATGAGTCCAACCTCAATAGCTACTTTCCTTCGGAGGAAAGTGCTAAAAGAACACGGATCCTTACATATTTTTGACAGAATATAAAAAAAATTAAAAACCGCACTCGCTGAAGGTCATGAAATATATACGGATGGCTCCAAAGACAGCAATGGAGTTGGTGCTGCAGTACTTAGCTCATCAGGATCCTGCATGTTCGCTCTCCCAGCGATCTGCAGTAACTATACAGCTGAGCTACTGGCAATTGACAAAGCCCTGAATTGACAAAACCCATTTAACAATATTTACAGATTCTCTATCTGCTCTCCTTGCTATAGGTGATCCATATTCATCGCATCCCGTAATAGTGAATGTATTTAAAAGAATTTACGAGCTAAATTTAAAGGAACAAAAGGTAACATTTGTATGGATTCCAGGACATTGCGGAATAAATAAAAATGAACAAGTTGACACCTTGGCAAGGAAAGCAATTAGAGAAGGTATGCCTTTCCATAAAGTTTCAAAATTTGATTTAATGGCCCACTCAAAAGACTTGATTTGGAATACATGGCAAACTGTTTGGCAACAAGTAAGGGGAAACAAACTCAGAGAAATAAAGAGATGTGTTAAATCATGGAAGACATCAACAAATGGCACAAGAAGAAAGGAAGTGGTGTTAACCCGTATGATAATTGGCCATACAAACCTCACCCATTCCTTTCTCATGTCAAAGGAACCTCCAACAATTTGCAGCTCATGCAATGTGCTACTCACTGTTGTACACATTCTGACGAATTGCCGTGCTTATGAGCAACTAAAAGAGCAACACCAACTACCTGACTCCTTAGATGAAATTCTAGGCGACGATAGTAATCAAGTAGAGCGGATTTTTAACTTTTTAAATTCCTCAAAGTTAATTGACAAAATTTAATTCAACCTTATATCAAAATTTAGTTACACCTTAAATTAAAAATACCTCCGTAAGCATGGCTAAATGACACTGATATGCATATGTACGTATATGGATGTATGTGTGTATATGAGTGTGTGTGTGTACGGTTGTATCTACGTATATGTATAATCACTAAACAATATTTATCAATCAAACGAATGGCGTTAATGACCTTAAAGGGTTGACATGCCACTAAAAAGCCAAAAAAAAAATCGAGATCTCAGAAAGCACATAAGGGAGCTGGTAGTGAGTGCCCGAAGGTGTGCGGAGCTGAAGCTCGTGATGGCTTCACAAGAAGTACTATTGTGTTAAGATCGACGATGCCTTTGATAAGAAGTCACATATAAAATTACCAGACACGTAATTTGATCATACATCATGAATCTACTTTCTTTTCAATGAATAAAACCTAAATCTAGTGTTGAAGCTATTTTTTTTTTTTTTTTTTTTTTTTTTTTTTTTTTTTTTTTTTTTTTTTTTTTTTTTTTTTTTTTTTTACCTTTGCTAATATTTCCGGTTTTAAGAAATTTTAGCAACCGGAAGATGTTAACAGACAATTCCAGTTTTTACATATTAATTTCTTACTGTCTGATAGATGGAAATTCCAACTATTGCATATTAAAAATGGTAAATCAAAAAATAATAAATATTACCAATGAAATGTGTTGTTGTTTTTTTTTTGTTTTTTTTTTTGGTTGTTTTTACATTAATGCTTGACCGGAAGCTACCAACAGATATTTTTAATATTTTTACCCCTGTATACTCTCTCAATTTTGCCACTCTCCGCGGTATTACAGCTCGAAAAAAAATGTTTGATTTTTTCGACCCACCCTACTGTCTAATGAAAACTAGCTTCCTCTAAAATGCCATGTCATAACGTCATTACGTGGCTATTGTTGTTTCACCAGGCTATATTTAGTTTTTAGGCTCCTGAAGAGGAATCTGAGGATATGAAACATGTAGAGTCATTTGAATAAATTAACGATTATGTAAATCTCAGTGTTTATTTATTAACCTTCTGCCTAGACAAGACAAAATAGTTGAGAGTTTCGGCCACCATTTATTTATATTTTAAATAATTTATCCCTTGAAAAATGGTTCTATTGTTAATTATATCATAAGCAATAACTTACTATTCTCTGTTTCAAACAAGATGACATAAGATTACTGTCATTAACCAAAAATATTTCCTGAATTAGAAATCCATTAAAGAAATATTACTCACAGTTTCTGATTGCCATTTGGAAATACTTATGAAGATGCAAACCTGAAAAAGATATTCATGAATTAATTATATGAATATAATATTATTTGATAGCGTAAAATTATTGAAACATATAACGTTTTGAGATTCTTTATCTTTTTAATCTAAGAAAGAGAAATAAATGACGATAAAAAAGAAAGTACTTTGATTTCTGAAAATATTTCCTAAAATTAATTCATTATCAAAACATTAAATATAATTTTATACATTAAAAAAAAAATATATAGAAATATGAGCTAGTAAGTAAATGCTGAACTCACTGCTACTGAACATGGAATTCTATAGGAGGATTTCTTTTAATTTTTTTTATTTTATTTATGAGCAGCTCAGGCGAATCACTCGAAACAAGTATTACATATAAACATCCCAATACAATATTAGATATACTCAACTAATTAAACAAATGGGGTTATGCATATACATCAGGTTATGTAATTAATTATACATCGAGTTACACAATTCAACAATATTACATAAGTATTCCTTACATATTAAATATGCATCCTTACATATTATATATTTATTGATTTCATATCCATTCTTATATATACATATATATACATTACCAAGAGACGTGATGTTTATGTTATCTGTTTAACGTGTTTGAATATAATTGGGTTTTACATTAAATGATATAATTTAATTTTCTTTGTCTTTTTGTGTTCTTAATCAGTGACAGTTTCAAATTAGTAGAGTTTTAGAGACAGAGAGAGAAAAAAAGAAAAAGTCCGTCACGCAGGAGCTGCATTACTAAGCACTTTCCTCAGAATTTGGGTAGTGTAGACTGCTTTCCACAATAATTTCCTTAAAATATCCTATAGGTATAAAAAAAATAAAAACATGAATAGTTTTCTTTTAATTTTGTAATGAGTAACTGTTCAATTATTAACTTTTTAATAAATTTGCTTTTGAATACATACACGAAAACTTCATATTTTCGTCTTTTGATCTGAGGCAGGAACAGGATTCAGTCCCACTAGTGGTAGATAGCGCTCCTTGCGGCGGCCTTGCGAACCTACGTCTAGTGGGCTATTCTATTGAAATATATTACAAAGTAAACCCCACTTTCCGATTGACCGATTTAGCTCATTTTAACAACACGTCT
Organism: Gonocerus acuteangulatus; assembly: GCA_946811695.1. Taxonomy (NCBI): domain Eukaryota; kingdom Metazoa; phylum Arthropoda; class Insecta; order Hemiptera; family Coreidae; genus Gonocerus; species Gonocerus acuteangulatus. Next base: position 46,204,062 of record OX328124.1, on the reverse strand, counting down.
TTCTCATGAGTTACCGACGACGTATACCGCGTTTCGTTACAATACAGGAGAAATTACGACCGGTATGAGTATATTAGTAATTTGGGTCCGGAGTAAGCCCCCCCCCCCCCCTCCTAAAGAACCGATTTAGTTTATTTTTACAGCCCATTTTCCTCTATAGATTACCACTACGAATACTGAGTTTCGTCGAAATATAACAAAAATTACGGCTGGTAGTGGGGAATTGGTAATGTGGGTCCGGAGTATACCCCCCCCCCCCCCTCATAATGAACCGATTTAGTTTATTTTTACAACCAATTTTTCCCTGTAGATTAATACTACGAATACCAAGTTTCGTTGAAATATATCAAAAACTACGGGGTGCATGGTCAAATGAGTGTTTTGAGTCCGGGGTAACCCCCCCCCCCCCCCTTCCGTTTGACCGATTTTGTTGGTTTACGATCTCGTTCAATCGTTTGCCAATTGAACGCTATATACCAAGTTTCGTGACGAAAAAACAAAAACTCTGGCCGCAATCGTGTTATATATATATATATATATATATTAATTTTGCCGGTGGTCATTTTTGGTTTCTACTAGGTAGGATCGATAAAGATTTGAAGAAATTCTTGAAAAATTCCGTCATGAGTGCAACCTCAATAGCTACTTTCCTTCGGAGGAAAGTGTAAAAAAGAATAAAGAACTAATAATAATTAGGTAAAGTGTTAAATTTTGCTATATAGTTTTAAGATATGTAAGGATTGTTGCTATATGTTGCTAGAAATATATTCGTAAAGCAGAATTCTTCTTTGTTCAAGGAGAATTAAATAAATATCTAAATATTGGCCATTAAGTCTAAATTTATTTAAATATTAGACAAGGCTTGAAAGGATCTTAAGAAAGTCACGATTCAACTGAGGAAATATCTAATGAGATTCTTGCATAAATGAAATAGTATCTTTCGTGTTGTTTTTTGTGGATCGAAAGCGTTAAAACAGGATTATATCCCAAAAGATCCGGAAAAAATAAAATAAAAAGTGATTGGAATTACTTGGAAGCCTGTTGGATTTTATAGGCGCTGAAGGGAAGGCCTGTAAGAGTTGTTTTTCTACCGCTCTCCTCTTTAATATTCAAGCAAAAAAAAAAAAAAACAAAAAAAAAACAGAAATCCGAAATCAGGCGAAAGTGGGAAGCATAAGCCTCCAAAAAAAGGAGAAACGTTATTCTGTATTAGGCAATAAAATAGTAATTTCCCCTTGAGGATAGGATTCCCTCTGAATCTCTAGCCCCTTTCCAGGGGAAACAGTAAAGCATTTCATTTTAATATTACAATGAATACTTAAGGTGCTACATACTCAATTCTTTTGTTAATAGTTTTGGGACACAATATGATTTTCTCGGTTTCCTAAAAGCCACTGGCATACGGCGACGTCACCTGAACTCTATTATAGGTTAACCGTTAGCGTGTTTGCCTGGATATGACGAAGAACTAATTACGTAATCCGGAAGTAATGATGAGAAATTATGATCTTTCGAATTTTTATATATATATATATATACACACACACACACACAGTGGAACATAGCTAATTCGAAATTCAAAATCGTCTTCCATTCGAATATTTCTCTCGGTCCCTATAATTTAGGGCATAAACAATGTAAAAAAAAACGTGGTTAATTTGAATAAAATTTTGGATAATTCGAATTTTTGACGAGCCTGTGCCTCCACTGGGAAGTGGACAGAGAGGCGGTCGATCTTAAATCTTGTGAAAATAAGATACGTATGTACGGGTTCCGAGACAAGAATCGTCTCGGACAAGAATCGGCTGTCTCATAGTCTAGTTCTTGGACTCTAGGAGTTCTGCAAAGTGGTGGGTCGCGCTTCCTCCCTTCCAGGGGTTGTTATAGTTACATCCTGTCGTTTTATCCTAGAATTCCCTCCCAACATCTTCATTTCTTATTCAGTTATAAGACATTCAGCAACTATATCTGTTTTATTGTTTGTGCCTAGGAATTTCTGGTGTACAGAGCAGTTCAATGATTGGTTGATTTAAGATGTCGAAGCCTAGAAGTTATACAAATTTAACGTTTTTCAGAGAAAAGATCTGCGATTAAAGAAGTTGAAAAAGGAATAAAGAAAAAAGCTGGAATTGCCAAGGAAGAAATCGTTTTCTATAATGTGGCTTTTAGGCAACTAAAACGCTATTATGTCTAAAATAAACTATTTTTTATTAACTAAGTGATCTTATTTAATTTATTTTTAAAAATTTCATGACACATTTTTACCATCAAATGAAAATTTCGGGAGGGGCTGCAGCCCCCTCAGCCCCCCCCCCTTATATACACCCATGTTTTTTGTTAGCTTGCCAAGATGTTTTTGAAGTACTAACGTTAATGTTCTTAAAACAACGTGATTTTAATGATTTACCGATTATTAACGGCTGTTCAAAATCGCCTTCGATATTTACCCACAACATAACAGTTAAAAGATGTTTGCTTTGTTTGTTTCCCCTTTTAAAATCATTGTCTTGTTTGGCAGGGCCCGAAAAAATAGTTTCATCAAAATTAAATATATTTTTAGCCTCATAGTCATGGCAAATGTAAACCTATTTGTTTTTCCAATCTTGAACTAAATCAACATTAACCGATGCACTTTCACCACATATCGTTCTAAAAACTACGCGAAGTTTGACGTCGGCGTTTTGCCGACATCAAACTTCGCGACCTGGTCTCAAAGTTCAACACAAAACTTTAAACTATCATACACTTCTCAAACTTCCACTTTATTTTTGAGGGTTACACAAGTTCTTTTCGGAGTTGATGACTAGATACAAACTGAATAAAACCTGCTGAAAAATGGTGTAACAAAACAAGATGTGGTTCCCGGAACAGTAGGGTATTGTTTATTCTTGACATTTCCTATGAATTGTACTAGAAATTCCCGCCAGGGTGTGCTTTTGCTTGAGATTCTGAGAATCCAATTAAATATTTTACCCTGCTGTCCGCTATTGAGAGCTGAAATCAGCTATATGGGTCCGATTTTAGGTGTCCGTTGTCCGTAAGTAGAGGGTCCGTTATTGAGAGGTGCTAATGCATTGATTTAAAGGGGTTTTCGCCAGGCCCATGGATATTCTGTCCGTTCATAGATGTGTCCGCTATTTGGAGGTGTCCGTTACAGGAGGTTTCACTGTATGTATATATATATATATATATATATATATATATATATATATATATATATATATATAGATATACTCAGGGCCCCTATCTGAGGGCAAAGCAACTCGACCTAAAAGATCTATTGTGCCCCTGACACTCTGCTGGGTCTTATAGCAGCCCTGCGTCTCTGACAAACCCTCTGATCTTCTGAGGTGTGAGCTCAGAGTCTCTTCCTGGGTCAGTTATTCTAACAGATCCTAGGTACATGAAGCGCCTGCGTGAGAGTACCGCGCAGTCACATATTATGTGTGCGGGTGTTTCCTCCTCTATCCCACATAACCTACATAGAGAGGTTGTAGCCAGGCCCATATTGTATAGATGTTTATTCATCTTAGCATGACCTGTGTAAAGAGCCACAGTCTCCTTCATAGCTTTCCTATGTAGGGACAGAAGCATCTTTGTTCGTTTCCTGTCAATTTGGTTTAGGAAACGCTTTGACTGTCTTTGCGTTTGGACTCTTTGCCAAACGCCTAGATGTTGTAGCCTCGCCCAGTCATTAATTATACCTTTTGCTAGGGTTAGCGATATTCCACAAGCTGGTTCTGGCCCACAAAAGGACTCCTTGGCCCCCTGTCTTGCCAGCTTATCAGCTTCCTCATTCCCTAGTATATCTGAGTGTCCTGGCACCCAGTGCAATTTAACCCGGTTACTGACAGCCAAACGATCTAACATCTTCCTGCATTCATCCACAATCTTGGATTTAATGCAGGTGCTCTCGATGGCTGATATTGCTGCCTGGCTGTCAGAGTGTATATTGACTCTTGCACGAGGGATTCCGCTTCTCAGCAGCATCTCTGTGCAGGTCCTTATGCCAATGACTTCTGCCTGGAAGACAGTAGGATGTTTCCCCAACGGGATTGATATCCTCAATTCTTTTCTGCTTGCCACCCATATTCCGGCTCCGACTCCTTCCGGGTTCTTGGAGCCGTCGGTGAAGCAGTGAATTTCCCCAACCGGGAGATTAGACTGCCAGGTTCGGGCAGTATTTCTGTCTGCTTTGATTACCTCGAACCTCTTGTCCAGTCTAAAAACGGGTAACATGTAGTCCGAAGGCATTTGTAGCATACACAGTCCATCATTTCCTGCGAGGATTTGCTTAAAACTTCCACAGGGTATCATGCTTGAAAGATTCTGCGCTTGAAGCTTATATGCAGAAATTCTGGCCAACCTCTCCACTTCTAAGTGCAGAGGCCGCAGATCTAGTAATACCTCCATCGCCCTGGTGGGTGTGGTTTTCATGGCTCCAGTGACTAGTAAGCAACCTAGTCTCTGTATTTTATCCAATTCTTTTATGTGAAGTTCCACTTTACACCTATGCCACCATACCAGCGCCGCATAGGTGATTGTGGGTCTTACCACCATGGTGTATATCCAGTGCGCCACCGATGGCCTGATCCCCCAGGACCTCCCAACCACGCCTCGACAGGACCAGAGCACCCGTTTGGCCTTTTCACAGACATACGTTATGTGTTCATTCCACTTGAGTTTTGAGTCTAATATCACTCCCAAGTGTTTGACTTTCTTGACAAAAGGTATCCTTGACCCAGAAATGACTGGTTCTAGGAGACCGTCAAGTTTCCTCTTGTTCGTGAAGGGGACTATCGCCATTTTGGACGGATTAATTTTAAGTCCCCTTCTATCACACCACTGTGTGGATCTACACAATGCTGTACCAAGTAACTCTGATGTAACATTCAGGAATTTACCACTAATCAGGATCACTATGTCATCAGCATAAGCCTGCGCATAAAAACCATGGCCCTGTAAATCGGCAAGTAATGAGTCTATCACTAGACTCCACAATAGGGGCGAAAGTACACCCCCCTGCGGACATCCAGCAACAGGTCTCACTCTTACCGTGGATCCCCCTAGGGATGATTCCAGGACTCTAGAGTCCAGGAATGTTTCCATCCAGGCCTCGAGAGCCCTGTGTAACCCAAGCCCCTGTATCGATTCCACGATGGCCTGAGTTGAGGTCCTGTCAAAGGCGCCTTCAATGTCAATGAAGGCGCCAAGTGTGACCTCCCGCTGTTCGAGCGTTTTCTCTATCTTATTAGTGAGATGGTGTAACGCCAGTTCGCATGATCTCCCCTCTCTATATGCGAACTGGAGGTTGTTAAGTGGGTTTGCCTTTAAGGCATTCCCATGGATGTACCTAGCCACCATTTTCTCCAGTGTCTTCAATAAAAAGGATGAGAGACAAATGGGTCTGAAGGCTTTAGGGTCATTATGGGTATTCCTCCCTGGCTTTGGGATAAAGCATACTCTTGCTTCTCTCCACCTGCCAGGGAGATAGCCCATTGCAAGACTGCTTCTGAGTAGTATGAGCAGGTACGGCAGCAGTATATCCTGTCCCTTTTGTAAAAGGACAGGGAAAATGCCGTCAGGTCCCGGAGTCTTGTATGGCCCAAAAGAGTTTAGGGCCTTCAGGCCTAACAATACCTTTTGCGAGCAACCCTCCTTGCTCCCCCTTAAGGTTGGCAGGAGCGGCCTTCGCTCCGGGTCTATTTTCTCACAACCTGGAAAATGGGTTTCCATAAGCATGTTGAGGGTATCCTCGCAAGGAGCGAGGTTCCCGCCCATGCCCAGTGCCCCCAAGATATCCAGGGTTTTTTTTTTATATGATTCGGTGCAAGCGTGCACTGGAAGATGTATTCTCAAGGTCAGCACAAAATGCTTTCCACGAGTTTCTTTTGGCTCTCCGTATGGTTAGGTTATATTCCGTCAGTCGTCTACTATAGTGATCCCAGTTATTTGATGCCCGGGACCTGTTGAATAGTCGCCTGACATCTTTCCTCATTCTCTCTAGTTGTTCGTTCCACCAGGGTGGGTTGTTAGCCCTTCCCTTCCGAACGGGTTTGCAATTATTCTGAAAGGATTGAACAATTGAGTCGGTAATAGAATCGTTCATGACCTCAAGTTGCCAGGTGTTCCCGGCACGATTAGGACACGAACGTAGACGATCTGATAGGTCACGCCCATAGCCTGCCCAATCAGTTGACCTCGGGTTTCTAAAAATTTTACCCTCCCGTTTATCAAAGACTATGTCGAACCTAATATATCTATGGTCCGACCCAGATATTTCTTTTGATACATGCCAGCCCCTGATCAAGCCAGCAATACCAACAGATGCTATAGTAACGTCAATGACCTCCCTTCTTCTTACATTAATAAAGGTAGGTTCATTTCCACGATTTATAACTTCTAGATCATTAGCAATAATATATTCTAGAAGGGACTCACCTCTTGTGTTGGTGTTTGTGCTCCCCCATATGGTGTTATGGGCGTTGGCATCACACCCCGCAATCATCTGCACCTTCCTACTCTTGGAGTACTCCACCGCTCTCCTTATATATATATATATATATCAGTGGAAACCCAAAACTGGAATACATTTTTTTCGGCAAAAGTCTAGTGACAAAAATCACAAAAACTTCAAATTCCCTGTAATAGACAAATTTGTATATGTTGTTGTAAAATTATAAAAAAAAAGCTGCGAAAGAGTTTCTTCGGAGCCAAAAGGGCTGTTTAAAAGACAGATTTAACCTAAAATCAGCTATTTCTTGGCATTTTATCACCACGACTAACTATCTACATCACATTTGCTTCAGTAATTATTAATTATTAAAACATTAGAGTGAATATGATATTAATTTTTTAATACTTCTTTCTTCCAAGCGTACCGAAAACCCCTGCGTCATACTTGTGTGCCCAAACCAATTTTTCTCGAAATTGTTAATGTGGTTAACGATAAACTGTTCACAGTGATCTCAATCAAAATATCTACAAAAAATATTCTTGAATATCTACTATAGAAAAACCGTACAAACTGAAAAAAAAAAAAAAAAAAAATACAATGAACAAATTTCATTAAAGGACAATTTAATTTAATATTTTATAATTCATGAATATTATTATCTATTTTTGCAGATTATCGCCTTGGAAGGTTATCGCTTCGTGCCCGGCTAGATGCCCGCCCAACTAGTAACTACGCTTGACGTTACTGAACTTAGATGATCAGACTACATTGTATTTGTTTCAAATCCCAAAAGAAGATAAAAAAAAGAAAAAGTGGAAAAGCAGGTATTATCAAGGTACTATAGCAATTCATTTTATTTTTCATCTGACGGTGACTTAAATTTAACTTCCTTCCCAAGAACATGTAACTTTTCGAGGCGAGTAATTAAGTTACCTTTCCGAGTTATAACTAGGGTAGGACTGTTTAATGAGTATCTGTCACTGTTCGCCTTTTAGCTTCGTCAGTTCTTCCTCTCCCGGCCTTTTATCCACAATTTACTCAGCCATTATCAAGGCAGAATGTAGAACAAGGAAATAGCGCGTTTCATATACGAAGGAGATACGAACTTTCTGTTGACATTAACCTAAAAAAAATTGATCTGTGCTAATGTGCTCGGACCTTGATGCGTCGAGAAGGAACATGATGCAGGGATAAAATCTTTCCGTCACGTAAAAGCATATACCTCAGAAGATAGGAATTTTGCACTACATTACCCTGATGAAATTGTTTATACACAAAATAAACATGAATAGGTTTTGCCATTAATATTTCAAGAACAGCTGACAAAATTATTATTTTATTCATAAATTTTCTTCCGGGGTATTGGACCTGCACAAAAAATAAACACCAAAAAGTCCGACTCGCAGGAACTGCGTCATCTTAGCGCGGTTACATATTGAAGAGATGGAATAGATTAGCATCACAAATCACTGGAAACTGACAGTAGCCAACTTACACAGAAGCGGATAATTCTTAATCTGTATAAGTCAATACATTATTGAGTGGCTGTGGTAATCAAGATGGCTGTGGCTAATGATGATGACGTAGTTTGTTTTGAATTCTCCTGTCTTATAACCTTCCTCATAGCCTCCAACTGAAGTTATCGTTATTTCTTATTTTATAGAAAGATTTAACCCACGACAGAATGGAATTTTATTCGCCATGAAGCACATATTTACAGTTGGTTATAACAGTAAAACGAACTTGGTAATAAAACAAGATACTTAAAATGACAATTTTTGGTTGTTTATAATAGAGCCTTTTCAGCAGTAGTCAAAGAGTAAGTACGTTTTCAGTACATAATTGTATTGACTTATACAGATTAAGAATCTGTGTAAGTTGGCTACTGTCAGTTTCCTGTGATTTGTGATGCTAATCCATTTCTTCGATATGTAACCGCGCTAAGATGACGCAGTTCCTGCGAGTCGGACTTTTTAAATGTTTCCATGATTTAATTATTTCGTTTTTAACGCATATACCTTTGTCCAGACTGCGAAAGTCTTCGTGTTGTTTCTTAGAAGTAGGAACTCTTTAGTAGCGAAACATAAAAATGTCTGTTACATATTTATTTTAATTGTTTTGTTTTATGTTCTTATTTATTTTTTTATTAATGCATATTTTACAAAAAAAAAAAAAAAAAAAAAAAAATTAAACATTGCTTTATTTCTAAAATGTCAACGATGGGCTTTGACCAGAGAATAATCAATGCTAGATTAAAGCGAATAACTGATTCATTTATAAGAAGCATGTGCCTATAACACTTTCTTCACGTTTATATACATGCTTATAAAACGAATTTTTGCCTATTAAGAAGTAATAGGTAGAATTCAGATGTTATTTTTCCTCAAATTTTGTTTACTGTTTTTTCTTTTAACATTTTTTGGGTTCAATAATTTATTCATTTCTATTTATATAGAAATATAAGTTTCAGAAAGGAGGAATATTTGGCTAATTTAGTAATATTGTGTATATTTCGACCTTTCAGACAACAAATTCATTCAACCTACAAAAAATATAAGCCTGTCATTGAATAAAAAGTTATATAATTAAGGAGAAAAAGAGCCTAAAGGACGACAGTAATTACAGAGAACAATAACTTATTTATAAACCCTCTAAAGAAAGGCCAGCTTAGCCAACAATTATCTTTACAGCATTTATCGATCAGATAAATATTTTCTTAATAGAACCTCAAGGGCATTGGCTCTTCATCCTAAAGAGTAAGTATCGGATAGCCATTTCATTACTCTGGTGGATTCCACGCCCTTTAGGGTGTTACTTAGGTAAACCAAGGTCACCTACGTCCTATATAATATGGGCAAAACGAGAACATTTTTTAAGAAAGTCCGACTCGCAGGATTTCTTACCTCTGTTGCCAATCGGAAAGTTACCAGTAGATGTAGTTCATATTTTATATGTTTTTTATAAATGTAAATTAGTTTTAACTCTGACCTACTTGTTTTACAGCCCTGATGTAAGCTTGAATTTTTAGCCGAACCGTCGGCAAACAATAAAACCCATTTTTACATATTTGTAATTTTATTTAGATAAAACGCCCGAACCCTGACAATTTCTATCTTTGCATCACCAACGGTTAACGATCTCCTCTTAATAAAAAAAAAAAAAAAATTAAGAAGCTCGCACAATTCAAGAAAGAATTTAAGAAAATAAACAAAAATCCCAAACTTCCGAGAGAGGCACTTCCGAATTGCATCAACCTTCTGATGCAATTCGACTTGTTATCGATTTGACCTTGGTCAAATTCATAACTGGGTTTTCTCTTATGACGTATATCTATTAAATACTCATAAGTAGGTTTTCAGCACATAATGGCGTCTATATCTCATTAACGTTAAGATTTTGAACACTTACTCCCTGTGTTCAACATTTTTAGAAAATAATACCTACTCTTATTCCTACTTTTCCTAGTGACACCAAAAATAAAACGTTATGGGTTATTTTATGGAAACACGCTAACCTGAAGCAGTTCCAGTAAGTTGGACTTTTATATTTTTTGTCAACGGTTTTATTGGAGCATCGTTATGAGAATTAACATAAGAATAATTTCAGGCCATTCTTGGAACTGTTACATATATTTCAAGGCTACTTCTATTTTTAAACGTCTGTATATTAGGTAGTCTGTTCAGATAAAATAAAAAATAAAAAAGTACTCGTTCTTTTTATTAATGAAAAAAAAGAAAAAAATGAAAATATTTGAAAAGTTATCCTCCAGTCAACTTAATCTCAAGTAGTAACTTTACTACGAGGAATATTAAATATAAAACTGGAGGAGGTTTTTCTCATAGAATAAACTTTTATTACAAGATGTCGAATATATTTTAATATATATTTAATCACAGGTGTTTCCTTTTCAAAGAATTTGTCTTTAGATTGTTTTAGCGCGGTTCCTCCCTCCCCCATAGGGAGGAACCCCGCTTATAAGTTTGATACAATGAAACAATCCGGAAGTGCCGACAAGAAAATTTTGCGTTTCAGAACCCCTAGAGACCAAAAATAACGGTGGTTCAAATCTATATATATATATATATATATATATATATATATATATGTGTATATATTTATATATATATATTTGTCTGTTCGCTCATTTCTGGCTTCCCTGATGGTCCGATTTTGATGAAATTTGGTACAAAAATCTGTCGTCCAATTTGAAAGGACAAGTTCGTTAACCAGCAAAATCCGCCCACTGGAAGATGGCGTTTGGGGCGAAATTCGCGCAAAAAAAACGTAACGCTTACGTTTTTGAGTTCATAAGCTTGAAAGTACTCTTTTTATAGGCTTCTTGGGCTAGGAAAACGAATGGAACCATTTTCAAGGCGATAGCTTTAACCGTTTTCGTGAAAACTGAAAAAATAATTTTTGAATGCCGTTTTTGGTTTGGGTATTTAGAATCATGGGATTCAGTTGAAACATTTACTGCATAAAACTAATACTACTAATATCTACTTTCATTAAAACTAATATGTTGAAATTTTGGTTGCGTTTGGAGTTAAGGAAGGGTTAGAATAAAATATTTTATTAACAGACATAAAAAAGTTCTGGTAACTTTGTATACCTTCCTTAATATCTCGAAGAAAGTTGAGAATTTGGGAAACGGAAGAATACCATTAGAAAGCTTACTAAATGCTCTACAAAAAAGGTTCTAATGAAAGTTTTGATTAGGCGATGTCAATCGGACAAATAAGTGCTTAAAACTTTAAAGTGATTGATTTCGCTTATTCGAACTGTTCTTTTTGTCTTTGATTTTGATACTTAAAATTATGGGATTCAGTTGAAACATTTTCTGCATGTTTGAATTTCATCAACACTAATATGTTAAAATTTTGGTTACGTTTGGAGCTAAGGAAGGATTAGAATAAAATATTTTATTAACAGACATGAAATGTTTTGGGAACTTCGTATACATTCCCTAATATCTCGAAGACGGTTAGGAATATTGGTAAACGGAGGGTTACCATGCGAAGGCTTACTAAATGTTCTACAAAAAAGATTCTGAAACAATTTTCGATTAGGCTATGTCAATCGGAGAAATAAGTGCTTAAACTTTGAAGTAATTGATTTCGTTTATTCGAACGGTTCTTTTTGTTTGTTTTCATTCCTTGTTATTTTTAATTGCTTAAAGTTGGATAATGTATTTGAAAATAAAACAGATTAATTAAAATAAGAAAAACAATTCATTGTTAAAAATATATCAGGCTGTACCGTATGAAATGTCAGTTTTGGATTTGTCGATTTCCTTCAAATGTCGAGGCTCCTACTCCGAGTTCTTTGGCATATTCCCTAGTGTTTTTAATTGCTTATAGTAGCCAAATGTATTTGTCAATAAAACAGGATACGTATAATTAGAATCAATATTTTTTTTGTTAGAATTCGAAGATGCCGTATGAATATCTAGATTACAGTACTGGTGTTGATTTCGTTCTATAGAATTATTCTTGGTATTCCCTATTTTCATCTGTTACCCATAGTTTTTTATTGTTAGTAGGTTTTTCTTATTGATTTTAGAATATAAATCTATTTGGCTATAAAACAGGATACGTAAAATTAGTGACAATATTTCGGAGATTTCTGAGCGAAATACTTTTAAGATTTTCTACCACCACGAACGGCTTTTTTCCTCTATTTTTATCCACTAGATAGGCTCTATTTTGCATATTATTCTATATAAGTTTTATTCAGCAGGGGATTCTGATGAAATGTCGTGTTTTTGCTGTGGATTTTAAATACGATGTATCTAAGATTGGATAACATTAGCGAGTCTACATAGTTAAGAACCGACGACGGTATATTAAGTCCTAAATCCAAAAAATAAACTTCACAACGGTTAGATACTTTGAGCGAATATGGAGGTTCAATGCCCGTAGAAACAAGGGGGCCGCAGGAAATTTACCTGCTAAGAGTTAATCCTCAAGAGCTGTAAATATACCCCAGGTATCTGCCGAGACAAATACAAAGCCTAGACGGAGAGCACCCCAAAAACTCAGATCCAAACATAAGGTTATATACTAAATATTCATAAAGAGTACTTAGTTGTAAACCGATTCATCAATTAGCAATCAATAGTTTTCAACAAAGGTTATATACTAAATATTGATAAAAAGTATTTAATTAGAAAAAAAACAATATTCCACAAGATTTGTTTTTGGTCCATTTGTGTCTACTCCATAGACTTAATTAGGTATATTATTCTATTGTAGTTGGGCAACTAAACTTTGTTTTATTTTGTTAAATAAAGTTTTTTTTTTCAAAGGTCATTAGCGCCGACAACCAGGGTGCAGCGAGGAATTTTACCAGCGAGCCGTGGGATGATAAAATTCCTCCCGGAGGTTGGGAATCGAACCCACCATCTCCCGCTTATGAATCCAAGGCGCTAGCCATTAGACCACGGGAGACCCCTTTTCTTGACTTGTTATTCGTCAAGACTTTATTTGTCCTTGTGTATTTACTAGATAGGTTTTATTCGGCATATTATTCTACATAGGCTATATTAGGCAGGGTATTCTACTCAATCTTGTGTACTTCTTCTTGATCCTTCTATACATGGGCGTATATAAAAACAATTTCGGGGGGGGGGCTGAGACCATTTCCAGGGTATGGAATACTAAATATTTAGAGCTTGGAATAGTTGTAGGCAACTAAAACGCTATTACACGTAAAATAAAATATGTTTTATGAACTAAGTGATCTTATTTAATTTATTTTTAAGGGTTTTACGAGAAGTTTTTATCATCAATTCAAAATTTCGGGAGGGGCTGCAGCCCCCTCAGCCCCCCCCCCCTCATATACGCCCATGCTTCTGTATCCTCTAGAAAGGCTTTATTAGGCATATATTGTATTGATTTACAGAGCTTTGCTTTAGAATGAGAGCCAGATTCTGTAATTTCCGCTTCTGTGTAAAAGTTAGCTACTGTCGGTATCCCTGACGCCTTAATATCACTTTTATTCGAGATGTTCGAGAGGATTTTGAAAATTTTCACGAGATATATAAAAAAAATAAGTTTATTTCTTTTCTAAGCTTATCAAATGGCACTAGGGGCATGAACGGAAGATGCTGCAGTTCCTGCGAGTCGGACTTTTTATACATTTAACGCTAGGGGGGAAACAAATGTTACTAACTTTTATCAACCTACATAGCTGTTACCAAAGTATGTATGCATGAGTGCTCGTCACAATATATAATTAAACGTGTATTTTAATTTAGAATTAAACAAATGAAAGGTCGGTATGTACAGAGATACACATGTATGAGTGTCTGTCTGCGTGAAATTTATTTTTTTCACCACGAAACTAAGCATACTCTACCATAACATACGCTTGGACAAGTTTGTTAAAACGGTCCTTTTGGAGAGGAACTTACATAAATTATAATTTATTATTAATGATTATTAATAAGACCCCAACAGTCAAAACGTTTGTATAGAAACAAAATTGTTGATACATCGTGCACATCTAAGGAGAAATATGTGTCGTTAAAATAAAGAAAATGGGTCCATTAGGAATCTTGGTTTCCTCCGGTAGATTATTACCATTCCCCTAACGGCCGTAATTTTACTGCCTAGCAAGCTAAATCGGTAGATATCATGCCTAACTAATGAGAAATGTGACATAAAACATATGGCTTGCTAAACAATGTGCCTAGTTTCGGACTCTTTAGATTCTCTTTTAACTGTTATAGAATAGCCGTAAGAAATGTTCGTTTTGAAAAGGAATGTAAATTTCAAGCTCGGTTTAAATCAATGAATACGTGAAATTTCTCCAGACGGGATCATAATGAAAATTATGTTAAATCACTGCGGTTAACAATTTATATAGGTTTGCATATTAATATTTTTACTAATTTTTCACGGAATAAATGGTTTATATTCTCAGGAATATTTTAAAAGAGTATCCTCGAAAATAAGTTCTTTGAACTGATCTACAAAATATTTTAACTTCTATTGAATCGACTTAAAATTTACAACACTTACCCTTTATAGTATTATCGCAGATTGGTTTTCTTGTTTTCCCCGTTGGAGCATCCCTACATCTATTTTGGATAAGTACTCCATCCTTTTCCCGATATTAAGTGAGCCATTTTAAGAAATTTGAGTGCTAAATGTTGGCTGTTGATTATTGCGTTTATGTTTTTTTGTATCTTCCTTTAGATTTGTTCGTTCATCTTTGGTCCCATTTTTGCAATGATTCGTTTCATCGTCGTGCCTTTATATTCTGTTATGTAAGTTTAGAGAAACATATAGGGAATGTCGTGTCCTTTGAAGCTGATTTTGCAAGTAGGTCAACCGTATTGTTTCCTAACAGACCCGCAATAATGTCCTTTAGTACATGTAATTATAACTGTAACATTATTCTGTTTACACATAATAAGTAGAGTTCTGATGTACTCAGTCTGTTGTAATTTTGGTTGCTGGATATGCGTGCTGAGTTTGCCTTGCTATCAGTGTATATTATGTGTGTGTCCCCTTAAATAATATAGTTTTTCTACAGATTTTCTGATTGCTAAGTTTTCTGACTGGTTCATTGTACATATTGGTGATAGCGAGAATTGTCCGCTGTGAATAGGTATGCCGTCTATTAGTGTTATGTATGCAGATCTAAGAATAGTCATTGCTTTTATAGTACTTCCGTCAGTGTATACAGGTGTGCCTGTATGTTCCGTCAGAGATGTTCTGAAAATTTTCGTTTAATTTCAGTAACTTATGTAATTTCCTCAGCTTTAGTATGAATTCGGAATGAGTTATCTCATATGATAATGTACGATATCCTCTGCAGACACATTTTTTTTTTTTTTTTTTTTTTTTTTTTTTTTTTTTTTTTTTTTTTGGCGCACCGACATCTAGGCCATTAGCGCTAGGATATTTCCTGGTTACAATCATCTTTCCTTGGCATCAATGGTAAAGTAGGGAATCTTCTCAATTGAAATTGATCTTCCCAATTAAAATGAGAAAAATCCGCGCTCCAAGCGGGACTCGAACCCTTAACTCCCACGAAGATGTGGCATAAGCCACTAGACCACGAAGAGACACCTCCTGCAGACATTATCACAAATTTTACAACGAATTCCTTTAATTAGTTGCCATTTTCATAAGTTATACTTTAGTTAACACTAAATTTTCAGTTTATTTAAAAACAGCATTCCTTTAAAAACAAAAAAAAAAAAAAGGTACTTTCTCTGATATCTTGCTCACTATATCGGATAATGTAGTTTCGAGAAAATTATTTTGGCTTAATATTGAAAGTATCAACAATCTACAGGCCAAAGAGGTTGATTTTTTAAAATTTCGATGAGGAGGTCTTCTAATAGAACAAATGTAGTTAACAAGCCGAGGAGACTAGAATAAAATTGCAACATTAAAGATTACTTCAGTAATGAAAATACAATGACCACTAGTAAAACAGAAATAATACAAAAACATAAATTAAGGCTAGTGAAAGAGAAACGAACTTTCTTTACCTAAGGATATTGGCTGTGGACCTTTGGAGTTAGGAAGATGCACATGAAGTAATAATCTCAAGCTATAACAAGTACCAAGCCGCGAAAATCCCCATGGAAATTCAAAGCGATGAAAAACTTTAGACTAATGGTGTTCAATAAATTCACAGTTGACGAAGGATGGAATCTTTCGAAAAACGGGCTAATAAGGAGGATGGGGAAGCGGGGGGGGGGGGGACTACTCCTCTCCCTACCAACTATTGTCTCATAAATCTCTTCTGGTATTATTCACTTAAAAAAAAAAAAAAATTAAAAATCTATCGAACTTTGAATACTAAGATTAAGGCAAGCTCGTTAGATTAGCCTAATCAATAATAGCTGAATACCCGTGTTTCGTCACGGCAGATAAGTAGTTATTTTATTGCGTTAAATAATGTTTCATTAAAATTACGTTACTATACAATTTTGTACAGTTTATTATAGCACGGTTCCCGTCATACTATATGTTATTCAATAGGCCTTAAAATGTAAAAGTTTATGTTTCCAAAAAGTTATTTGGAAACACCCATTATATTTGCGAGCATTACCAAGGTTATAGGCGAGGAGGCTGTGCAAGGGTTCCGGATATTATTGCCTCACCTAGAAAAAAGGATAGGCTTATCATACATCACGGTTTGACCGGGACTGTCCCGGTATTTTGCAATTGTTTCGGTGTCCCGCCCGGTTTTATCGATGTCCCGGAAAAGGCTGTAAGATGTAAAAAGTAATGAATTCATGTTTATAAGAATCTTTCATAAATCGGTTACTTTTCTACAATCAACAATTTTACTACTGCTCACAGAGTCAAAGATATGAGAAGTAATCTAACTGTAAAACGCTGGAACTACCTACACAGCGCTGCCAGCTGCTGCTATTTGGCTGAGAGATTTTTTTAAGAAAATCAAGTAGCAAAAAAAGTTCCGTTCTTATTTTTAAGGTTTGGGTAGACTAACAGTTCAGGATCCCCCCTTCCCGTTACTTGCTAGGCTTAAAACTCACCATTTTGCTTATAATTTGTACTGTTTTTATTCCCAACCCCCCCTGGTATGCCCATCCCATATTAATGTGTCTCTGTTTAACTCTCCAAAAATATGGCAAGCCTATCTGACGGGAACAGGGAGAAAAGAAACGCAATTAAAACTCTATGAGTGACAGTTTATTACTAGTAATTCAAAGACTGCCATCATAGTGAAAATTAACCTCAATTAAAAATAATACTATGAAATAGATAATGTACTGTTCTGTTATCGCCCTAGCAACGCTTGCTGCCTAGGCTTGCATGCTCTAACCAACTCAAACTTTAAACCCCTCTAAAAATACTTAAAAATTCGAAAATCAAAAAATCCTTTCTTAGTGAGTGCCTACGTTATATAGGGAGTGTCTATGCAAAATTTCAAAATTTTCTCTCGAGCGGCTTGGGCTGGGCGATGATAGGTCAGTGAGTGAGTGAGTGGTATTTGACAAATATATAGTAGATTACTTGTCCAAATCTTGAGAATATACGGCCATAATTTAGATAAACATACAAAGGTTAAAACTGAAAAGTTTTGTTCGCAAAAGAAAAACTTTTCGCAAAAAAATAAGAAAGTTTTTTTAGCTTGCTAATCCACCTACGCAACACTGGAAAGACTACTATTACTATTTCTGAACAATTCACTCTTTTTTAATTGACAATTTGGAACTCGTTACTTCCGAACTGTGAAGCCTAAAAGATTTTATATATATATATATATATATATATATATATATATATATATATATATATATATATATGATTATATAATGATGGAAAGTCATCAATGAGTTCGAGTTATTCTAATTATCAAGAACATCAACAAATAAATTTGAGACATTGTTCAAAATGGCTGTCAGAATATGAATGGTTCAGTGTAGCCAATTTTTCTTGAACAAAACTTTTGACCTTTTGACCAAATTTCGAAATTTGTCTATTTTGACCTAGCCTAGGAGATTTCCCGTATCAAGAAGTACATGTGTGCCAAGTTTGGTCCAAATTGGTCAAACGGTGTGGATTTGTATAAAGAACAGACAGACAAACTTACAGGTGATTTTTATATATATAGATAATTCTAGTAATTAGAATTTTTCGTCCCTGTCGGCATAGGTGAATGGACAGATCTATTGAAAATAAGAAAGGAACAATGGCTTTATGTAAGATTATTGTAACTTGAAAATGAACAATCTTGAAGACATTCTACTTTTAATGAATACGTTGTACAATTATTGAATTTTTATATGAAGATAGATTACTCTAATTGAAAAATTTACTTAAATTTTATTAAGTATTTGCCGTTGAAATGCTGTCAAATATAACGCATTATTTTAATATGAAAAATTATTATTAAATTAAATAGGGGTAGATTATTATTAAATAAAGTAGGTTTAGATTTATGTAATAATTTATAATCACTTGTGTGACATTTTAAAATGTTTACTTGCATTAAATGAATAATCAACCGTAATCCAACATTAATATTTCCATATTTCTATATTTTAACGTTAACGATCTAAATATAAATCAATTTACCAGGAACCCCTTTTTAATAATATTTTTTCAGCTTCATACGCTGAAGAGATATGAACTAAAAGATTTTGTTGAAAGTACTCGAATGTAAATTACATCCTCTAATTCCCTCTCTGGGCTAAAGTAACTGTTTAAGACTCCATTTTCCTGAGTAAACTAAAATTAAATAGCAGACTGCGTTAGCTTTGCTCAACCTTCTCGTGTTTTTAATTACATTCAACAATTGTTATTTTATCGTCTTTTCTTAATGTGCATGTGTTTTTTTTTTAAAAAACGTTTATTTTATGCTATCATAAAATAAAAAATAAAAGATTCTCATGCGGGAAAGGGTAGATTCGATTACGACCGGCGGCAGGAATTTTCTCCTGAAAAAAAAAAGATTTTAGGCGCCAGAATTGGAAACTGACAGTATCCTATTCGCATATTACTCTCATCGCTTTCGCTCTAGGAAACAGTGTTACAAATATTTTTATAATTTTTTTAAATTGTTTTAATAAAACCCTCGTTTTACTGTAATAAGCAAAAAACAGCTAATTAAAAACAACGGTCAGGAGACACTGAAAAACTCAAAAGATCGCAACTGACAGTTTTAGGGATGTATTTCTCCGATTGACATCGAACATTATTTCCAAAATTTTATTTTTAGAAATTTTAGTAAGCTTTCGAATGATCTCTTTTTTGCTAACCACGATTTTCCAATCGTTTTCGAGCTATTAAAGAAAATATACGAAGATCCTAAAACTTTTGATTCCAATAAATATTTTTCTAGTATATCCTTAATTACTAACGCGTTTAGATTAATATTAAACCTCTACAACAATATACAAATTAAACTTAGTTATAAAAACTAGTTTATCCACATTTCTCATAAACGATTTCAGATATCGCCTTAGAAATGGTTTCTTTCGTTCATGGCAAAACAGGTTCATTGTTATTGATTATTGTTATTGATTATTTTATGCATCGCTTTGGTAGCGATGTGCATTTTCTTCAATACGTTTCGGTAGAGGGCAACATAAATTGGTCTGTTAGCTCATCTTTTCATATGTTTACTATGCTTTTGAGAGAAAGTTTTGGCTTGGTATTCGTTCAGGTGTTATATTTTATCGTAGATGTTTATGTTCTTTAAATGTTTCAGTATTGTGTCAATATGGTGGCTGTCATCTCCAAGGAGTTCTGTCATGTCATATGGTATATCTAGATTACGTCTTAAGTAGCACTCAGTCAGTATATGTTTGATTGTGAGGTCTGTGTTGCATGATCGACATTTTGGTTTGTCCGTATTTGTCATTAGATATTCGTGAGTCAGACGGCTGTGGCCAATGCGTAGTCTTGCTACTACCACTTCTTCTCGCCGTGATTTTCTATATGACGAAGGCCAATCTTTAACTGTAAGACCAAATATTGGTTCATTGTTAGGAAACGTGTTAATGGATACTTAATAAAAAATGTACAAATTATGTTAATTTAAAAATAAAATAGTTTGAGTAATTTTTTTCTACAGAATCTCGGTGCTACACTCCTTCCGAAAAATAATGACGACTTTACCCCAACATTTATTTGTTGTGTTTGTAATTGAAGAAATCTTTACTGCCATGTTTTCAGACTGATAATGTACCAACGATAATTAAATGTAAAATACTGCAGCGAAATACAACATGATACAAATATATCAGCATTATCAAAGCCTTTCTCTTTCATGAAATATTCAGTCCGATTTGAAATATTTTTTATAGCTGGGGGGGGGGGCTGAAAATAGAAAACGGAAGATTGGCAAATATTTGGAAAGGGTTTGGGGGGTTTGTTTGTAAGACTAACTGCCCTGACCTATATTTACATGACATCCCTTCTAGCTGAATACATTCATGGAAAATCGTGAGTACAGCGATAAATTCCAAACACTCGGATGAGCAGAAATGCATTACATATCTGTTGAAGAAAAATCCTTTTACTTCATGCCGCCTATTTTTTAATTTTCATTACTATGTTGAAGTTGAAAAAAAAAAAAACATCTATTAGAAATAGATAGATTGTGTAAAACAATTATTTATGTTTTTTTAAATTTATTTATTTATTAGTTAGAAGTTTCGCGACTTTGGCGATCAAGTCTAGTGAGCTTGGATAGAAGCAAAGGACAAAATATGATAAAATATGAGTACAACCCAAACATATTGTAAAAATAATAACAATTGGCCTTACCTTCAGGGGATCCACCTCCAGGAATACGGCATTGAAAGGTGAGCAGAAAGGGAACAGGGTTTAGTAAGAGAATTAAGGGAATTATGGAAGTATGTCACCATTCGCCGGGTATGTAGGCGTCCAGAAAGGTCCAGTATAACAAACCTGGGCCGGCTATAGGAATAATGCTAAGAACAACTTATAACGCCAAGGGAAGCGGACAAAAACCATTAAAAGCCACTGGCATACACTCACATAACAAGAGTTGCTTGCGCACGTGCCGGCTATAGGTGGTAGAATGAATGGCGGACCAGGCTCGCTTGCCTGGCGAGGGCAGTGGTGCCTTAATCACATACTCGCATAATCATGCGATTCGTATAATATGTGTTGCGAAACATAACAATATTTGAATGCCTCTCACAATTGATTGTAATTCTAACAATAATTAAACTTAATAATAATAAATTTTTATAATAATGAAACCTTCCAATAATTAATCCTAGTTATTATTAAATGCCATAAAAAATAACGCACAGGTATATTATGACTTTTAGACAGGAATGCTTATTATCATCTCAGGTTACGGTAACGAAGGTTTCATTCTTGATATTACAAATAAATAAGCCAAACTGTTAATTACTGTGTTTAATAAATGTTGTCAATATCTTGAAAATACTCCAGAATAAGTACGAAGTACAAACATAGAAGGTATTGTTGGCATCATCGTCGGGTTTTCGTCTGAGAAGGAGCCAAGATTGTGCAGGAGTCCCACAGAGTTCTGCTTGGAGTGTTACCTTATTTTTAGCCGCAATTCCATGAACAAAGGTGCTTACCTTCTAATTTCCAAACGTATCTCCTGTCCAAAACAATTTTTGAATAGAAAATAGATGAAAAAGCATATTTTGCCAAGGTTCTAAGCGTTTTAATTTTCATAACCTCCTAATAGAATGTGCCATGTTGAAATGTTAGTAGCCCTGGGTGATTAAAACTATAATTTGTTTATAGAAAGGTTGCTGTAACT
This sequence comes from Gonocerus acuteangulatus, assembly GCA_946811695.1. Classification (NCBI taxonomy): domain Eukaryota; kingdom Metazoa; phylum Arthropoda; class Insecta; order Hemiptera; family Coreidae; genus Gonocerus; species Gonocerus acuteangulatus. The sequence continues at coordinate 46,182,338 of OX328124.1, read as the reverse complement.
AGTGAACCTAGCACCGTGCTTTGGGAGAATAAGGCAGAGGAGGAGACCATAATTCCTACCACTTAAAAAATGCAGTGAAGGTTTTTATTCAATCATTAGTGCCTATCTATTGAACATCTAACGAGATGGTCTTAGAATCGGAAGATGAACGGGAAAGGGGACCTATGAAAGACCAAGAGGAACTTTAGAGCGTTATTCTTGAGTATTGATTCTACACAATATCTGATAAATTTCTATTTTTTAAATATTATTTTAAGATAAGATATTTCTGTAATAAAATTTAGGAATACGTTTTTTTTCTCACTGCTGTATTTGCATATTTAAACCTGCACCTGTAATTTGCTAAAATAAAAATTATTTGAAATTGGAAAAACGATAAACTTCTAACAATGCTCAAAGATGTTGAAGAACCAAAAGTCTCTTCTTTTTTTTTTTTTTTTTTTTTTTTTTAATTTTTCTTCTTTTTTTTACAGCACTTCAACAAATCTAGACCATTAGCGCCGACAATTTTACAATCAAAACGTCTCTTGTCCAGCTTTGAGTTTCGAAACGTCTTTTGTCCAACCAAATATTTGTAATAACTTAAAAAATACATAGTGTAATCATTATTTCTTGATATTTTAACATTCCAGAATTCAAGAAAATTATATACAAAAAACAATCGGAAAGGTTTAGAATCCGAAAATTCTAGATCACCGTGACATTTTTACGGCTTTCCAACAAATTTTCAAAATGGACAAGAGACGTTTTGAAATTCTACTCCTGATACATTGAATCTAATGGCATTAAAATATGATACATATTTGTGAGCTTAAATAAATAATTTCTAACACGATACTCTTGAATGTGACGACATCCCAGGTATGTATAGTATAGTACTAGGGCAATCACGGGACCATTCGTAGTAGGAGTAGAGGAAGCCAAACGTTGGTATGATGGTTTATGGGATAATCCTTCAGCAAATCAACACACAATTAAAAAAAAAAAAAAAAAAAAAAAAAAAAAAAATCAGTTTCCCTTGTATCAAGTGATCATGTAAAGTTCAGTGTTCAGGAATGGCCAGGGGAAAAAAAACGAAATTGGTGATACTGCTTGGATTTTATGTGCATTTAACTCATACCAAAGAGTCGACCTTTGCCCAAAAATTGCGAATGTACAAATATGCTCCTATGCATTTGTCCGTTCGCTCTCAGACAAATATATAAGCAGTGGTATATGTTTCTATCAATACACTGCACTAATTTAGTGCACTGTACTAATTTGAACACATTTTACGGAATTATTTTAGAGCAGATCTGAACAGCTGATACCGAACAAAAGGGCTTTAGAACATTATGAAAGCACGAACCGACAATATTAGTATTTAATAATATTTTCGCTTCGTGCATAAAAGCCAGATTCGCATAGATATCTGGTTAACTAGACCTTTTTATTAATATAAACTATTTGAACAGTTCTGGCGCTTTGAAAAAGATACCTGTGAACATTAACAGTGCATTATCCTGAACGCAAATTAAAAAAGTCCGTCACGCAGGAGCTGCATAAATAAGCACTTTCCTCAGAATTTTTCTAGTGTAGACAACATTACTGAATAATTTGCCGTAAATAGCCTATATCATTTACATTTCTTATGAGAACTGTTCAATTATTACTTTTGTAAATAATTTGCTTCCAGCGTTATGTTAATAAATGATATTGTACTACTTAATAAACACACAAAAACTTCATTTTCCGTCTTTTGATCTGACGCAGGAACAGGATACAGTCCCTCTAGTGGGAGATAGCGCTCCTCGCGGCGGCTTTGTGAACCTACGTCTAGCGGTTCACATTTTTAATGAAACAGAGTTTAAAGTAAACCCACCTTTCCAATTGACCGATTTACTTCATTTTTATGACACTTCTTTCTCATGAGATACCCACGACATATACCGCGTTTCGTTACAATACAGCAGAAATTACGACCGGTACGAGTATATTAGTACTTTAGGTCCGGAGTAAACCCCCCCCCCTCCGAATAGCCCGATTTAGTTTCTTTTTACAACCCATTTTTTTTTGTTGATTACCACCACGAATACCGAGTTTCGTTGAAATGTAACAAAAATTACGGCTGGTAGTGGCAAATTAGTAATGTGGGCCCGGAGTAAACCCCCCCCCCCTCCTAATGAACCGATTTAGTTTATTTTTACAACGTATTTCTGTCTTTAGATCAACGTAACGAATACCGAGTTTCGTTGAAATTTAACGAAAACTACGGCTGGCATGGTCAAATTAGTGTTTTGGGTCCGGGGTAAACCCCCCCTCCCGATGGACCGATTTTGGTGGTTAACGAACTCGTTCAATCGTTTGCTAATTGAACCTTATATACCAAGTTCCGTGAAGAAAAACAAAAACTGGCCGCTATCGTGTTAACAGTCATATATATATATATATATATATATATACACAGGGTGTCCCGTAAATGTCTAGACATATTGTGAGGGGTGATAGAGGACCCTTAGGGGAACAAAAAATGTTCTATGACGATTTCCCGAATTCTCGCCCCTAAGGGAGAAAACGTCGTTTTATTGTTTTTTCGAGACAAACGTGGTTTTTAGAAGAATAATCGTTGTAGCTCCGTCCCAGGTGGTTCTACTAGAAAGGAAGTGAAACCTATCGAAAGATAAGTAAATTTACTATAAGACTATTTGAGAGTAAACGTAAAAATGAATGAATGTAAGTATGTATATCTTACCAAAAGAAAGCTATTCTAAATTTCCTGACGTTTTATTGATATTTCTTTCCAGCGTTACTCCTCAATGGGCGGGGTCTGTGATTTCCGGGTTTTAGAAAAACTTTCTCATTTAACCAGCTTTCCATTCATGTATCACAAACCTGTGTTATTGAAGTATTTGAACGGTTTAAGAACAAAAGTTTTTTAAAAAACATGGATCTGTGAAAATAAAATTATATTTTTTTCTTCAGTTTATTCAAAAAGCTGAAGAGAAATATTTATTTTTATAAATGTTTACATAATAATAAATAAATATTTACTTAAAACAATAAAAAAAATTACTTCCACGATTATAAAAAAAATTCCTAAAACAGTAAATAAATAAAATACACATTTATTTTGAATTTATTAATTCAGGTAACTAATACTTGGTCCAGGTGGCGGCCATTACGGAACACCAACCATACATTAACCTCAAAAATTATTATTTTTACCTAGATCACGCATTTGAACACATTTTTACAGGACTATGTATGTCTTATTTATGAGGGATAGAATTTGTAATTACCACAATCAATTCAAGGTAAAGCATTTGTTTTAAAAAATATAAATACCTGTAAAAATGTGTTCAAATGCGTGATCTAGGTAAAAATAATAATTTTTGAGGTTAATGTATGGTTGGTGTTCCTTAATGGCCGCCACCTGGACCCAGGATTAGTTACCTGAATTAATAAATTCAAAATAAATGTGTATTTTATTTATTTACTGTTTTAGGAATTTTTTTTATATTCGTGGAAGTAATTTTTTTTTATTGTCATAAGTAAATATTTACTTAATATTTATGTAAACATTTATAAAAATAAATATTTCTCTTCAGATTTTTGAATAAACTGAAGAAAAAAATATAATTTTCTTTTCACAGATCCATGTTTTTTTTAAAGCTTTTGTTCTTAAACCGTTCAAATACTTCAATAACACAGGGTTGTGATACATGAATGGAAAGCTGGTTAAATGAGAAAGTTTTTCTAAAACCCGGAAATCACAGACCCCGCCCATTGAGGAGTAACGCTGGAAAGAAATATCAATAAAATGTCAGGAAATTTAGAATAGCTTTCTTTTGGTAAGATATACATACTTACATTCATTCATTTTTACGTTTACTCCCAAATAGTCTTATAGTAAATTTACTCATCTTTCGATAGGTTTCACTTCCTTTCTAGTAGAACCACCTGGGACGGAGCTACAACGATTATTCTTCTAAAAACCACGTTTGTCTCGAAAAAACAATAAAACGACGTTTTCTCCCTTAGGGGCGAGAATTCGGGAAATCGTCATAGAACATTTTTTGTTCCCCTAAGGGTCCTCTATCACCCCTCACAATATGACTAGACATTTACGGGACACCCTGTATATATATATATATATATATATATATATATATATATATATATATATATATATATATATAAATTTTAACGGGGGTCATTTTCGGTGTCTACTAGGTAGGATCGATAAAGATTTGAAGAAATTTTTCAAAAATTCCGTCTTGAGTCCAACCTCAATAGCTACTTTCCTTCGGAGGAAAGTGCTAAAAGAACACGGATCCTTACATATTTTTGACAGAATATAAAAAAAAAATTAAAAACCGCACTCGCTGAAGGTCATGAAATATATACGGATGGCTCCAAAGACAGCAATGGAGTTGGTGCTGCAGTACTTAGCTCATCAGGATCCTGCTTGTTCGCTCTCCCAGCGATCTGCAGTAACTATACAGCTGAGCTACTGGCAATTGACAAAGCCCTGAATTGACAAAACCCATTTAACAATATTTACAGATCTGCTCTCCTTGCTATAGGTGATCCATATTCATCGCATCCCGTAATAGTGAATGTATTTAAAAGAATTTACGAGCTAAATTTAAAGGAACAAAAGGTAACATTTTTATGGATTCCAGGACATTGCGGAATAAATAAAAATGAACAAGTTGACACCTTGGCAAGGAAAGCAATTAGAGAAGGTATGCCTTTCCATAAAGTTTCAAAATTTGATTTAATGGCCCACTCAAAAGACTTGATTTGGAATACATGGCAAACTGTTTGGCAACAAGTAAGGGGAAACAAACTCAGAGAAATAAAGAGATGTGTTAAATCATGGAAGACCATGAAAAAAAAAATGGTCCCATTTTAACGGGTGTAATTTTCGGTGTCTACTCGGTAGGATCGATAAAGATTTGAAGAAATTTTCAAAAATTCCGTCATGAGTGCAACCTCAATAGCTACTTTCCTCCAGAGGAAAGTGCTCAAAAGTAATGGAACGTTAAAAAATAAAGTGTTCGAGCAGAGTAAATTGAAGTTTTCTCACGACAAAACTATTTTCTTTTTTTTTTCTCTAAATAACTTTAGAACAGCATATGTCGCGAATATAATAAAATAGAAACGTGCGATTGGTTGCATTAAACTACATTATGGGTCTAGTTTTACCCTCATGAATATTGTCATCTATTTGAGATACACCCTGTATATTGAGCAGGTTCCTCCTGGAATATGATCCTAAATGCATTTATCCACTTTACATGCATGACGCCTGGGATATGACCGTGATTTCTTGTGTCACTGTTGTACTTTGACACGGACGCGGATTTCATTTGTATGTAAAGGGGTTAAGCAGCCGGAAAACATAATATAAAACGCGTCTATTTTTTACTTATTTAGCCCGGTTCCTCCCTATCTCCATAGGGAGAACCCGCTTATGAGGTTGACCTGACGACGCAATCCGGAAGTGCCGACTAGAAACTTTCTCGTTTCAGACACCATAGAACACAAAAATACAGGTGGTTCAAATTTGTATATATATGTATATATTTATATATATGTTTGTCTTTTCGCCCTTTGGCATGCTCAAATATGGTCCGATTTTGATGAAATTTGGAAGAAAATCCGTCGTCTAATTTGAAAGGGCATGGTCGTTGCCAGCAGAATCCGCCCACTGGAAAATAGTGTTTCGGGCGAAATTCGCGTGAAAATTTCGCAAAAACCTAGGTTTTTGAGTTCATATCCTTGCAGGTATGTACTTGTTTTATAGGTTTCTTGACATAATAAAACGAATGAAACCATTTCTAAGGCAATATCTGTAAACGCTTTTGAGAAAAGTGGAACAAATATTTTTGTAAGTCATTATTTTTTTGTGGGTTCTTAGAATCGCGGGATTCAATTAAAATATTTTCTACAAGTTGGAAATTCATCTCACCGAAGATGTTTAAATTTTGGTTTTATATGGAGTTAAGGAAGTATGCAAAACAAATTATTAATAGACATAAAAAGTTTTCGGATCTTCGTACATTTTTCGTAAATATCTCAAAAACGGTTGGGAAATCGTGGTAAGTGGAAGGTGATCATTCGAACGCTTACTAAATTTTCTACAAAAAAGGTTCTGAAGCAATATTCGATGGGGCAACATCAATGAGAGATATAAGCGCTTAAAATTTAAAAAGTGTTTGTTTTGTTGTTTTGAAAGGGTTTTTCTCTTTGTTTATCTCACTTTTTAACTGGTCGTTTCTTGTTTTAAATTGCATTTATCAGTAAAATTAGTATTGTAGTAAAATAAGCCAAGATAGTATGAAAGGTATTGGTAATAAGTTTGGAGTGGCTGTGGTAATCATGATGGCGTATACATAGTTTTGTTTTTAATTCTCCTATCCATATAACCTTCCTCATACTGCTACAACTGAAGTTATCATTATTTCTTATTTTATAGAAATATTTAACCCACGAGAGAATGGAATTTTATTTGCCATGAAGCAAATATACACAGTATAACACAGGATATTTACAGTTGATTATAACAGTAAAATGAATTTGCTAGTAAACCAAGAAACTTAAAATGAAAACGAATTTTTGGTTGTTTGGAATAGAGCCTTCTGAGCAGTAGTCGAAGAGTGAGTACATAATTGTATTGACTTATTCAGCCTTCCTCAAGAATGATGAGATATTTCCGTAAACATTAGCGTTCCCCGCTCAACAATAATGTAAGGGAAAGACGGGTCAATTGAGCCACGGCGCATTAAAGCAGACTTAAAAAAATCTAATACATTGAGAAAATCCTCTTAGAATTGGATTATAATATGTTAAACCCCAACATGCCCAAAATTTAGAATCATTGCGATAAACAAATTTTGAAAAAATAAAATTTTTGTATTCGTAGTTAATAACAAATGGACGTTAAAATGTAATAATAATAATAATAATATATCATGCACTATAATGGCATTAAAAATGTGCAATATTGTTATTGTGATGTAATAAATAATAAATTATTTATAAAAATCTTTTATTTGAGTTGCTAATAATATAGGTTCAATTGTCCTCGACTAGAGGTTCTATTTCCTCCTAGCTGGGGGTCAGTCAAATGAACCATTTGACGCGGTTACACATATTTATAATGTTTCCGAATTCTTATTATTTACTGTCCAAATTAAGTATTGGGAATTATAAAATTTACATAAATGTATCATTTCATAAAAAAAAAATATTTGTTTGTTTTTACATGTATTTAAGAACATGAAACTGCATGGTTTTCATAGGTGCATGACCCGAGCTCTTTTATTTATTTATTATTTAATTTAATCAATTAATGTATTTATTTTGGCCATACCCTGTAAATGTTTGATTGTTTTACATGATTGCACCCTTAATGTTGGTAAGGCATTAGTAAAAGTGTATAAATATATGATTATACCTTGAAAGCAGACTGACATGGAACCCTCACACGAGACTGGAAAGACAAGAACTGCACAAACGATACGGACTACTTAGACTACTCCTTGGACTATCATCTAAACTATCGACACAGAACAAAATTACGATATATAAAACAATCATTCGACCAATATGGACATACGGACTTTGGGGATCTGCTAAAACATCCAATATCAACAGACTACAGGCATTCCAGTCAAAAGTCCTCCGTACAATTATAAATGCCCCTTTCTATGTATCCAACAAAACCCTACACAATGACCTTAACATCCCATTTGTCCTTGACCTCGCTAAAACCCGTTTCCAAACGTTCCACTCCAAATCTATCTAGGTCTATCCTTATATTCCCAATCCCATCCAGACAATCCTCCCAGGCGGCTTAAGAGACAGTGGCCCCGAGACAATTTACTTGCCTGATCTTTTCATGATCATTAAAATATTTATTTAGACACCTTTGGAAGTGCCAACAATGGTTGGCTTCTTCCAAATGTTGTATTTTTTAAATTTTATCTTACTTTTGCCAGTTTTGTCAACTTGTACATAAATATCTGCATCAACATACTTGATCATTGTACTGTTAATCTGTACAGATTTCAAATAAATAAATAATTAAAAAAAATAAATAAATAACAAAATAAAATAAATAAATATATGAAAAGAGTAACAAAGTGTGGTTGTATAAAAAGTTTTTTTTTTAAATTTAATATATTTATTTAACATCTGTACAATATTTAAGTTCATGTATAAAAAGTATTAACATTACCATATGCACTTACAATAATTGTAAGTGCACTAATATGGTATTAATATTTTTGTTGCATTTGTATTCGTAAATATATATATATATATATATATTTGTTATCATATGAGTAGAAAACTCTTTCTAAATTTTTTTTTAGCTCTGTTGACAACTTTCTCCCTATAGTGAGATTGTTTTACAGATTCGTCCTGTAGTATGGCACACTACAGAAACCGATTAGAGGTTAATCGAGCACTCTCCTTTAGGGAGAGAGAAAGCCGATAGGTGTGCTAGAGTAAGATAAAGAGCAGGTAGTAGATACGACATGAGAAATGCCTGTTGATTGAAGGGGCTGGATAGGCAAACCCACTATCTTCCCCTAATGTGCGGGCCTAAAAGAAAAGGCGCTATCAGGAATCCATTCCCTCCCGTCGTGCATACATCTAAATAAATCCGCCAACATTTATAGGCCTTCGCCTGACTCCTTGGCTCCATTTCACGCAGGGCTCGGCATAATGGAAATTAAATAGAAGGAGCCAGGAAAGGAGAACGAGTCCTCTTTGCTCAACCGACCTGAAAAGCTATTATCAACAATGGCAAACACGTGACTATTAGCTTCGATATTTTTATAATTAATAGCTCTGTGTACTAGGTAATTGTAGTTATTGAAAGAGCCAAGCCACACTACCTCAACGTTTCTGACAATATCCTTCAAATAAGGAAATTGAAATAGTATCTCATTGTTACGCTGCTATCTTTAAAATAAAAGTCCGTCACGCAGGAACTGCCTAAATAAGCACTTTCCACAGAAATGGGTAGTGTCGAGTGTTTTCCATAAAATATTAATAAACATAAATAGTTCTTCTTTTTTGCATTTGTTATGAGCAGCTGTTTCAATTATTGATTTTGTAATTAATTTCCTTCCAGAGTCTTATTGAAACAGAGGCACTCCTACTGGGAGTTTCGCGAACCTACGTTTGGCGGTAGATTTCAATTCAAACATAGTACAAAGTAGCCCCCCTTCCGATAGACAGATTTAGTTTATTTTTACAACACTTCTTTCTTATTAGACAGCCAGGACGTATAAAGAGTTTTGTATCAATACAGCAGAGAGGACGACCAGAATGAACAAATTAGTAATTTGGGTCCGGAGTAAACCCCCCTCTCCTAATGAGCCAATTTAGTCTATTTTTACAACACATTTGCTCCCCGGTTGAACACAACGAATACCGACTTTCGTTGAGATATAATAAAAATTACCCCCCCCCCCCTTCTAATGAGCCAATTGAGTTTATTTTCACAACACATGTTTTTCTTCAGTTTACCACAACAAATACCGAGTTTCGTTGAAATAAAACAAAAATTACAACTGGTATTGGCAAATAACTATTTTGGCTCCAGATAGAGCGATTTTGTTAGTTAACAAACTCGTTCAATCGTTTGATGGGGGCATACTTATGTACCAAGTTTCGTGACGAAAAAACAAAAACTCTGACCTGTATCGTGTTAACGGACACATATATAACTATATATATATATATATATATATATATATATATATATATATATATATATATATATCAAAATTTTAACTGGGGTCATTTTCGGAGTCTACTAGGTAGGATCGATAAAGATTCGAAGAAATTTTTCAAAAGGTCCGTCATGAGTGCAACCTCAATAGCTACTTTCCTTCGGAGGAAAGTGCTAAAATTAAATAGGCTTTTAGAACGATTATACTAGCCATATAATTACTCCTTCCATTTATTTTATTTTAAATTATTTACACCCTTTTACACATGACTACTATTTTTTGAGGGGGTTATCTACAAGGTACCAACCTTTTCTCGCCAGGATAGGAGAAATGCTTATCATTTATTTTTAAGAAATATCAGTAGCTTCAGGGGAAATTAAACCCTCGAACTTTAGCTTTGAGTAATTTCAGGGGAGCTTTTCACTCCTTAATCCAGGACGAGTAGCCAAAGTATGATCGTCCGAACGATTTTTTTTGTCGAATAGTAAACTTGTGAAGGATACCCGTTTGATAAACATTAATGTAATATAGTATACTTTCTAACGTAATTTTAAAAAAACCGCTTAGACTAAATAACTAATGCTTGGGAAATAAAAAACTTCAAAATATTTTATGATCCCTTACTAAATTTCAATTATTATAGAACTGAAGAGCAGTTGAGGTTTTTACTTGACGTTCAAGGTGTAGATGTTCAAGGGAAAGCCGACAAGTAAACTTCCAGAGGCATTTGTTTCCTATGAGAAGTGTAATAAGGAAATTCGCTAAGTTTAAAATAGAAACCGATACAAAAAGTAGTGATGATGTCGTCGATTTCCATACTATCATTGATGGTTTTCTTCTTTTCTTTCATTTATCGTATCTTTATGTCAACGAGGTATGGGAGGAGTAACGAATGAAAATGTTAATTCATTGTGGTAATAGAAGCCATTTTGTTTCTTTCCTGACAATTAGGAAATACTTAAAAACAGTCAAGAAATAGTGGGGATTCAAGTAAGAAGTACTATCAGAGTTTTCATAAACATCTATATTTAGAACGTCACTGCATGCTGGTTGGTAGCCTGGTTCAGCAAAGCTATATAAAGACCAAAGCTAGCAGGCATGGGACAATGGCGAGACTATAATTCCACTGGTGAAGTAAATTCAGTAAAAACCATCCCAAAAAAACATATATGTGAAATAGAGGCCAAGTTCCTCCCCCCACAATGAAACACTCCCTTCCCCAAAAAGCGAGAAATATCTCCTCCTAAAACCCCCCAAAAAACATACCATCCTACACTCCAAAAAAAGTAATATGAGTAGGTGTATTAAGTGTACCATATTTTCAACCAAAAGTATTTGCCAATACAAGAGATGATACAAGAAATAAATGTCCAAGTTCATTACTTACAAAACCTCATAGTTACATACTAAGAACAGTAAAGACACTTCAACTGACCTTTAAAATCAACAATAAAAATACTTATATCCAGTTAAATATTACTTTCCTCAACCAGGTATATTCTTAAACTTGGCAATGTTTTTTTTTTTTTTGTGCCGAAATTATCTTTAGAGAGAAAACTAAACATTGCCAAGTTTAAGATTATACCTGGTTGAGGAAAGTGATATTTTAGTAACTGGATATATATATTTTTATTGTTGTTTTTAAAGGTCAGTTGAAGTGTCTTTACTGTTCTTAGTATGTAACTATGAGGTCTTCTAACTAATGGACTTGGACATTTCTTTCTTGTATCATCTCTTGCATTGGCAAATATTTTTGGTTGAATATACTTTTTTCTAAGTATTAAATAAAATTTAGTTGCCGCATACCTACTGGCTTTTGTACTTCATATAAAACCAGGGTCTTTGGATTCTGCATAAAGTTCTCCTGACTGCTTGATATTTGATACCAATAATCAACCTACATACATCTAATCACTAGACTAGAAAAGTTAGAAGCTCTTCCAGTTGACAGTACTCTAGAGGTCAAATTGATTGCTCTCTTAACTAAACTATTACACTGTAAAACACAGAAACCTCATCCCAAAGATAAAGATCACCACAAGGAAAGTGTAGAAGGCCTTCAAGAAAAAGATAAGAACAAAGACGATACGTTTTGGGTGTGTTATCCTAAACTTCGTAATTTAGATGACTTATTATTATGATTATGCAGTTAACCCATACGACTTTAATCACAACATTTAAGAAAGAAGTCACACGTTTTGTTGTTAAGATGCGTCGAAATGTTTCTTAAAACATCAAATATAGGTTTTCCTCACCAAGACGATTCATTTGATACCCCACATGTTGGGTTTCAGAAGGAATGATGGCTTTCCAATGGAACAAAAAGTACAAAACATCGTAGGTAATATGACATTCCCCTATCAAGACCTACCTGTGTGCCAAGTTTGGTGAAAATAGGCCGAACAGTGTGGATTTGTATAAGGAACAAACATACAGACAGGCAGCTGATAGACGATTTTGACCTAGCCTATGACACTACCCGGGTAAGGACCTACCTGTGTACCATGTTAGGTCAAAATCGGTCAAATCGTGTGGATTTGTATAAGGAATAAACAGTTAGGCAAACAGGTGATAGACTATTTTGAACTAGCCTATTACAATCCCCGGATCAAGACCGACAGGGTGTCAAGTTTTGTCAAAATCGGTCAAACGGTGTGGATTTGTATAATGAACAAACAGACAGACAGTTAGCTGATTGAAGATTTTGACCTAGTCTATGCTAATTCCTGGGTCAAGACCTACCTGTTTGCCAAGTTTTGTCAAAATCAGCCAAACGGTGTGTATTTGTATAAGGAACAAACATACAGAGAGAAAGCTGATAGACAATTTAACCTTGCCTATGATTCTCCCCGTATCAAGACCCACCTGTGTACCAAGTTTAGTCAAAATTGGTCAAACGTTTCGGATAAGGGGCAAACATACAGACAGACAGCTGATATAAGATTTTGACCAAGCCTACATGCGTCTAAATGTTTCTTAAAACATCAAATATAGGTTCTTCATTCCGAGACGATTCATTGATACCCCACCTCATGGGTTTCCGAAGGAAGTACAAAACTGGCACCTCCCCCGGCCCCGGAAGCGGAGTCAATCCCAACTTTTTAGGGTCTTTCGATTTTTTCCTATAATAACACCCTCATATCTATCAAAATATTATCCTGCAAAATATTAAGTCTCTAGCATCATGGGAAGTGCCTAATAATTTTGATGAGTCAGTCAGTGAGTGAGTCCTATAAATCCCGATTTTCGATCGCTTATATCACAGAAACTATTCGATGTAGAATTATGAAAATTTCAAGTTTTACTCACATTTAGTAGTATAATAACTGTGTAAAATTTCATAACTTTATCTTTACTTGGTTGAATGTTATGAAAGGGTAAATATCGGCTCTAAGACCTCCTGTAATATACACACAGTATGCTTAGGCCGGAACTTGGCCTGGCGCACTACCGTGCGCCTAGATTTTCTCCGTCAACGTCCTCATCCAAGTTCACAATATTCTGAGTTTAGGAGAAACGTTTCCATTACGTCCACTTATATTTTGGTCACTTAACTGCTATCTTTCGTCTTCCTCTATCCCGAAGACATTCTTTGCTGAAGAAAAATGCCAATATGCATACTCAAACGTTCCAAAAATAGATTTTTACGAAAATGTGATTGTTGTTGTTAGCCAAATCCCAACTATTCCCTGACCTTCTACCACCTCGACGGCAAACTATCTACACCTTATAAGAAATATTTAATAGTTAGGCCCATATTTCATTCAGAAAGGATTGTTTTTTGATGCGTTATTCTAGCCAGGATAAAATATATAAATATAAAGAAAAAACGACAATACTTGTGTATTGATGTTTATAGTGCTGATGGTTTTTCAGGCCTGGTTGGTTGTTGGAGGAGCAGCGAATCCCCTCAGGAATTATTTCCAGATCCAATCAGGAGATGTATGCGCCACCATCCGGCAGTCCTCAGAAAAAATGTATCACAATCCCCTTCCAATTCCAACTGTATATTACACTCACTCTAAAGTTTCCTCAATTTCCAGCCATACAATGTAAATTATAAATTGTCATTTTTTTCCCCTCGAATGAAGCTTTGTATTCGGTCTTCCCTTCCCATTCTTGTTATTTTCCACATGCCCTTCGTGGCTGCGTCATTAAAATGATTTTCAGTATATCGAGCGGAGATGACACAATCCTAAATGTATCGCTAGATACTTAAATCCTTCTCTAGAGATCTCATCATAATATAGAAATTTTAAATTTATTTGTTAGGCTTGATACGCATTAATGTTTCCAGTGTTCGACCAGTCCTGTTCTATTCTAGATCAATTTCCATATGTGCTTCTATATTATGGTTTATAAGACATAAGTGCATTCTAGATAACTAAGAAATATATTACAATATTTGTCTGTACGGTATCAAAAACCTGTCATATTCTAAAGTATTCTGTAGATTAAAAATTTGGTCGTTATTGTAATTTTCAATAATTACACTTACCAATTTATTATTAAAGAAATTTCAATTTTCATTTGAAATGATTTTTGGCTTATTGATAAATTGTTTTGTTTTTATAAGTAGTCTAATTTTCGTTTTGAACCACTTCTACTCTGCGTTACGAAACTTTTTGAAATTCTTCTTTTTCCATTTTTTCTGTGTTTGATAAAATCACCATCTTGAGGCATCAGATGAAGCTAAACATGTAGAGCCATTTTTAATAAATTGACTATAATGTTAATTTAGCATTTTACTGATTGACCTTCCTCCTAAAAAGAAAGTTCTTGAATTTATTTAATCAAACCAATACGAAACGATATAATAAATAATTTATATAGTGTTATAGCATGTAGTAAAAAGCGATCTGAGGTATGTTAATAAATTTTAAAAAAATATATTTTAGAAATGAATATTTATATAATAATTAATAGAGCTTTCAAAAAAAATCCCTAGTTCTGTATATAGTCATTTTCAATATAATGTATTAATATTTTATCCTAAAAATTGGAAAATCGTCAATTTACCTTATATTCTCGTAATAAGTAATATTAAACATAAAATATATTTATTCGTAAAACCTACTGTCTTTAGAAGACTATTATTTCTTCTCACTTATCCTAAACATTTATTTTTAATAATAATAACGGATCTATGGCGCTAATGGCCTTGGAAGTCGGAGCACCTATAATAATAAAAATACGGATCTCCTGGTGGTCCAGAGCTGGACAGAACTGCAGATGATCACCATTCTTCTCTTCTTGTCCACAAAGGGTGCATTCCGGTGAAGCAACTACATTTATTCTGTGCTTAATACTTTTAAGAAGTTAAATAACAATTTAGCTGTAGTATATAATTACTAGCTATTTAAGTTCACAAAAATCATACTAGCGGTGTTTGATGGCCTCTTAGTGTTTGGCAACACATTACATAAAAAAATCATTCCAATATGTCTGACAGTGTTAATGAAATGTAAAATAACTTATTAGAGTTTAATAACGAAAATTGTATGAGTACAACAAAACATTATACTCAACATTTGGGAGGAATTATATTTATAATAGATAAATTTAGAAACATTAAAAACATTCGATAGCTCTTTCGTTTCAAAATCATATAATTTTATAGCTAAAGTATTTGAATTTTATTTATTGTTTTTTTTTTCATAATTTTTAATTTACTTCGTTTGTGTTTTTTTTTTCTGAGTGGCACGTTACATAAAAAATCAGAATGAACGGCACTTAACTATAGAAGGCTGATTCAATGGCACTCACTCCAGAAGTGGAGTATCATAAAATATGAGAATAATATATTTTAAACACACAGTGGAAATAAAATGGTGTTGGTAATAACAAAGAGCATATATAGAATGTAAATGATCTTGAAATATCCTCTGCTATTGGAGTATAAAGGAAGGGAATCTCTTTCAACACAACAGCAGCCCGGAGTTTACATAAAGAAGTGGAGCTGACCTCAGAATGAGAGGATAAATTCATGAATATATTACACATATGCTCTACCCAAACCTAGAACACATCCTCAGGATTCAACATTTTCATAGATTATTTCTTTGTACGAATATATTAGTTTCCTTATCCGACATAGGGCAAAAAACTAATAAACATAAGATTATCTTGTTGCCTTAGAAATCAATATGGAAGTATGTCTATATGAATATATATATATATATATATATATATATATATATATATATATGTATATATATTGTTAAGTGTTTAAGTTCGGTAATTAATATAAACACTTAAACTATTAAAGGAAATAGAACTTTATTAAGAAAAACTGATTGAAGATTCTGATCGGATGTAAATATGAGGTTCAAACGGTGCGCTGCGAGATATCCGGTTCCTGGAGCTAGTAGTCAGGTCTAGTGCTCCTTCACCGACACAGTTTATGGGAAACTTGATTAAAAGGTTGGTACTCACCAAAGTCCAGCCTTGGCCGAGTACTACCGTGAACTAGGCTTGAATTTCGGGTTTGAGCAAATTCTGACTAGGGATCTAGTTTTGAACGAGATTGCACAGAAACATATTTTTTGGGCTAACCCTTCTTAGAGCAAGGTTCCACTTAACTGTTTAATTTATATCACATGTGTTATTCTCTATTATCTGTTAACCGCTACAATATATATATATATATATATATATATATATATATATATATATATATATATATATATGTATATATATTTATGTGTGTGTGTGTGTGAAAGAGAGTGTGTGTGTAGGCCAAGTTTAATTAAAAACACCTTATTATGATCATCACCTGAAACCATAAACATTTCATTAATTTATTGTACCTCGTTACACGTAACGATTCGGCCCTTAAACCATTTTCAAATCACTCGAAGAAAAGTAAAGCCATCATTTATATTAATATAATCATCATAAGTCAATATTTATATATAATTTAGAAACTTATTTTACCTTAAAACCAGCAGCCTCATTATTACACACTGTATTCTAGGCCTTGTCATACTGGCATATTTCTCAACAACTGAATATTTAACCTCAAAATTAATAATAATATCTATATATATATTGTATTATTAAGGTATGTTAATTTTGCATTAATTCCATTATTAAAACCTTACATTTATTTTATAGGTATAAATCCAGTTCATAAGCACAGCCTTTGCACCATTTTCATATCCCCAAATTGAAAAAAATGTATCATGACCTAAAATACCTATCTATACGTATTATAAATATACATATCATTAACCCCTATCTTATATTAAACTAATAAATGATTTTGGGTTTATTAATTTAATATAAGATTGGGTTTAATTTTTTGTAAACTTATAATAGGCATAGACAGGTATTTTAGGTCATGAAATATTCTTAAAATATAGGGAGATATATCCATACAAATACTGGAATAAGAGGGTTTAATTTGAAGTTAACATTTACTTTATTCTTCTTCTAATGATTTGAATATGACCTAAAGGCCGATTCGTTTAGTGAAAGGAGATGTAATAAATAAATAACTGAAATATTTGTGGTTTGATGTGATGACCTTAATAAGGTGTTTTTAATATATATATATATATATATATATATATATATATATATATATATATACATATATATATATATATATATATATATATATATATATATATATATATATATATATTATTATTATTATTATTATTATTATTATTACTGTACATCTGTACATTAATGTTACACTTCTTGACTTTGAGTTATGCGCTTTTCTTATCATTTATAATTTTTAAAAGATGATATTTCAGATTTCTCTCGCTATATATGTTGAAAAAAACATCGCAATAGACCATACCTCTGGAATTGAGAGACTGGTTAACAAACTATGAAATGTGAGAAGGGCTTATTATTGCTTTGAGAATTTATTTCATGTTCTTTTTCCGAATCATTGTTCTCAGACAGGGTTGAACTTCTTGGAAGTTATCCTTATTGATCGTATATAGATTTTTTTTAATGGGTTCCTTGTTGAAAGATTATAAATGTTTTGAACTTCATGTTATAAAAATTAGGATAATTTTTACATTAAAAAAATTTAAACATTTTGCTACTTCACGTCTCAGGTGATATAAAGAAAGTGGCTTGAAAGATAAAATAAAATTGGTTCAGTATTTCTTGTATTGCCTAGTCCGCCAGTTTTTTTAAAAAAGCAGTTTGCACAATTTACATTTAAAATATTTTTTTTAAATAAAAAGAAATAATTCAATTATTTTATTTGTTGTATTTTCTGTAGATTGTTTAAGGTTCTTTCTTACTATTTTTTATTGTTATAATCTATTTAATTTCAGTTATCTATTTTCTTTTTATCTTATTTATTTGTTTTGTTTTTGTATAGGTTATTTAAATTTATATTAGTAACATCACTGCAAAATATGTCTGTCTCCTTATGAAGAGATACCTGTACAGTAGTATTTAACATTGTGATATTATTATTATTTATTTTTTTAAATTATTTTCCATATTTACTCCATTTCCAAGGAGCGTGAGATATTGTGGATGAAATTAAAACATCTCCGGAGAGAGAAGTATAAGATAGAGGATAGGGTAGAAAAGGATGAGAGGGAAAGGGACAGTCCCAACAGAAAGTCATGAATATATAAGATCTAAAAGGGCAAGGGCACCGTCCTACCCTTACGGATGCACTTTAAAACCTTACGCCCCCGCATTTCGGCAGAGGATCTGCAAGGCAAATACTTCTTAACAATATATTTCAACATTCTCTCCTTCACATTATCTCGAGGTTTTTATACTTAAATGAAAAAACATAGAAAAAAGTTCAGTATAAAAGGTGGTTTTAATTTGTCAGAATTAGGATTGGCACACTCGCACACTATGTCAAGACATAAAATGTTCAGGAAAAAATTAATTAAAAACTACATTATTTTTAATAATATATTAAAAAATATAACACCCCTAAAGGGTAAGCCCTTTCATAGGCATGATATAAAGACATATTTGTTAAAGTAATATCAAATAAAAATTCTTTATTATTCATTTCCTTTGCTATTTTGTCCTTTCTCAATCTCATATATAGCAGAGATGGGCAAATTTCATTTATAAATAAAAATACGAATTTATTCGTACTTCATATATTTGTAAATACGAATATAAATAAATTCTTATTCATAAGCGTGAATAAAAATTTATTATTATTCACAAATTTTCCTACGAATACAAAAAATTCGCAAATAAACTCTGAATTTATTTGAATTAACGATAAGATGATATTACATTTTTTAATGCGTTTAACGTCTAGGTTATCAGCGCCTAGATTAAAAATTTTTTTAGGGCGCTCAACGTCAGGGATATATTTTTTATATTTATTGTTTTTTTTTACCTTCATATCCGCACATTACAAAATTAAAATAATAAATATATGTATGATAAAGCTAATGTTATGTGTTTTTTTCTTCGATTAATATTTACAAAACTATGATTTTGTGTCCTTTTATTTTTATCATTTCCTTCTAGATTTTAGAGTAAGAATTTGTATTTGTATTAAACTTACGTAACCATATGTACGATGTTGCGAATCCAAATAAATAAATCCTTGCAGAAGTAGGTTCTCCACAGCCTTATCCGACAATAAAAGTTACTGGGTTTCAGATAAATTTTATGCTATACCAACTATCTAAAGGTTTAGCCACTCTCGATTACATGACTAAACATGCTGTTTTAGGAGACTATGTGGCGTTATTGGCTACAATGCCAAGCGTAAAACCTAGGAGTACGGGATCAAATCCATGCTTATTTCATGTAATTAATATTAAATGTAGTTAGAAATATTGACCAAATCCAGAAATCTGAACTGGACCAAGTTCCAATAAGAATTATGAACTACTCTAAATAATGGGAAGAAGACGTTCCTCGGGATGAGAAACTCAATTCGGCCATGGTCAGTGAAGAAACATAAATAAGAGAGGTTGGAGGTTTGGTAGAAGTGGAGTTGGTCCAGTCACGTAGTGAACAAGATACGAGAGCGGGAAGCAACAAAGCGAGACCAGCTAGATAACTATACATCAGGGTCTCCGATTTAAAATATAGCCGTGACAGCTACATCCCTCTTTTTTAACCATGTTTCATCCTCTTTTTTTTTTTCTTTGTTAGATAAAAAGCATAACAAAAATTGTCTTTCACTTAAACCTACCTACAATAGTTGAAAATTGGTATGTAAAAAACAAATTTAGAAAAGTCAAAGATTGAAATTTATGGCAATTAAATTACTAAAATTAGTTTCCCTTTTTATAGTCTCCAATGACAAAATGAATTATAAAACAATATTTCCCACGTTAGCTCTTATATTTTTGTATATTTTTATAAATCCGACATTTTGGGGATTCCACGTTCTAACATAGTTCAAAGTTCGAGTAGTGAGGTTTTATGTGCGTAACAGTCCGCTATTGGCGGTTTTTAAAATAATTCAGTTAAATTTGTAGTTATACCCTATGTGAGAAAATTCAATGCTCCCTCTCTCACACACACTCTATTTCTCTCACTCTCTAAAAATTAGGTTTTTGCAATTCATCATAACTTTTATATATATATATATATATATATATATATATAAACAAGAAAAAATATATATATGTATATATATATATATATATATATATATATATATATAAAAAGAAAAAAAAATATATATATATATATTTTTATATATATATATATATATATATATATATATATATATATATATATATATATACATCAAAGAACCGATGAAAGCTTCATATGAGTTTTTCTCAGAATTATTATTATGATCTATAATTTTTTAAACACCAAGTTATTAAGAGATATCAGAATTTTAGAAACCAAAATATAGACATTTTGTTACAATCCCTTCGGAGCGTGCATTAAATAAATTAGTTTTAAAAATTCAAATCAAAAGGAGTGGTTTGAACTATTCCCTATTTGACGTGAATGTTTTGTTATATTCTCTAAAAATATCCCCTGTCTTGATGTCGGCACATTAACCTTTATGAAAATATCCGAAGAAAGAAGCGAGTATTAACCATCCAGTTATTAATCTCTAGCAATTGACTAGTTAATATCTACGTTTGAAGGAAAATCAAACATATACAAAAACATTCAAATTAATCCATCGCTTATTAGTACCTGAACAGAAAATTAGTTTAGTAGACGACTAGTTTTAATTATTGATTAATTGCAAATACGGCGGTAAGCTCCAATCGAAGCTAACAAAAGATAAAGAAATTAAATTTTAGTAATTAACAATTTATTCACTCTGTAAATTAAAGTTTATTCACTTCGTAAAGTGAAGTTGTCTTCACTTTTCTCAAAGAAGAGTTACAATTATCGCTTTAAAAATGGATTCATTCGTTTTCTACGCTAAAGGGACTACGCGACAAGTGTACCTACTAGCCTATGAACGAAAAAACGTAAGCGTCTGTGACTTATGGGTTCTGAAATCTAAAAATATCCGTTTAACCATTCAATCATAATAATATGAAGAATGACAATGCTGATACCTAAATCAAGTAAAAAAAAAAATAATAAAAAAAAAATATATATATATATATATATATATATATATATATATATATATATATATATGTATATATTATTGATAATTGTTATAACAGTCATTATAAATAATTTGTATAATATTTACAATAATAGAAAAGGGGTTTCCCGTGGTCTAGTGGCTATCGCCTTAGATTCATAAGCGGGAGATGGTGGGTTCGATCCCCACCGGCGCACAGTGTAACGAAGTGGTGAGGATTATGGACGAAAATCATTAACCACTAGTTATTTTCACATTTGGAAAAAAAAATTGTATTATGTGATGGATTTAAAAATAAAAATCTTTGGAATCGGCAAATTTCGGCAAACTAAATTGCCCTCAGAACATTATACTTGAGGTAAACTTTAACCTCTAAAAAACTTGGGATATTTTCAGATGAAGTTTTTTTGCTATGGTATATTCAAATTTTGTACTTAAGAAAAATTTCAAAGATCAATGAAGAATAATTCGGGATAAATAATAAGGGAGTAATTACCCATAATCAATTATATCAGATAAAAAAGGAATAGTTTTGACGTAATTTCCTTCGGATGACTTAATAAAAAGACTGTCCTATCTTCTACGAGAGAGGCTCAACCTGATTGTTGGTATCAAACAGGTTTTAAAGACTTTGCCTTGTTTATAATGCTGCAAATGTGTTTCTTGATCAAAATAGAACGAATATTTATTAGTTTTATACGATTTTAATTCCTTGAATAGTTTCTAAACTTAGCTAGAGGATTAAAATTTAAATTTAAGAAAACAAAAATTTAGGTTTTTGTCCATTGGACGTTACACTGTGCGGCGCCGTTAAAAAAAAATAATAATAAAAAAAAATAGAAAAATACCAAATACGTATTCTTTTCCCGTATCGTTGATACAAATGCAAAGTATAGAATGTGAAAAAACGCATTTTTCATTTTCAATCTGAATGCTCTTGGACTGATATACGTTGTGGCAAACTCTCAAAAATTAAAGAAAAAATATTATCAATTACAGAAAATCAAACAACCAAATGTGCATTACTTAATATATATCGTAAGATAAAGTATGTATAAAGTCATCTATAGAGGTATATCATTAAGATGACAAGATAGTCTGATAATAATTATTGCAAGTCAATAGCTGCATTTCCTCGGAATGTACCAACATTAGAGGTTTCTTACGGGCTCATGTTTTAGAAGCTTGATTTTTTCAGATAGGCAGCAAGATAAAACCAAAAACAGTCCAGATAATTGAACTCAATCCCTGCAAATTCATGCCTAAAAATAAAATTTTAATTGTGTACACGTTCAAAAACAACATATTTTTTCTATTATAAAGTCGATATAAGGTCAAGAAAGAATTATAGACGACAATTATGAGATCAGGAGTTTCTTTTAGCGCGGTTCCTCCCGCGATCCGGACGTGCCGACCAGAAAATTTCTCGTTTCAGACCCCATAGATCACGAAAATATAGGTGGTTCAAATTTGTATATATATATATATATATATATATATATATATATATACATGTATATATATATATATATATATATATATATATATATATATATATATATGCTTGTCTGTTTGCGCTCCTGACGGCTCAAAAATGGTCCGTTTTTGATTAAATTTGGTACAAAAATCTGTCTTCTAATTTGAAAGGTCAAGTTCGTTAACCAGCAGAATCCGTCCAATGGAAGATGGCATTTGGGGCGAAATTCGTGCAAATAAAATCGTAACGCTTACGTTTTTTAGTTCATATGCTTGCAGATACTCCTTTTATAGGTTTCTTAACATAGGAAAACGAATGAAACCATTTTTAAGGCGATATCTGTAACCGTTTTTGAGAAAAGTGGAATCAATGTTTTCGCATGTCATTATTTTTTTGGGGGGGTACTTAGAATAGCGGGATTCAATTGATATTTTTTCTAAATCTTGGAAATTAATCCCAACTAAGATGTTTAAATTTTGGTTATATTTGGAGTTAAGGAAGTATGCGAAAAAAAAAATTATAAATAGACATGAAAAGTTTTCGGTTCTTCATACATTTTTCGTAAATATCTCGATAACGTTTGGAAAATCGTGGTAAGTGGAAGGCAACCATTCGAATGCTTACTAAATTCTCTACAAAAATGATTCTGAAGCAATATTCGATGGGGCAATGTCAATCAGAGATATAAACGCTTAAAACTTAAAAAGTGTTTGTTTTGAACGGGTATTTGTCTTTGTTTATCTCACTTTTTAATTGATTGTCTTTTGTTATAATTGCATTTATCAGTGAAATTAGTATTTTAGTCAAACAAGCCAAGAAACTGTAAAAGTTATTGGTAATAAGTTTGGAATGGCTGTGGCTAAACATGATAACGTATACAAAGGTTTGTTTTGAATTCTCCTATTTATATAACCTTCCTGATAGCCTCCAACTGAAGTTATCGTTATTTCTTATTTTATAGACAGATTTAACACACGAGAGAATGGACTTTTATTTGCCATGAAGCACACATGTACAGTTGATTATTACAGTGAAACGAATTTGCTAGTAAAACAAGGAACTTAAAATGACAACGAATTTTCGGTTGTATGGAATAGAGCCTTCTGATCAGTAGTCGTAGAGTTAGTACGTTTTCAGTACATAATTGTATTGACTTGTTCAGTCTCTCTCAAGAATGAGGATCAAGAAATATCCGCTTCTGTGTAAGTTGGCTACTGTCAGTTTCCTGTTATTTTTGATGCCTAATCTACTCCACTTCTTCAAGATATACGGAACCGCGCTAAGATGACGCAGTTCCTACGAGTCGGACTTTTAAAAGAATATAGTTTATACTTGGATAAGCAATTGAGACGACAAGAATATTTCTTGGTCTCTTAGAAAATAACCAGAAGGAAAACATAACCTTTACCAAAGTTCTCCTTTTGCCGCAAACTTTCTTCATTCAGACATTTCCACGATATCGAAATTTAATAAACTGTCGTGGAAGTTTCTAATTTTAAACTAGACACAACAACAAGTCCAAATATAACAATTTAGGAACTAATATAATATTTGATTAGAAAAGCTTATACAATAAATTACAAAATTGTTCGGACGGGTGTTATTCTGGACCCTTACTATCAATTACCACATAGTGGACATAATTTTAGGTTCAATGCAACAAACCTCAGAGTACAATTTGGCTAACTAATGAGAAAAAAGAAGAAGGCATATTAATTTCACTCTAACAGCCATCATTTTTCTTCCTTGGAGTGAAACTCGATACATCATGCCCAACTAATGATAAAGATATGTTGTGAAAATAAGCAATAACTCTGACGAATCTGGAGAGGAATCCAGCAAAATATTGCAAGAAGAAGTAGGAGAGGAGAAACACCCCTGAAGATAGAAGAAGTTCCATATAAAAATATGGTCCCAGTGACGAAAAAACAACATCAGCCTACACACACACACACACACACACACACACACACACACACATATATATATATTGTAACGTATAGTATATGGGGGGTCATAGATTTATTCTAGTTTAAAGATTTATTAACATCAATAAAATAAATAAATAAAGTTCATTCCATTCCCACGCTCTTATAGGCACAAATATTCCCAATATTAGTCAGCCACCTATAGAAGGGCTTATCCCTTGCCTAAGAATGTAGAGGGCTGAACACACGGAGAGAGGAAGCCGGAGAGGAAGGTCGAGAAGGACATCCCGTTATGACCCCAGGACACGAATAGCCTTGGCTGGAGGCGGCACCATATCTCAAGACTTGCCAGCATGAAGATGATGCCGTTCTAAGTAAGAGGAAGAGTACTCATGAAGACGCATAGCACAGGTCTGTCCATTCAAAATAGTCCCTTATATGCAGATTTTTTTTTTTTTTTTTTTTTTTTTTTCTTAACGGCGCATCTACATCTTGGCCATTAGCGCCGGGCTATCTACAGGTTGCCACCCTTTTCTAATGCCAACAGCACGTGGTCGGTCACCCATTCAGTTACTGACCACGCCCGACGTTGCTTAACTTCGGTGATCTACGGGAACCGGTGCACTCAACGTGGCTATGGCCGTTGGCATATGCAGATATTATTAAGAATATGCAGATATTATCTTAATATGCAGATATTATTAAGATCTTAGATTCTAAAGATGGTTTTGTTTTAATCTATAAAAAAAAAAAAAAGAAATGTGTGCCACCATTATTTATCTAGCTATGAAAAAGTAGATGGAATAGAAATTTTATGGATGAATCTGTGAATTATTTTTTTAATTGGTAATATAAAAAAATGTTAACTTCACCATTGTTCACAATTTGGACTACATAGATTTTCAGGTCCTTCAGACTATTCACTGGATCCATTTAAAAATCCAGATTATTTCATAATTTTCAGAGAGCCTAACAATATAATAATAACAACAATTTTCATGTGTGACTAACAATAGATATAAAATTAGTTCCCAAGTTATCCATTAACCATTTATTTTTAATTTTATAACGCCTGGTACTTCAGTCCACTCCAAATTAGCTTAAGGAAAACGGACCCACGATAATAGGAAAATTCCTCCTGAGAATCAATATCATTTAAAATATTATAACTTATAGAATTTTATTTATACTTGCGTAGCGACCCTGAATTTTTACGTTCATTAATATATATGTATACACGAACATATATACACGCATACACATTTATACCACCTTTTTTTTATATCTATGGAATCTGAAACGTACACATTTTGCTCTGGCACCTTTCAGGTTACTTCATTACGGGTGTTTCTGCCTATGGAGGGAGGATGGAAAAACGATGGTCGCATACCGTAAAGTTCTTAATGACGTTTTAACATTATCATTATTATATATTTTCCATCAGTCTCAATGCATCCGTCTAAATGTGACGCCATAATATTTACTCCTCTAAAATGTTAAGTATATTTATTTCATCTTAAAAATATTTGAAAGTAATAAAGATATCATGACATTCAATTGCCCTTAAAATCGGAATGCTAATTAATGAAAGTTGTACCTACTGATGTATAAAAAGTATTCAAGAGGATTTCATATATAAAAAAAAGTCATATTCAACAAATTACATTTATTCATGAATTTTTCATAATTTTAAGAGGCCCAATTAAAGGCAATTTCTTTAACTGAAGCAAACCTAAAGTGAATATAGAGATAAAAGTGTTTCAATTAACTGAATAAACAACGAGGACTTAATATAATTCAGGAGGTAATATACAAGTATAGACTGCGGTTGAACGTGAAGTTATAAAACTCTAGGGAGTATGTAAAGGAAGATTCAACGCTCCAAAAAGGCTATAATGGAAATATTCCACGTAGGGGAGGAATTCAAGATGAATATTGACCTTCGTAAATTATGCTTCAAGACATTTATTGGCTAATTCTTTCTTTACTGCCTTATGGAACGGCTCTTTATTATATATTATTAGGACACTTGGATAGAAAAGTATATACAAAGTTTGGAGGTCCGTCACCCACTTGTGTCACCTTATGGGTTGCCGTTCCATATACATAGATATAAGAAATCCTACTAATTAATTAATTGATATAAATGAACTTTTGCCTATCTTTTTGGAGCCTGGATATGGTAGTAACTTTTATTTGAAACTACATCATAAGTTTCTTTGCCCAATATGTTTCGTGCCTTTAAACAACTATAACGTCAAATGAAGGCTGATTTTGTGCATTATTGTAAGAGCTTAATGTGTGAATGAGTGCCACTATTACCACGATAGCAATCAGCTTAAATGGATATGACATTTCCAAATGAAAACTTACCAGACTGACAATAACGGCAAAGCTAAGAAATTAATCAATAAAAACATAGGTCGAACCCACCTTAGACAGTTACAACTAATTAAGAAGATTGCATATCCACTTAACCATAAAAAAGCTAATCTGACATTAGTAAAACTCTTAGGAAGTAAACTGTTTACAGTTTATTCCTATATATATATATATATATATATATATATATATATATATATATAACTATATGTGTATATATATATATATATATATATATATATATATAGATATATTATTTATATGTACATATCTTGTTATTAGATTTTGGAAGAAAAGAGACAATTTTTCCCTGTCCTGGAGAGGATTTTTATAAGTAAGTTGAAATCCTTTGACAGTAGAATTTCCATGAATATTATTAAAAGTGTTTCTTTGAGCCTTTCTAGAGCCGGTTCAATGATTCAAAGGTCAAGTTAATATATTTGCTTTAAAAGAAACTCTGTAATATGTGAGCCTTCATTTAATAACTTTCATCTTTTCGGAAGTCAGAGAAGCAAGAAATCATCGAAAGCAAAATCTAAAAGTAAAGGGAGCATATTATGCCACTAAAAAAAATAATATAAAAAGGAATCTTTAAAGGAATGTAGTTAGATTTAAAAGAAGCCTTCTGGTTGGGCCTAAATGCAAAAGTATGTCACAAAGTTGTATAAAACAGTTTTGTGCATTTTGTTGTTCTAATGCAAGAAAAGTATATCTCGACATGTCTTTATAAGTTGTTTTCATAAGTTTTTAGCTCCAAATTATTAGATTAATTAACCCTTTCCGGATTCCACTAAACACAGACATGTTACTTTCTCAGGCGGCCCTGACTGTACTCAAGACGGGGCGCTATTATCCCCAAAACGCTCGGATTCTCGTTCCACATTCCGCGGTATATCGCTAGTCCTAACTCATTTATTTAGTTTTTCTCTATATATAATTTACCAATTGTCAGATTTTAATCGCGGTTACGGAGGAAACACGCTTATAAAGTTCACCTCATGACGCAATCCGCAAGTGCAGACAAGAGAATTTAACGCTTCAGAATCCAATAATCATGAAAATAAAGGTGGTTCAAATTTGGTGTTTTTTTTTTGTTTTTAGCGCGGTTCCTCCCTCCCCCATAGGGAGGAACCCCGCTTATAAGGTTGATACAATGAAACAATCCGGAAGTGCCGACTAGAAAATTTTGCGTTTCAGAACCCCTAGAGACCGAAAATGATGGTGGTTCAAATTTGTATATATATATATATATATATATATATATATATATATATATATATATATATATATTTGTCTGTTCGCTCTCTTGGTCGAAGACGAATGGTCCGATTTTAATGAAATTTGGTACAAAAATCCGTCGTCTAATTTGAAAGGTCAAGTTCGTTAGCCAGCGAAATCTGCCTACCGGAAGATGGCGTTTGGGGCGTTTGAGGTTCTAATGAAAGTTTTGATTAGGCGATGTCAATCGGAGAAATAAGAGCTTAAAACTTTAAAGTAATTGATTTCGCTTATTCGAACTGTTCTTTTTGTCTGTTTTTTGTTCCTTGTTATTTTTTAATTGCTTATTGTTGGATAATGTATTTGAAAATAAAACAGGTTAAGAAAAATAAGAAAAACAATTTAATGTTAGAGATATGGATTTCCAAGATATATAGCTTTTCAACTGCCTAGCGTCCTTCCTAGGGAGGGTTCTTTGTCTTTGATTTTGGTACTTAGAATTATGGGATTCAGTTGAAAAATTTTCTGCATGTTCAAATTGTATCAACACTAATATGTTGAAATTTTAGTTACGTTTGGAGTAAAGGAAGGGTTAGAATAAAATATTTTATTAACAGACAAGAAAAGTTTTGGTAACCTTTTATACTTTCGTTAGTATCTCGAAAACCGTTGACAATCTTGGGAAGCGAAAGGTTACCATTCGAAAGCTTACTAAATGGTCTACAAAAAAGGTTCTAAAGAAAGTTTTGAATAAGCGATGTCAATCGGATAAATAAGTGCTTAAACTTTGAAGTAATTGATTTCGTTTATTCGAACGGTTCTTTTTGTCTTTGATTTTGGTACTTCGAATTATGGGATTCAGTTGAAACATTTTCTGCATGTTCTAATTTCATCAAAACTAGTATGCTGAAAATTTACTTACGTTTGGAGTTAAGGAAGGGTTAAATTAAAATAATTTATTAATAGAGATGAAAAGCTTTGGAAACTTCGTATACTTTCCTTAATATCTCGAAAACGGTTAAGAATCTTGGTAAACGGATGGTTTCCATTCGAAAGCTTACTAAATGCTCTAGAAAACAGGTTCTGAAGAAAGTTTTGATTAGGCGATGTCAAACGGAGAAATAAGTACATATAACTTAGAAGTTTGATAAACGATAATTGATTTCGTTTATTTATACGGTTCTTTTTGTCTGTTTTTATTTCTTGTTATTTTGCTATTGCTTCTAGGAGGAAGATGTATTTCTCAATAAAACAGGGGAATAAATACAAATTCTTTGAACCTGTAACAGAACTGAAAACGTAAATATTCTCTGTGTAGAGTCAGTCCGGGTCGATATAGTAGGCCGGTTCCGGTAGGCTTTTATTGCACTTCATAAATCAAGATTCATTGTTCTCATCAAGCATTTTAGGACAGCTGACAGTTACCTTTACCTGTAGGAAGTCATGCAGCCAAATTCTATACTAGAAATATAATTATATTTTGTGGTTGAATGTGGCCGTAGTTCAATAAAAAATAACACTACTTTCTCATTTTCATGTACAATTGGATTTTGTTTAATTGCATTTAAAAGTAAAATGGATATGTTTGCACTGCAAGTTAAGTAAATTAGAAATATATTCGTAGAAGAGTCTTCGTAGACCGAAACTTGGGACGGCAGAAAGAGTAATTTCTGCTTAGGATAGTTTCATCCCTAGCCGAAAATCATGTTTTTTTTTTTTTTTTTTCATATTTGTTTACATTAGGAATGATCCAAACAAAGTAATAACTGTTTCTATTCTAAGTCTACAAAATAACACTAGGGATATGAATGGAACCGCGCTAAGATGACGCAGTTCCTGCGAGTCGGACTTTTTTTGTTTTTTGTTTGGTTCCACCATTAACTATATTACATTTGCTTTGTACAGGTGATTACATTTTTTCACCCAAGATCAAAACAAACTAATGCGTCCCAAACAGGCCGCAGAGCCTAGAGTGGGAGCTACTGTAAAGGTAGCTGATGCTTGAACATATGGCACACTAGGGAGGTAGTGTGGTCAGTACGATCCTCCGGCCGTCTGATTTTTCCTTTTGAATGTGCCCCTTAATAAATTAATGAAAGGCTGGGTGAGCCTAGGAACGGCATGAATACAACCAAAGTCTTGTTGCTTTCGAGCTTCGAACTTAGGTCGTTTAGCATATTAGTCGAATTTTACTACCAGCTAACCTCACCCCCAAAACAAATTAATAACTGCTTCTTTTCCTTTACAAATTTCCGGGGGGGGGGGGTATAACGGAAACGCGCTAAGATGACGCAGGTCATCAATATAAATACGTTTTCTGAGGAATTGTATTTTTCTTTTTCGAAGATATTGATCGAGCTGAAAAGTCTCCAAACGTTTTTTCAATTGTTCAATTTCAATTGTTTCCGCTTCAATGACTTCCTCGGAATCCTTAATATGCTCCTCGACAACCTTGGAAGAGTAAGGGCATATGAATTCCGGATTATAAAATCGTCGTCAAAGTTCTTGAAGCACTTCAGGATAGCAAGGGCGATTGTTTACTCTATGGAATGCTGATTCATAAATCTGCTTGAAAAAGGATACAATTGAAATTTAATGTTTTAATTATAATTTTTGCAAGTGATTAATGGGTAACAGAATGCTAGGAAGGACGTTTCAGACCCGGGTTTCGCCCTTGAAATAGGACATTGCATTTTTTTTTTTCATGATGATGGTGCTTTCACTTTAACTTGAAACTGAGAGCGAACTAGAGGCAAACCAGAGAAACAAACCTACATCTTTGTGAATCAGAAAAAAAAATAACAAAAAAAAAATGATTTTTAGATTCGCCCTTACTAACCAAATCACACTATCATGCAAGAAGCTGGGTTAGAAATATGTTCGACAATATAAGCCCCTAAAGATTATATATATTGTTTAAACTCCACTACATCTAGAATAACAAAGTAGGTTCTAGGTAAATAAAAAACAGCCAATTATAATAGATATTGAATGAGTGTGAGCAAATAAATCTACGCAAGATGTTTCAAGACCAATCCCGCCCTCTGTAATTGAGACGTTGTCATTGAACAGGGAATTGAGATTTAATCAAAGAGCCGAACCTTTACTTGAGGGAAAACTTGTGAAGCGGCTGGAGACTAAAGGAGAAGTTTTCCATTAACTTAATATTTGCGAAGCTCGTCATAAAGGGCAGAGGAATGTGGAGCTCGTCAGCCAACTTCTATACAACAGCCCCAACCCTACTCTACAACAGGAACGTAGTAATTAATGTCGTCCGACTACAGTAAATTAATTAATAAAAAATATTATTCATACACTCACCTTTTCATTTTTTATTACTATTACTAGTAAAGTAACTCTACTTTAGTAGTTACATTGAAAGAGTTCATGTTCATTCAGTAAAGGCTATTCTAGCTTCCATGGTTGCTCTTACTTTTAATATAATTGTTTACATTAAGTCAAAATGATTGCTTACATTATGCTATACCTTCCGTATTTTCCATAAATTTTAGATATAGTAAAATTAGTTGTTTATTGGTGTTCGATGTCTAAGTCATTTCCAAAAAAATATTACAATTATTTCAGCAATCAAATACAAGTTTGTATTAGCATAACCTAAACAGATGTAAATATTATATTTAAAATTTGTTATTTTCAGCGTTACTGAGGCTAGAGATAGGCTATTTGTTTTTCTTTTACGGCGAATCAGCACGTTGCCATTAACACCGGGCAGTATACAGGTTGCCACCATTCCTAAAGCCCAAAATGCAGCCGGGCAATTTTTCAAAGAGCCCTTGAACCAAGTCCTTCTGCATTCTGTGCATGTGTCATACCAAATGCACCGGTCCTTCAAATGCATGTATATATATATATATATATATATATATATATATATATATATATATATATATATCACGTATATTAATTGAGTTATTTAACATGTTTTAAATAGTCAATACATTTTTGTATGTATTGTACAGCTGGGAGCCTGAGGCTTGGTTCTGTTCTTGGCATTCAAAACATCATGAAGTCTTGAAATGAAGAAGATATTTAAAAATTTAATGTGAAATAACAAACATAACGTAACCGCAGGAGTACAAGTTGCACCGGGTAGTTAAAATAAGTAAAATAATGTATATATTTAAATTAATAAACAAATAGTAATAAATGTGAATATTATTATTAATAGGGAGGTCGAAAGAATAAACACAGTAATTTTCAAAATAAAATACGTCTGCAGTCACAAACAAGGTAAGTGTGTTGCTGAACCCACAAAAAATTCCGTTCACTGATTGTATACTAGGAAAATGTTGCTTCACAGAAACCTACTGACCAAGAAGAACAGAATTTCTGTCAAGTGGAAGCCTCGACACTAGGGAATACTTGTAAAAGAGAAAGCAGGTAAGCCTGTTAAGCTCAGGGTTGACACCTGTCCAATAGGACCGTCTTCCTTCAGCGGTCAGGCACGTCAGCAAAAAACTTGGTGGATAACATGGTCAGGTAACTGTAATTGTTGGGGCAAAATCCGATACGTTTTGCTAAATGTAACTTGAAGAAAATGCAGAAGGCAGCGATTAGATTGCTAAAGGCTTTTATCGTGGATCACAAGATAGATGGATCTATAGATTTATAGATAGATAGATTAGCCCACCGCTGCTTAAGTAGTATGATGAAATAAAATGTATGTCATGTGTCATTTAACAATTATGTATTTAACTCGCAAAAGGAGTTTTCGACTGTAGCTCTTCCTAGGAGATTAGGCCAAAAAATAAAATACAAACTCAGTATCAAATAAAAATATAGTGTTCCCACATTGTAAAATAAGTGATAGTGGAAAAATGCCCAAGACAAGTCTAACAGCAGACATAATTCACACAGAAGCCATTCAATCCATTTTTGGCAGCTGATTGAAGCATAGTATCTTAAAAAAATAATACAAATTCTGATGGGTCGGAGAAAAGATAAGTTGGACAGGATGCTCTAAAAGTCACGTATTTTAATTTTTCATTCATAACTTCAAACTTAAAGAAAACATGATTAAGGAAAAAAAACTCTCAACAAAAAATACAATAGAAACCTTTTTTCTAGAATCAATACTCAAGAAAAAGAGAATAAAATGGGAATTTTAAACTCCGTTGTATAGTTAAAAAGTATTCTCAAACAAAAATTGCCTCTGTTTTGCTAATATAAACTATATGAATGCTGAGGGGTACCCCTGCAGAGAGCACTTCAGCTCATGTGCGAACGATGATGATGCTGAAAATGAAAATATCATGGTAACAAAGATTTATTTATTCCTAACAATTAAAATGCCAGAATTGGGAAAGCTAAATGAGAAAGAATTCATAAAACTAAATAAAAGAGAAGTGCTAAAACGAAATGAGAAAGTCTTTTGTAAATTCAATAGTAAAGAACTTCCTTAAACTAAAAAAAAAAAAAAATCATAAAATTAAATAAATGAGAATTTCTAAAACGAAATAAGAAAGTATTCCTTAAAGTAATTAGGAAAGAATTTCCTGAAACTAAATAAGAAAAGCTTGATAAAACTAAATAAAAGAGAATTGCTAAAACGAAATAAGAAAGTATTCCATAAACTAAATAGTAAAGAATTTCCTTAAACTAAATAATTTATTTATTTATACATTTGTGAGGACGCGACAATGGCAATTCATCACAAAAAAACTAATATATAAATACAATATTGTAAATTCCGAAGATTAATGGTATACACTACAAAGAGGCATGGTACTAAACTCTATGATAATTTTCAGGCAAGTATCAGAATAAAATAAAATTGTCCTGAAAACGTAATGATTTTCTATTATAAGGTGAATTATAGAAGAAGTTTTTGTTAATTGATTGAAATAAAATTTACTGATAATGCACTGTACGTTTTACGAGAAATATTTTGGAACATAGTTTTAAGAGGTAGACTTGTTAATGTAGATAGGTTTTATTTTTAGGGCAAATGTCGGTTTAATAAATCAACTTTTTTTTTGTAAGCCATTCAGATTTTAGTTACAAATATATAATATTCACTTTTAATATGTAAAATAACGAGTAAATAATATGCTCTTAATATATTCATAAGTTAGTTATAATAAATTCTTAATAAAGGATTCCTGAATTCCCGAATAATATATCTCATGCATGGAGAATATTATTGTTTTTAAATTTAGGAGTAAACACAACATAAAAGATCTGGTTAGTGTAGATTGAAGAAATGAAGAAGTATATATAAATATACGTATAAATGTAGTATGCATACACATGTGCATCGGTGTGCATGTAGTAAAAAAAAATAAATAAATAAAATAACTTAAAAAAAAATAAACAGGATTTTGTTGCTAATTTTGAAGAGTATTGAAAAAGTTCATTTATTGAAAGTAATGAGAAATAAAAATTAGAAGGAATTAAGAGCTAAAATAAATTTCAAAAAATAGAGAAGAAAGTAAAAATATAAAAACTAAAAAGGTCCAAAGTGAAGTTAAAGAATGTTAATTAAAAAATGGGAGACTATAAAATTGACAACATTGAAATAATAAAGTAGGTATTTCTGTTTGAATCTAGAATTAGTTTTTTTTATTTAGAATTATTTTTATTTATATCTGCCTCTTGGTAGTGGATACCTTTTTTTATTTGGTGGTAGTTGAGTTTCATCTGTAAGTATCCTACAGTCCTCTGATGATTCAGGGATGACGTTGGGTCCCAGTTCCATGTCCAATCCTGTTCTTCCAGCAATTTCCGTGGTGTTTTCTTCATTTTTCCTATTAATTATAAATTTGTTTCTTCTTTCTTCGATTGATCCTTGTCTAAATGTCCTTCAATAGATTTAGACTGAAACTTCTTCAGAATTCTGACTTCCATTTGGACGAAAAGCGTTTCTATTTTACGAATGACTCCTTCAAAGGCCTTGGAGAGAATATGTTCAGTGTTTTGAGTGACTATTCCAGACTGTGCAATGGAGTTAACCTGCTTCTCTAGTCCCCTCACTACGTTAGTCAATCCACTCAGATTGTCCTCTGGCTTTTGGTTTTGTGTGACTCTTTTGGCATACGTATTTGTTGCTAAAATACGTCTTCTTGCTTCTCCATAAGACAATTTCTCAAGAGTCATTTTTGATAATATATTGTGTTCTAATTTATATAAAGGGCAGTCTTTATCTAATGAATGATGATTTCGGTTGCAATTGACACATTTTAATTGACTACAAGGGCCTTCGTGTTTAATTTCTGAGCAATTTGGGCACATTTGTAGAGAAGCACATCTTTTAGCAGGGTGGTTGAGTCTAAAACATTGATAACATCTCATAGGTAATGGTATGAAGGGGTCTAGTCTTGTTATCAGATGACCTAACCTTATTTTGCTAGGCAACGAGCCGCCATTGAATGTTACTACAAACAATACTCTTCCTTTTTTCGGAGTTATTCTTTGTAAATTAACAATATTACTGTATTCGTCTTTAAGTTCATTCAGAATAATGCTGTCAGACATAGTTTCAATATCTTGGCAACGAAAAATACCTTTAATGTAGTTTAATTTTTCATGTGGAGTAACGGAAATGTTATATTCATTGTAGAATTTATTTGATTTCATAAGAATTTCACTAACTTTTTTATTCGGACATCGTATTAATAAAGTTCCGTTTCTTCTATTTTTGTTAAGTAGTATATCTTTACTAAACTGTTTACTCCACTTATAGATTATGAAAGGGTTTACATAATTAAAACTTTTACCTTCATCAAGTATGGTAACGGTTAGGTATTCATAGAATTCTTCTTCTGGTGACTTATTTTCTTCATTTGTGGCTTCAAACCAATTCTTCACGATTTCACTGTCTCTAATATTAATATTTTGCGCCTTTGAATTATTATTTTGCTTACCTAAATTCATAATGTTTGGTTTTTAGTCGGAGACTAAAAGCACACGACTTTTAGCTCCAAAACCAAACATCTGATCCTAAACTAAATAAGAAATAATTCATAAATCTAAACACGTAATAATTCCTAAAATTAAATCAGAAAGAATAATTACAACACAAATATTTCGTATTGTCATTCTAATTTCTTTTAACGGCTAAAATTGTTATATACTATCTTTGAGCTAATAACCAAAGTTGCGATGCTCCTATAAAACAATATACAATTAAATGTTTTGCATACCGGTTTGAAATTTCCAATAGTATTGTATTTTGAGATTATAGGAAAAATGGTTCTTACGCTAAGAGAAATTCGGCAGTGGTTGGTATTTCCTGTTTGCTGAGACAAGTTACACGTTGGATTTCTATAACCTAAATTTAGAATCTGGCCAAATCGATAAATGAATACCAGTTTTATACGTTCACGCGATATTTCTGACAATCGACATTTGTTAGCTATCGAAATTCCACGCTTGGCCAACTAATGAATCAATACCTCCGTGTAGGTGGGTTCCTTTTCGCGTCATAAGCAGAGAATGTATCAAATACCACTCAATAAAAAAAAAAAAAAATACGGAAGATTCCAGAATATCATTAAATTATTAAAATTTGTCATAATTCATTAAAAATGAAACAATTTTCCATGGTGATAATGACCATTGCAGTTGAATTATCAACAAAAAATTAATAAATGAATAATAAAAAAAATTCTTCTATAAAACATAATTTTATCTGGGATAATCAAAATAATAAAATGCCGTTCCAGCTGCAGTGTGGAGGGCCACACGGTTCTCTGTCCCATCTGAAGCGGGATTCCCCGTCGGTTTGAGAGAGCATATATATGAGCTGCGATTTTATGAAAACCTAGTATCCGCTAGTCAAATATATCTCTTTTCCATGAGAATTTCTAAGGGAACCAAGTGATGCTAATTTTCTCCCATCATCTGGGAATTTGCCTATTATAAGGATGGAGAGTGAGGAATTATACTCCAATCGTAAATCCAGTGAATCAGTCCGAAAGTGGAATAAATTATTCAAAGCGAATCTCCATAATATTGAAAGGGAAAGCTCATCAGGAAATTATGAATCAATTAGGTTGCTTGGATAGGCGTAAGGAAGCGGAGAGGAACTGTTTGACAACAACCACCAAGTAAGCTTCGGTTAATCATGTTTGGTACTCCATTGTCCTCTGCGGATATTGATTTCTCATCAAAGCCATGCAGCAAATAGTTTAAAACTGATTTCCTGTATTGCACAAGTCCGCATATTGGTATTACAGAGAATGTTTGGGGTCTAAATAAGTAATAGGAATACCATTACCAGAAATAAAATACTACAAACTCACCCCTAAAATGAACGAAATCAAATAATCCATACTTAATCCGAATTAACCACGTTTCCTCTCTTTTTCAAGGGATGCCACGCCTCTAGAACAAAAAGGATAGAGCTAAGGTTCACATATCGTTCCAATAAACATCCCCTTTTTCCAAAATCTGGGCGCACGGTATTGCGCCAGGCCAAGTTCTGGCCTAAGCATACTGTGTGTATATTACAAGAGGTCTTAGAGCCGATTTTTACCATCTCATAACTTCCAATCAGGCAAAGATAAAGTTATGAAATTTTACACAGGTATTATACTACTAGATGTGAGTAAAACTGGAAATTTTCATAATTCTACATCGAATAGTTTCTGAAATATAAGCGATCGCAAATCGGGATTTATAGGACTCACTCACTCACTGACTCATCAAAATTATTAGGCACTTCCCATAATGCTAGAGACTTGAAATTTTGCATGATGATAGATATGAGGGTGTTATTAAAGGAAAAAATCGAAAAATCCTGAAAAGTTGCGTTTGACTCCGCATCCCGGGCGGGGGCATGCCAGTTTCGTACGGAAACCCATCATTCCGTCCGAAACCCAAGATGTGGGGTATCAAATGAATCGTCTCGGTATGAAGAACCTATATTTGATGTTTTAAGAAACAATTAGACGCATATAGGCTCGGTCAAAATCGTATACCAGCTGTCTCTCTGTATGTTTGTTCCTTATACAATGGGCCTTGATACGGGGAGAATCATAGACTAGGTCAAATTGTCTATCAGCTGTCTGTCTGTCTGTTTGTTCCTTATACAAATACACACCGTTTGACCGATTTTGATAAAATTTGACACACATGTTGGTCTTGATCCGGGGAGGGTCATAGGCTAGTTCAAAATCGTCTATCAGCTCTTTGTCTAACTGTTTATTCCTTATACAAATCCACACGAATTGACCGATTTCGAACAAACATGGTACATAGGTAGATCTTCGTCCGGGTAGTGTCATAGGCTAGGTCAAAATCGTCTATCAGTTGTCTGTCTGCATGTTTGTTACACAAATTCACACCGTTTGACCGATTTTGACCAAACTTGGCACACAGGTAGGCCTTGGTCCGGGGAATGCACTAGGCTAGGTCAAAAAGGTCTTCCAGCTGTCTGTCTGTATGTTTGTTCCTTATACAAATCCACACCATTTGGCCTACTTTAAACAACAGTGTTTGGGGGGGGGGGAACTTGGCCTCTATTTCACATTTATGGTTTTTTTTTTTGGGGGGGGGGGATTTACTTATCTCATGTTCACATCTAAGGAAAAAATCTCGAACAAGGTTCGAACCTATAACTTTTTACAGAATTACTGGTGGGAAATGGCCTCATTTCATAAACCAAATGTAAAAAAAAAAAGC
Source organism: Gonocerus acuteangulatus (assembly GCA_946811695.1). Taxonomy (NCBI): domain Eukaryota; kingdom Metazoa; phylum Arthropoda; class Insecta; order Hemiptera; family Coreidae; genus Gonocerus; species Gonocerus acuteangulatus. Next base: position 46,143,413 of record OX328124.1, on the reverse strand, counting down.
TCATATATATATATATATATATATATATATATATATATATATATATATATATTTATTAATTATATTGAACGACACAAAATTTGTCCAACAGAAACAAAATGCTTGATTATATTAAACACAAAATTTCTGACAAGGAAAGAACACTCAGTTTTGTTCAGAAAATCATCCAGGTAATGTGCTCTATTGAGGGCTCCTCAAATCAAATCAAACAGATACTCATTTTATTATTAACAATTTCAAATAGACTGTCTAGTCGATTGTAATGGTGAATAAGTATGGAAGTAGATTCTCTAAAAAGATAAGAAGAACAATTCTAAAAAGGGCTTGAAATGTAAAATTTAGGATAATCCTGGATATCACAAGGTTGGAGGAATATAGATTCTGTTTAGACTATGGCAAAGATCCTGTCTTGTTATCAACCTTTATCTTGGAAATTCGGGGATTTTCTCTTGTTTCATTCTCCGGTTGTTATATTTCTTGAATAAGATAGGACAGATCTCACTTGATAGGACATCAAACAGATATCCTGTGAGGTTCATGTTGGGTGAGGGGGAGAGTGGGAGAGGGGGAGAGTGGGAGAGGGGGAGATGGAGAGGGAGAGGGGAGAGTGAGAGGTAAAGAAAGTAAGAGAGAGTATTAATTCTGTCTCAGTGATTAAATTATAATTTTTAAAAATATTCACATTAAAAAGGGGAAAACTCACATGCACTTAAATTCGATAACCTGGCTACGTGGCCTAGTATGGTATATAGTTTTCTGTAAATAACTGCTGCATTGCATTCACCAAAACAATAGCTCTAAGAATACTGAAAAGTTTGCATTGTGCGTCCATCCAACGTCGCCTTTCCCTCTCCTCTCAATAGTCGCGTTCAGAAATAGGCTGTTTCAACAGTCCGAAATCCACCAGTAGTCAAAATCAATTGAATTAACATATTATACATTCGATACTTATGAAAATATTATTTGTAGGTGGGAGCGAAGTAACACTCATTAAAAAAACATATTAAAAAAAATCTTTTAGACACACCCGCCCTTGTAGTCGGAGATACATGCACACATAAACACACATTTATATATGTGAAATATATATGATTCGCTTCAAGCTGGAAAAATTTGAAATGATCAGAAAGTGGTTAAGTATTCGGACTCCGTCTGCAGATATGATTTCGTAGACTATGTTACAAAGAAACATGTAAATATTTGAAAAAGCTAACATATTTTCAAATATTACACTGACTATAAAATAATATTTATTACTCAATCGAGACACAGACATGAAGATGTTTAACAACTTGTAAGAAATAGAAACTTCAACAGCATCATCCTTTATGTGGTTAATCCATTATACTCAAGGTAATTTTAGAAAATTATCCATGGACATGGACATGTATATTCTAGTTGAAAATTTTGACGAAAAGAGTCCGATTTCATTCGAAAACGAGATCACAAAAGACATTAAATTGAAGAAAAAAAAACGAAAAATCAAGGCGATAACAAAAAATGCAATGTAGATTGATTACCTTTTTTTTAATAAAGCATAAGAAGGTCTTTCTTTAAATTTATATGAACTGTTCAGATTTGTTTTTAATTATGGTCAGGCTGTATAAATTGAAAAAAAAAAACAGGCATTATTTTCAGTTTGATCCTGTACCTGATAGAAATGATATATCTTAAAATATTAGAAGTTTTACTTTTTGTTTTGTATCGGAATGACAATGATCATGATGATGTTGTAGCCGGAAACTAGCGCAGGAAAGAGTCGGGACGAATGTATCTATGGGATCCACCATCTATCACTTAATCCTGGCACTCAGGATGAAGGATCGGAGGTGATTTAACTAACCCTACACGTAGCAAATGAATGAAAATCCAATTTTCCATCTTGTTAATGAATTCATTTCAAAAACTCCTCGTCACAAACTCATATCATCCCTGGAATCACCCTCCATTTATAATTTATCTTTTCAACTTGTCGTTCTATAAATGTATACTCTGAAAAAATGAATATACCGGTGGGCCATCCTGTAAAGAATTTCGCGATTTCTAATATTACACCAAACAAAATAATGTAATTCAAATTGCCAAATTTCCTACCCTAGAACACATTTTGAATTTCTCTTAATTTCGTATATATATATATATATATATATATATATATATATATATATATATATATATATAAATATATATATATATATAATCTGGCTGGGCGTTGGAGGTAATGCATCAAATAGGAAAACCAAAACACCAAATCTCCATGGCAATTATTTATTTATTCAATTTTCACATACGCGCTATCAGAGTCGACTGTTCTTCAGTGCATCTAAGCATAAGACAACATTTATATACTGAACAAGCCCAGGCCCACAAGAAGTCGCTACGCCCAGCTCCCTGTCGCAGACCTAAGGAAGTTTACCTACGTCATCCTACGAGACGACGCGCTTCGCCAGCCGCTAACACCACCCTATTCTAGTCCACAGGCGGTCTTGAAACGCGAAGAGAAAACCTTCGTTATCATGCTGCCTTCTGGTACCAAGACGGTAGCAGTCGACCCCCTCAAGTCACCCTACATCTTAGAGGATCCTGACACCGCAACGTAGCAATCCAGTTCAGAACTTCCTGCGGCTCTACCCTCTCCACCTAAAGAACCTTGCCGTCAATGACCCAGTCGCCAGAACGTCAATCCCACAGGTATACCACCCGACGAGGACGCAAGATCCAATTGCCTGTAAGTTTCCGCGACGGACTCATCAGAGGGGAGTGATGCAGCAGCCGCCCTTAACCTGACGCACAATAACCTTCCACTGCACAGACTGTCAAACTCGCCCGCCAAGCTCGCGGCAAATCTACTATTTTCAAACCACGGCCTTACTAATTAGTTTTTGTTTTTTTTACGGCGCATCTACTTCTAGGTCATTAGCGCCGACATCCAGGGTGCAGCGAGGAATTTTCCCAGCGAGCCTTGAGATGAGAAAATTCCTGCCGGAGGTGGGGATCGAACCCACCATCTCCCGCTTATGAATCCAGCGCGCTAGCCACTAGACTACGGGAGACCCCCCTTACTAATTAGTAAATTAATTATTGATTATTGCGCCTTCTAGTAATGAATTACTAGAAGTTTTAAATTTTAGTGTTTTTCAATTGTCGGATTTATTCAAATCCGAATTATAACTTTTCTTATTTTTTATTCTTGTTTTTTTTTTTAAAGGTTTAACGGCCTATCAACATTTGGGCCATTAATGACGGGCTATCTATAGGTTGCCGCCCTTTTATAATGACAACAGCACATGGTCGGTCACTCATTCAGGTACTGACCACGCCCGACGTTGCTTAAATTCGGTGATTAACGGGAACCAGTGCACTCAACGTGGCTATGGCCGTTGTCGTTAGTACCATCTTATTATTATTTTTCCTCTTGTTGAAAAATGAAGAATCACTGATGTCTGTACGTTTGAATCCTCTTGCCTAATATCGGAGTAAATATTCTCGATTAATAAGGAGAAGACTTATTAAGGTTGAACACGGTAAAAACCACTTAAAACATAATAGATTTATTCCAAGTTAAAACTTTCTTGAGCTAATCTGAAAGCTGAGCCTCACCTAATGGGCTATGGGCCTAATTACTTGATATTAAACCTCCCTTTCTTAAAAACTCTTGATTTTTATCATACTCCGATTTCTTAATATTATCAGCTAAGTATAATTTTTAATATAATCTCTGATAACAATTACTCCAAGTATTGTTCTCCTTTTTCATTAATGTGTAAATTAGTTAATAATCAACATGGAATGTTTTATCAAATAATACTGGGTTTATATCTATTTACAACTAGATATAAAACTTTATCATCGGCTAATAGCTAAAGCTGCGAAGCTGACAAGGAAATATATAAACAAATAAAATTCAAGAATCCACGAAACTTAATTGTTTACTGGCCATTGTTCCAAAGATTTTTATATAATATTTTACTAACGATTATGCCAATTTAATTACAATTAAACAAAGCATGGAATAAATCAAACACATTTTATCTTATTTGGAAATATGATCTGAATTGACTCGTGAAATTTATGAAATTGCTAATTTGTTAAAATATGCTATGCTTTTTTTGCCGCAACAAATGCTAAAAATTGTCCAATAATTTGTATGCTCTATTGTATATGTATATATATATATATTTATTTATTTTTTATTTTTTTATTTTTTCGCAACTATGGCGACTCAACAGCAAAGTGGGTTTTACATATGTATGAAAATACACCAAAAATTCACATTAGAAAAAAAAATAATAATAATAAATAAATAAAATAATAATAATAATGTTAATAATAGAAGAAGAGAGCATAGTCCCTTCCTTGTAGAGGTTGGCTTTAGTTCTCAATGAGTTGTATTTATATTTGTATACTTATGTAGTTCGTTCATGCGAAATTATATGAGGTCGTAAATGTTTAAATGTCTGAGGTATTCAAATATTTGTCCGATGTAGTGACTGTCATCTGTAAGTAGTTCGTGCATGTTTTGTGGGATGTTATCATTTTGTCTTTGTCTACAGTCTGTGAGGATGTGTTTAACAGTAAGTTGTGTATTACAGTACTTACAAGTTGGTCTGTCCTTTCTAGTCATAAGGTAAGAGTGAGTGAGTCGGGAATGGCCTATCCTTAGTCTGCACAGAACGACTTCTTCTCGTCTATATAATATATATATATATATATATATATATATATATATATATATATATATATATATATATATATATATATATATATAATATTACATTTGTTTTGATTAGTTCATTTCCTAAATTGTTATATTTTGTGAATGAGCAATGTTCCCATTTGAGAACAACGGTCTATTCGGCTTATATGCCTCGGGAACAGGAGAGGTAACGGGATATTTCCAACATTTTTCTGTTTTCTATCTTTTAGAGTATTACCCAGGGTGTTTTCAGTTTCCATTGTGCTTTTGAACTGGATAGTAGTGTATGTTGTATTTATAGTAATTTTCGTTTATTCGTCAGTAAAATCGTAAAATTAATATTTTTAATTAGATCGAACTTTAGATGACTGAGCCAATTGTTTTCATTAATATGTTAACTGATAGTTCCTTTAGCGAAATTAGCATCTGCCATTTAGCTCCAGACGAAAATTATACCAAAACGATTGTATACGATATCGATGAATAAATACTGGCTCCAAAATTCCATAGAATGAGTAAGATGAGATGAGCCTCATTTTAAATAATTCAAATTACATAGGAACAGATTTTGAGCGCAGACGAAATTTCAGACCCCTTAGCTTCTTCTAGAATGAAAAAAAAACAACAAAAAACTATCCGATCTTAAGTTAAGAAAAAAAGGTTACTGCGGAAAGGATTGAGAATAGTGATATGAAGTCGTTTCGAAACGAGCCTCTCGAAAACATAAACAAAAAAGTCCGACTCGCAGGAACTGCAGCATCTTAGCGCGGTTCCGTTCATGTCCCTAGTGCCATTTGATAAGCTTAGAAAAGAAATAAACTTATTTTTTTTATATATCTCGTGAAAATTGTCAAAATCCTCTGGAACATCTCGAATAAAAGTGATATTAAGGCGTCAGGGACACCGACAGTAGCTAACTTTTACACAGAAGCGGAAATTACAGAATCGTGCTCTCATTCTAAAGCAAAGCTCTATAAATCAATACAAAATATGCCTAATAAAGCCTTTCTAGTGGATACAGAAGCATGGGCGTGTTCTATTACGTGTAATAGCGTTTTAGTTGCCTAAAACTATTCCAAGCTCTAAATATTTAGTATTCCATACCCTGGAAATGGTCTCAGCCCCCCCCCCCCGAAATTGTTTTTATATACGCCCATGTACAGAAGGATCAAGAAGAAGTACACAAGATTGAGTAGAATACCCTGCCTAATATAGCCTATATAGAATAATATGCCGAATAAAACCTATCTAGTAAATACACAAGGACAAATAAAAGTCTTGACGAATAACAAGTCAAGAAAAAAAACTTTATTTAACAAAATAAAACAAAGTTTAGTTGCCCAACTACAATAGAATAATATACCTAATTAAGTCTATGGAGAAGATACAAATGGACCAAAAACAAGTCTTGTGGAATATTGTTTTTTTTTCTAATTAAATACTTTTTATCAATATTTAGTATATAACCTTTGTTGAAAACTATTGAATGCTAATTGATGAATCGGTTTACAACTAAGTAGTCTTTATGAATATTTAGTATATAACCTATGTTTGGATCTGTGTTTTTGGGGTGCTCTCCGCCTAGGCTTTGTATTTGTGTCGGCAGATACCTGGGGTATATTTACAGCTCTTGAGGATTAACTCTTAGCAGGGAAATTTCCTGCGGACCTTCTGCTTCTACGGGCATTGAACCGCCATATTCGCTCATAGTATCTAACCGTTGTGAAGTTTATTTTTTGGATTTAGGACTTAATATACATATGTAGACTAAATCATAGCAAGAAGTAATCCTCCGTCGTCAGTTCTTAACTATGTAGACTCGCTAATGTTATCCAATCTTAGATACATCGTATTTAAAATCCACAGCAAAAACACGACATTTCATCAGAATCCCCTGCTGAATAAAACTTATATAGAATAATATGCAAAATAAAGCCTATCTAGTGGATAAAAATAGAGGAAAAAAGCCGTTCGTGGTGGTAGAAAATCTTAAAAGTATTTCGCTCAGAAATCTCCGAAATATTGTCACTAATTTTACGTATCCTGTTTTATAGCCAAATAGATTTATATTCTATAATCAATAAGAAAAACCTACTAACAATAAAAAACTATGGGTAACAGATGAAAATAGGGAATACCAAGAATAATTCTAAAGAACGAAATCAACACCAGTACTGTAATCTAGATATTCATACGGCATCTTCGAATTCTAAGAAACAAAATATTGATTCTAATTATACGTATCCTGTTTTATTGACAAATACATTTGGCTACTATAAGCAATTAAAAACACTAGGGAATATGCCAAAGAACTCGGAGTAGGAGCCTCGACAGTTTCAAGACATTTGAAGGAAATCGACAAATCCAAACCTGACATTTCATACGGTACAGCCTGATATACTTTTTAACAATGAATTGTTTTTCTTATTTTAATTAATCTGTTTTATTGTCAAATACATTATCCAACTTTAAGCAATTAAAAAATAACAAGGAATAAAAACAAACAAAAAGAACCGTTCGAATAAACGAAATCAATTACTTCAAAGTTTAAGCACTTATTTCTCCGATTGACATAGCCTAATCAAAAAGTGTTTTAGAATCTTTTTTGTAGAACATTTAGTAAGCTTTCGCATGGTATCCCTCCGTTCACCAATATTCCTAACCGTCTTCGAGATATTAGGGAATGTATACGAAGTTCCCAAAACATTTCATGTCTGTTAATAAAATATTTTATTCTAATCCTTCCTTAGCTCCAAACGTAACCGAAATTTTAACATATTAGTGTTGATGAAATTCAAACATGCAGAAAATGTTTCAACTGAATCCCATAATTTTAAGTATCAAAATCAAAGACAAAAAGAACAGTTCGAATAAGCGAAAACAATTACTTTAAAGTTTTAAGCACTTATTTCTCCGATTGACACCGCCTAATCAAAACTTTTATTAGAACCTTTTTTGTAGAGCATTTAGTAAGCTTTCTAATAGTATTCTTCCGTTTCCCAAATTCTCAACCTTTTTTGAGATATAAAGGAAAGTATACAAAGTTACCAAAACTTTTTTATGTCTGTTAATAAAATATTTTATTCTAACCCTTCCTTAACTCCAAACGCAACCAAAATTTCAACATATTAGTTTTAATGAAAGTAGAAGATGCAGTAAATGTTTCAACTGAATCCCATGATTCTAAGTACCCAAACCAAAAACGGCATTCAAAAATTATTTTTTCAGTTTTCTCGAAAACGGTTAAAGCTATCGCCTTGAAAATGGTTCCATTCGTTTTCCTCGCCCAAGAAGCCTATAAAAAGAGTACTTACAAGCTTATGAACTCAAAAACGTAAGCGTTACGATTTTTTTGCGCGAATTTCGCCCCAAACGCCATCTTCCAGTGGGCGGATTTTGCTGGTTAACAAACTTGATCTTTCAAATTGGACGACAGATTTTTGTACCAAATTTCATCAAAATCGGACCATCAGGAAAGCCAGAAATGAGCGAACAGACAAATATATATATATATATATATATATATAAATATATACACATATATATATATATATATATATATATATAAATATATACATATATATATATATATATATATATATATATATATATATATATATATATACAAATTTGAACCACCGTTATTTTCGGTCTCTAGGGGTTCTGAAACGCGAAATTTTCTTGTCGGCACTTCCGGATTGTTTCATTGTATCAACCTTATAAGCGGGGTTCCTCCCTATGGGGGAGGGAGGAACCGCGCTAAAATGCCCGTATATTTCTAATTAACAGCCAATAGATGTTTTTATGCATACCTATCTGAATTATTTATGAAACATTTGGCCGAAATGATGTTGCTCAACATGGATCAAATATTGAGGTTTATGTAAGTATGCCTCTTTTTCGGAGAACTACATTAATTTATAATTTTGCTAACAAACAACACTTTACTCTATGGGGTCAATACATTAAAAATCACCCAGACCATGTTGCTCTAAATGTTTCATTTTCCTAATTTTTTAACAGTTATTCCCCTATGCTAGGTGAGTTCAAATGATATATATCATTTCTTATGGCAAATAAAAGAATACATTTTATATTATTATTTCAATACTAGTATTTTGCATTAAATAACAGTGCAAATTTATAGGTCATGTTTTAACCTCTGCCATATGTATAGATATTTATTCTTTTTTAAACCTTCTGAAAAAATAAATAAAATCTTTCTCCCATTTTGTTGAACAGTCGTGTCATAGCTTCTGAGTGAGACACAGCGTTCTTTAAAGCTCTCGTTTTTACTAGTGAAAAGTGGTGGTCAGTGGTCATATTTCCTTGTGAAAATTGGCACACTGATGGACAAAGTGTGAGTGCACACATCAGTGAAATATCCTTCACCCAGTCATCACCGTTCACCTACAATCTGTAAGTAAAGTCATCAATATTCACAGATTATTCAGCCCTCGCTGCTAGACCTAGTGGTGGGGGGCTTGCCTGTGGTGACCCGCTCCAGGCGCATATAGGAGCCCCTTCAGCGTGGAAAATACTTTATCCCGCCAACACCATCCATTGACTAGTAGCTGCCAGCTAGCCTGCTTGGCTCAGAGCGTACGTACTCGACTCCTGGCCAACAGTCAGCGGTTCGAATCTCCAGTATTCTGCTTCTTTTTTTTTTACTTTTTTTTTTGCAAAAAATTAATCACAATGTCTACTACGTTGGACAGTGAACAACAACTGACATTCATAGAATCAACATCAACACATGATGGGGAAAATTTCACTTTAGGGAGACGAAAACGCCTTCGTAAGAGGACATCAACCAACTTATCGCCCAAAGCAAAACAACAAAGGAGTATAAAAACACCAGAAGAGAAAAATACCTCAAAAGCAAACAAAACACCTCCAACCGAAATAGTGAGTCAGAAGCCACCGAACATATATGTTCGAAAAATTAATAATTATAAATCCTTCTGCGCCCGACTTGGTCAAGCCGCCGGAGAAAAATCTTTCACCTGCAGAGCTCGTTTCAATGACATAGTCATTAGCTCTATTAATAGTGACGCCTACAGGGCAATTATTAAATGTCTTAATGAGATCGAAGCTGACTACCATTGTTACCAGCTACCTGAAGAAAAGGCATACCGAGTAGTCATCCGTAACCTTCACCAATCCACACCTCCAGAAGATATCGTAGCAGAGCTTAGTGAGCTAGGTTACCATGCAAAAAGGGTAATAAATGTTCGTCACCCAACGACTAAAGTGCAACTCCCACTCTTCTTTGTGGACCTAGAGAAAACTGAGAAATTTATAAAGAAAAGTATTTACTCTACACCAAAATCTCAGTGGAGGAGCCTCGCCGTCGTAATCAGTTGCTCCAGTGCCATAAATGTCAGGAGTACAACCACACCAAGGGTTACTGTAATCACGCACCTAAGTGTGTGAAATGCGGCGAACAACATAAATCCGAAGATTGCCCAAAACCCATCGACGTACCAGCATCCTGCGCCAATTGCGGCGAGAACCATCCTGCGAACTACAAAGGATGTGAGGTCTACAAAGCGCTTCGGACTCTTCGAGCTCAAAGACAAAGAACCAGCAGTGCATCCCGTCAGAGCCAGGTTCCGGGAACTAGTGATAAAGAGGATCGACCCACACAGCAACTGCAGCCCTCTACATCATCCCTCACATCTAAACGTAGGCCAACCATCTCTTATGCCTCTCTTCTCTCCTCCAAGGAGAAGAAGGTGCAGCTAATGCCTCATCCTAATCCCACCCCACCACAAAAACCACCAACCACTTCCGCACGCAAAAATCTGTCACAATCCACGTCTTCAGCACCCCAACAAAATATTACAGAACACCCACCTAAATTTGCTAATGCTCCCACAACCCCTAAAGCAGTTCCTGCCACTCCTACACCCCAAGACCCCTTTATTTTGTTTTCCACATTTTTAAACAAATTGGAAACGTTGTTAACCCCGCTTATCTCCCTCATGACCTCCTTAATATCCGATATCCTTCCAAAGCTCCTTAAATGATATCCCCCAACTCCACTCCCCTCTCCATAATCCTATGGAATGCTAACGGACTTACTACACGACGACTCGAGCTCCAACTCCTACTCACAGAAAAGAACATTGACATTGCACTAATTACAGAAACACACCTACTGACCACACAACACTTCTCAATCCCAGGATACGTGTGCTAGAGAGCAGACCATCCGTCTGAGGCCAGGCATGGAGCAGCAGTAATGGTAAAAAATTCGTTGGCTCATTTTTCTCATTCCACTCTCTCAACAGATAGCATGCAGGTAAGCTCAATCTCCCTTTCCCTTTCTTCCAATGATATTATTGTTTCCGCTGCGTATTTTTCCCCTAACTTCACTATCTACCATCCTGAATTCCTTACTCTGTTCCAATCTTTCGGCCCTCACTTCCTCATAGGGGCTGATTTCAATGCGAAACATCCCAGATGGGGAAGCCGTCTAACCAATCCTCGTGGCAGAATTCTGTACGACATCCTTCATTCCCAAAATTATGACACTATTTCCTCTGATTCTCCTACATACTGGCCAACCGATCCCTCTCGCACTCCTGACCTGGTTGACTTCTTCATCACTTCTGGCCTACGTGGAATATCATACTCGGTTCAGTCACTGCTTGAACTTTCATCCGACCACTCAGCCATCCTACTCGTCCTGAATACATTTCCTCTACCACGTTCCCGAGTTCCCTCCCTTACCCCAGGGCCAATGAACTGGGAGTTATTTCGCTCTCAACTATCTCAATCCATAAACCTCAATATACCTCTGAAAACCTCATCTGACGTAGACGAGGCTGCCTCGATGTTCATGAAAGCGATACAAGACTGCGCCCTGAACTCCTGCAGACCAAGATCTCGTCTTCCCTTTCGTCCGAAACCCCAGCTACCCGATCACATCCTCACTATCTTATCTGCTAAGCGCCAAGCAAGGGCTCGCTGGCAGAGTTCCCGTTATCCATCTGACCACGCTAACTTTAATAGACTTACCCGACTCCTAAAAAAAGCCTTATCCACATTCCGATCTGAATCATTCAACGACTACCTACAATCACTTACCACCGAAGATAATTCCCTTTGGCAAGCCACCCGCAAAATCCTTAATTTCCCTACTGTTCCCCAACCTCTCCAGCGCAGTGATGGAAGTTGGGCCAGAAGCGATGATGATAAAGCTGAACTATTCGCTTCTCACCTAGAATCCATCTTTTCTCCTCATCCCGAAACAAATTCTCCCCAGGATGTAGAAATATTCGATAACCTTAACTGCCCTCTTCCTCTATCCCTTCCTCCTAAAGCATTCCATCCTTCAGAAATCAAATATATCATCAAACATCTTCCCCGAAAATCTCCTGGTTGCGACCATATAACAGCTCCAATCCTAAAAAACTTACCACAGAAAGCAATTATTTTCCTTACATATATATACAACGCAATCCTCAGAACTACCTATTTCCCCATTTCATGGAAACACTCTGTCATAATCCTTATACCTAAACCACAGAAACCCCCCAAGAATCCATCTTCCTATCGTCCTATCAGTTTGCTCCCAATTATGTCCAAAATATTTGAAAAACTCCTCCTCAAAAGAATTCTGTCCACTATCCCTCCCAACTCCATACCAGATCATCAGTTTGGGTTCCGTGCTCAGCACTCAACCATTCAACAATGTTTCAGCGTTGTAGACACCATTTCCCATGCGCTGGAAAGTAAAAACTACTGCACGAGTGCCTTTCTCGACGTCGCCCAAGCGTTCGATCGTGTTTGGCACCCGGGGTTATTATACAAAGTACGGCGCATACTTCCCCACACATACTTCCTAATCCTACAGTCCTACCTATCAAGCCGTTCCTTCCAAGTAAGATCTGGTTCCACATTATCTAGTTCCCGTCCTATTTCCTCTGGTGTACCACAGGGAAGTATTCTCGGTCCTATCCTTTACCTTCTGTACACCGCTGACGTTCCTACCCACCCAAACACTCATCTAACGACATATGCTGATGATACAGCCATTTTTTCCTCCTCCCCTGATCCCGAAGCTGCTTCCCTTCACCTGCAGGAACATCTAGACTCTGTTGAGGATTGGTGCAACAGGTGGAAAATCCATGTGAATCCAGAGAAATGCAGCCAAATAACATTCACTCTCAATAAAAGGACTTGCCCACCAGTTCACATATCCAGTCAAGAACTTCCTGTATCCAACGAAGTGCGCTACCTGGGATTAATACTAGACAGCAGACTAACTTGGAACCCACACACCCGATTGAAAAGACAGGAACTGAACAGGAGATACGGACTTCTTCGACGACTATTGGGACCTTCATCAAAACTCACAATACAGAACAAACTCACTATATACAAAACCATCATCAGACCTATTTGGACGTACGGACTGGAACTGTGGGGAACAACCAAAAGATCAAATATACAGAGAATACAGGCATTCCAATCCAAAGTCCTACGCAAAATAGTTAATGCCCCTTTTTACGTTTCCAATAAAACCCTTCACCATGACCTCAAAATCCCTTTCATCCATGAACTAGCTAAATCCCGATTCCTAACCTTTCACTCCAAACTATTTGCTCATCCCAATCCCAGAGCTCAATCCCTCTCCTCTCAATCCCACCCCGAAAACCCTCCTAGGAGGCTAAAGAGATCTTGGCCTCGTGATCAACTTCGCACTTAAAGGACAAATAAAAGCGTTTAACTAGGAAGTGTCAATTATGATTGGCTCCTTCCAAATTTCTATTTAAATTATATTTTATCGTTTCATTTATTGTTTTTTCTTTTTCCTATTATTATTCTTATTATTAATTTTTATTATTTTTTCCCCTTTTATTTATCTTTTTTTTTTCTTTTCTTTTTTTTCTTTTTTTTTTTTTTTTTTTTTTTTTCTTTTAATAATTTAAGTATGTACTATTTTTTTTTTCTTTTCTGTAACCTCATTATGTGAAATAATAAAAATGTCTTTATTTATCACAATTAACCAATGTACTGTATTATTTGTGCAGATGTTAATAAACGCTTTATTATAAAAAAAAAAAAAAAAAAAAAAAAAAAAAAATTTTGTTGAACAGATGACTGTGGAGGCAGATAAGGCATGTATTTTTTCTTGTTGTGAAGAAAATATAATATTTTATCTCGGTAATTCCAGATAAAACTATGGGTGCACATACACTGTGAGGAATATCTGAAGATTTTGACTGTGCAGTCAAAGTACAATGAAAAAGTAACATTAGATTACTTCTTCAGTACGGGACTGTGCAGACCAGGCCTGACCTATGTGGTCAAGAGGACATTAGCTTCACATACAGTGGGTCTGCTATAAACTGACTGTGCAGTTCCCGCTTATCGTGTGTGTGCTCCGCTCAGTCCAAACATTGAGACCAAACTGTGCAGTCCAGGCCTCGAGATTTTAACAGTGTATGGCCACCTTAACGATTTTTCTTATAAAATGTTATTCATGCATTGCAACGCTGACAAAACGAATCTATCAAAGCGTAGCCTCAAATTTTATCTGCACTATTAGAGTGGATATCCTCTCACTGACACAACAAAAATAATGTTACTTGTAAAAGAGAATTCTTTCATTATTACATGTAGTTTTTCAATGATGTTTAATGAAATTTACTCTAAAACACGAAGAATTCTGTAACTTGTTATGGCAAGTAAAAAAAGAGCAATCAGTCCTCTACCAGCCCACGAGAGCCCAGAGTTATGATCGTTGACTACATGGGCCTATTAGATAATGAACCTTTACCAACCAGCTAGCAATATCTGTGATTTAAAAATGCAAATATGGAATATATGCCAAAAGGGCAGAATAATTCTGACCGTATATTGCTCCCCGTGATTTCGAGCTGAGCAAGGCTGTGCCCTGCAAAATGATAAAAGGTCAAAATGTCTGTCATCTTATTAAGATTCAAATTGTTCCGATCTCTATTGTCTAACTTCATTCCAATTCTTCCATTTCTCTTACTCCGAAGTTACTGAAACTTTTAAAATTTCCGTTGAATGAGGCACAATCTGAATGGATTTTAGAAAATGAGAATTTTCTTTTTTTTTAAATTGATTATATTTATTATTGCCTGGAAATTTATTTGTCCTCCATATCAAGAAGAAAAGTGAGAAAAAATAAATTTCAAAGTATCATATTTCTAATTCTAAATTTTTTCTACTTTTAACAGAATGAATCATTCTTCTTTTCTCATTTCCTAAAACACTTTAATTAATTATTTAAATGAGTAGGTTTTAACAGGACTAAATTGTTCATAAAAAAATGCAATTATCACTGTCTGATTCACATATCATTATCCAGAAATTTCATTAATAAGCCACCAGTTCATTAAATCATTACGGGTAGTAGATAGGTATTAAAACATAATACCTACAATTGTATTAACAAACAAAACATATTCCGTGCGAACTTAAAACATTACAAGCAGGTACGAGAGACATCAATTGGAGCATTAAAGTTGAATAACGAGGAATGTAAAGTGACGATAAAATACAAATTCATGAATACATAATAGCCAACACGGGAGGTGCACAACTTCACCCGCTAATATCTAAAGCAATGGATGTTTGCACTTTAAAAACTACTTTCTATGCATATGTTTGGGTGCGTCGGCACTTGCACTTGAATGAACATTAATTAATACATTCAATTTTATCATTGTATGACATTTATTTTGTACACGAGGTCATATAGTTATTCCCTTAACACTATTACAACTGCTAGTCTGATTCCCTTGTCTAGTTAGGGTTTTCAAAAACATAATAATAAGACATGTAAATGTTTAGATGATTTCAATATTACAATAATAATAAAAATAATATAACAACAATAATAATAATTTTGTTATGGCATACATAATAAAGGCAATCCAATGAATAGCACGGGCGATATTGCAGTAATTTGTTTGATCCGGAGGGGCACATGGCGTTGTCGATGGCATGGTTGACTTCTGGTCGGCTATTTTCGGAAACCGATGGTTTTGTAATAGCCATCCAGGGCCAAGTATTTGCTAAATGATCTTACCGACAACATGTTATAAAAGATATAAGTATTCAGACAAGTGCATATTATGCAACAAGGCGTATGAGCGAAATATTAAATTGCAATGAGAACCCTGTGAATGAAGTCGAACAAAGTAATGATAACTAGGCTGAGATCTTGATGAGTGATGTAAATAGAAAGGAATAAGACGAAGAACTAAGTATTGGTACTCTTTTGAAAAATTATATCACTCTTTTTGGCGGTGTAAAAAAAAAAAGTTATAATCGATTGTAGAGACTGACGATGCCATCGCTTCTATTTCCGTAGATAAAAATTATGACTTGTATTCTCCGTGCTTCTTTCAACGCTCATTTTAATTAATTTTACCATTGGAAGATGTACGTGAATAAAAATGAAAAATGTGGATTTTTAAGAGGGGGGGGGGGGGAGAGGGAATTGAGTGGCCTATCTCTATTCATAGCTCAGTAATCTAATTTTATCAACATTTGTGAAGTGAGAATTGGTTCCCTAATTGCTACGCATGTTAACAGTTACGGTTGCGGTTAAAAACAACTGGACATGCAAGTTTACAAATAGCACAATCAAAAATAGAATTTGTGCATCATTTACATTCATGCAAAAATTGTTAGATTACATTAGGTTCCTCCTTTTGGCAATAAAACATGTTTTATTAACAACAATATACAGCGTACTGGAATATATTACATACCAGCTGACCCGGCGAACTTCGTACCACCTAACAGTCGATTCTTTAATTTTTTTTTTTCTTTTAATACTTATTCTGCTATTTGGGACACCGGGTCAGCTAGTAAGATAAAAAGAAAAAAAAAAGAAACTTAATAAGTCAACAATTACATTTTGTCAAAAAATAAAAATTATAAAACAATTAAAATTCATTTAATAGTCACTAAAAATTACAATGAAAATTACAATATCATATTTCTTATTATGATACCTACTTATTATATTTCATTTTATTTTTACTTATTCTAAATTAAGTTTCATTTTTATTGTAGTACTTAATGGTACACGATATTTTTTGTTTCATTACCTGACGCGTAAACAAACAGAAGAGATGGTTTTCCAACACGGAAACAGGCAACATACAACTGACCATGCGAGAAACATGGGTTTTCTAGATTAATACCACAAACACATAATGACTGCCCCTGGATTTGTTTATAGTCAAACTGAGTTCATAGGTCAAATAGCAACACAGTTGTAGGCCCTGTAATCAATTGACAGCAGCTCCATTCAAACTTACACCATTATTAGTCGAATGTCGCGCTTCGCGGGTCTGTCTTAACAGAATTCTTTCACGTTCATAGCGATCTTCACGTTCCTGGGCAGCACGATCAGATTGATATTTAATTTGATGCGTTGCAATTCGGGTTCTTCTGCCTAAATTTGTCCGCCGCCTTATAGGAGACATATTTAGTAAGTCACATACCATTAAATACCATGATCCCAATTGGGGATCATCAGTTTTGTTTATTATTGAGGTGGCAGAACCGACTAATTACGTATCCTCGAGGAAATATTTTCTTTCTTGTAGCCATCGTTTATAGTATCCACCAACAGTTTTCATATACGATTGTTCTTCTTGTTATAATTACGAAAGAAAGACCCAAAACCCAATAATCAAAGAAAATCATGAAAAAAAATTTGGTACTTAATGGGCTAATGTCACTCAATTGTTTTCCCTTCCCAGAACCCCTCCACTAACACTTTATGGTATGGTATTGAAGTTCAAATTGACCTTTAACTATTATTACGAATCTTTTGTATGGGAATGTAGAAAAGTGGAGTCTTTTTTACTTCGTTAATGCAAATATAAATTAATTTAAATTGCATTATTAACATGTGATTCTAATGTCACCTAGTGATTACATGTTCTTATTTATTTGAATTTAAACATATGTGTTTATTTAAAAATGAATTAGCGTTAAGGAAGTAAAAAATACCCGAAAAGTGCTGTTTTTAGACTTTTTCGGGCAATTTTTTTAATTTTTCTGTCCGTAAGAACCATCCTCGTAGTTCAAGGAATATTTTAAAAAAAGAATTAGCGAAATCGGTTCAGTTGTTCTCGAGATTTCCGCTTACAAACACATTTAGCGATTCGTTTTTAGCGCGGTTCCTCCCTCCCCCATAGGGAGGAACCCCGCTTATAAGGTTGATACAATGAAACAATCCGGAAGTGCCGACAAGAAAATTTCGCGTTTCAGAACCCCTAGAGACCGAAAATAACGGTGGTTCAAATTTGTATATATATATATATATATGCTGGAAGAGGACTGATTGCTCTTTTTTTTGTTGCATAATATGCACTTGTCTGAATACTTATATCTTTTATAACATGTTGTCGGTAAGATCATTTAGCAAATACTTGGCCCTGGATGGCTATTACAAAACCATCGGTTTCCGAAAATAGCCGACCAGAAGTCAACCATGCCATCGACAACGCCATGTGCCCCTCCGGATCAAACAAATTACTGCAATATCGCCCGTGCTATTCATTGGATTGCCTTTATTATGTATGCCATAACAAAATTATTATTATTGTTGTTATATTATTTTTATTATTATTGTAATATTGAAATCATCTAAACATTTACATGTCTTATTATTATGTTTTTGAAAACCCTAACTAGACATGGGAATCAGACTAGCAGTTGTAATAGTGTTAAGGGAATAACTATATGACCTCGTGTACAAAATAAATGTCATACAATGATAAAATTGAATGTATTAATTAATGTTCATTCAAGTGCAAGTGCGACGCACCCAAACATATGCATAGAAAGTAGTTTTTAAAGTGCAAACATCCATTGCTTTAGATATTAGCGGGTGAAGTTGTGCACCTCCTGTGTTGGCTATTATGTATTCATGAATTTGTATTTTATCGTCACTTTACATTCCTCGTTATTCAACTTTAATGCTCCAATTGATGTCTCTCGTACCTGCTTGTAATGTTTTAAGTTCGCACGGAATATGTTTTGTTTGTTAATACAATTGTAGGTATTATGTTTTAATACCTATCTACTACCCGTAATGATTTAATGAACTGGTGGCTTATTAATGAAATTTCTGGATAATGATATGTGAATCAGACAGTGATAATTGCATTTTTTTATGAACAATTTAGTCCTGTTAAAACCTACTCATTTAAATAATTAATTAAAGTGTTTTAGGAAATGAGAAAAGAAGAATGATTCATTCTGTTAAAAGTAGAAAAAATTTAGAATTAGAAATATGATACTTTGAAATTTATTTTTTCTCACTTTTCTTCTTGATATGAAGGACAAATAAATTTCCAGGCAATAATAAATATAATCAATTTAAAAAAAAAGAAAATTCTCATTTTCTAAAATCCATTCAGATTGTGCCTCATTCAACGGAAATTTTAAAAGTTTCAGTAACTTCGGAGTAAGAGAAATGGAAGAATTGGAATGAAGTTAGACAATAGAGATCGGAACAATTTGAATCTTAATAAGATGACAGACATTTTGACCTTTTATCATTTTGCAGGGCACAGCCTTGCTCAGCTCGAAATCACGGGGAGCAATATACGGTCAGAATTATTCTGCCCTTTTGGCATATATTCCATATTTGCATTTTTAAATCACAGATATTGCTAGCTGGTTGGTAAAGGTTCATTATCTAATAGGCCCATGTAGTCAACGATCATAACTCTGGGCTCTCGTGGGCTGGTAGAGGACTGATTGCTCTTTTTTTACTTGCCATAACAAGTTACAGAATTCTTCGTGTTTTAGAGTAAATTTCATTAAACATCATTGAAAAACTACATGTAATAATGAAAGAATTCTCTTTTACAAGTAACATTATTTTTGTTGTGTCGGTGAGAGGATATCCACTCTAATAGTGCAGATAAAATTTGAGGCTACGCTTTGATAGATTCGTTTTGTCAGCGTTGCAATGCATGAATAACATTTTATAAGAAAAATCGTTAAGGTGGCCATACACTGTTAAAATCTCGAGGCCTGGACTGCACAGTTTGGCCTCAATGTTTGGACTGAGCGGAGCACACACACGATAAGCGGGAACTGCACAGTCAGTTTATAGCAGACCCACTGTATGTGAAGCTAATGTCCTCTTGACCACATAGGTCAGGCCTGGTCTGCACAGTCCCGTACTGAAGAAGTAATCTAATGTTACTTTTTCATTGTACTTTGACTGCACAGTCAAAATCTTCAGATATTCCTCACAGTGTATGTGCACCCATAGTTTTATCTGGAATTACCGAGATAAAATATTATATTTTCTTCACAACAAGAAAAAATACATGCCTTATCTGCCTCCACAGTCATCTGTTCAATAAAATGGGGGAAAGATTTTATTTATTTTTTCATAAGGTTTAAAAAAGAATAAATATATATACATATGGCAGAGGTTAAAACATGACCTATAAATTTGCACAGTTATTTAATGCAAAATACTAGTATTGAAATAATAATATAAAATGTATTCTTTTATTTGCCATAACAAATGATATATATCATTTGAACTCACCTAGCAAAGGGGAATAACTGTTAAAAAATTAGGAAAATGAAACATTTAGAGCAATCTAAAGATAAACCCAGAGTCTGGGTGATTTTTAATGTATTGACCCCATAGAGTAAAGTGTGGTTTGTTAGCAAAATTATAAATTAATGTAGTTCTCCGAAAAAGAGGCATACTTACATAAACCTCAATATTTGATCCATGTTGAGCAACATCATTTCGGCCAAATGTTTCATAAATAATTCAGATAGGTATGCATAAAAACATCTATTGGCTGTTAATTAGAAATATACGGGCATTTTAGCGCGGTTCCTCCCTCCCCCATAGGGAGGAACCCCGCTTATAAGGTTGATACAATGAAACAATCCGGAAGTGCCGACAAGAAAATTTCGCGTTTCAGAACCCCTAGAGACCGAAAATAACGGTGGTCCAAATTTGTATATATATATGTATATATTTATATTTATATATATATATATATATATATATATATATATATATATATATTTGTCTGTTCGCTCATTTCTGGCTTTCCTGATGGTCCGATTTTGATGAAATTTGGTACAAAAATCTGTCGTCCAATTTTTTAATTGCTTAAAGTTGGATAATGTATTTGACAATAAAACAGATTAATTAAAATAAGAAAAACAATTCATTGTTAAAAATATATCAGGCTGTACCGTATGAAATGTCAGGTTTGGATTTGTCGATTTCCTTCAAATGTCTTGAAACTGTCGAGGCTCCTACTCCGAGTTCTTTGGCATATTCCCTAGTGTTTTTAATTGCTTATAGTAGCCAAATGTATTTGTCAATAGAACAGGATACGTATAATTAGAATCAATATTTTGTTTCTTAGAATTCGAAGATGCCGTATGAATATCTAGATTACAGTACTGGTGTTGATTTCGTTCTTTAGAATTATTCTTGGTATTCCCTATTTTCATCTGTTACCCATAGTTTTTTATTGTTAGTAGGTTTTTCTTATTGATTATAGAATATAAATCTATTTGGCTATAAAACAGGATACGTAAAATTAGTGACAATATTTCGGAGATTTCTAAGCGAAATACTTTTAAGATTTTCTACCACCACGAACGGCTTTTTTCCTCTATTTTTATCCACTAGATAGGCTTTATTTTGCATATTATTCTATATAAGTTTTATTCAGCAGGGGATTCTGATCAAATGTCGTGTTTTTGCTGTGGATTTTAAATACGA
Source organism: Gonocerus acuteangulatus (assembly GCA_946811695.1). Classification (NCBI taxonomy): domain Eukaryota; kingdom Metazoa; phylum Arthropoda; class Insecta; order Hemiptera; family Coreidae; genus Gonocerus; species Gonocerus acuteangulatus. The sequence goes on along the minus strand of OX328124.1, from coordinate 46,121,925 downwards.
TGTATCTAAGATTGGATAACATTAGCGAGTCTACATAGTTAAGAACTGACGACGGAGGATTACTTCTTGCTATGATTTAGTCTACATATGTATATTAAGTCCTAAATCCAAAAAATAAACTTCACAACGGTTAGATACTATGAGCGAATATGGCGGTTCAATGCCCGTAGAAGCAGAAGGTCCGCAGAAAATTTCCCTGCTAAGAGTTAATCCTCAAGAGCTGTCAATATACCCCAGGTATCTGCCGACACAAATACAAAGCCTAGGCGGAGAGCACCCCAAAAACACAGATCCAAACATAGGTTATATACTAAATATTCATAAAGACTACTTAGTTGTAAACCGATTCATCAATTAGCATTCAATAGTTTTCAACAAAGGTTATATACTAAATATTGATAAAAAGTATTTAATTAGAAAAAAAACAATATTCCACAAGACTTGTTTTTGGTCCATTTGTATCTTCTCCATAGACTTAATTAGGTATATTATTCTATTGTAGTTGGGCAACTAAACTTTGTTTTATTTTGTTAAATAAAGTTTTTTTTCTTGACTTGTTATTCGTCAAGACTTTTATTTGTCCTTGTGTATTTACTAGATAGGTTTTATTCGGCATATTATTCTATATAGGCTATATTAGGCAGGGTATTCTACTCAATCTTGTGTACTTCTTCTTGATCCTTCTGTACATGGGCGTATATAAAAACAATTTCGGGGGGGGGGGGGGCTGAGACCATTTCCAGGGTATGGAATACTAAATATTTAGAGCTTGGAATAGTTTTAGGCAACTAAAACGCTATTACACGTAATAGAACACGCCCATGCTTCTGTATCCACTAGAAAGGCTTTATTAGGCATATTTTGTATTGATTTATAGAGCTTTGCTTTAGAATGAGAGCACGATTCTGTAATTTCCGCTTCTGTGTAAAAGTTAGCTACTGTCGGTGTCCCTGACGCCTTAATATCACTTTTATTCGAGATGTTCCAGAGGATTTTGACAATTTTCACGAGATATATAAAAAAAATAAGTTTATTTCTTTTCTAAGCTTATCAAATGGCACTAGGGACATGAACGGAAGGAACCGCGCTAAGATGCTGCAGTTCCTGCGAGTCGGACTTTTTTGTTTATGTTTTCGAGAGGCTCGTTTCGAAACGACTTCATATCACTATTCTCAATCCTTTCCGCAGTAACCTTTTTTTCTTAACTTAAGATCGGATAGTTTTTTGTTGTTTTTTTTTCATTCTAGAAGAAGCTAAGGGGTCTGAAATTTCGTCTGCGCTCAAAATCTGTTCCTATGTAATTTGAATTATTTAAAATGAGGCTCATCTCATCTTACTCATTCTATGGAATTTTGGAGCCAGTATTTATTCATCGATATCGTATACAATCGTTTTGGTATAATTTTCGTCTGGAGCTAAATGGCAGATGCTAATTTCGCTAAAGGAACTATCAGTTAACATATTAATGAAAACAATTGGCTCAGTCATCTAAAGTTCGATCTAATTAAAAATATTAATTTTACGATTTTACTGACGAATAAACGAAAATTACTATAAATACAACATACACTACTATCCAGTTCAAAAGCACAATGGAAACTGAAAACACCCTGGGTAATACTCTAAAAGATAGAAAACAGAAAAATGTTGGAAATATCCCGTTACCTCTCCTGTTCCCGAGGCATATAAGCCGAACCGTTGTTCTCAAATGGGAACATTGCTCATTCACAAAATATAACAATTTAGGAAATGAACTAATCAAAACAAATGTAATATTATATATATATATATATATATATATATATATATATATATATATATTATATATATTATATATATATATATATATATATATATATATATATATATATATATATATATATATATATATATATATATATATATATATATATATATATATATATATATATATATATATATATATATGTATATATATATATATTATATATATACATATATATATATATATATATATATATATATATATATAATATCCTATGGTGTTTGCTATAGGATGTTAAAACATCTACCAACAGCAGGTCTATCTGTCCTATTGAATTTAGGTTAGATACTATGAGCGAATATGGCGGTTCAATGCCCGTAGAAGCAGAAGGTCCGCAGGAAATTTCCCTGCTAAGAGTTAATCCTCAAGAGCTGTAAATATACCCCAGGTATCTGCCGACACAAATACAAAGCCTAGGCGGAGAGCACCCCAAAAACACAGATCCAAACATAGGTTATATACTAAATATTCATAAAGACTACTTAGTTGTAAACCGATTCATCAATTAGCATTCAATAGTTTTCAACAAAGGTTATATACTAAATATTGATAAAAAGTATTTAATTAGAAAAAAAAACAATATTCCACAAGACTTGTTTTTGGTCCATTTGTATCTTCTCCATAGACTTAATTAGGTATATTATTCTATTGTAGTTGGGCAACTAAACTTTGTTTTATTTTGTTAAATAAAGTTTTTTTTCTTGACTTGTTATTCGTCAAGACTTTTATTTGTCCTTGTGTATTTACTAGATAGGTTTTATTCGGCATATTATTCTATATAGGCTATATTAGGCAGGGTATTCTACTCAATCTTGTGTACTTCTTCTTGATCCTTCTGTACATGGGCGTATATAAAAACAATTTCGGGGGGGGCTGAGACCATTTCCAGGGTATGGAATACTAAATATTTAGAGCTTGGAATAGTTTTAGGCAACTAAAACGCTATTACACGTAATAGAACACGCCCATGCTTCTGTATCCACTAGAAAGGCTTTATTAGGCATATTTTGTCTTGATTTATAGAGCTTTGCTTTAGAATGAGAGCCAGATTCTGTAATTTCCGCTTCTGTGTAAAAGTTAGCTACTGTCGGTGTCCCTGATGCCTTAATATCACTTTTATTCGAGATGTTCGAGAGGATTTTGACAATTTTCACGAGATATATAAAAAAAATAAGTTTATTTCTTTTCTAAGCTTATCAAATGGCACTAGGGACATGAACGGAACCGCGCTAAGATGCTGCAGTTCCTGCGAGTCGGACTTTTTTTGTCTTTGATATTGGTACTTAGAATTATGGGATTCAGTTGAAACATTTTCTGCATGTTCTACATTCATTAAAACTAATATGTTGAAATTTTTGTTATTTTTGGAGTTTAGGAAGGGTTAGAATAAAATATTTTATTAACAGACATAAAAAGTTTTGGTAACTTTGTATACTTTCCTTATTATCTCGAAAAAGGTTGAGAATCTTGGGGAACGGAAGTTGACCATTAGAAAGCTCACTAAATGCTCTACAAAAATGGTTCTGATGAAAGTTTTGATTAGGCGATGTCAATCGGAGAAATATGTGCCTGAAACTTTAAAGTAATTGATTTCGCTTATTTGAACTGTTCTTTTTTGTCTGTTTTATTCCTTGTTATTTTTAAATTGCTTATAGTCAGATAATGTATTTGACAATAAAACAGATTAAGTAAAATAAGAAGATCAATTTATTGTTAGAAATGTAGCGTTCAAAGAGAGAGATCCCAAGGCTTTCCAAATGCCTCTGAGCGGAGACCTTTCTGCCCGACTTATGGGATAGCTGACCCATACAGGTAAGATTGTATATCAAGACCTTTCAAGACTGGTTTGTTTGAGATTTCATTTGGATAGCTGTTTCGCTATTGATCTAAACAAAGTAATAACTGTTTCTATTCTATGCCTTCATAAACACTAGAGATAAGAACGGAACTGCGCTAAGATGACGCAGTTCCTGCGAATCGTACTTTTAGACTTATTCAGGCATTTTTTTAAATTTTTCTCGCCGTAAGAACCATCCTCGTAGTTCAAGGAATATTATAAAAAAAGAATTAGCGAAATCGGTTCAGTTGTTCTCAAGATTTCTGCTTACCAACACATTTAGCGATTCATTTTTATATAATAGATTAACATATAATTCTTCTCAATAGATTACAAAAGCTGTTATTCGAACTACCAACTCTACTTCCACTTATGACTATTGGTAAGCAAAGGCTATTTTTTTAAGTAAAAATGACTCGAAAAAAACTATTGTTAATGTGTTGCAGAATGTTAGTCATCGGGGTGATGAGAAGTCAGTGAAGATTTATGATTCGGCTAAGAAAAATATTCCAAATTTTGTAAACATTTATATTTCCAACGTTTCGGCATGCTCTTTGCCAGCCTTCGTCAGCAATGAATGACTATGGGATAGAGGAAGACCAAAGGGGGGTGACCTATTTGTTCACTATGGTCACTTAAATGCTTTGTTATTCTACCATCCCCGCCACTTTTGCAGAAGAAATCTGTCAAAGAGCATGCCGAAACATTCGAAAATCTGCTTGTTTTTCTTAGCCGAATCCTAACGATTCCCTGACAAGTAATTCAGGAACATTATTAGTATGATGTTTTGATTTTTTATAATTTTCATATAACAAATAATTTTTCTAACGTACATCAACAGCCATTATCAGTTTTCATGTCAGAAATTTGGTTACACATATATCAAAGCATGTGGGCAAACATGTAAAGCTATTTATTTTTTATATATATGGCGCAGGTCAATAGAATAGTACTCCATTTTCTATGCACTACTTTATTGTTGGCACGCCCTACATGTTTCTTGGCCTTTATGACACCTCCTCAGGGGTCATTAAATCCATATTTGTGGTTAGCTCGCCAACCATATTACGACCTCGGGGGTAATATGGTTGGCGAGCTAACCACACATGGGGATTTAATGGCCCCTGAGAAGGTGGCATAAAGGCCTCTAAACATGTAGGGCGTGCCAACAATAAAGTAGTGCATATAAAATGGAGTACTATTCTTTTGATCTGCGCCATATATATAAAAAAAAATAAAAAAATAAAATATATATATATATATATATATATATATATATATATATATATATATATATATATACGTAAATAAAGGTCAGAAATACGTGGAATAGGATGTTAATCTATGTTTTAACACATTTCAAAAGAATGCAGGCTATTGAAACTCATCAACGGTATTTAAAATACGAGGTCTGTTTTAGGGAAAAATCGTTTAAACTCTTAGCTAAGAAATGCATTACTGAAACATTGTTAACAATGACCACTATTGAGTCCTTCTAAAATTAAAAAAGAAACACTGAATACATATTTCACAAATCTCAGGAGCATTAGTTATTTGAAATATTTGCAGGAACGAAGAGTTGACGAGAGTTATTTGCGTTCGTGCTATTCTTTGGACACAAAACGTCACTGAAAGGTTGTTGAATGGTTGCGGAGCAAACAATAACTATAAGACGATTGAAAGATATTAAAGGTAGTCAGTTTTACAGAATAGACTTTTTATAAAATAATGCTGAAAGTTTTTTTTTTTTTTTTTTTAAACATTCCGAAAAATAAGAAACAATTTTCCTAGCTGAAATATCTTAATAATGTGATCATCAGCGTACCTGTCATGAATGAGGAACTTCTCTTGAACAATAATACCATCAGATTTTATTATTTTTCTCACAAAATAAATCTCCATCATTTTTTTGAATACTAGAAAATTACAATCAGAATGAACCTTGTGACAAAAAAAAATTACAGCCCATTGAGCCCAATATTTTCCCGGATTATTGGGCGTTTCAGGATATTATTTTTTGCGGTAAGTTTATGGTATCATAGGATCGGCGAAGAGTTAAAAAATAATTCCTTCGTAAGTCCAATTCCAGAAAAACGACATTCCTTTGAAACCTAGTAAAAGCAATTGGATAAAAATATTTAACTTTCTCAAAATATCTTGGTATTTAGTATCTAATAGATACTAGATACCAAGATATTTTTACATGTTTACACATACATATATAATATCTATGTATGTGTAAAACATATTTCCTTGCATTACAAGTCATAGGATGAGTTTATATTTGACTGTTACTCTCTCATTGCGGCTTGTTCAAGTATCATATTATCATTTAGTGATTCGATTTGTTAATCTTCGCCTTGATTTTCCATAATTTCTGGCAAAATAACTTTATTAGCTTTAGAATGAAATGAATACAGATGCTTCATTCTGCATCTCAGCTATTTTCAAAAGTAAGCAAAACTCTCCTTAAGTTTCTTCGACTTTCTATTTCTCTGCCTTTATCTTTATGGGAACTTCTTAATACACAATTTAAATTCATTAAATCGTAAGAATAATATATTTTTCCTAATGGCTCCATAAATTCAAAGGACTTTAATTTCATTTAAGTATTTATAACAACAAAGTATAAGAAATTGTAGGAGGACAGTCATTCAACATAACTAACTATTTATAAAAAAAATAATTTGTCCGTAAAGCAATAAAAGTGTGCTCTGGCAAAAGTAAGCCCCAAAACAATTACATGAAAATGTAAACACAACAATCAAAATGTAATTCCTCAATGCTGCATTTAATATTAAAACATTAACCCTTGTTTCTGATCAAAACAAAAAAAAAACTGCAATATTTAATAATACGTTAAGCTTTTAAGGTAGCCCAGCAACTTTCCGGTTGCAAATTCCGGTGGCCGGAATTGCTTAGGCGTTTTTACACTTTGCCTAAAGACGTGGGTTCGATCCCCACTGATGGATACTCTTGAAAAAAATAAAAAAATAAAAAATAAAAAATAAAATAAAAAAAATAAAAAAATAAGGTATCATCCCAATCTCCTTTCTGGCTAGAAAATGATCGTAACTAGTAGAAAAGCTGTCCCAAACATCGTTGGCATGTATAAGTGGATGAAAATGTAAATTATTTCTTTAGATAAGCCCAATCTTAAATTCGTTTTAGCACTTTTCAAAGGAATGTAGATATTGAGATTACACTGATAAAAGAGTTTTTTTTTATTGACTTGTTATTTCTTCTTCACTTTCTCTTTTGTTTTGTATAGCTGTTACCTGTTTATCATGGGTACATTAATTGTTTGCGGTTTGATTTTGCTTTTTCCTCACTTCCAATTATCTACAAAACGCGAACTTGCAAGTCTATAGAGGCAAGAGCGTAAAATCTACGTTTTTTTCCTCCGAATTCTGCCGAAAATGTAGTTTTCCGGTTTGCAAAATTAGCCGGTTAACGAACCCTCGGTATACGCGGGTTCCTTCCTGTGGAAGGATGAAGGTCTAGTATTGGTTATCTAAAAATCAATGACCGCAATCTTTATCTGAGAAATGAATTTATTTTTAAACAATTAATTTCCAAGATTTAAAGTCTGCGTTCCAGAAGAAGCTCAAAATAAATACTTACTGTTGAGCTTGATTAGAATGGTGCAGCTGCAAGATTTCTGTACTGTGTCTATTAGTTTAGCGTTGTTTGATTGGTAGAGGCATAGAATGGTGCACCCTATTTTAGGGCTGATAATATTTTTATGTCTTCCTTTTCTGGTTTAAGTAAAAAGCTTTAAAATCTTGAATTAATAATTGTTATGCTATAGTCCACAAACAAAAGAACAAGGTAGTGCGCAAGCGCTGCAACCTGCCCATATGTGGAAAGGCCTAGCTCCCCTCTGGCCACGCCCCTTCTAGTTCTTTTGTTTATGTACTATACATACACTGTGAGTTTGGTCGTGTGGTAACAAATCTACATTGTTTTATAATACAATGTAGTATTATTAACCCATTAAGTAGCCAATTTTAATTTTTTGGATGTTTTTAATAAAATTTTAACAGAGTGCTTATGAGCATTATTCAGATAGATTTTACTTTTTGATTCTAAAATTTTACAGAAATCAACTTGAAAATTAATCAACTTATTTTGTACCAATTGAACATATATGTGATGGTTAATTTTTGTCGATAGTTGGTCATGCACCTACAACTTTATTTTTCGAAATATGGCCATTTCAAAAATGGCGTCCCGGGCGGTAGTGATATGTTATTGGATGGCAATGCTCTTCAACTAATTTTTGTGTCTTTTAACTCTTGTATTTAATAAAAATGGAACTAAATGTCTGTTTTTCTGTTCTACATTTTATTATATTAACATAATATGTTTTAGTTGAATAACTGAATAGGTTAGACTAGAACCCAGGTTTGTCCCTCAATTTATCACTTGAATTGTTTTACTTTGTAGTAGGTATTTTCTTTACATACGATTACTTGAGGTACGTACAAATTGTAAATCATTAGTTTTCCTTACAATCAACCAATCAAACAAACAGGAAAAAAGAAAAACAATAGTTTACTTGGTGTAAATATTTTTTTTCTTCTTTTTTTTTTTTTTTTTTTTTTTTCTTTAAATGAATCGTATGAAGAATATTGAATATTTATATCCTTATACTTCATCATATATCCTTCCTAATAACACCTTCAATATCTTTCCTAATACTACCTTATATACTCTTTCTTTTACCACTTTCAATATCCTTTCTTACACCCCCTGCAATAGCCTCTATAATACCACGTTTAATACCCTTCCTAATATTACCTTCTCTATCTTTCCAAATACTATCTTCGATATCCTTCCTAATACTACCTTCTATACTCTTTCTTTTACCACTTTCAATATCCTTTCCTACGCCCCCTGCAATAGCCTCTATAATACCACGTTTAATACCCTTCCTAATATTACCTTCTATATCTTTCCAAATACTATCTTTGATATCTTTCCTAATACTACCTTCTATACTCTTTCTTTTACCACTTTCAATATCCTTTCTTACACCCCCTGCAATAGCCTCTATAATACCACGTTTAATACCCTTCCTAATATTACCTTCTCTATCTTTCCAAATACTATCTTCGATATCCTTCCTAATACTACCTTCTATACTCTTTCTTTTACCACTTTCAATATCCTTTCTTACACCCCCTGCAATAGCCTCTATAATACCACGTTTAATACCCTTCCTAATATTACCTTCTATATCTTTCCAAATACTATCTTCGATATCCTTCCTAATTCTACCTTCAATACGCACTAGTACATAATTTATTTTCTGAATATTTTTGTAAATAAATTTTTATTCACAAATTTTAATGTGAATAAATTTGTATTCGTATATTTAAATCACTTGATCACTTAATCACTTGATTTCTTGTGAATATTCACAAAATTTGTGAATATTCAAACTTTTTGGTTATTTACAGCAAAATTTGTGAATACAATTTTATTTGTATTTATATATATGACGTACGTGAATACAAATAAATAAGTATTCACGCTTATGAATACGAATTTATTTATATTCGTATTTACAAATAAATGAGGTACAAATAAATTCGCATTTTTATTTCTAAATGAAATTATACCAAACTCTGGTTACCATCCAATGTAGAGTAGGACGGTAATGATGCGGACGGTAATGATAATTGTTACAAAAATATTTCTATTTTTTTTTCTAAAATTATTATATTGATAACAAATATTGTAAAATACGTAGTTTATGAAGCACTATTTAATTGTTAGACGGCAAAAAAATTTTCATGGATGTTTTGAATTATAAAAGGGGAGACGGTAATGACCAGCAAAATACTCCAATTGCGATTTACCAGATAAAACACATCGAAAAAACTGATACGTATAATATTTCTCTTCCGTATCTTCTGGACACCAAAAATCAGTTTAAGAGAGCTCCTCCAACATCTATTTTGAAACAACTTGCTCCAACCAGATAGGTTTTCTCGTGAATTCAAAAAGGCGGACGGTAATGATTTCAAAACTGAGAGACAACTTTAAGGGCACTATTACGAAGCTAGATTTTTTTATTTATTTAAATTTATATGAATTCAACTTAAATATTATTATTTTAAAATGAAACAACACATCAGAAAAAAATATAATATCTTTACAAATATTATAGTCTTCTGGTATTGACCGTGTCACAAACTTCTTTGCCGACGTTTCGCTAGTCATACTGCCAGCTTCCTCAGGGCTTAGTCTGTTTCTCAGACTATGCCCTGAGGAAGCTGGCAGTATGACTAGCGAAACGTCGGCAAAGAAGTTTGTGACACGTTCAATACCAGAAGACTAAAATATTTGTAATGACTCGGACCGTGGAAGCCTAAGAGTTAAATATAATATCCTCCCCCCCCCCAAAAAAAATAGTAAAGTGTAATAAATGTGTTCAGGGACAGCGGACGGTAATGATTTTGTGTCTATAAAATTAATAATTTTGAAATTCAGAATTTAATTTTGGTAGCATTAATTTCCTCTTTATTCCATTAATCATTCCAAGAAGAAAAAAAATTTAAAAAATCTGGCGGCCTCAATTATATCGCGAAGGGACAATAATGTTAAAACTATTTGAGTAATGCTCATATATACCTTAGAATAGCATTTAAACAAAATTTAAATCAATTCTAACAATTACTTTCTGAAATATTAACTGTCCTATATATAGGACGCTTCTCCATTAGGGATGTTACGGTAATATTACAGAAATATAATACACAACAAATATGATATTTATTTTAACATATTTTTACATAAAATAGAATGGCTGAACATAACAATACATATATACAAATAAAATACATATGTTCTAGGGTTGTAAACATTATTTTATGATTGACATTTTGGAAAACAATTTGTGTTATATTGCATTTCGAGCAAATGTCAAAGGTTTTCTTTTACAATCAGCAAATTGACAGCTCTGTTGCTATTCTCTCTTCCAAATTAGGTGGCCCCTCCTTCTAGCCTGACACTCCAACACTTTGGCTCTGGGTCCATTACGTTAAGCCTTTCACCGTCTTCACCCCTTCGTTCATATGGCAGTCTAATATCTCCACTTGCATTCGTGCAACATGGCGTAACCTTACCAGCCGGTGTTTTGCAGTTATCTCATCTGCTATTCACAATTCCACATGTTATGTAGAAAATTCCGATACAGTTTCTTCTTTTATTAGGCCCTTGAGCAGCTGGTTTTAACATTGGAACGAGGAAACCTAAACGTAATTGTAATAATACATCGGCCAGTCCAAAAGCACTGAAACTGTTGGACACAATACACAACACTGGAATACGACTAGCAACAGGTGAATTTAGATCAAGTCCATGCAAAAGCCTATATGCTGAAGCCAATGAACCTTCACTGGAGTATAGGCGTCAATTCCTTTGCTTAAAACATTTTATTAACCTCAAAGCTTTAAATAAACCTTGTACAAACTCAATAATTGAAATTAAAACGAGACCATATAGACTTAAGCAAAAGCCTTTAAAGAAAAGAATTTTGAAATATGCAGATAATTCACATATTCTTCAAATTACAATGTATAGCTTCGAACTCCTTCCACACTCACCATGGAAACTAAAGAATTTTAGTATTGATATATCACTTTCAAAGCATAAGAAAAATGGCCCTTGCTCTACTCATTTCTACAATCATAACTTTAATAAAATAATATCAGAGAATCCTGAGGCACTCTTCATTTTCACAGACGGATCCAAAACACTATACGGGACAGGCTCAGCAGCACTCATTGACGACAGAACATACCACACAAAATTACCAAATAACACTAGCATATTCACAACAGAACTAAACGGAATTCTTTTGGCCCTTTCACATAGTAAAAATACTAATAAACACATCATAATTTTCACAGACTCACTAAGCTCTCTTCATTCCCTATCGGACATTTACAGTACTCATCCTATAATCACAAGCATACTTTCACAACTATACTATCTACAGGACAGCAACATTTATATAACTTTTGTATGCATTCCTGGACATGACAACATTTTAAGAAGTACTGAAGCAGATAAGGAAGCTAAATTAGCAACAAGACGATCAACACAAGACGTTAATGACATAACTCGACAAGACGTACATAATGTCATAAAACAACACATAAACAATAAGTGACCAACTGACTGGACATACACACAAGATAACAAGCTACGGGAGATTAAGCCGACGATAGGAGCCTGGAGTTCCAGTATTCGGAATGTCAGGCGAGAAGAAGTCGTGCTTACTAGACTAAGAATAGGACATTCACACTTGAAACATTCATATTTAATGAGAAAACAGGACAAACCGAATTGTACACTTTGCAACGTTCCACTGACAATTAAACACCTACTTACAGACTGCAGAGAAAGAGAAAACATTGACTTACCAAATGATTTACACGAACTACTTACAGAAGACAGTACACACATAGACAATATATTAAAATATCTGATACTTAAAAAGAAATTTCAACTTTTTTAATACACTATTGTTTATTTAACAGTTAAATGCATTTAACATGATAATTCATTTAAAATTACAAGTTTTGAAGGTGTGTGAATATATATATATATATATATATATATATATATATATATATATATATATATATATATATATAGGTAATATAACATATATTTTCATGTTTAATTTTTAAAAAAAAAAATTTATTTATTTTTGTTGCATTTTCTATCCGAATGTTCAACATTACTATTTTATGAAATATATTACCAAATTCATTGTTTTTTGTTTATATTTGTAAGACATGGCTGTACGGTGCTGTATAATTGTTAGCTTTGTTCGCACACATTGACTTAAAGAGCATATCGCCTCGTTGTGACATCTCAATAAATAAATAATAATAAAAATAATAGTACATCGTCCTCAAGGATTCCAAGCAATGGCATCTATTTAGAATTCTGGCAAATGCTTCTTTAAGGGTACTATTGAATGATATCAAGCCTATAAGGTATTGAGGGACTCATCGAGCTAAATGGAGGTTGGAGAAAAAAAGCAGCAGGGGTCTCGTTTCTAGGATTAGTTGGGCAAATGGTGGGATATCTATTTAGCTAGTGATTTCCTGAGTGGTCTATATTTTAAGGGGAGGCTTGACAAACAACTCGCCGCCCAAGTGCTGGAGGAGAGATGTAAATGGCGCCCCTGAGAGAGGCAATATAGCACTGCCATGTTTTCTCTACAATTTGAATACCATTAACAGCCTTAGGAAGACCGAGAATCTCAGATTTTAACCCACAAAATAAACTTTCCCATTTCTTACCTTTTACTCGCCTCTATTCGCTCTTCGATTCGAAGAAGTAAAGGAGAAGAAAGTCTCTTGCGCAAATAAGGAAAACAATTTAACCCTAAGAAAAAAAAAAAAAAAAAAAAAAAAAAAAAAAAAAAAAAAAAAAAATATGATTCTATCTTCCACTTCAAATCCAATTAGTACGCTTTCTGCCTCCCCCTCTCTATCTTAGGGAGGATATCACCTTTGAAGTCGACCCGATGACACAACCCAGAGAAGCCGATTAGAAATTTCCACATTTCAGAACCTATCTCGAATCGTATTTCATAATTCTGGACAACAGGATTTAAATATGCCTATATTTTATTGTTTGTCTTCTGGATGAATTATTAGTGATAACCCTTAACTCCGGAATTATGCATAACACATAGAACCATGTTTGAGGTTTCGTGGGTAGTAACATCAGTCATCAATTCATTATCAGGGTCAGGAGAACCATAGTTTTATTAGCCTATGTACATAGAAAATTTCTTTTGTAGCAATACCATTGCATAACATAATACTATTAAAAGGGAAATGTCCACGTTTCAGAATCAATCTTATGTCACGAAAATATCGGTGGTTTCCCCATGTATAAACATGTTCATTAAAAAATGGTATATTAAAAGAATGGTATATTAGGCAACAATGACCTGCGTGGTTGAATTGCCTTTAAAAACAAAATAAAAAAAAAATGGTATGCATGTAGATTTGATAGACCTTGTAGTAGAAACGGATCGGAGGGTGAAAATGAAAATCTGCCATTGAACTAGGTAAATCCTGTACTTAGGTTGATAATCGATCTGGCTTCAGAGATTAGTTTGCACGGCTCTGCATAACGAACCTCTGTGCACATTCCCCGTGGTTTGGCCCACTGCATGCTAACACAATCTGTCGAGGCACATCAGCATCCAATAACAACCGATTTAATATTTATTTGAAATGCTTTATCATTTGTACATTTGTATAGTGTTAGTGCGATTCGTTAAAGGTATAACTGTGAATGCTTTACGTGTTAATTACTAAGTATTGAATATTTTGAGTGTAGAGTGTTTGGATATTTTTCATGTTGTATTGTAGTTTCAGCTCTCTATAAACAATGTATATCTCTTTGCTTAGGCCTATAAATATTAATATTCACTTGATCATTGCTTCTATCACATATAGCTTACATGGTACTTTATTAAACTCCAAATCAGTGTTGTATACATGTCTGTTTCAGTATTTCTGTAATACGTAGGAATGAATACGTTTTGTTTCGTTCCTTCCGGAATTATCGGCTAATCTATTTGTAGGCCATTATCGTCGAGCAATCTAGTGATTCACACTCTTAACTAATGGTCTAACCACACATAGAACCATGTTTGAGGTTTCGTGGGTAGTAACATCAGTCATCAATTCATTATCAGGGTCAGGAAAACCATAGTTTTATTAGCCTATGTACATAGAAAATTGCTTTTGTAGCAATACCATTGCATAACATAATACTATTAAAAGGGAAATGTCCACGTTTCAGAATCAATCTTATATCACGAAAATATCGGCGGTTTCCCGATGAGCAGGGGAAATGGATTTTCATAGGGAGATGCGGTTTTAAATTTTGCTCATAGCTAGTTGACGCTGAAGATAGCTAGTCTATCTTGTTGCAATGGGTCTTAAGGTCTAAGATCCCGATACACCTCGACCTTCATCGAGCTGATTAATGGATGAAAATGATTTTATATCAAATTAATTATGACATTAAAGATACTGCAAATGGGTTGTCTAAAAAAATCCAGTCCAGAATATGTTTAATTTACAATTAAATTTTTTATTTTTTTTCAAAATTGCATCGGGTTGATTAATAGACAAATTCCATCCCAATCGAAAGTATGAAGTCTATAGAATATGCAAACGATAGGTTGTCTATTTTTATCCAGTCACAACCATGGGTTGTCGGGTGTAAACAGGTAACTCGAAATGAGTAACTTGCATCGGTCTGATTAATGAATTAAAGTTAGGTTAAAATAAAGATCATTTCATTACGAACACGCTGGTATAGGGTTGTCTGCGAAAGATCAGTCCTGAATTCCGGTTGTCGAGCTTTAAAGAGTGAAATATTGCTGCGAGGGAATACGTGCGACAGCGAGGTAATAGTCATATATATGTATATATATATATAGGGTCTCCCGCATTGAGGTGTCATAAATTTAGGGGTTTATTCTGCACTTCATTTGTAGTTCATTGTCACAAAAATTAACGTTCTATCTGAAAATGTAGTAGAGCTACACAAGCGTTTGTGTATTTTAAAAACTACTGTTTTTGTTTTTGGGACATTACCATCATCGTGTGAATTTAAAGAATTTGTTCAGAATGGCTCCTTCATGCTAAAGCACATTTATTGGGTTTGACTTAGAAATCAGAAAAATATCGATTGAAATAGAACTTTTTCTTAAACTACGAGGTACCATTTCGAAGCTTATTAAATAATGCTTAAGTCTAATAATAGCCGAGTAAAAAAATATTGAATAATTTAATAAAACACTAATATTAAACATTACCATGTAAATTAAGAGCTATATTAAAAGTCATATAGATGAGAATGCCACCGAAACACACCACTTCTTGCTAATGTACTATCTCGGTAAGCCTGCTTGATCACATCAAAAGTCACTGTCGCAGGTTTACCGAGTTTCACACAGAATTTAATCGCCGACCTCTGCTCTAACGAACGCTGCATTTTCGGCTTGTACCACTCACAAAAACTCGTCGCACAAAAAAGCCTGTCTTGATTCTATATTAACTATTCAGAAAAAATGTGTTGTGAAAACAAGAAAGTGCAGTTTTGAGTTGACTTTTATTAAGGAAAGACATTATTAATTTTTGCGTCCTGGCCGTAACATTAGCCGCCTTGTGGAGGTCCGGTGTGTCCAAGTGTCATGAAAACACATGATCCACACGAAAGTGTAATACAATGTCTACATACCTTTGGTTTACACCGAAATTAGATAAAAAGCATTCTAAACTGGGAGTTAAAAGAAGTAATTCACTAGAAAACATATTTGTTTTAGATTATTGAGCCTGATGGTAAGCAAACACCTAAAACAGGCGAACGTTTTATGTTCACTGTGCGGGAATTTATTTTCTACATGTTCCATTTTATAAATACCGCATGTATTTTTGGTATTTCTGTAACATAAGTTAATACGTCCGTCACCCAGAAGCAGCATAACTAAGCACTTTCCTCAGAAGGGTAGGTAGTATAGTACACTCTGCATATATGCAAATTTTGCTTAAAATAACCGATATCAATAATACATAACAACTAGTGGTAAAATCGCCAACGTACGTTTGGCGGCTTAGTTCAATTCATAGTACAAAGTAAACACTCCTTCTAATCAAGGGATTAATTTTTACGACACCTTTTGTATATAGATTTTCGTTAAAACACCATAAAATTACGACCCGTATGAGAAAATTAGTATTTTGGGTCCGGAGTAAACCGCCCTCCTAATGAACTGATATAGTTTATTTTTACAACACGTTTTTCTCTTTAGATCACCACAACGAATACCTACATAGTCTTACTTGAAAAATAACAAGAATTACGGAAGTAATGGTCATTTGGATCCGAAGCACCCCCCCCCCCTAATGAATTGATTTAGTTTATTTTTAAAAAGCATTTTTCTCTTTAGGTGAACGCAATTCGCAAATAATTAATTTGGGTCCGCAGTAAACCGTCCTTTTAAATGAACCGATTTTGCATGTTAAAGAACTCAGTTCAAGCGTTTGCTAGGGGAATGCTGTATGCCAAGTTTTGTAAAAAAAAAAAAAAAAAAAAAAAAAAAAAAAAAAAAAAAAAAAAAAAAAAAAAATATGTATGGTGGATATCGTGTTATTACACACACTCACATACCATCTAACCAACGAACGAAAACACGATATATGTTTCGTGCGCTCAAGTTTTGAACTCAGGTCCTCTAGCACATTTCTCGATCGCTCTACTATTGAGCTAACGTCGCCCCGATATAAATTTAACCTGGGTCATTTTCAGTATCTTCTTGGTAGGATTGATAAAGATTTGAAGTCATTTTTCATAAATTTCACGAGTGCAACCTCAACGTGCTAAAATGGAAACATAACCATTCTATAAAGGTACATTGTTTTCAAAACTTAGCTATAATAAACATAAAAAACAGTTATTCTAATCTCATGAGGACATCACAAATTGCAGTAAAATACGTAGATGTCACAAATTTATTATACGAATACGTTGCGTTGTGAACAGGGATAGCGAATTAAGCAGCCTCCACCGGACATTGAGAATTCGTGTTCTAGCTTGAAATGTATATTCATGTTTTTTTAAAGGGGTAAATGGATTCTGCCGAATACTTAGCAATTCAAACTATATCCGAGAAATAGGTGATTATAAACAATATTTCTTAGAACTCATGATATGATATGATATATTTATTGCTTTTAATACAAAAGTATTTATAGCAAGCGTTGACCCTAATAAAAAAAGATTCATAATACCTTACAGTATACCAAGTAAAAAACAAAACAAACAAAGTATTCTAAACTAGCTTCTCAACTAAATTTATTATTTTTCTAAATTTTATGACAAAAAAAAAGAAACAGGAACTTAAATCAAAAAATGTCTACGTAAAAAATAACCAAAAGAAAAAACTATAAAAAAAAAGTAATACATATATGTATAATTTCAGATAAAAAAAATTCTGTGATCAAAAAATAAAGTTTTGTCTATGAATGTTAATAAATTATTTAGTTCTTCATTTTCTCCAGAAAGAAGTCAGAAGTTGATCTTGCACAACTCCTCTGCAAAACACCCGGATATATTTTAATCTTAAACACGGGAGGATATGGCAGTGAAGTAACAGATGTTACTTCACTGAAAAATAATGGAGTTTTAATAGTGAAATATTAACTATAAAATCGATTCTGAGCTATTATTAATTTTTATAGCGCTTCTGGTTCCAGGCAATTAGTACCGGGCTATCTACAGGTCGCCACACTAACTAAACATCCATATTGGAGGAGGGAACGTTTTCAACAGGCACTGAAATTCTATGCTGATATATGTAAATTAGTTTATGAGTGATTTCAATGAGGGTTTATAAGTTGAATTAATTCATAATTATAAAATGATTGTATAATTGCAAATGATTGAAGAAGAGATTTTGCTTCTGAGAGGAACACCCATTGGCCACAATCCTTTATGAATGAGGCCACGAGAGGATATCATTAGATGCTTATGTTACTCAACTCCCTACGAGAACTCCATTAGCAAGTTCAGGAGCGGAATCCTCACAAATACCATATCTCGCTCTTTCAAACAACCTAATTACTTATCAACCATATGTTTATATAACTCAGTACATTCTAAAAGGGAATAATTTCAATATAAATACTAATTATAACTTTTTCGTTATATGAGATTTATGTACTTCATTTTCTTTTTTTTTTCAACAAGATATTAATAAAATATGGGTGAAATATTATTGCATGAATTGCTGGCTCATGTTCTCAAAGAAAATATTAAATTTGCTTTGTTGTTTTATCGGATATTTAGTTCCGTTCCCAATGCAATGATCCTTATTCAGCTAAGCCTTGCTCCGGGACCTTACAATTCCAGGATTCGAAGTGCAAATCTCGTCTGAATACGAACCATTGCTAAAGCAAAGTCCATGGAAACTTTTGAAAATAATAAAACATCAGTGGATTTTTTTCCCCCTTCATTGCGAGACAAATCTCTATTGAATGGTGTCAACCGACTTTCTCTGGCATCTATGAAATAGACCTAATAAAATTAATTATTATCTAAGGTCTAGTATTTAAGATTAGGATTTCTGATTCCTTAATTGTTAGAAACGTCCAAAAGACTTAATTAATTTACTAGAGATGTCTTAACCTTATCAGCGCACTACACAAAAAGTGGGCCAACACCATGAGGTTAATAAAATTTAGATCTTCCCTTGCTCTAAAAAAATATTGAAATCATCAAAACGAACACTGACTAAAGCAACAACAGTTCATCAGCAGTCAAAACTACAACTTAAATCAAACAAATCCTCAGGTATTTGCATAAAAGTTATTCTCCTATACTTATGAATCACGGAATCCTGCTCAATTCTACGAAAGAAAATCCCTCAAAAAGAGACAAAGATTTTGCCAACATTACCTTATTTACAGAACAGACATAGACTTAACCAATTATAATGACGCGCAAAGAGACAAACTCCTGCACTTAGTTTTGACAAAAAAATAATATAAAAATATACTATAGATTTATCGGTGTGATGATCCCTTTTCTGCCAAAGTGTAGTAAAAAATACGTTGAGGGTACAAATACTAATAAATAATACTAGCTGTTACCCAGTGTGCCATGCTACACCAACTTGATATTATATAGTTGTAAGGACACACATACAGCTGGTAGATTTTTTTTCACCTTGCCTATGACACTTCCCGTATCAAGACCTACCTGTGTGCCAAGTTTGGTCAACATCGGTCAAACGGTGCGGATTTGTATAAGGAAAAAACAGATAGACAGAAAGCTGACAGATGATTTTGACCTAGCCTATGACACTCCCCGTATCAACCCCTACCTGTGTGCCAAGTTTGGTCAAAATCGCTAAAAAGCTGTGGATTTATATGAGGAACAAATTGAATGGCTTTTTCTTTTTTTGTTCCATAATATAGTATCCTTATACTGTGGGAGTTCATTTAGGTTCTGCAGGTTCCATCTTCCAATACTGACTGCATTACAATCAAAGTAATATACATTTTTTTTTATAATTTTTAAGTATAACAATAATAATAATATTAAAATAGAGAAATATGAGAGCGTAATGATAACAACTATAATAATAATACAAATAAAAATAGAAACAATAATATTGAAAAAGAAACAAATTATAATATCAAAATTATAAATTAATTGAAAGAAATACAAAAAAAAAGAATGAATATAAATGAATCAAATAAAATAAAATAACTGATTAATGAAAAGAAAACGTCCGTTCTTGCAATGGCTTATTCTTGCGATTGTTAAAACAAAATTCAATCAGGATTGTGGACATGAGAAACTGTTCAATTATTTACAGCAGCATTTTTTTCAAAAACAAATGCACTACTTTTCTCATTTGTTCTGATACTAAACATAGAGGTATGAATTCTGTATATGCACTTTTGATAAGATTATATGATATAATAATAAAAAATAATGATTTGTCAAAATGAAATTATTTACAGTGATAATCCATCGTCGCAGTTAAAAAATAAATATATGTCAAGATTGCTTTACATACATACAGAAAAATTTCACAAAAAGTTTTAGCGGAAATATTTTACTACAGCTCATGACAAACGTGTAGTAGATAGGTGGGAGAAAGAGTAAAATCCGTGGTCTCTAATGGAAGTTATGAGCAAATCTGGAAATAAAAATGTAAAAAACTGAGTAGAGTTTGCTAATGTTGCATCTAGTTTAATGACAAACACTACAATTCTCCGTATGAGCCAAGTAGATATTGAGCCTGCTATAAGTTCGGACAGTCCATGGGTTACTGTTAAAGACATAGTTTTTATTAAGCAAATGCATGTGATAAAATGCAATTCGCAAATCAAAAATTCAACTATGGAAAACAAACTGAAACCAGAAAGTTAACAGATCAAAAACTTAATATTTCAAATTTTAATGTTAGTTACTGGTGTGCAGTTACATGCGATAAAAATTAAGTTGTATTTCATTTTATATTGCCCAGCAAACCCTTCACTGAAGTAATGAATGTTTTGTAGGTAGTTTTCATTCTGAATAGCTTTGGGTTATTTTTTATAGTTTTTAAAATTAAATCGCTGTACTATAAAAAATAATATATTGTTAGCTAAAATTTGAATTGAACAATTTTTTGTATTTACCGGAAAAAAAAATTAAAGAGTGAAAAAACCATACATTTTATTTTTTCATGTGATAGTGTATACCTTTTAGAATAATAATAAAAAAATATTTTAGTGATTTTCTTTTTATCGTTTGATGATATTCCACTTAGTGTGGAACGCCATATTTAATTTTTACAAAATGCATTTTAACACTTCAGGATTTTTTCAGAACATTTGTAATTACTTTATGCTTATATTATTTTTTTTTTCTGGCTTCCATATTTATTGAAGTATTGTCATAGAAAACATTGGTCGATAGGTATGGTTTATATTCTAGAACTAAGTGCACTTCCTTTGTCCAAACGATGATAACTGCAAACTTTGAAATACTTTAGCAGGGTATAAAATTAAACTATTTGAGATTGAGAAAAACTATTTTATATTCTTACTATTTTATTACTATTTTATATCCATGAAAGGAATGAACATGCCAAGTTTCATTAAAATCTAAAATCATGGGTGTCAAATCCTATTTTTTTTTTTGGGTTGATTTGACATGGAATGACCCAAATGTTTAAATATCATGTCACACATAGATGATTTAGGTGGTACGTTAAAGAACTAAAAGTATTTAAATTATTAAAGTTCTGTGCAGGTTAATGGGTTAATGTTGAAGACATAGTTTATGTTAAGCAAATGCATGAGATAAAATGCAATTCACAAATACAAAAAAATTAACTATGGAAAACAAACGGGAAACTCCAAATCAACAGATCAAATACTTAATATTTCAAATTACTTACTAATATATGATATTAATCCTAAATCTGAGAATATAAGGTTATAATTTAGATAAACACAACATTTTTGTACGTTACATATAGATGATTTTAGGTGGTACGGTAAAGAACTAAAAGTATTTAAATTATTAAAGTTCTGTACAGATCCATGGGTTAATGTTGAAGACAGTTTATGTTAAGCAAATTAATCCAAAATCTGAGAATATAAGGCTATAATTTAGATAAACAGAGCATTTTTGCACGTTACATAGAGATGATTTTAGGTGGTACGGTAAAGAACTATATGTATTTAAATTATTTTAGTTGCTCTACATTTTCATCAGAAATTAATAAAATTGATCTTATATGATATTACTTGTCCAAATCTTGTGAATATACGGCTATAATTTAGATGAACATACAAAGGTTAAAACTGAAAAGTTTTGTTCGCAAAAGAAAAACTTTTCGCAAAAAAAGAAGAAAGTTTTTTTTAGCTTGCTAATCTCCACCTAGGCAACACTGGAAAGAAAATTAATATTTCTGAACAATTCACTCTTCTTTAATTGACAGTTTGGAACTCGTTACTTCCGAACTGTGAAGCCTAAAAGATTTTATATATATATATGATTATATAATGATGTAAAGTCATCAATGAGTTCGAGTTATTCTAATTATTAAGAACATCAACAAATAAATTTGAGACATTATTGAAAATGGCTGTCAGAATATGAATGGTTCATTGTAGCCAATTTTTCTTGAACCAGGTGATTTTTATATACATAGATTTGTAATTTTTCGCTACCTAGTCACAACGAGTTTTGAGCATGAACTGACTGAAAATTTCACGGGTTTGCTCGACACATTAAAGGCGGGGATCTTAACGAAAGGATGATAGGTGCCTTCAAGCTTCAGTCGAGCTTTACCCCCCCCCCCCCCTCCCACCGGCACAAAGGCTACGGGCGAGGACTTTTGATATGTCCACCACCTATCCAGCCCAAACAAAGTTACGAAGTCAAAAATTGTGTTCCAAAAATTTCCACCTATAGCTGTTTTTAAGCATTCGTTGCCTGGACTGCAGGCAAAATTCTTCTTTCGCAATACTCCAATGGATGCCAGAAGATAAGAACACTAGCTGGCGTTGTAGCCATTGGATTATTTAAAAATGTTTATATTTGTTACTCTGGTTCTCTTTCTGGAGAATGTGCTCAGTTTAAACAGCTCTATTGAGTCGTATGTATAATTGTTTTATCGGTTCCCTTGAGAATTTTTTCTGAGGAGTTCTAAGAAGATATTCTGACTTTAAAACACTAAAAGAAGTACAATTTTATGTTTTACAGCTATTACAAACGCCGTAAAGTGTCGGCAATTTACAGTTAGTTTCCACTTGAATAAGAGTCTCACCTTTTTTTACTGCTCGGAAAGGAGCTGAATAAGTAATGCAGCTGTGGTTTTAGTGAGAAGACATAAAACCCGCCGAGGGCCGAGAAGAGCATGCCGTCCAGCATCGACCCTAGATCGTATCTCGGAGAGTTTCGGCATTGCGTGTTGTCTAGATAACCCCGACAATAAACGGGATTCACGACAAACGGACCTTTAGAATGGACGAAACTAACCGTTACTGTCAAAGGCAGGACATCATTACGTGACGAACAGGCATCCTTCTTTTTTCAAATCTTTTAAACTAAAAGTGACGACAGGCATTTCCTCTATATCGGTTTGCAACTTTCCTTGCGGGAGTTATGATGACAAAATGCTATTTAACGTTCCTCATTTTTAGAGCTATGATTAATCATGTTTATTTTAAACCGTTTTATAAAAATTATAGGTATCATCATTATAAGTTCTATTTGTTGGAATGAGGGTTCCTATCAGCTATCTGATATAGAAGTACTCTGTTTCGCGAGAACTACATCATCCTAACTCTTTTGATAATACTTTCACGTTTGTTCATTTTGATAAACTTAGAGAGGTTCTTCGTATTTTGGACATAGTCGAATTATTTAACTCATTTCACATACCGAAGAAATATATTTCGCTATTGAGGCTGGACACTGACAGAATTTTTGAAAAATATTTTCTTCATCCATACCAACTAGATTTCGTAAATTAATCCAGTTAATAATACACTATTCCGAAACTCGATATACAAACTTCCCATAGGCAAGGATTTCATGAGTTAACCAGCCAAATAGTCTAGACGGGAACGGAAAGGGCTTTCTTAGGATTAGATTATTAATGAGCCAATAGTGAACATAATTATAGTTATAAATAAATAATGTTAAGCAGCAAAAATGGTCTATTGCCGATCACCCCTCCTTATAATTGTAATTTATTAATTTTAAATAAGTTAAAATTATGAATAGGGTGCCCAATAATAAGAAATATGCGTTGTAAAATTAAGCATAAATTGAAGCACTAGTGTTTTTTTTTTTTTTAATTTATTTATTTATTAACACTTTCGCAACCTTTGGCGATTTACTCTTCCAATTTAGTATACCAACAAAAAACTTCATTAGAAGTAAGGCCCGATTCCGAAGGAAAAAGCATCTATGTCACATTTTCTGTTTTTTTAACATAGTCATGTCTTTTATTGAATAAGAAAGAATTGCTCAAAACATTTTCGAGATAATTGAATTCTAATTATGCCATTATAAAATAGACAAAATTTCCTTTAAAAAAACAGTAATTTAATTCACTAAATCTATTGACAGAAGATACTTTCTGGATGTCCAATAACGTGCTTCTGTTTTTCTCGATGAATCAGAGGTTTCTTGCGAATTATTTCCTCAGCCCCCTTAACGGACTACAGATTCAATACCTACAGGAAAACTTCTACATTTAGTGAGCATTAAATCTATGCAAATGAAGTTGAGGTGTATTGGGTGATAAATTGAACGAAGGGCTCCCTTTTGTCAAAAAAATGTGGAATGTAGTTATGTTACTTTCAAATACCTTGTATGAAGAAATTATAAATTATTCATTTTTTATTGGCCAAACAGTGGAAATCCATTGACCAGTCCGAAATCAATAAAAAGTAAATGAAAGAATCGATTGGATAAGCTATTCATTTGGGACTTATGTTACATTTTGTGTTGTCCAAATTTTCATTTGGACCTTTGCCAATTTGGACATTGGATCCATCGACAGTCAGCACTGCTTGCAGGACAGCATCCATCTGGAACCATTAATCTATGTGCAAGCGGAACGCCTTCCAATGCAATAGGTCAATCGTGTTGAAGGATGTTTAAAAATTCAGTTGAATCAAATCTGTCGGGAATCAGAATTGGCTGAAAAAGATACTCGTCCAAAATTCCGCACCACAAGTTAACTTTGAGCTGATAATGATTGTGTGAATTTCACACGGTATAAGGATTAACACGAGACCAAGTATGCGAATTGTGACTATTAAATATTCCATTCCGTGTAAAGGTGGCCTTATCAGTCCACAAAATGTTGAGGCCGAACTGAGGATTAACATTTATCTTCCTGCAATGTTTGTATTTATTTATTTTTATTTTTTTTTTTTTTTTAGTGTTATTGGAAATTTTATTTGAAAACATTTCAAATATTGTGTAAAGTTTGTTGGAAGAAACTTCCCTGAAAGGTTTTTCAATTCTCCCCTCAAGATATCCAGTCATCAGATTTAAGATAAATCAATGACAATTTAGAAAACACAAAATGTGAATAAAACACTTTTCCAATCATTTCTTTCAGGTTGTTACTTTTTATAGCTTCCGGACTTGACAGTGAATTCCCACAGTTTAGACAATAAGAAATGAATAATTTCTTTACACAAGGTATTTGAAAGTAACAACACTACATTCCACATTTTTTTGACAAAAGGGAGTCAATCGTTTAATTTATCCCTCAATAAATCTCAACTTCATTTGCATAGATTTAATGTTTATTAAATGTAGAAGTTTTCCAGTAAGTATTGAATCTGCAGTTCATTACGGGGGTGTAGGAAAACACTCGCAAGAAAACCTCTGATTCATCGAGAAAAACAGAAGCACGTAATTGGAGTTCCAAAAAGTATCTTCTGTCAATAGATTTAGTGAATTAAATCACTGTTTTTTAAAGAAAATTTTGTCTATTTTATGATGGAATAATTAGAATTCAATTATCTTGAACAGTTTTTCCAGCAATTCTTTCTTATTCAATAAAAAAACATGACTATGCTAAAAAAACAGAAAATTTGACATAGCTGCTTTTTCCTTTGGGATCAGGCTTTACTTCTAATGAAGTTTTTTGTTGGAAATGGTGTCCAAAATCACCTCTTAGAGTTAGGATACTTAGACCTGAATCACCCTGTATAGTGATATTACAAAATACATTTACAAATTGTGTATATTAATACAGATGATGCATTATAGAAGTTTTTATATATCAGTACATTTCATAAATCTTGAACGTTATGATAATGAATTTTACAAATCGTAAAATAATAGATTATTACAGCTTGTAAAAAAAAAAAAAAAAAAAAAAAAAAAAAAAAAAAAAAAAAAAAAAAAAAAAAAAGATGAGACAGGGAAGAGAAAAGGGGGAAGGGTGAGAAGTATATCGGAGCTATATGTTTGAATGTAAGTTAATTGACTTAACATGCGTCAGCATAGTGTTAATATATGAACTCGTCTAGTAAGTCATGCGGAAGTGCTAGGTGGTCTCGTAATCTGCAGGCAGTGAATATGTGTTTAACTGTTAATGTCTCGTTAGAACATGTGTAAACGGGTCTGAAACAATTAGCTAAAATACGTGTATATATGAGAGTCGCGTATTTTTTTTTTAATATACTTATTCAATATAACTTACAAACTATGTATTATTGAAACTTAATAAATAAAAGTGTGTATTTAATATATGTTTTAGATTATAGAGTCTACTGGTTTCAAAATATAAGACATACACATTTTTGTTTACTACTTAGTTAGGACCAGTTAATTAATGCACATCCATCTGCAATATCACAAAAGCTAACAAGTTTTCTGAAAATGTACTTAATTTACACATTTAATTACGACACAAGTGATTAGTTCTTTGATTAGCACTTTGCAAGTTTAAATTAAATTTTTTACCATCGTTTTTTTTTACATTGCAAAGAATTTCTCTTACATTGCATATTAATAAGGAAGACGAATTTAGAATATTCGTCGAAATTGAGGCAATGTAAGTAGACATTTCTTTTCAAGATTAAAATGTACAAATAATTGAAATTGTTTTGTAATAATAGTTTGTTTTTGAACCAGTTTGTTATCACTGATATAATGAAAAACGCATTTATTAAACATGAAAAAAGTCAGAGCTTCTCTATTCAAATTACTTAAACAAATAAAATCCCGGAACTAGCCTGAAGGGTAGCTAACAATATCACGGAGAAAAAGTAATTTCAACATTCAAGAAAATAATTTTCTTTTGAAAACTACTCTTTTACCAAAGGGTACTCTTCTCTAGTAGAATAGCTTTTGAATTGTTTATAGGAAAGCAGTTGCTCAGAGCGAGGTCGACCTCAGAGCCTCCATTTTTAAACAGCCCCGAGCCCAGGGGCAAGAAGCCCCCTATTGAAGAGGTTCAGAATCTGCCTACCAGCCCTCTCGCTCTTAAAGATTCAGTTTAGTCTTAGAATTTTTTATGAACGTAAAATATAACATTAAATTAAAAAAACTTTAGCCTTCAATTTATAAAATGTCCGACTCGCGGAAAGTGCTTCATCTTAGCGTGTTTCCTGGTACTGTAATTGCTAGTAGCGTTACATAACCGACCATTATCTGCCTTATAAAAATTCTAAATTGGGTTCGCTAAGCTTAGCGTTTACTGGGAATCTGTAAGAGTCATCACTTCTGCGATAGCGAACGTCTAAGCGGTAAACATCCTTATTAGAAGTCCAGGACATCTAAGCGCATTTCCGATCTAACCCTTAGCGTCATTCGGAAAGCATTAATCTTTCGTGAAAAATGAAAAACAAATGCATAAAAAAAGTGTTGAAACCAAGCAAATATCTTAGGTAACACCAGAATACTGACAGTATTTTAAGCAGAAATAGCTCCATTTAAGCACCGATTTCTCCAAATGAGACCACTTTATCGAAAATCGCATAAGAACCTATTTATAAGAAACTTAATACGCTATCGAACAGGTGGCTACATATTTATATTTACTATGATTTCCCAACAGGGTTGGAGGTATATACGAATAGACCCGAAAATTTTAAGTAAAATCTTGTTGCTTATTTCCATTTCTTCAACAACAGTTAGTAAACCGCTTCGTTAGATTTCGCACGTTCCAATACTTATAAAACATGTACCTAAAAGCCTAGTAGCACAAATACGTAAGTTTTAGGATTTCTTTCGCGAGAATATCTCCAAAAAAAAAACAACAACCATTTCCGGTGGACGGATTCTGCTTGTTATACATAAAGTATTTTTGTACCAAACATTAAAATTGATCCATTTTATAATCAACGTTATTGTTCGAGGCCTATGTGATCTGAAACTTAAACTTTTCCGGATTGCGTCATCAGGTCCACCTCATATGTGGGATTCCTCCCTATAGAGTGAAGGAGGAAACGAGCTCAAATGAATGACTTTTTAGAAAACACTAACAAGGGGAGTATACAGCGATGGGGTCACCGATCTGGACCAATTTTTTTCTGGTGATTCTACATCGAAAAATAGTCGACATGTGTCCGAGCGTTCCGTCCAATGCGCCTTAGGAGCCGAAAAATAAAATAAAATAGGTTGAAAGTGCTTTATTTTTTATATCGAGTTTAGAAAATGATATCGACATGATTCTTTCACCAATTCATTTGTTTTTTAGAGTAGATTAAAAGAAAAATATAATCGTTAAATAATAATTTATACTTCGTCAAAAATATGCTTACGTTTTCAAGTAAAATAGTATTATACATTTTTACATTTTTTTTTATACATTTTTTTTCTTTTTTTAACTAAATATACTTGAAAAATTTGTGCTCTTAATCTTTTATATTTTCGAATTTTTATTCTTCGTTTTTTTTTTTTAATAATTTTATAGGCGCCGCGAAATTTTTAACAAATTATCTTAAACCGAAAGTTCGATAGAAAATATAATTTACTCGCTAGTTGTGGAATTTAGTAACTCCAACATTTGTATTTATTTATTTTAGTTGTTTTTCTTTGTGTTTTTTTATGAATATACGAAAAATTTGATAAGAACACCAATTTGATAGGTACCTACTTTTAAACATTATTTATTATTTATTTGTTGATTTAGAGCCCGGTAAAGCGCTATTTGCTCTTTTCGATGTTGGG
Source organism: Gonocerus acuteangulatus (assembly GCA_946811695.1). Taxonomy (NCBI): domain Eukaryota; kingdom Metazoa; phylum Arthropoda; class Insecta; order Hemiptera; family Coreidae; genus Gonocerus; species Gonocerus acuteangulatus. The sequence continues at coordinate 46,093,009 of OX328124.1, read as the reverse complement.
TAGAATTTATATTTTCAATTCAATGTTTATATGAAATTTATCATAATGATATAAATGTAAATAAATAAAAATAAGAAAATTCAAATTTTGAAAACTTCAAGTGATTAAATGAAAGAAAAAATAATAGAGAATTAAAATTTGGAAGTATTAAAAACAGGATTTGATAAAAACGTATTAGTTTATCAAGTGTACGCATTACTTCCCTTCACATTAATTCATACATGTTTTCTTTTTAATTGTCTGTTTGTTCTAAAGGTTAGTGTAGATATTTGTTTATTTAAGGTATGTGAGTATTGTGTTAATGTGAGGACTCCAAAAACCAGTAGGTTTATTAAACATTATTAAATGGTTATTTAATTGATTAAAAAGTGAATAAAATGAACTAGTGGTTCTGGTGAAAGAACATACAACACACGTATATGTGTGTTTGTGTGTGTTTTTGTTAATATAGGGATTAGTTTATGGATAAAGATTGAATGCGAGGGCAATTAAGCCCTTCATAATATCGTTAATTTTTTTCGGTAAAAATGCAGTTTCACGCCCTCCAAACCGATTTCTTTCAAATTTTGTACAATAACGTATTTTGATGCACTAAACACGAATACGATAAAAAAAAAAAAAAAAAAAAAAAAAAAAAAAAAAACATCGCAATTAACTAGGAAAGAAGTTATTAAGCACTAAAGTTCACTGTTATGCAGGTTATGAGGGCTATTAATTATAGCGAGTTGGATTGACTGGGGTTTTGTTATCTTCTTGAGCGAGCGTAGCGAGAGGAAACGCATAGCACGTATGCCCTTAAGCGACAAGTGAGGATGCCCTTAAAATTAACAATATTTTCGAATAAATGGTTTCTGAACATTTCAAATGAGAGTTCTCTGTTTCCCAATGTTACATATCTGCGCATGCACGTGTTTACAAATACGCTGATGACGCCTAGTTTTATAATCTTCCTAACTTTAGTGCTTAATATTATATTCTATTAAATTTAGCGAGTTGGATTGACTGGGGTTTTGTTATCTTCTTGAGCGAGCGTAGCGAGCGGAAACGCATAGCATGTATGCCTTAAAGTCGTCATTTATGCCTTAAATTCATGTATGCCTTAAAGTCGTCACAAATTTAGTTGTTTACATTAGCTCTCATAACCTGCATAACAGTGAACTTACGTGCTTAATAACTTCTTTCCTAGTTAAATGCGAAGGTTTTTCTTTTTATCGTATTCGTGTTTAGTGCATCAAAATACGTTATTGTACAAAATTTGAAAGAAATCGGTTTGGAGGGCTTGAAACTGCATTTTTATCTTTTTTTCTCCTCTGGAATTGTTTACTTATAAGCACGTTCTCTAATAAAGTCAAAATGGGAAAATTGATGTAAAAGCAATGTTCCATGATTTACTGTCAGAGATGGATTGACTGGAGAACTAATTGATTGACAGGTGCCCCCAACAATCTGTTCTCTTCTGGTCCAATGAGATTTAGAATATGACAAAAGATCTGTCAGGGAAAGGCAGTGCAAAATGAAGCTCAAGAGTGCTCCTAGACTAATATCTGCTTGGTATTGTTCTGGAGGGACTTGATTCACGACTGTATGAATAATCGTTCACATTCTAATAATGTTAAATATTAAACTAAAACATTCCATACTCACACTCGTTGTTTTTAGGGAAACCAAAAAAAGTGGCTTCTGTACAACTTCCCATAACTTGAGGAATCTAACATTTTTACACATACCTCATATTGATAAATCCATAAATTTTAAGCTCTAATAAGAATCGGGCATTACAATAAATATGAAATTCAGAATGACTGATGTTATATAAAATTCCTGTCACGCAGGAGCTGCATTACTAAGCACATTCCTCAAAAGGAAGGAAGTGAACGCTAATTTCCTGAATTATTTGTTAAATAACATATACAAAAAACTATATATATATAAGCACATACAAAAAACTTTACTTTTTATATTTTATTGAACAGCTGATTATATTATTCATTCTTGAAATTATTTTTCTTCCAGAGTGCTGTGAATGCGACGTACTACAATAACTGGCCCTTTTTGAAAATTTATTTCATGAATAATAAAAGGGTCAAAAAAGAGGTTAATTCCTCTAGCGGTAGCATAAAGAACCAATCCCCGAGGTTTAGAATCCCCAATTTCTAATAAACCGAATTAGTTTATTTTTCACTCCTATAGATATCCTCTACGTATACCGAGTTTCGTTACAGTACATCACTAAGAACGGTTGCTATGAGAATATAGTAATTTGGGTCCGAAGGAAAACCCACTCGTTCTTAAAAAGCTCATTTAGTTCATTTTAACAAAACATTTTTTCATTAGATGCCCACGACGAATAGCGTGTTAAGTAGTAATATAATGAGTCTCCCCGTGGTTTAGTGCTAACGCCTTTGATTCTAATGCGGGAGATGTGGGTTAGGTCCCACCTGCAGCAGATAAAGTTTTTCATTTTAAATAAGTAAGATAAAGTTTATATGAATATGTATATTTGTGTGTGTGTATATTTGTATTTATATATATATATATATATAAATATATATATATATATATATATATATATATATATATATATATAAATATATATATATATAAATATATATATATAAATATATATATATATATATATATATATATATAAATATATATATATTTATATATATATATATATATATATATATATATATATATATATATATGTATATATATGTATATATATGTATATATATGTATGTATGTATTAGGCAATTTTTTTTACTGGCGGTCATTTTCTGAAGGAGTTCAATGTCAAGGGCTACATTCCTACCGAAAGTGTTCAAAAGTAGTGAATATTATGTGTTTTAGGAACTACGCTGCTTGTTCTAGGAAATTTAGTGTTTTTTCAAAAACTATTTAAAATATGATAAGCAAAGATCGGGTTCTGGTTTATAATAAAGAACCTTTTTGAGATCTACGCCCATAAAGATAACAACAACAATTCTCAATTACTTATTTTTTAGACAAATTTTATTCGCCAGGATTTGATCCTCGGGGTCTTACGCTCAAGTCCTACTTGGCAAGACCAACTTTACAGCGCGGCAAGGTTATTCGTTAATACTTTATCCTATGCTTGAGATAGCCTGCACTGCGTTTTAAGCCAGACAGTGGTATTGTTATGTAAGTTTTCATTAAGTCCCTTTACTCTGATATAAAATTCAGTGTGTAGCCTATTTGGGAAGGCGCCCAAGCGTAAAACGGAAAGATCTGTGTAGTCAATAATTCTAACAAAAAAAAGTCCGACCCGCAGGAACTGCAGCATCTTAGCGCTGTTCCTTTCTTACTCTTAATGTAATTTGGAAAGTTTGAAATAGAAAGTTATTATTTTGGTATGGCCTTTCGTGGAATACTTTTCATGGCCCAAGCTATGTGACAGATGGCAGTTCTGAAGAACGAAATCAACTCCAGTACAATAGTAGAAAATATTCACATGAAATCTTCGTATTCCGCGCGGAAAGGTCTAACAACAAAATAGTGTTTCTAATTTTCCGTGTCCTGTTTTATTAAGAAATAAATGTTCAGACTATAATCAATTACAAAAATAACAAGCACACAGACAAAAAGAACCTTTTAAATAAGCGAAATCAATTACTCTAAAGTTTGAGGGACTTCTTTCTCCCAATATGACCTTCCCATCGAAAATTACCATCGAACCGTTTTTTGTAGAATATTTAGTAAGCTTTCGAAAGGTTGCCTTTCACTTACCATGATTTCCCTACCGTTTTCGATATTACGGAAAATATAAGAAGTTTCAAAAATTTTTCATGACTATATATTTTATTCAAATCCTTCGTTAATTCCAAACGTAACTAAAATTTAAACATCTTTGTATGGATGAATTTCAAACATGCAAAAAATATTTCGACTGAATGCCATGATTTTAAGTAGCCAAACGAAAACTTTTATTCAAAAATATTTTAAAAATCTATTCATTCCTTTCCTATGCTAAGAAACCTACAAAAAGTGTACTTGCAAGTCTATGAACGCAAAGCCCTAAGCGCAACGATTTTTGTCGTGACAAAATTTAGGTTTAATTTAAAGTTGAATATTTATTTGACAAGTCATTCCGAGAATCGTAAAAAACAAAAAAAAAATTAAATAAATAATTTGAATTTAATGAAGTTTTACGTGTCACGGCGACAATGGCTTAGCACAATGCGTGACTAGTGAGTAGGATATAGATAAGGCCCTTTGTTCGTTGTTTGGAAAACATCAACGTAACCAAACAACGAAGTTAGTGATGCTTCGCTAGAAATAAATCATTCTGTTGATGATATCGGTGCCATCCTTAATCTATATCTCAAGCAAGATATATATATTTATGAACACAATCAATCAATTTACTAGCTCATAATACGTCTCTATCCCACCATTGTACCGTCTAGTATCTTGACATGTAACGATACATTCATCAAGTGCATCAACTACAATCAGAAAAAGCAATACAACGTGTATGCATTAAAATACTGACAACATAGTATATTAAAATAATAGTCACTCATAAATTGAAGGCCATTCACTCTCAGTTTATTTAAGAAGTAACTTGAATTAATGATCAATCGGTATAATACTGTCGTTAATGTCGACATTTAGGTCAAAATTTCAAATAAATTACCCATAATATATTTTTCTTATTATTCTCCGTTTACATGAACAGAGTCAAGGTTTTAGAAAATAATTTTATCTAATCTAGTAGGATTAAGGTAAAATGTAAATATTTACTTTCTTGGATCATCAACGGGCGACGGAAGGGATTATTAATCGGACTCTAAGAAAGGGAACATTTTCCCCAGTATTTATTGAAGTTGTACTTTGTAATTACTTTTCCATTTTTTGAACAGAAACTATACCTGATTATTTAAACTCCATGTTACCGATGTATATGTAATTAGCCTATCGAAGTGTAGTTTACCACATGATCCACTTCAAGAACTGTCATTAGAAAATGAGGCTGACGATACTGACTCGTCAGAAGAAAATGCAGAAGGGTGAAGTAGTATTAAATCAGACGATGATTGATGGATAATTCGTTTTTAGTGCCTAATATAATTTTATATATTCGTTGTTATAAACAAAAAAAAAACAAAAAAAAAAAAAAAAAAAAGTACAATTACTTTTTTCTTTAAGTTGCTAGTCTATTTTTGTTATTTATAAGAATTTTTTGTTATTTATGAATATATGTATTATGTTTGTGTAAATAATAGATGCAAAAAGTTACTACTTAAATGTTCCAAAGATTTGAAAAATGTTTTCCCAAATTTTTATCTATTATGTCCAAATATTTGTGTGTCTACAACATTTGTTTGTTGGATATACTAAAAACTATGGGTCAACGAATTTTTTAAATATTTTTCCCTATCTCAGTGACCTCAAAAATATTGAAAAAAACAAAAAAATAATTTTGTCGCCCTAAAAGTGGATTTTTGCCCACTGTGCGCCGGTGGGGATCGAACCAACCATCTCCCGCATTATGAATCTAGCCGCTAGACCACGGGAGACCCCAGTATTATATTCTTATATTAAGGTAAAGAAAAACAAAATCTGAATTATAACGACTATTTACCTTCATTGACTTAAATGAAATCTAGAAACGATTTACACCGCTTATCTCACATACACAGAGAATTAGAAGAATTGCTACTTTCAAAGAACATTGCCAATAAAGTGTTTTGTTTTTTTTAAAGCAATTCAACCACCGCACCTAGGAGTATTTCTAGTAAAAATCCGGACAAAATTATTTTTTGTATTATATTCCCTTTTTTTGTAATAAAAACAATAATTAATCAAAATCAGGTATATATTATAAAAATTAACGATTTTTTTTTCGGTGCAACGACATCTGGGGCATTAGCGTCGAAAAATGTATTATTATCACTTATACGAATTATAACAAATTGTCTATAACCCATTCAGGTACTGGCCACGTCCTAAGTTGCTTAACTTCGGTGACCTACGAACATGTGCACTCAACGTGGCTATGGCCGTTGGCCATTACTAGGTATTGGCACTATAATATTCGTCGGTTCCTCCGAAAGGTGCTTTCTTTTCTTCTTTAATTGCTTCTTATTACAGCTGATAGAAGGATCAGTCGCGGGACCTAATAACGCTTGAATTTTGATTTCGAAGCCTGTTTCCGTAACACATATATTTTCTTCTGCTGGGTAACATACCTTCTTCGCTGTTTGAAAAATAAAGTAACAAGTATATATTCCTTTGCCTCTGTTTTGTATCAACTCCCACTGCCGTCATGTGAAGTCACCATCTATAATCAAAGCTAAAACTTCTTGTGGTGTGTATTTGCTTGTGGTTGTAGTTGATTCATTTTTATTTTTTGACGATATTACGCTTTGAAATTTATTGGCTCTAATAGGCGTCAACGTAATCTCCTTCATGATTTTAGACGCATCTGTATTCCGAAAGGTGCATTGTTCTGCACCGCTTACTTCGATCACAGAATTCTCCGAATTGTTTGCGGAACCAAGTAGGTAGTTCAATTAATGTTTCCACCCATTCTTTTTTTATGTTTTACAAATCTTCCATCGGTGCTTGAAAAATTTCAAAGACCGAATAAGAACACTCCTTTCTTCGAATGGGCATGAAGTCAAATTCAGAAGTTTTTTTCTATGATCACAAATTTTTCATCCGTTTTTCTACCTTTCAATTCTTTAAGAATGGTATATGATTCCATCCTGGAGATTTCTTTCACTTTTCCCGAGATATCTGTGACAAAAGAAACAAATTATGATACCCAACCCATTTTGAGAATTTTGACTCATTATGTTTGAAGTCCGCTAAAATATTATTGTGAACGTTGGGGACTGATTTTTTTCTTGGATCCACTTACTGAGACTCTGAATTTAATGCACATATCAAAACTCTGACCGGACAGTGGGCGTCACATAAACAAAAACACTAATTTATCTCAAAATGTCTTAAAAAATTTGATTGTAAAAAGTGTCTTCTACTAATGACCGTATAAGCTGAAGATACAGAGTTTGGGTAATATTACGTTACTTTTGCGATTTCCTATTTTGTCCGGCTTTGTACCTGAAATACTCCTATGTGCACCGGCGAAATTGTTGCCTATTTTTATTTTTGTGAATGTATTAACTAGACAAAATATACAACTGAAATCAGCAATCAGAAAATAAAACAATATATATATATATATATATATATATATATATATATATATATATATATATATCAGCGGCATGAACTACAATAGGTTTAAACAACCTAAATTTTTGCGAGAATTATTTTTGCTGGTTCAGTTTTTAAAGAGGCCAATTGGCGGGTTTGGTTAACTCAGTATTCATTGATTTCACAGTTTAAAGGAGGAAATTACTAATTATTAATAGACTACGTAATTAAAGGTCCGCCTTTACTGATGGTTAATATCGATTAGTTAATTGTTGTACTTGGAGATTTGAATTAAATTATAAAACGACCAAAACATTTCGGGCCAATCTTATATGAAACAGATACAATAGAACATAGTGCAACCAAAAGGATCTTCAACATTATAGGGATATTAGTTTCCTTTGTAGGCGAAATTCCACAAACGATACTATATTACGGTAGATTAAGTAAAGAAAATACACTGTGTCAAAGAGGTATTCGTACACTTTGTGTTGAGTCGTTCGAGCTATTACTTTCTAATATACTAATTGAGTCAAGATGAAATATTGCAGGGGCTTGTTGTTGAAGTCACGGTTTTATGGGCAAAGTATATTTTTATAACTTTTATTGTGAAATTAGCTTTTATCAAGATCTATTAATTAGATATTGATTTGGTGGTTGGGGCAAGAAAAAGAATACTTTCACATCGCTGTCTCATTCCTGATGAATGTGTTATATCATTTTTTTTTATCTCCTTTAACATTTCTATGTGTATATTTGTCTGTTCACTCTCCAAAACCCTAAAAAATAGCCCCTTACCAACCAGTGAGAATGTATGACAGCCAGATGAGACCGAAGAGGAAACCGGCGAAATATCGCGCAGAAACGTCGAGGAAAGAAAAAAGATTAGACAGGTGAACCGAATCATTACCATATGCTCTACACTCCGTCAAGATGTGCTTCAGGGTACGTTCATGGTGAAAATTCTTTCTGCAATGATTTGTTCGCTACCTCAATGAAAGTTTCCTCGATGTCCCCGCGATTTAAAACAAACACATGTCTTAATGTGGGAGTGTTCATAGCGACGATACTTTTAGCGCCGCTATCTTCGCATCCTCGGAGTGACCTCGGGGAGTAACAAATATTTTGTTGGATCCTCGCCGTCAGGAGGGAAGCAGCAATGTATGGTTGACTGTGATTAGATCCTTCAAAATCAATCTCGTGCGCTGGTTACCTACCTCTTCTCTGTACTTGAGAGAGATATAAATAAATAAATTTTAATGGGGCTCATTTTTGTTATCTGTTATGCAGGAATGATGATGATTTGAAGAAAGTTTTCCAAAATGTCTTTTAGGGCGTAATCTCAATAGTTACGTTTCATCGGAAAAGCATGTCTCGAATGAATAAAATTGTATATATTTTTTTTTAAGATTCTAATTTGACCTTTTATCCAAAGCAGCTCGAATTCTGAAAGGTCTAACAAACGGAGAAGTTACCTTTAGAAATCCGTAACCAGCAATACATAATACAATACTTCAACTTCACAGTCATAAGTCGAGAGAAATGAAATCTCAGGAAGCTAAGTTTTCGGCCCCACCCGTAATATTTTATTTCCGCTGAGGAAGTATTTCAGCTCGCCCTTTTATAAGAAGGGTAATAAATTTCCTCAATAAAACCTGTATCCAATTTCCTGCGAGACGAGAAGAATACTTGGCACATTCTCGGGACCTCAGTCACCGTATATAAACTACCGACAATAATTGGACGAAATAAGCGTTCAGTTTCATTTCCTTTTTGGGGTTCAGTTCTTTTAGTATGTTCGAAACTCGAGTTGGGATTTTAGTTCAATCTCTGGAGCAAAATTCGCGTTCGATTATTTTCAGGAAAATGTCGGATTGTGTTTCAGGGTAGAGACCCCTTATAAAAGTTAAATTACAATTTTAAATACATAAGACGGATTTATTTTTTATACCCTTACGTGATGTTTTTACACTTTTTCGCCCTTAAGATTCAAGAAACCCCCTTAACAAGTCGGCGCTATGATGCAATCCAGAAGTGACGACGAGAAAACATCACGTTTCATAACCCATCGCTCACGAAAATAACGGTGGCTGTGTGTCTGTTCGCGCTCCCGCAGGCGATGAAATGAGCGATTTTGATGAAATTTTATATAAAAATACTTATTAAAATAACGAAATTCGCATTCAGGAACACTGTTTTATGGGCAAATTTGTATGATTGAAGTCGTTGCGTTTACGACTTTGCGTTTGTAGGCCTCCAAGTATACTTCTTATCGGTTCTCCACGGTAAGAAAACAAGTAAACCCATTTTCAAGGCGTATTTGTAACCGTTTTTTACAAAAGCGGATAAGACTAGTTTTACTAATATCGATTTGGGTGAATTCGATTTGGTTGAATTCAGTCCAAATATTTTCTACATGTTTAGCAATCATCTAAACTAAGATAATTAAATTATGGTTACCTTTGGCGTTGAGGACAAATTCGAAAACAAATATTTTTATAAACAGACACGAGCATTTTTGGAATTTGCGTATATTTTCCAGAATATCTCTAAACGGAAAGCGTGGCAAACGGACGATAATTATTTCGAAAGCATATTAAACGTCCTACCAAAACGATTCTGATGTAATTTTCGATGAGATAGTCATATTCGGAGAAATAAGTTCCTCAAGATTTTGGTTTCGTTTATTGCAACACTTTTTTTTTGTCTGTTTTTTTATGCCTTGATATTTTTGTAATAGCTTATATCAGTAATATGTATACGTTAGGATACGTATATTGTGAATTAATTTCCTATTTTTTTTAAATAGAGCTTGCCGAGCGGAATTCGAAGAAGTCGTGTGAGTATTTTCTACTACTGTACTACTGTTGGTTTCGTTCTTTTGAACTGGTTTTTGCGTCTGTTTGCCTTACTTTTTAATTATTTTTTTTAAATGCATTTAACAGTAAAATGGGTATTTTAGCAAAATAAGGTAAAAGAAATGAGAAACATAATTTTAATTATTCCCGAAAGTTCAAAAAATACTAATTACTGTTTCTGTTCATTTAAAAATGTCAATAGGGATAAAAAATGAAACGCGCTAAGATGACGCAGTTCCTGCGATTTGGACTTTTTAACCCGATGCCTTTTCAAGAGTAACTTAATTATATTCAACTCAATTTGAGCCCTAACTTAGAAAGACCGTCCACAGAACAGACTAATAGAATAAATTTGGGCGATGTCAAAATGTTTTCGAATAATGCAATTATTTATTTTAATTCTTTCCTTAGGGCTGAACGAACATCCCCAATGACAGATAGTGTCTAAGAAGGCAAATCCGGATTTGATATAGATAGGAAAATCGGAAAGAGAGACTAGAGAACTTACCAAGTGCCCTACAGACTACATAATCATAGTGATCACAGTGCTATAACTCATCAGCAAGTCAGATCGTGTAAGGATTCAACAACTTGTCAATAGGCTCAACAAAATCCAAAATTCTAACGCTCCTCTAGATAATTCGTGGTTAGGGAGGCAGAAAATAAACCTACAATATAACTCCGCGAGATATCCTCAAACATTACAACCCTTATATGAAGTAAAAACAATGACTCTGTTAATAATACTAAAATAGGGCATAACTATTCAAATCGGCCATAGGCACGTTGACTGCACCGGTTCCTGTTGATCAATAAACTTAAGCAATGTCAGGCCTGGCCAGTACCTGAATGGGAGACTGACCATGTGCTGTTGATATTATAAAAAGTTGGAAACCTGAAGATAGGCCTGCTTTAAATAGTTTTATGTGTGTTTGACGGCATATCACGTTTTGGGCTATAACCAAAACGTGATATGCCGTCAAACACACATAAAACTATTTAAAGCGGGAAACACTAACTATCGCCAATATGTAAGAACAACCAGGCAGAAAACTTAGCAAACATAAATTGCAGTAGAAAAACTATATTATTTAAGTAACGACGGAGACACATGCATAATACACAATGACAGCAAGGCAAACTTAGCACGCATATCCAGGAACCGACATCATAACGAACAGACTGGAAACTTTAGAACACTTATTATTATATTTAAATAGAAAAATGTTACATGGATTAAAGGACTTTCGGGAGTATTAGGTAACGAGACAGTGTACTTACGTGGAAAATCAGCTTCAAAGGACATGACATAACGTAATTTCAGGAAACCGACGAAATTGCTGGAATCCGGCCGTCAGACAGACGTCAATACAGCTTAATTGCACGGACCTTCTTGGTCATATAGGAGCAGTGCACGTGCCTGAGGGACCACTATCACGGGAGCCTTGACCGCATTAGTGAAATAACACACTGAGGTTTCCATAACTGCAGTCCACAAGCGACCCCGAAACATCATACACGTACTCAGTCTGAGTGATATTATCTGGTGTTCATGGGAGCAGTGATGTAAAATACCCGGGCATTTATTCTCGAGGGTAAATACCCGGGTATTTATTCTCGAGGGTAATTACCCAGGGTATATACCCAGGGTAAATACCCGGGTATTTAAGGTATTTAACTAAACTACGATTCGAAGTAATCGAACATTCTAAAAAAATGATGGATCTCGCCAGTTTAGAGGTGTTGCAACACTGAGAAACTATTAAAACAATAATAAATTATAAAATAAGACAACTGAGAGGTTAATAAATAATAAATTCTTGCCTGGAAGATTGCCAAGGACCTTCCGACTACCAATAAAATAAGTTGTTTACCAAAATTTGATACTACTGTACTGCATTCACAAAAATGTAGCCTCAGCTAAAACTTTGGACTTGGATTATCTCAATTTCTCAAAACACCTATTGATTGATCATTATCTTTATCAAATTTTGTTGTTAGCTAAGGCTGTTTGTTTTTTTACTAAACTTACCACAACCACAACTACTGACTGCAGTTCATTTCATGTACACATAGGCATGCAATTTTTACGAAGTTAATAGCAAGAGACGACAGGAATAATATGTTGGAAAATCATACCTAAGTTTAACTTTATTTTTTTCGTGTTTTATTTCATAACATGTGAGTGTAATAAAAAGATTAAGCCTATTAACATTGATACAGAAAATAACAGCTCTTCCAAATTCAGAAAACAAAGTAAAGCAATGGGATGGCCTAAATTAAATTCAGTGATAACGGTAACCTAATCCAAGTCTTCGGGCTCAGAGATTTATTCATCACTTGAATGAATTGAAAGTGACATGTAGAGTCACTTATCATCACTGCTAGTTTCACAGACAATAGCTTGTGATTCATCTTCCTTCTATTCAGCTTCTTTTCCATGACAACCATCTTGGGGTTTTCCTGTTTGTTGCTTTCTCCACTTTGGGATGTTGTTGAGGAAATTCCAGTTATGAGACAAATATGCTGTTTTTCCTATTCTTTCAGTTGTAAGTCTGTTTCTTTTTTTACAGTGACTAAAAGTGCTGAATGTTCTTTCAATCGCAGCTGATGTCACAGGAGCTCCTAGTATTCTTACAGCTACTTCTGCCATAACACATGTATCTTTCAAACATCTCCACCATAATATGGAACTTATTGCCTTTTCTTTGTCATTGTCTTCAAGACCTTCCCAAACAAAGGATCTTTGCCATAATCCCTCTTTATCCCTCTAGTCAGCTATGTCTTTCCGAAGATCCAGCCTTGAGATGAAGGGTTCAACAAGTCTCCAGCAAGATGTACTTTTCTAACACCAAGCTGATTGCATTTCTCCCATTTAGTTAGCACAAGTTTTCCCTCAGTTTTTTGAAGAGAAGATTCTGGGATTTCTTGTTGAAGAGTTTTCTATAGATTCGGAAATTTCTTATGAACTGTGTGGATCAAAGGGGCATTTAACTGAATAGCAGTGATAAGTTGAACAATTGGATCAAGGATGTTAACTAGTTTCCTGACTCGGACCCAAAACACTCTGATATAAAGAAGCCTCTTTTTCATTTCTGGTGAGATTTCCGCTAAGTGTTTCTTTTTTTCTAACAGGTATAATTTTTTTAAATTTAAATAAGTCCTTACTAATTGAATAGGCTTCATTAAAACTTTTTTTAAAAATTAATTAACCTTCTCCTATGTAAAAGTAATCATGAAAAATCATAGATATGCATTAAGTTGTAAATACCCGGAACAACTTTTAACTTTCTTTAAAATATCACTGGGTAAATATTAATGTTTATTTAGTTTCTATGGTCAAATGGGTGATTTTCAGTCCTTGTTCTTACCAAAAACTATTCAAAAACTGAATATACCCACTTTTTGGGTATTTACTTTCCCTGTGGGTAAATACCCAATTTATGTTTACCTACCCACTGGGTTTTACCCACCCCACATCACTGCATGGGAGTGTAGTTACTTTTATATATTGATATTTATTTATACATTAGAAAGACCACCAATGAATCGCCCTTTATCGCCGTAAAGGGCGATTCATCACTGAAAAAAATTAAATAATTACCATTTCTAAAGAAATTAAGAAATGAAAACATATTATGATGTTTTAAAAAAACAATTCAAATAAAATGTTTATTGACGACGTAAAAAGGTATGGACAAAATAGACGCAAACGGGGCAATCAGTAACTACAATTGTGGAATTACAACATTTATCAATTCTAAATGAAACGTTAATATGCAGGGTTTAACGGATACAAGTATCAATCTTTCAGGAGGTGATAGTACACCTCAAGAGCAACAAAAAAGTAAATACATATAAAGTACTAGCTGTTACCGGTGTGCAATGCTACACCTAATTTATATTAAATATCTGTAGCCAGGCGTACCATGCTACACATGCTTCATATTAAATAGTTGTAACCCAGCTTCCATGGTACGCCTACTTTATATTATATATTAAAAAAAATTAATTATTATATGATATTTGTCCAAATCATGAGAATATAAGATTATAAATTGAGTGCTCGGCTGAAAAAATTATTTTCCATTTTTTTAGAGAAAGTGGGGTGGAAAATAAATTAATCCTTATTTTTTAAAAAGTACCCTTATTATAAAAAGTATACTTATTTAAAAAAGTACCCTTATTTTAAAATGGTATTACAGTTAAATGATTCCAAATAATTTAATTGCAATACCGTTTTAAAGAAAATCCAAACCAAACTCCCTGTGTTTAATTTTTTTAAAGAAAAACAAAAAAATATATGGTCCATAAATAAATATTCATAAAAAAATAGCAATAAAAATGAGGCATTTAATTAAGGTTATGATTAGTTATAAGTTGTAATAATCTATAACTGAAACTATATTCTTTATTTTCATTGATTTTTTTTTTAAATATAATATTTATTTATTTAAAGGGCTTTGCATCTAAAGCTAAAACCTCAATGTTGCACAAATATAATATTAATGTGTTATATTGTTTACCTGTTCATTTAATAATCAGTAACTGACTTTTTTTTATGAATGAAAAAGTAGGTAAATGGGGCAGGGTTTATGTTATTTATGCCAAAAGGAAAGTTTTAAAAACATAGTTTGTTGTTTCAAATACACTTTCACATATTTTTGTTCAATTTTTTTTCCTTTCTATTAAAGCTTCTGTTTCAAATTTTATGGTTCATGAGCTCTTCTATGAGGATAGTCCTTCTATCATAGGAAATAGGGGCCTCTAAGAATAAAAACAAATTTAAGATATTTTTTTTTTTTTTGCAGTTATAGACAACAATGAATTAAAGGTATTTGGGAATTTCAATAACGACATTGACTTGGCGAGCAACAATATTTTTACCAGAATTGCAACCGTATTTAAACATTTAGTCCAAGAGCTGGTAACACACTTTTCAAGTGTTTTATGTGCCTTAAAATTTTGCTATAGTGGGTCTCTAGTGTAGATAAAAAGGTAAGTATGTGGTTGCTGGACATACCTTGAAACACCTGGTACTGCGCATGGTAATCAGTAACAAACTATGGGCCAAAAATACTGTTTTATTCAGAAGCCATAATTCTTTAATGTAAAATTAAGGCAATTCTATAATTAATAATATATAAGGCAGACACTTTTAAGGGGGATAACATATAAAAAAAAACCGAAGTGGGTTTTTTGTAATATTAAATGAAGTCTTTTATTCACACTGCTATTTAAACACCATAATTGAAAATAATTACAAAAGGACAGACACTTTTTGTGAGGATTAGTAATCAGCAAACATGAAAATAAATTCAGCCGATGATAGACTGCAATACACTGCGTGTAACCGTAAGAGTGAGTGAGAGCACCAATCATCAGGACAGGACAGTAGTGGTAGTTCTAGAAATAAAGCAACTTGCCTTAATTATACATTAAATATTGTTGGCTTCTGAATAAAATACCATTTTTATATATTTGACATATTTTTTTAACACCTTTCCCCTATGTGCAGTACCTGGTGTTCCAAGGTATGTGCAATACAGCAAAATTCCAAGGTGCATAAAACACTTCATGAAACGTGCGTTACCAGCTCTCTGACTAAATGGTGACAGTCAGAGGATATAACTATCTCAGACAAACGAAAGCATATCTCAGAATATAATGATTAAATTATTATGGATATTAAATTAATAAAAAATTGCATGGACAATTTAATTACTTATTTATTTATTAGAACACCACAATTCACATGACTTCCTCTTCTTATAAAAATAATATTTCAATACATTAATTTATCTGCAAAAAAAAAAAAAATAGCATGCAAAAGAAATATTATAAGAAGAAGAACACTTTATTAAAAAAAAAATTAAAGTGAGGCTGCCCAAATTAATAGGGTTGCTAAACCACACAGCTCTTATAATAATAAAATAATGTTTCAAAATGTGGTGAAAATTAATTAATTTATATACATTCATTTGTATGATTATAAACATTTATGTAATTTATTATGTACATCTATCTATATGCAAATAAAAAAATAAGTTAAATATAACAATTTGCATATGTATGTAAGAGGATTAATTTTAAGTTCATAAATTTAAGTCCCTTACAAAATGACATTTTTTACAAAGGAGTTTAAAAAAAAAAATCTTTATGTTTTAGAAGTTCTTTATGTATAAAACCAAAATTTCTATCTTTTTGGAAAGTCTTAGAAATATAAACTTCACTTAAAGCTACATATTCTGCAAATGTAGACTCTTCCGTAACATCTTTTTGTTTAATCGATTTACAGTATAATGCATTACTAAATAACCTAATAAGAAAACCAATGGTGGATTTTCGTTCTAAATGATCATTTAAGAATGTAGTCTCTACATCCATCTGTTCAACATTAAATCCTTTTGATATCTTCAACTTTTTTATTTTCAACAAAATCTCAAGCATTATTTTGTTTCAAACTATCTATTTCTCTATCTGTAGCTTTTACACAAAAATCACAATCGCTTGATCTTTATCAGATTCACCCTTTAGCCAATCCAATACAGCTTATGTTTTCTTGGATAACATAAACATGCCTAGCGACAATGATTTTATTATTCAAAAGTACTTTATATCCCACATCACTATAACCGATTAAAATGCACATATTCACCTTTTTATCCCATTTAGAAGTTATTTGTTCTGGTTTCCTAACAAAATCTTTACTACCATATAAATTAAAGTTAGAAACATCTGGATCCTTTCAAAAAAATATTTCATAGGGTATTTTATTCTCAATGGTGTTAGCTAAAGAGAGATTTTTTTTTTTTGGTAGTCATAATTCTTACTATTTAAATATTCCTTACCAATGTCACATCTCATAATACCAATTCTCTTATTTCCTAAGTTTTTAACCTCATTTACTTATTGAACAAAGGAATGAAAAACTTCTGTTTTAGGTTTAATAGTTTAAATCCTAGCAATCCTACTATAATCATCTATAAATGAAACAAAATATATTTCACCTTTGAGACTCATAGTTAGAAAAGGTCAGCATACAACACCGTCAACAATTCCAAAATACTTTTAGCCTTGTTCCTACTTTTTTCAAAAGGGACACGATTCATTTTACAACACAAATTTTATAAATTTATATCAGGTCCAGATAAACTGATTCTTTACTCCCTTAAATGCACTTGAAGTTCTCCCAAAACTTGATTCCTTGATATTTCATTTCAGTTGTTTGAATTAAATAAAGTTCAGCGTTTTACCACATACTACAACCCTCTCCATCAAATACCAGTACAAACATATTCATTTATTAATTTAAGAGAAACAGCGAGTGAGAGATTACTTCATAACCGGCATTCATATAACCTACATTGCAACCTTCCTTCTCTACTATAGAAATAATATAAAAGCGCCTCTTAATAAAAGTATTGAAAATATTAAAGTTTTGAATAGAAACATGAATACTTACTTATATGATATTAGTCCAAATTATGATTAGATAAACACAGAACATTTTTATGATATACTTACTTATACGATATTACTCCATATTCTGGTTAGAGCCCAGTGTTGCCCTAGGCAATCAAATCAAAATAGATTTGATATGAAGAAAATTGATCTGATATTAAGAAAATTGATCTGATATTAAGAAAATTGATCTTAAAATCAGATCTTGTCCAAACTCTGAGAATATAAACCTACCATTTAGATAAACAAACAATATAAACAAAATAAAAGTAATCAGTTATTTTGCAAAAGAAAAACTTTTCGCCCAAAAAAAGTTTTGTATTGCCTTTCTTCTTTGAAAAAGTTGCAACACTGGAAGAAAATGGCTATTTCGGAGAATTTACTCCTTCATAAATGACATTTTCGAAGGCGTAACTCCCGAACTGTGAATCCTAGAAGATTTTGAGCTAGACTACGAGATTTCCCGGATCAAGACGTATCTATGTGCGAAGTTTGGTCAATATCAGTCAAACGGTGTGGATTTGTATAAGGAACAAACAAACAGAAAAACAGAAAAACAGAAAAACAGACACGTGATTTTTATATATATAGATGGTTCAATTCCCAACAGAAACAGAGTAAAATCAAATTTCGTATTTTTTTCTTTTTTTTATGTCGATCATGGTTTTTTATGAATAAGTAGTGTAAAATGAATAAGTAAAGTAGATGTACCATCGTAAAGTAGATGAAATTTCCTCTGAGGAATTTTCCAGAAAGTGGAGGATTTCGAAACCTTCAGGAGACAGAGTAAAAAATTCCCGAAGAACACAAATTTTGATGAATAACCTTAATTTGGTTTATAGACCGGCCCTGGAACCCCATTAAAATGAACAAAGTAACTTTACAAACCTTGGTTCTTCGAAGAAAGTGTCATCTACTTTACGATGGTTTTATTGGATTTTATTTATCATAAACGGGTTTTCACCTACCAATACTTACTCATAAAAAAAAACATGATCGATATAAAAAAAAATTAATTTGCTCATGTTAATGTTGGCAATTGAACCATACTATATAAGAACTTTTTTGTTGCACTTGAGGTCTACTATCAACACCTGAGAGGTTGATGCTTTTATCCGGTAAACCCTGTATATATCTCAGGTCATTCCTGTAAGTTCTGAACTTATCAGGAGGTCCTCTCATTTCTTCGCACAGCAACTTTCGCTTTTTGCACAATGTCAGTGAAATCCATGATTAGCCTTTAGATGAAATAATATCAATCATTTATCTCATTCAAATAACAAATATGTTCATTCTTATGAGTGTGCTCATCCAAGATGGTTTTTAAATCTTCAGATATTTTATTTTCCTATTACTTTTAACAAAATGTTTAAAGAAATTCCTTTAAGAACTAATAGTACATTTGTTAAAAAAATAAAAAAATAAAAAAAAATAAAAAAAATAAAAAAAAATAATAAAAAATAAAAAAAAAATAAAAAAAATAAAAAAATAAAAAAATAAATACCTGAATATTTCAGATTCAAGCATAAAAAATATATTTTGACATTGTCATCAATGTATTCAATACTTGTGGCTAATTGTTTCTTTATAGTGTAAATCCAATTTTGGAACTGATTCCTTACTTCTACTTTTGTATATTGTATATTTTGTTTTGTAATTTAAAAAGAGCAAGTCACCTTCGTTGCGAAGCTCTTAAAATAAATAAAAATAAAAAGGAACTGATTCCATCACATCTGCTTAATTAATTTGGGGCCTCATAAAAATTGCAAAAAACAGCAACATTGTGCTGAAAAAATATTTTTTTTATCCACAAAACCTCAGTATTATATTAATTTTTTTTAAATGTATTTATTTATGAGAAACTCTATTCTTTTAGAAAATTAGTGAATATTTTTACATGATAACCGTATGAATATAATTTAAATAGTTGGCTAAATATTCATTCTGGAAATGAATGTTTATCCAAAGCGGGTATTATGAGAGTGCATTTTAGAAATCGCACTGGTCAGTTTGACAGTTTTGTACTCGCTTATCAGCTGTTGCACCCGATAAACACTTTCCTTTGCACTCACAACCATAATACCAGTATTTGCAGGGAATAAATTTATGTTCGGGTACTGAATTTATGAGTTATACTTTTGGCGTGTTTTCTATCTTCCTATAGGGATCAATTATGATGTCCAACCTAACCAGCAATTCAACGAGTAATATCGACGTTACACAACACACATGTCACGGAAAATTATCATTAAAGTATATATTTATAATTAGTCCCGAAACAGGCCATAAGGTCCAATAAGGCCATAAGGACAAATACTCTGGGGATATGCGAGTTGCAGGTACACTTTTGGGCGTTCTTCACTACCTCTATTGTCAGGAAAGCCGCTTATAACGACGGCACGATGACGCACCCCGGTAGTGCTGACTAGGAAATCTCACATTTACTTTTTTAAAAGCTTATAAAAATTTAAAATACAATAAAGCCACATTTAAAATAATGTTTTAAACATTTTCGGATAAAATCTGTAGTTTTTAATGGTAAAAAACGAATGAGGGATTTGTAATATTTATTAAACGTCCAATATTTATTCGTCGAATATATAAAATTTGGTTTCCTTTGGAAAATAGCAGGCATTTATTCCATTAACACATACATGAACTTACA
The DNA here is from genome assembly GCA_946811695.1 of Gonocerus acuteangulatus. Taxonomy (NCBI): domain Eukaryota; kingdom Metazoa; phylum Arthropoda; class Insecta; order Hemiptera; family Coreidae; genus Gonocerus; species Gonocerus acuteangulatus. The sequence continues at coordinate 46,072,834 of OX328124.1, read as the reverse complement.
TGTGTGAACTTCTATGTATTTCGAAAACGGCGAAGAAATCGCGATAAGTTAATTTAACTATTCAAAAGCCATACAAATTGTCTATAAAAAGGTTTAGGCGTAACTTTCAATAGGAGAAAATGCTTCCAAGTGAACGACGCACAGTGGTGCCCGAGCGGAAAAAAATCATGTTTCAAAAGTGCTGATTTCGATTATTTGGTTTGAGATTCTCATACTATATTAGCTACAGAATCTAGGAACAGCATGCTCCCCCCCCCCTGTTCCAAGGTTATTCCTATTAATTTAGGCCCAAAGTCAGAATTATGGAAGTTTTACCTAATGACACACTATCATAAATAAATAATATATAATTTTAAAAGAGGGAGAAAAAAATTATCAAATTTTTTCCCTGCTCTACGATGGTCAACCAAGCCACACATCAGTCAAACTGGGCACCATAAAAATTAGAGCGCATTACAACGTCATAAGTTACGAATTTTATGTAAGCATTGAGAATAGCTATGATTACAAAAAAAAACTCCACCTTCCTCCGAGATGAGAAAGGTCCCATTTCAAAGTAGATATGTTAAAGTAAAGATTAGAAGAAAAATCATCTGCTTTTATCTGCTTATCCGATCATAACACCGGAATGAAAGGAAAGGATTAGAGAACCCATTTATTTGTTGCACTTTCCCGTCAAAACACTTTAATTCGAGTTCATTCTAGGTGCGAAAGTTGTTTAGTCATGAGCTCTCGTGAGTTAAAATAAAATAACGCGATTTGTGTGACTGCTTGATGGGTGGTACAAACTTCCTTGTGGTGTATTCCTTTAACAAAATCACCATGAATTAATTTAAATATACACTCAAAATACTTGTTGCATTTTGTTTTGATGAGTTCAACATATTCCGAAAATCTCAAATATTTTTAGCGCCCCAATAGGCTTTCATTTTTCCATTAGCTCTTCAATTTACTAAATAATTTCCATAAACAGTTGAACTTGATGTATTGTTTTCTTCTGAGTCGAATGAGACCCGCCCAAGGTTTCTAGATTAATCCGTTCTCGAGATATTGAATTTTTTCCAC